>CM075979.1:37663983-38170571 GCA_038087875.1 Malacoraja senta | reverse complement strand
CAGTTTTCAGAGAGAGTTTGATGTAAGGGATTGGGCAAATGATTTGTTAATGGAGTATAAGGGGGGAAGTGAGAAATAGTTAAATATGGAAGGGAGAACAAAAGAGCAGATTCACACATAAATCTTCATTTTCCAGATTTCTTTGCAGCACAGAAGGAATCCTTTCAGCCCATCAAGTCTGTGCCACTGGTCGAGCGTCCCATTCCCACCAATGTGCACTGTCACCTGTGCTCACTTTCCCCTCTGTGAGCAGCGGCACTACCTGCTTCACCACTGTGTCGTTCAATGGTGCGGGATTCAGAAAGCTGCAGCACTATGAGATTTGGGGTCCGTGCATGAAACACGCATGCAGGGGGCATGGGGCAGGACTCGTGGAGAGTTGGCCCTTATTCCATGGGAATCAGGCTATAATTGTAGAGAAATGTTACTGCACCTGACAGGGCAAAGGGGGACCACGTGGAGAGTATCGTGAACAATTTTAGTTCCGCAGTTGAAGGAGGGAAGGTAGCTGAGAGAAGGTTCCACAGGATGATCCCTGGCTGTCAGGACCTGATATGAGCAGTAAAGACCGAGCAGGTGGCTCTCTAACATTGAGTTTAGGAGAATGAGAGGTGACATTATTGAACCATGTACGATTTTTCGGGGGGGTTTTCCATTACAGGAGAGGCCAGGACCATGGGGCATGGTCTATGAATAAGGGAGAAACCTTAGGTTGAGACCAGGATGAGGAAGAATGACTTGTGTCAGAGGATCATGAGTCTTTGGCGTTCCAAGTCACAGAGAGTTAAGGGCAGAGACCTTGGATATATTTAAGGCTGTGAGGGTTGATTTCCAATTAGGGTGAAACAAGGGTTATGGGGAAAGGGCAGGACACAGGAGTTGTGGGTCAGTCAGGGTCCCATTGAATGGAGGGTTTGAGTGGCTTCCTACTCTAACTACCACATGGTCATGTAGTATGGGGGAGAGAGGCAGAGGATTGTGAGAGAGGGAATGAGTATTTGTGAGAGCGAGATGCTGAAGGGGGGCAGGAGGGAGAGCTTTCCCCTCAAGGGCAGATGAATGGGAGTTGCTGCTTCCCGCTCTCCTGCCACTCCTCTCAGTAGAACAGCTGGCCGTCCCGGGAAGACCGTGCGATGGTCAGGATCGGAAAGCTGATGTCTTCACTGATGCCCCTACCCAAGGCGAGGCCCTGCCACTCAGTTCCATCTCTTTATGTGCCCGATCTCTGTCCTTCCCTCAGTCACATACCATCCATCTCAGATACTTGTGCAGTTGCCATCCCCGCAGCAAGCATAGAATCCAATTCTTGCTTCCCTGGACCTCAGCCACGTGTTCTCGCTGTGGTAGCCCACACACCAGGATGTACCCACCAGCACACACTCTTCATCCAACGTCACTTGAACCTGCTCACTACCGGCTGGATATTGGTGTCTCAGTCCATCAGTCACTACAACTGTGGTCCATCAATAGATTCTTGCAGTCACAGCTGGGGCAACTGTTCCCCTGTCACAGCTATCCTTCCTGAAGGAACTGCCCTTCCCAACCGACAGCATCCAAAGACAAGGTAGCCTCTGTCAGTTGTTGTTACATTGGGACCATCAGCTAACCTGTTTCTGGTCTGTTATGGGACTATTACCTAACCTGTTACAAGAATGGGTCTGACATTACATAACTGGTTACTATAACAATTACATAACCTGTGACAAGGTGCTTTTTAAAATCATTTTTCATTGATATCCCCAACAAGATTTCAAAAGGCAGAAACAGCAATCGACATGTTGCTCTTGTGCGCGACGTGTATGATAACCATTAAATTTACCCAAGTTACTGGGACTGAGATTTTTTCATTGTACGAGTCCCCTCGGAGAAGTGCAACGAACCACCATAGAAATGCAGCATTTCTCTTGTTAAAATGAAATACCTCCTGTGTTTGCAGGTGCTGGGGATGGTTCTATCGATGTGTCTGTGTAAGAATGTGGAGCAAGAGGACTACAGCAAGGTGCCGCGGTTCTGAGGTATACCAGGTACTCGGGAACTCTGCCGTGGCTCACCTAGTGTGTACGACAAATCAGTGACTAACCAACACACACGGGATTTGATTGTTCAACCTTTGTATTTGCTTCACTGCTTGTTAACTTTAGCTTGTATACTTCAGCACTTTAGTACTATCATTAAAACTGTTGATCAGTATCTATTTTGTAAAGATAATGTTTTTTACTTTAGAGAACTTTTAGCATGGTATGTTTGTAAGGGAACAATAGTTATAAAGATTCAAGCATGCTGGTGATCATTATTACCAAGTCTCTATATTAAACGTTGGGGCAGGAATGGTGGAATGTGCCTTTGTCCGAGCTTCCAGCTGTGTGGAACCGATGTTCTCGCTCTCTCCTGAAGCCTGCAGAAGGCTCAGCAAATCACACCTGTAAATCTTCAATGTTTTCTACCAGTTTTTTTTATAATGCATCTTGAATCATTTGTCTAAAACCTGTCCAGGAGTTTTCATTGACTGTCATCCAGCCTCAATAAATACATTTGAGAAAACAAGTGCGTGCGGATGTTCATTTGCATCTCAAGGGTTGTGTAGAGGGTGTGAGGAGGCTCTCCCATGCCAATAACGTGTGGGGCAGGCTGGTGATCTCTGCATGTGGTGGGTGTGTACCTGGACAAGTGCGTCTCTGTCTCTGCGAAACCTGTTCCTGTCCAGAGTCCCGTTGTTTACTCTGCCAGCTGTGAGCAGTTGCTGGAAACGACGATAAGAGTCCTAGAGACACAGCACAGAAGCAGGCCCTTCAGCCCACTGAGTCCGTGCTGCCCATCAACCACCCAGTTACAAACTAATTTTGAATTAATGATTGATACTTTAATATCACATGTGACATGTCACAGTGAAATTCTTTGTTCTGCGTACCATACACAAAGTTTCACGGTGTCAAGGTCAGTTTATTGTCACATGTGCCAATTAAGGTACAGTGAAACTCAAATTACCATACTAACAAAAAGCAACAAGACACAACTACATAAAAGTTAACATAAGTTAGAGTTTCCTTTATTGTCATTCAAACTTTTAGTTTTAAAGAAATTGCGTACCTTGCAGTCAGAAAATAAAGTAACAGAACACACAATGAACACAGTTTAATACAAACATCCATCACAGTGAATCTCCAGGCACCTCCTCACTGTAATGGAAGGCAAAAGTCTTAAAGTCTTATCTCTTCCTTGCTTGTTCTCCCGCTGCGTTGAGGCGATCCAGGCTTTCGATGTTGGACCCCCCCCCCGCCGGGTGATGGTAGGTCCCGCGGCCGAATCCAAGCTCCGCGAACGGGCCGGTTCAAACTCCGCGGCCCGGGGCGGGCGAAGCTGCCACCCTCCAGTCCAGCGGACGAAGCTGTTGTTGCGGTAGCTCCGGAGAATCGGTCACCAACCTGGGACCTGCGAGCTCCCGATGTTACGGTCCACAGGGCCTGCGGCCGAAGCCTCCGAGGCTCCGAAGTCGGGTCGCAGCCACAGCGCCCCCACAGCCTCCAAAGTCAGCCAGCTTCACGATGGTGAGTCCTGGCTCTGTCTCTGGAGCCTCGAGGTCGATTGCAGTTGGAGGCCGCCAGCTCCACGATATTAGGCCTCAGCGCAGACGGAGACGGAGATACGACAAAGAAAAGGTCGCATCCCCATTGAAGGAACAGACTAAAACAAGTTTCCCCCACCCCCCACACATACACAACTAAAAATAAACTAAAACATACATCTAACAAGACAAAAGAAAAAAAAAAAAGGAAAAGACAGACGGACTGCAGGCGAGCCGCAGCTGCTTGGCAGCGCCGCCACTTCCGGAATAAACATCCACCACAGTGGATTCCCCACATTTCTCACTGTGATAGAAAGCAATAAAGTCGTAGCTTCTTCCTCTTTATTCTCCCGCGGTCGGGGGAGTCGAACCACCGCAGCCGGCGGTAGAAGCCCCCACGTTGGGGCGACCGAAGCCCCCGCGTCGGGACGGTCGAGCTCCACGATGGTAAGTCCTGCAGGCTCCCGCGGTTGGAGCTCAGAGGTCGATCCCCAGCAAAGGGACGGTCGAGCTCCACGATGGTAAGTCCTGCAGGTTCCCGTGGCTGGAGCTCCTGAAGTTGGTCTCCAGCAGAGACCACCAACTCCTCGACGTTAGGCCGCAGGGCGGACGGAGGTACGATAAGGAAAAAAATCGCATCTCCTTCGAGGTAAGAGATTTTAAAAAGTTTCCACAACCACCCCCCACCCCCCACATAAAACAAGCTAAAGAACACTACAAATATACATTTAACACATACTATCAAACAACAAAGAAGGAAGGGACAGACAGACTGTTGGCAAGGCAGCCATTGCTGGTGCCATCTGGTGGTATCGACAGTAGGCACAGAGTCGCCACATACTGGACGCCATCAATGTCACAAAGTGTTCAAAGTAGTCCCAATGGTCCCTCTTCAGTGACAGACATAAAATGTTGGAGTAACTCAGCAGGTCAGGCAGCATCTCTGGAGAAAGGTAATAGGCGACGCTTCTTCAGACGGGTGGTCTGACCTCCTGTATTATCCTGTATCCCGCATTTTTCACTGACATTCCCATCAACTACCCCAAATCCCTCACCTGCTCGCTAGGGGCAATTTATAGCAGCCCATTAACCTACCAATTTATAGCAGCCCATTATCCTGCCTGTCTTTGGGATGTGTCGGAGGGGGGGGGGGGGGGGGGAACCAGAGCACCTGGAGGAACCCCATGAGCCCCCAGGGAGAACTGCAATATAAATATTTTTAATTATTTGTGATTTTAGTGGTAGCATTTTGTAAGGATAAAAATGCCAGGTTTTAACTAATGTGTGGGTTCCGACCAATGCCCATGTGCCCCAGCCCCTACATTGCCACACGGGGCAATGCGCTGTCAGTCACATCTCACCTCGTCCCCTGCTCTCGGCACATCCAAGGCCACAATCAACACTTGAGGGAGTCCAATTCTGAAAAGATTTCATTTACTTCACCTAATGTTTTTGACTAATCTACTAAATATCTACTAATCTACTAATATCTATTAAATTGGTTTAAGTGCATTCTTTAAAAAAAAAAAAATTCTACTATATTTTTAAACCAGTGGAAATCGTTAGGCAAAACTGAATCTATCTGGTCCACTGGATAAACGTGAATATTGTTATTTTGTTTCAGCTGGCTGAGGATTTTTAATAACTGAAACTCTCCAACTTTGCTCAAAGCTAATAAAATCCAACAGCAAACTCAAAAGGAACCAAAAATAAGGTCTGGAAAGTTCAAGTCCCTGTTACAGTGCAGATCCGGCAGACGTTGGCGCGGACCCGGTGGGCCGAAGGCCTGTTTCCGCGCTGTATCTCTAAACTAAACCAAACAAGCATAAAATAGCTTGTATGGTAGGTGCTGAATAAAAAAGTCTTGGATTCATCGGGTGTCACTGAATGAGTCTTTGAATGTGAAAACTTGGATCCGTACAAGAGGCTCCATCCAGGAGCACATGAAGCATGGTCTCTGTTTTCCAAACAAGTCCTTAACTCGATGTCTTTTGTCTCCACAAATGCATATCGTATGTAGATTGGTCTCAATTTTCTCAATCATTCCATGCGGGGTAAAATTCCTTATATGAAAATTTAGCTCATTCTCAGTTTCTTGGCTTAGTTCCCATTTTCCAAATAAACACTTAGCATGATTTCACTTTCCCAAGCAAGCCTTTCCATTTTCTCCATCGAACAGTTGCCTTGGCTCTCATTTTCAAAGTAAGTGCGTTGCTCTGTTTGCCAAATGTCCGTAGGCTTAGCTCTGTATTTCACTCTAATTGACGGAAAGCTTAGTCTGGTGTGATTTAAAAATATCAAAACTCCACGTGAGGTTTTTGATTTTGTTTTCGCTGTAGTTTTGTAACTCAGAGAATAAAATCCACATTTTCAAAGAAGATCACTATCACCAGCCTTTGCTAATGGTTTAACTTGACCACAAAGTGGGAGGGTGGTAGGGGTTGACTTACAGAGTTAGTCACATCGATTACTAATTATCTATGCCTTTTATTCCAGTTGTTTCTCATTAAATCCTGTTTATGCATGTAATTTTCCTATTGGTCTCAGTGGTTATACATTTTTTTAAATCCTCTTCCTTGATTTCATCTGTTTGAGATGCATCCTTGGTTACTGAAGAGGTGGGGATGGGAATTGCAGGAATACTAACTAATATACAGTCAGACTCACACAGCATGGAAACAGGCCTTTTAACCTATGAATCTGCTTGTTTAATGACATGGAAGAGCTCCAGAGAATCCAGAGGAAAGCTAGGCGGTCACAGGGAGAACTTGTAAACTCCACACGGACTGCACTGGATGTCCAGATCGGGAACCTGGATCACTCAAGCAGTGAGACAACAGTTTGACTGACTGATCACTGTCTCATCCCCTAATCTCACAATCTTCCCTGAATAGAGGGGAGGTGCCAGAAGAGCAGAACAAGGCAAAGACAACCTTGCAAGGATATGCCTAGCAACTACAGGCTGATCATTTTCACCAAGGTGGTGGGGAAACTCTTACAAAGCATAATTAGGGAAAACATTGCTGGGTACCTGAAGATATTTGGGTTGATATAGAGAAGATAGGATGAGTTTGTCGAAGGCAAATTATACTTGAATAAGCTGATTGATTTTTTAAATTAAAGCATCTGGAAAGGTTTGAAGGGGATTGGCATGAATATTGGGGGTATGCAAGGTCTAGAACGGAAACCTTGTCAGTAAATTGAACATGGAATACAAAATTCCAAGAAACGAGAAAGAAACCGACTTAAGCAGTGAAAGCAAAGAAATCACACAAAGTGTTTTTGAAAACGAGTGCTTTTCCCTGGGGTTCACTGGGTTTATGGAGAAATTAAAATATCTTGTACATGAGCATGCGGAATAAAATATCACTGGTTGTCAACATCACGTGGTTTGAGGCACGGCGGAGAGTAAAGAAGAGAATTATGAGAGTCTGCAGGGAATGCTCGATAATCTGGTTGAATAGGCAGACAAATGGCAGATGAAGTTTAATCAAGGTACGAAGTGTACATTTTGGCAATTGAATGGAACGGAAGCAGTGACACAGTCCTAAGGGTGAGCGAGTTAATAGATTGCGCGGGATCTAGAGCTTAATAAAATGTGTCAGGGTTGAACCTTTATAAAACAATGTTTAGGCTACAGTTACAGTAATGCATTCAGTTCTGAAATCCAAAGTTGATGAAGAATGTGAAGGCCCTAGAGTGCATTCAGGAATGATTTACTGAAATGGTTCCAGGGAGGATGGATTTCAGCTGCAAGGTGAGACTGGCGGACCTTGATATGTTCTTCTGGGAACAAAGAAGGTCGGGAGGAGATTTAACCAATTGAATGCAAGATTATAACTAATGGCGATAGTGTAGATATTCAGGATATCCCAAAGGCCCGTAGATATAGATTTAAAGTGAAGGGCCAACAATATTGGGAGGGTGGGGGGGCTGGGGGAAGGGGGAATGTGAGGATTTTATCTAATACAGAGAATAGTTATGGCCTTTAACTCAGTATCCGTAAGGGTGGAGAAAGAGCTGATCAAGGTTTTTAAAAAGGGATTAGATAGGCACATGGGAAGGGCTGGAGGCTGGAGCTGACTGGGATCAGTATTTGGCACAGAGTCAATGTTCTGAATGGCTTCCTTCTCTGGCAACATGATTCAAGGCTAGTATCTGACTTCTGTTCATCTGCAACTGTGCAGGGTAAATGTTCTAGTTTATTGTTACTAGCTGTTTTCAATCCTATGTGTACAGATTGATGAAAATCAGTCCTTGGCATTTCTGGCAGACATGGATAAGTGAGATTTTGGGTCAGGAAACTTCTTCAGATTCACTGCAGTGGGATGATTGCTCCGTCCAATGGGCGGTGCAGTTGCTGCCTTACAATGTCAGAGATCTGGGTTTGATCCTGACTACGGGTGCTGTCTGTACAAAGTTTGTACATTCTCCCCGTGACTGCGTGGGTTTTCTTCAGGAGCTCCGGTTTCCTCCCACACTCCAAAGACGTGCAGGTTTGTAGGTTAATTGACTTGGTAAAATTGTAAATTGTCCCTAGTGTGTAGGATAGTGCTAGTGTGTGGGGATCGCTGGTCAGCATGGACTCAGTAGGCCAAAGGGCCTGTTTCCGCACTGTATCTCTAAATAAACTAACCAATGTATACACAGCCTGGACATCATTCCCATGGTATTAAGAATTTGTTGAAAAAAAAACCCTTTCTTGTAATGTACTTACAAATATTTCTAAATCACTTCAGCAACAGACATGCCAACATTTATTATAAGGTTTATTAATTACAACCAAACCTTGATATACAAAAGGTTTGTGATCTCGAAAACATAATGAATGCAATTTTGTAAATAGAAACATTTGGACAAAATGTTATTCCCATGGGTGGAGAGTGGCCTGAGTTTTTCATCAACGTAAAAGTTTAATTTGTAAATCAAAGACACAAACCAGTTGATGAAGTTATAGCAAAAACTTGGGAATACCCTAAATACATTGTAAATATTTATTTACAGAGTAAATGATGAACGAGGCAATCATAACTCCAACATACCTTTTATTGGGATCTGATCTTTCATTTTCTTGGGGAGAGTTTTAAAAAAATGCACACAATAAGATTTCAAAAATTGATGCATTGTCAACATCTTCAGTGAAGGGGAAGACAATCCCTATATTGCTCATATCATTGTAAATTCTTCTATCATTAGGATTATAATCTCCTGGACCCTATAATCATTAGGGTTGGCCAGGTGGATTCCCAATCGACCTGGCCAACCCTAATCATTAGGACAGGCAGCATCTCTGGAGAGAAGGAATGGGTGACCTTTCGGGTCGAGATCCTTCTTCAGACTGTCTGATCAGTCCAAAGAAGGGTTTCGACCCAAAACGTCACCCATTCCTTCTCTCCAGAGATGCTGCCTGTCCCGCTGAGTTACTCCAGCATTTTGTGTCTGCCTTCGATTTAAACCAGCATCTGCAGTTCTTTCCTACACAACCCTAATCATTGATGGAGAAATGCTGTCAGGAAATGTCTTTGCAACATCAAAAGGCAGCCATCTTGATCCTCTCTTTGACCTGTCCCTTACCTTTTTGGCCATACATTTTTCCTTTTAAATTCCAGATTAACAAAAATAATTGATGAATAAAGAATGAAACAATGACTCGCACAAGATAAAACTGCACGTTCTCATACAGAAGACAGTTATAATTATGCTGTACATTAAATTTGTCAATACGTCTTGGATTCCAGAAGTACTTTTACACAAAAAGAGCTTCAAATGTTTCGTTTTTGTTTAGTTTTCTAGAAATAGAAATAGCGCCAAAACAGGCTCTTCGGCCCACCGAGTCCGCGCCGACCAGTGACCATCGCACACTTACACAATCCTACACACACTAGGGACAATTTACATTTATACCAAGCCAATTATCCTCAAACCTGTACGTCTTTGTAGTGTGGGAGGAAACCGAAGATCTCGGAGAAAACCAACTGGGGGAACGTACAAATTCCGCACTGCCTGCACCCGTAATCAGGACCGAACCCGGGTCTCCGGCACTGCAAATGCTGTAAGGCAGCGACTTTACTACTGTGCCGCCACACCGGTGAAAGCAACACAATGTGCAAAGCAAATGTTAATACATTGTAGTGACACTTCTGAATAAAGCCTTCACATGTAACATGAAAATAAATGTGAAATATATATTCTGTGAATAATCTTTTGTTTTAGACTAAAGCCTCTAAAGGGGCTGATTTTAAACAGATGAATATCTTGTTTACTCCCTATATTTGTGAGATATTCTTCAAACAATGATCTGATCATTTTTGGAATACCAAGGGGAAAATTGCACATAGGCAATAGCTCAAATAAGGTGACAGTAACACTGAAGACCATTTGTTTTATGCAGCTCAATTGTTTCTGCACTGCATCAGCAGTTTACATCAACAACTCTCATTGATACAGCACTCTGTGCATTTCTGAAAAAGTAATACAAAATAGCAAAGAAGCAGATGATGAGGTGATTGAATGGAAACACAAGAGCCACCTCTAGCCTGGCAGATATCCTGGTCCCTGGCACACAATACCTTGAGTAAAAGAACAACGTACTGGAGGATCCCAGTGGACCAGGCAGCATCTGTGGAGGGAAATGGACACATGACATTTGGGTTCAGGAGCCTTCCTGATCCGGAGAGAAGGAGAACTTCTTCAAAGTAAGCATACTTTGAGGGGATTTTACACTGCAGCAGAGGGTTTTCAGAAGATACTCCAGGGTGGGGAATCAGGCTGCTGAAGGTAATGGGATGTTATTTCATTTTGAGGGGAGAGGGTGATAGGGATTGGAGGGGAAATCTGGTGAAAAAACTCTGAGGTTGCAGATGCAAGGAAGATCAAAGTAGTGGAGACTGTTCAAAAGGAAAACGTGAATGTTAAAGCTGTGGCACTGGGGTACACAGAAGCAAAGCAGGTCAGCAGAAGTTGGAAAGATGGGAAAGGAGGACTTGAGTCTTTACTTTAGACTTTAGAGATGTAGTGCAGAAACAGGCACTACGTCCCTGCCGACCAGCGATCATCCCGTACACTAGCACTCTCCTACACACCAGGGACAATTTTTTAACTTACTGTAGCCAATTAACCTACAAACCTGTATGACTTTGGATCGTGGGAGGAAGAAGGAGCACCTGGAAAAAGCCCACGTGGTCACAGGAAGACTGGTCAAACTCTGCACGGACAGCACCTGTAGTCAGGATCGATCCCAGATCTCTGGCTCTGTGAGGCAGCAACTCTACCGCTGTGCTGCCTTGACAGATAAAATTCGGAAGAGCTGAAATAAAGGCAGGTGGTGAACAGGAGGCCGAGTGCAGACGGCCTGGACAAAGTTTCGGTGCCAGAGTGGAGTGGAACTGGCACAGCTGGATGCAGCTTGGGACTGAACAGGATGTCATCACTTCAAACAAGCTTCAGTCAGAGGCTAAGGGCAAGCAGGAAACAGCAATGGTGGCAAGATTATATAACTTGTGACATGGGAAAAGACTATGCTGTTGATGTTCCAGTACTTAGAAACTGTTTTCCTCCATTTGTGTGATGTGCCAGTGTTGAAACGGATCACAATGTTGCCTGCAAACAGGAGTGGAACAGTACTATCATGGCTTTGGCACCCGTTTGCAGCAAATCAATCCCAGCAGCATGCTGACAGGAACACTTTGAGCTCCATTGCCAACAATGTGCTCTGCAGAACCCGAGCAGCATCAGCCCTTAAAGGCACACTGCCAGTAGCAACAATGCACAACTATGGCTGCAATGGCGGGAGGAAGGTGACAGCACCATGTTTCTCAGAGACGATGGTTTTGTGTGTCAGGGGCCAGGCCAACTGCTAGGCAGGAGCTGGCTGAAGCCCTGGCTTCAGAGAGTGACATCCCAGGAACAACAAAGCAACAAAAGGACCTTAGGAGAAAAGGTAAATGTGGACTCTTCAGGATTATTAAATACTACTCCTTATATTGATGTTTACTCAGACACCCCTGGACCCAAACTCCAAATCATCCTCTACACATGCATATCTAACCACTTCCACAGTCCCCCACACATTGGTCAAGCCTAGAAACTGGAATGGTGATGAAGCATGAGTGCGTCGATGCTTCATCTCATCAGGCAGAGACTAAGAGGAATGAGAGGAGGCCAGCAGGGTGGGAGTGCAGCTCTCCAGTGTCCACAACCCCATCAAACTTGCATCATCACCCTCAGCGGCCGATTCACTAATCAACCACCTGGCAGAAATCTGACCAGCTTGCACATCAATTCCATAAATCCATTTCTTTGTTAATCAAATCTCAAACTGCATCTGCTGGCTTGCTGTTGCATGCTTGCAAAGATGTATTGGCTACAACTTAGAACATAGTACAGTACATCACAGAAGCAGGTGCTTTTGCCCAAAATGCTTGTGCCAAACATAGTGCCAAGGCCACTCTCACCTGCCTGCACATAATGCATATTCCTGCATTCCATGCATATGCCTATCCAAGTCTCCTAAATGCCACTATTGTGTCTGCCTTCACCACCACCGCACGCATTGTGTTCCAGGTACTCACCAACGTCTGTGTAAAAAACGTACCACACACATATCCTTTAAACTTTGCCCCTCTGACCTGAAAACTATGGCCTCTAGTATTTGATATTTCCATCCAGGGAAAAATATTCTCACTGTCTCTTCCCTCTCTGTGCCTCTCATAATGTTGTATACTTCTGTCAAATCTTCCCGCAATCTCTAGCGTTCCCAGAGAAAACAATCCAAGTCTGTCAAACCTCTCTTTGTAGCTGTTGTCCCCTAATCAGGCATCATTCTGGTAATCCTCCTCTGCACCCGTGCCAAAGCTTGCACATCCTTCCTGCATATGGGCAACCAGAATGCCACACAATACTCCAAATGCAGCCTAACCAACATCCTATAAAGCTGTATCATGACTCACTGACTCTTATACTCAATTTCCCAACCAAATGAAGGCAAACATACCATTTGCCTTCTTTACCATTCTATCTACTTATGTTGACATATTCAGCAGGTTATGGGGTTGGAGCCTGGGTCCCCTCTGTACATCAATGCTGGTGAAGGTTTGCCATTCATTGTACATTTTCCCCTTTCATTTGACCTCCCAAAGTGCAACACCTCACATTTACTCAGATTAAGCTCTCTGCCATTTCTCCTCCCATTTCTTTAGCTGATCTATATCCCGCTGTATACTTTGACAGACTTCCTCACAGACCAAGCAACACTGCGGTCCTGTGTCCACTAAGCAAAGGATCTTCATTAACTTGCAATCCAGGCTGGAGGTCTGTGACCAGTGTATATATGTACTATTCATGAAGATCTTGGGCACTCAGGAGGGCTGGAGTTGATATTAACTGCAGGCCTTGGCAGCTTGGACCTGATAAAGTCTGATATGCAGGGAAATCCATGTTCTTGTAAAGTTACCTCCTCCTCACTGAACCAAAATATATGAGGTCACTGTTCCTTGATATGACCTCCCTAATATGGAAGGGTGGCAGAGAGCAGCACCTGGCTCCTGAAATGACCCTGAGGTTAGGATGTTGAGCGGGGCCATGACTTTGATTCTCCTGTGACTGCAGTCCAACCTTTATGGTGGCTGGAAGTCATTGTATAGAATGCCTCTGAAAACTATGAAGACTTTGCTCATCAAAGAGGTTGAGATAGCATCCTGTGTCCCTGAATACTCTTTGGGGTTAGAGTCTTTGTACCTGGATAATTTTGTGACTCCTCTCGGGAAGCTCCAACCCTCTTAGTTCTCTGCAATGCCCAGACTGAAACTTCCTACACAACATCTGCTGGTAGGACCACTGAGGCAGCCATAAATGATGTACTTCCTCTCAAAAAGCCCTCCTCGCCTGTATCAACCTATCACTTACCAGGCTTTGTCCTGCCCTTCCACTGTTCCAGCTTCCCCCCCCCCCCCCCCCGACAATCAGTTTAATGGAGGTTCGCAACCCAAAATGTGATCTATCTACATTTGCCAGAGAAGCTGCCTGACCCGCTGAGTTACTCCAGGGCTGTAACTTATTTCCTTTGGAATTTAATTTGCAAAAAAAACACTGGCTCACGAGTTTCTATCTCAAGCAGAGGCTAAGCATCCTGGAAAGTATGAAAGATGTTTCCAATGATGCCTGAATGGTGAAGGCAGCAGGTTATGCCAGTGCCGGATTTAGATGAAGAGAGGCACTAGGCTGTTCCACTTGTGAGGCCCCTCCCAATCCCCCACCCCCACGACTAGAGGAAGATGGAAGAGTCCACCAGATTGACACCAATTTGCAGCCGAGCGTGGCCAATGAGATAAGGGGCTGGAAAGCTGCGCTTTTTATTTATTGCCAGTGCTAGTGTCGAGTTATCGGCTTAAACGCTATTATTCTGAAATGGAGGGCAAGGAAAATTACTGAAGGGTTGTTTAGAGACTACAGTGCGTTGTGATAGCATATGTAAGAAAGGCCTATGACTGTCAAAAATATTATACACCTTGGCCGGAGCCCCCCTAGATTTTGAGGCCCAAGGCTTCAGCCTATGAAGCCTAATGGTAAATCCGGCTCTGGGTTATGCCCTTGCTATTGTTTGGTATCTACCAAGCAAGCACCATGCTTGGGATTTATCCTGGCAATGCTGAGAGGTGCAGCATTGACTGCTGGCAGCAAACACCCTGAGTTTAGATCCTGAGCTGAAGCGCATAGTTGAACTTCAATCACACACAATTGATAAAACTAGTGCAATGCAATCCAATCAGTTTGGTTTGGAGATAAGGCATAGAAACAGGCCTTCAGCACACCAAGACAACACTGACCATTATCACCCATTCAAACTATTTTATCCCACTTTCTTATCCACTTGAGAAAACCTGGGACAATTCACATTGGCCGATGAACCTACAAACTCACACATCTTTGGGATGTGGGAGGACAGCAGAGCACCCAGAGAAAACCCACAAGGAAACGTGCAAGTTCCACGCAGGCAGCACCTAAGGTCAGGATTAAAGCCGGGTCTCTGGTGCTGTGAGGCTGCAGCTCTATCAACTACATCCCCAGCAGGAACAAATGTGACCATCCCAGATGTTTCCAAGTATGTAGATTAGGATAAAAGGAAGGCGGAGATTCAATTGTGCTGCCATCTTTTCTCATGTTCTTACGACTTTGATGGAAGTTCTTCTGCCCATTGAGTCTATTGTAGCCCTGTTCTGGGAAATCCCATTAACCCCTGGTTCCCTGTAACCTATTCTCCCCCATGTGCACATAAACATTTGCCACCCCTCTTTCCTACATCAGGGCAACTGATATTATCCAATTGAACTGCCAACAATATGTGAAATGTGAGAGGAATCCAAACACAGGGAAATCTATCTGGTCCAATGAAGAACTCCACAATAACTCCACACACAGAGTACCACAGCTGAGGGTTAAATCTGCTCTTTCAGAGCTGTGCTGTGACACAGGTACTGCCCTTTCTGACCTTCCTTAAAACCCTTTGACCAAGCATTTTACTAATTTCTCTTTATGATAAAAATTGCTTGCTGTCCATTTTTTTTCAGATAGCACAGCTGTGAAGGGCCTTGAGACATCTTGCTGCATGAAAGGCATTGAATAATGTAAGTTCTTCTTTGGATTTACAGTGAATAAACTGCATCGGAATTGAGGAAAGTGACTATGCAACTTTTTAAGGATGCTCTCGCACCTGTCATGAAGATCACAGACTTTAACAGGTGCATTGAACCTTCTGGGTGACTACCTTGCAGTTACACCGGGATTTACACTATTTCATGTCAGTTCACTGAACCAACGGGAATGCCTGGAGCTCCCTCTGCTGGTTACTGGCAAAACAGTCTGAAACAGGTCCAAAATAAACATACATTTTGTGGTGTACGTGTATAGGTTTATGACTTATGTACAGTAGCTGTAATATGCAAACACACATTTACGATTGGTAGGGTAGCCCACATTAAGAAGTTGTACAATGTGGTTACGTTAAGAAGTCAACTTCAGTTCAGTTTGGAGGGCACCTGCTAAAAGGAATCCGGGGGTACGGGGAAAAAGCAGGAACGGGGTACTGATTTTAGATGATCAGCCATGATCATATTGAATGGCAGTTCTGGCCGAATGGCCTACTTCTGCACCTATATTTCTATGGTTTCTAAAGATTCCTCTACATGTGCAAGGAGCAACTCTCTGAATCTGCTCTGCAGTTCAATAATACATGGTTCAGTTTAGAGATACATTGCGGAAACAGGCCTTTCGGCCCACCGGGTCCGTGCTGACCAGCGATCCCCATACATTCGCACTATCCTACACACTAGGGACAATTTACAATTATACCAAGTCAATCAATTTACAAACCTGTACATCTTTGGAGTGTGGGAGGAAACCGGAGCATCCAGAGAAAACCCACACAGATCACAGGGAGAAAGTACAAACTCCGTACAGACAGCATCCATAGTCAGGATCGAACCCGGGTCCCTGGCGCAGCAAGGCAGCAACTCTACCCCGCGCCAACGTACTGCCACTAGGACTTACCCTGACCCTGAATGTTAAATAGTGTGAAAGTGTTAAATGTATTCTCCATAGAGAATTGGATGTCCTTGTACAAAAAGTGAAGCAAAGTTCACATTTTAGGTCAAACTAGACCGTGAGACACGTTGGGTCCCGTCCCCTCGGTTGCGGGGGGGGGGGGGTGCAGCCTGCAGCGTCACACACACACTAACCACATCACACACACTAACCACCCCCCTTGATATTATATTAATATTATTCATTTGCTCCTTTTACCCCATCCCCGCCCTATCCACTGACGCATAGCCCCCAACTCGCAGGCGCATTTAGAGGTGGAGGGGGATAGAGAGAGATGGCAGAGAGAGAGGGGGCAGAGACAGAGAGAGAGGGGCAGAGACAGAGAGAGAGGGGCAGAGGCAGAGAGAGAGGGGCTGAGACACAGAGTGAGGGAGAGGGGGGGGAGAGGGGGAAGAGGGGGGGAGAAAGAGGGGAGAGAGGGGGGGAGGGGGAGGGGGAGAGGGGGGGTTGGAAGAGAGGCTGGGGGGAGAGAGGCAGGGGGGAAGAGAGAGGCCGGGGGAAGAGAGAGGTAGGGAGGGGGGGGAGAGAGAGGAGCCGACCGAGGAGCCGAGAGAAAGAGCCAAGAAAAAGCGATTCCCGAGACAAAGCGACTCCTGAGCGTCTTTTGAATAAGTGGGGGGAGGAGGGAGAGGTGGGGGGAGAGGAGGGGGGAGAGGAGGGGGCATAGAGGTTGGGGGGAGAGGAGGGGTGGAGAGGAGGGGGGAGAGGAGGGGTGCGACAGAGGTGGGGGGAGAGGAGAGGGGGCAGAGGTGGGGGGAGAGGAGGGGGGGAGGAGGGGGGTGAGAGGGCTGCATCTTTTGAATAACGGGGGGGAGGAGGGAGGGGGGGACGTCACTCGCAGCACGCAGATCCAAGACGGTAGCACGCAGATCCATTGTGACGTCATCAGCGAAAGCCATCCGTTTTTTAATCTTTTTTTTCAGATTTGTGAACATTTTCATTAATAACACGAGAAATAATGCATGAATTTTTCAGATAAGGCGATTTTGGACCAGAGGAAAAATCTCTACCAGAATAAGTAAAAATGTTACTGTTAGCATGGGGGGTGGGGGGGGGGTGCCTGCAGCATCACACACACACTAGCCACACCCCACACACACACTAACCCCCCACCCCCCTTGATATTATATTAATATTATTAATTTGCTCTTTTACCCCATCCCTGCCCTGTCCACTCACGCATAGCCCCCAACTCGCAGGCGCATCAAGAGAGGGAGAGGGAGGGGGTAGAGACAGAGGGCAGAGAGAGAGGGGCAGAGACAGAGAGAGAGGGGCAGAGAGGGGGGAGAGAGGGTGGAGAGAGGGAGAGAAGGGGGTAGAGGAGTGGAGAGGGGGGTAGAGAAGGGGGAGAGAGGGGGGGAGAGCAGGGTAGAGAGAGCGGGGGAGAGAAGAGAGAGGCCGGGGAGGGAGAGGAGGGGGGGAGAGAGGAGGGGGGGAGAGAGGAGGGAGGAGAGGGAGGAGAGGAGGAGGAGGGGTAAGAGCAGGGGGGGAGAGGAGGGGGGGGAGAGGAGGAGGAGGGGGAGAGGGACCCGACCCGAGACGGACCCGATTCGAGACGGACCCGATCCGAGACGGACACAACCCGAGACGGACCCGACCCGAGACGGACCCGGGAGCTCGTTCTTCACTCACAGCGTGTGGATCACAGTGCGTGGAAGTGACCCATTGTGATGTCATCAGCGAAATACAGCGGGGGGGTTTTGAACGTTTTTCCAGATTTGTGAACATTTTCATTAATCTGGAGAAATAAAACATGAATTTTTCAGATAAGGCGATTTCGGACTCCACGGGATAAATCTTTACCAGAATATGTAAAACAATTACCATTAGCGCGTCATTTTTTCGAGAAGATGTGATTATACACACACACACATCCAAGATCAGAGTTTTAATAGGGGTCCGTCCCCTCAATGCGCGATTGCATGGAGAGGGGGGGGCGGCCTGAGGCATCACACACACACTAACCAACCCCCACACACACCCACACACAGTAACCACCCCTGTTGATATTATATTAATATTATTAATTCGCTCCTTTTTACCCCATCCCCACCCTATCCACTCACGCATAGCCCCCAACTCGCAGGCATGTCACGAGAGGGAGAGGGAGGGGGGGTTAAGGAGGGGGCAGAGATAGTGAGAGAGGCAGAGACAGAGAGAGAGGGGCAGAGACAGAGAGAGGGCAGAGACAGAGTGAGAGGGGCAGAGAGAGAGAGGGGGCAGAGATGGGGAGAGAGAGGGGGGATGGGAGGAGAGAGGGGGGGAGAGGGAGGAGAGAGGGGGGAGAGGGGGGTAGTGAGGGTGGAGAGAGGGGAAGAGGGGGGAGAGAGAGGGGGGAGAGAAGGGGGGAGGGGGTGTGAGAGGGGGAGAGTGAGTAGAGAGGCTGTGGAGGCGGGAGGAGGGCGAGAGGAGAGGAGAGAGAGGGTGGAGGGGGGAGAGGAGGAGGGGAGAGGAGAAGGGGGGAGAGGAGGCGGGGGTATGGGCAGTGGTGAGCGGGGAATGGGCAGCGGGGAATGGAGAGCGGGCAGCAGGGCGGGCATCAACCAAAGGACTACAAGTTCAGTGGCTTCAATCCAGAGCCGGGGGGGTAGTGGGAGGTGTCGTGACATCACTCGCAGCGCGTGGACACAGTGCAGGCTGCGCGGAGCAGACCCATTGTGACATCATCTGTGAGACCATCTCGTTAGATTCAATGTTATTCAGATTTTGAACATTTTTATTAATAACTCGAGAAATAAAGCATGAAATTTTCAGATAAGACAATTTTTGACCACTGGAAAACTCTCTACCGGAATATGTAAATTTTTTACCGTTACCGCATCGTTTTTTCGCGAAGATGTGATTACACACAACACACAAATAAATACACAAAGATCAGAATTTAAATAGTTAACTAGACCAAGTGCAGACCCGTTGGGTCTGGACACCGAACGTGCGTTTGCGGGTGGGGGGGGTGCTGTGGCGTCACACTAACCACCCCCTTTCCTCCAAAGCACGGTTGCGGGGTAGGAATCTGGCACCCACAAACACACACACTCATCCCAACCCTTGATATTATCCTAATATTTTAATTTGCTTCTTTTATCCCATCTCCACCCTATCCACTGATGAATAGCCTCACCTCTCAGGTGCGTCTAGAGGGGGGGGGCAGAGAGAGAAAATTTAATGTTAGAATTAAAAAAATCTGAAGAGGGAGAGGAGGAGGGAGAGGAAGGGGGGAGAGGAAGGGGGAGAGAGGAAGGGGGGGAGAGGAAGTGGGAGAGAGAGGAGGGTGTGGAGAGATGAAGGAGAGGATGTGGGAGATAGGTGAAGGGGGAGTTTTGAGCGGGTGTTCATGAGTTGAGCTGCGGGCTATGAAGAGAGAAGGGCAGAGAGAAGAGAGAGAGAGAGGGGAGAGACAGAGAGACAGGTATACCAAAAAAAAGCTGGTGAAACTCAGCGGGTGCAGCAGCATCTATGGAGCGAAGGAAATAGGCAATGTTTGTGGCCGAAACCCATCTTCAGACGTGTTTTGTTATGAAACATTGCCTATTTCCTTCGATCCAAAGATGCTGCTGCACCCGCTGAGTTTATACTTACTTTTTTTGTTTACCTTGCGTTTGGGGGGTGGGGGCTGCGGCTGCGGCATCACACTCACACTAACCACCCCCCAAACACACAGGCGGGGGGAGGGGGGAGAGGGAGACGGGGGTTGGGGAGAGGAGGGGAGGGGGGAGAAGGAGAAGGGGTGGGGAGAGAAGAGTGGAGGAGGGGGAGGGGGACGGAGGGGGAGGGGGAGGATGAAAGGGGAGAGATTGGGGAGGGAGAGGAGATCAGGTGGGTGAGAGGGAGGGGGAGGAGTGGGGAGTGGGAGGAGAGCGGGGAGGGCAGGAAGGGCGAGGAGGGGGGGAGGGGATGAGGGGAAGGGAGAGGAGTAGGGGAAGAGAGGGAGAGAGGGAGGGGGAGGGAGAGGTGGGGGAGGGAGAGGGGAAGAGTGGGGAGTGAGGGGCAGAGGGGTAGTGGGGAGTGGTGCAAGAGAGAGGGGAAGGGGGTGGGGGGGAGATGGGGGTGAAGAGGGGTGGTGGAGGGGAAGAGAGAGGTGTGGGAGAGGGAGGGGGGGGAAGAGGGGGAAGAGGGGGGAGGGAGGTTGAAGTATGAGGGGTAGGTACAGTCCATCTGTTCCCCATTCCCTATCACCCCCAATCCTCGGGTTGGTGGGGGTGATAGGGAATTGGGCTGCGGGGGTGGGGGGGAGGGGCTGGGGCTGTGGCTGCTGCAAAGGCATATGTAAACGGATTCATTCTGATTTTTCACACGTGTCGAAGGGCGTCGCCACGTGTGTTGGGGGTGATAGGGAATGTGGAAATTTCAAAATGATAAAAAAACCCAGCTCTCAGCAATAGAATGTAAATGAAGGTTCCGTTTTGTGATGTCACAATGCCAATGCCCATTCTATTGCTGAGAGCTGTTTTTTTAAACATTTTGAAATTTCCCCATTCCCTATCACCCCCACACACGTGGCAACGCCCTTCGACACAGGCTGTGGGTTTGGGGGGGAGGGGCTGGGGCTGGGGCTGATGCAAGGCATATGTAAATGAATCCATTCCGATTGGACATCTGTTAGCATCGGGCATTGTGACATCACACAACGGAATCTTTACTAACATTCTATGGCTGAGCTGTTTTTTTTAATCATTTTGAAATGTTTGGGGGTGGGGTGGGGGAGAAGTATTTTATTTTAAAAAGTGTACATAAAAACGACCAAATTTAATCAGGTTTGTCTATTCGTAAAGATAAACGTAATCTCTTTAGAAACGGTAAAGATATCGGCGTTTCCGCACGCTGCGTGGGCGTAGGGCGGTATCAAAGGGCTGCGTGGCACAAGTCAAGCAGAACGTTGGACGTACAGACGGATGACAGCCACAGAGTTTATATAATACTAGACCAAGTGCAGACCGTTGGGTCTGGTCCCCGAAAGTGCTTCACACCCCGGGGTGTTGTTCCCGAACGTGCTTCAGACCCGGGGGTGAAATTCAGCTGAAAAAAGATGGCGTCGTTTTTTGAGGAAAATGGGAGAAAATGGGAGAAAATCAAATTGGGGTTGGTGGGGGGATGGATGACACCCCGGGTGTGTGTTCCCGAACGTGCTTCAGACCCCTGGGTGAAAATCGGCGAAAAAAAGATGGCGTCGTTTTTGGGAAAAATCGGGGCAAAAAAGATGGCGTCGTTTTCGGAGAAAATCGGAGACAATCGGAGAAAATCACATTGGGGTTGGGGGGAGGATGGATTTTATTAAAAAAACGTGTACATAAACAGGACAGAATTTAATCAGGAGTGGCTTTTTGTAAAGATAAATGTAATCTCTTTGGAAATGGTCAAAAATATGGGCCTTTCCGCGCGCTGTGTGGGCGCGGGGCGGTGTCAAAGGCCGCGCGGCAAGCAGAACGTTGGACGTACAGCCGCACGGACGGACGACAGCCAGAGAGTTTTAAAAGTATATAGATAGATAGATTGATAGATAGATAGATAGATAGATAGATAGAAGATAGATAGATAGATAGATAGATAAATAGATAGATAGATAGAATAGATAGATAGATAGATACTTCATTTGACTATTTCCTGCATTTTCTGTTATATTTCAGATTTCCAGAATCTGCAGCTTTTTGATTTTCTTTAACTTTAACTATCTAGTCAGTTTTTGTTAAATTGGACAGTTAAATCAATCACACTGACGATAAAGCCAATGAAAGAGTGCATAAATAGGTTGCAGATATGGGCCTGGGGCTAATCTTTTCAATGATAAAATCTCTTTGGGTGTAAAAAATGGATAATTAGGAATCTCAAATGATGGTGAAACAAACTTTGTTTTGAAGATTAACAAAAATGTCAATGTGTTTTTAAGCAAACTTAGCTGGCTATGTATCGCAATCTATTAATAGCACGATCATAAAACTGTACTTTGTTCTTCGATGAAAAAAAAAATTGTCCCAGTATTAACAAATAATGTTTATCAGAGCCGTCCCATTATGGTGACCATATTATGCTCCTGGTGTTTAAGACATTGAGCTGCGAATTCAATGACGAAAGCAGCAAATACTGGAAACAAATACTGGAGATTAAGCAACATTGAGGGGAAAGAAAGAAGAATTGAAATTTCAGGTCAAAGACCTTTCATCAGAATTGGGGAAGTGAGAAAACAAGCTTGCTTTAAATTACAGAAAGGGGCAGTGTTGGGGAAAGCAGATGATATGTCTGTGAAGGGTGCAGATCAAGGTCGTCAATGTAACCACTGTGTAACCACATTTGGAGACAGAAGAGAAAAAAATAAATTGAAAGAGAAAGTTAGGGCCATGTCTGTGGAGAGAAAAACAAAAAAAGGGTGATATCTGGAATTCTAGATGAAGTTACAGTACCCTCCATAATCTTTGGGACAAAGCCTCATGATTTATTTATTTGCCTCTGTACTCCACAATTTGAGATTTGTAATAGAAAAAAAAATCACATGTGGTTAAAGTGCACATTGTCAGATTTTAATAAAGGCCATTTTTATACATTTTGCTTTCACCAGGTAGAAATTACAAGTGTTTATTCATAGTTCCCCCATTTCAGGGTGCCATAATGTTTGGGACACAGCAATGTCATGTAAATGAAAGTAGTGCTGTTTAGTATTTTGTTGCATATCCTTTGCATGCAATGACTGCTTGAAGTCTGCGATTCATGGACATCACCAGTTGCTGGGTGTCTTCTCCGGTGATGCTCTGCCAGGCCTGTATTGCAGCCATCTTTAGCTTTTGTTTGTTTTGGGGGTTAGTCCCCTTCAGTTTTTTCTTCAGCATATAAAAGACATGCTCAATTGGGTTCAGATCGGGTGATTGACTTGGCCACTCAAGAATTTACCATTTTTTAAGCTTTGAAAAACTCCTTTGTTGCTTTAGCAGTATGTTTGGGATCATTATCTTGCTGTAGAATGAACTGCCGGCCAATGAGTTTTGAGGCATTTGTTTGAACTTGAGCAGATAAGATGTGTCTATACATTTCAGAATTCATTATGCTACTACCATCAGCAGTTGTATCATCAATGAAGATAAGTGAGCCAATACCTTGAGCAGCCATACATGCCCAGGAGTTAATATTTCTCTCATCTGTTCACAATACCTTTTTCCAGAACTGTGGTTGTTCTTTTAAGTACTTCTTGGCAAACTGTAACCTGGCCATCCTATTTCAAAGCTTCAAAGGTTCATTTATTGTCACATACACCTTGGTGTGGTGAAATTCAAGTTGCCATTGCAGCACAATAATAAGAATACAACACAACATTAAGGAGGAATTTAACATTAAACATAAAAACACCCCCCCACAATGGTTCCCACTGTGGGGGAAGGCACAAAGTGCAGTCCTCATCCTCTTGTTCACCCATAGTCGGGCCTATTGAGGCCTCCGCACTCACCGCTACGGCAGCCCGATGTTTCAGGCCCTCTCGCCAGATGATGGTGCTCCGGCGTCGGGAGAACCATCACAGCAGCTTGGGACACCTGGAACGGCCGTTTCCACACAGCTCCCGAAGCCAACAGGCCGCGCTGGTCGGAGTTCTGACACTGGCGATCTCGGCGAGAGATCCCAGGCTCCGCGGTGTTTAAACTCAGCGCCGCTCCACAGACCCGCAGCTCCACCATGTTCCATCGGCGGACTCAGCATTCCGGATCTCCAGCGCGGCGACCCGGGCAAGGCATCCACGCTGGTGCTCCAGCGCTGTGCCACCGCCGAAGCCGAGGTTCTGGCCGGTGCCGTCAGGAAACACCGCTCCAGTCACGATGGTAGGCCGCGAGGACGGGGCGAAGATGTGGCTCTGAGGAAAGCCGCCTCTCCGGCCATGTAGGGACTGAGAAATACAGTTTCCCGCCACACATAAAAAGAATAGACCTCCAAACAAAACACTTTTTAACGTACTAAAAATAATAAAAAGGAGTGAAAGGACGGACAGCTGCAGGCAGGGCAGCCATACCCAAATGGACGGCACCCCCTTTTAGCGGCTAACCAGTGGTTCGCATTTTGCAGTGTAGCCTCTGTATTTCTGTTCATGAAGACTTCTGCAGACAGTGATCATTGACTCCTGAAGAGTGTTTCTGATCTGTTGGAAAGGTGTATGGGGATTTTTCTTTATTATAGAGAGAATTCTTCTGTCATCAGCTGTGGAGGTCTTCCTTGGTGTAGATTGGTTATTGCATGTGAACCAATCATAGTAGAAATAGCATCACTAACCCTGTGGTATTATGAAATAATAGTGTAAGGAATGCCTTTATTTTGTAGTAACCGGAGGGTGGCGCTGCTGCCAGTGGTCAGGCTGCAGTGATGGCATCCGGCCTGAAGTTGGGGCTGTGGGGGTAACCGGATGGACGTAGGGGCCGGGCCCGGGCATGCACACGTGGCTGCTGCTGTACAGAGTCGCTAAATAAAGACAGACTCCGATTACGTCATTGTACGAGCCTCATTATAAGAATAACTTGACATGGTGTCAGAAACGGGATACTTGTAAGCGGAAAAAAAAAAGAAGAAGCAGAGGAAAGTGTATCGTTTTGGCGGAGAAATGGGAGATGAGCTGGCAGATATGGCGCAACCTACACCAACTGCTACGTTCACAATACAACCTCCAGAGCCATTTGATTTTACCAAGCCTCAAGAATGGGAGCGTTGGATCAGGAGATTCGACCGCTTTCGGCTTGCAAGCAACTTAAACGCAACGTCGGAAGAAAACCAGGTGAACATTGCATGTGCGATGAAGCCGATGTTAGTGTATTGCATGTGCGATGAAGCCGAAGATGTGCTAAAGGGGCTAACGCTAACTGCAGATGAGAGGAAGATGTACACGGATGTCAAGGCGGGCTTTGATGCATTTTTTGTGCCTAAAAATAATGTAATCTACGAAAGAGCCAAGTTCAATCAGCGTGTGCAACTGCCAGGAGAAACGGTGGATTCCTTCATCACAGCACTATACGGATTAGCTGAACACTGCAACTATGGACAGTTACAGAACGAGCTGATCCGCGACAGGTTAGTGGTCGGGCTGAGAAATGTCTCATTGTCAGAAAAGCTACAGCTAGACAGAGACCTAACCCTTGGAACTGCTATAACAAAGACAAGGCAGTCTGAAGAAGTTAGACGACAACGGTCTGACTTAAGAGGAGAAAATGGCGGTGCTAGCAAGTGCTCTAATGTTGATGCTGTGCATGCTAAAAGCTACAGAACACCCAAATTTCCCTCAAAGCCTCAGCCACAAGCACAAACACCAGGAAAAAATAAACTTAATACACGGCCACAGCCAGGTTCAAACGCCTGTTATAGATGTGGAAACATGCCCTCGCATGGAAAATTGGAATGCCCTGCTAAAGATGCTGTGTGTCACAACTGTGGCAAAAAGGGACATTATGGCAAAGTGTGCAGAAACAGTGCAAAATCTCTGAATGCTGTCACTACAGAGGAAGAGAGCTTTTTCCTGGGAGCCGGGGATGCTGGAAAAGACCCGTGGACGGTGCAGCTACAAGTGAGACAAAAAAAGTGTGCTTTAAAATAGACACTGGTGCTGATGTCACCGCCATGCCAGCCGAGGTGTACCATGACATTACAGGGGGGCATGATGTGAAGCGCCTGGCTGTGTCGACACGCCCATTGTTTGGGCCAGGGGGCAATGCACTCTCTGTCCTAGGTGTAGCCAGAGAAACACTGCGCAGAGGCAAAAAGACAGCCATAGAGGTCATTTATGTAGTAAAAGACCTGCACACTGCACTGTTGGGAAGGCCTGCCATAGAACAGCTTCAGCTTGTGTGCAGGGTTGACAGCATCACCATGGAATCAGTGAAACAACAATATCCGAAGCTGTGTAGCGACTTGGGTCTTGTTCTGAGGCCATACTCAATTAAATTAAAGCCAGAGACTGTGCCCTTCTCTCTCCACACACCACGCAGAGTCCCTCTGCCGCTTATGGGAAAAGTGAAGGAGGAGATAGACCGTATGGAGAAGATGGGCGTAATCACCAAGATTGAGGAGCCGACTGATTGGTGTGCCGGGATGGTGGTGGTGCCGAAAAAAGCAGGTGATGTTCGCATTTGTGTGGATTTCACAATGATGAATGAATCAGTATGCAGAGAAAAGTTTATCCTGCCTTCTGTCGAGCACACTCTGGGCATGCTAGCTGGCGCAACAGTCTTCAGCAAATTAGATGCCAACATGGGCTTTTGGCAAGTACCATTGACAAAAGAGTCTGCCAAATACACCACCTTCATCACGCCTTTTAGGCGCTACTATTTTAACCGTCTACCCTTTGGCATAGCATCAGTCCCCGAGCACTTTCAAAGGATGATGGTGACAGAAGTGACCGGTGGCCTGGAAGGGGTACCGTGTCACATGGATGACATCCTGGTCTGGGGACAGACGCAGGAGGAGCATGATGTGCGGCTACATGCGGTGCTAGAGAAGGCACAAAAGGCCGGCATTACGCTCAACATGGACAAATGTGAGCTCACACGCCACACAGTTAGATTCCTGGGTCATGTGATTTCAGCAGATGGAGTGAAGCCAGATCCAGGGAAGACGAGAGCAGTACAAGAGATGGATGCACCCAAAAATGTCAGCGAACTCAGGAGTTTTCTGGGCATGGTCAATCAGCTGGGCCGCTTCTTGCCTAACCTGGCTGAAAAAGACAAAGTGCTACGAGACCTGCTGTCCAAGAAGAACCACTGGTACTGGGGGACAGAGCAGCAGGCCACCTTTGATCAGTTAAAAACAGAGCTGTCATCCACACTAGTGCTCACATTATACAACCCAAACAGTGCTCTAAAGATCTCTGCTGATGCCTCTTCCTTTGGCCTGGGGGCAGTCCTGCTGCAGAAGAGCGATGCCATGTGGTCACCTGTGGCATATGCGTCCAGGTCAATGACGCCAACAGAGCAGCGCTATGCTCAAGTAGAGAAGGAGACATTGGCTGTAACGTGGGCATGTGAAAGATTCAGCTGTTTCATCCTGGGAAGACCATTCGAGCTGGAAACTGACCATAAGCCGTTGGTGAGTCTGCTGGGAAGGAAAGCTTTGGATGACCTCCCACCAAGAATCCAAAGATTTAGGATGAGACTCATGAGGTACAACTATACAGTCAATCATGTCCCTGGCAAAAGCCTTTGGACAGCCTACACCTTATCTCGTGCTCCTCTGAGAGCCGCAAGAGCACACACAGACACAAGCCTATTAGAGGACACCAACATCTATATAGACTCTGTCATCAGCAACATTCCTGTCAGTGGAGATTATCTGAGCAGCCTACGTGAGCACCTGAAGGCAGACAGCACATGCTCTGCACTGATGGAGTACTGCACAGACGGCTGGCTCGACAAAAGCCAACTGCAGGGAGTGCTGAGACATTACTGGGCTGATAGAGCAGTGCTGACTGTGCATGATGGGCTGCTGCTGCGGGGCACGAGCTCGTCATCCCATCAGCCTTACAAGGTGATGTGCTGCAGAGACTACATGAGGGACACCTGGGGGTGACAAAGTGCAGGGGCCGGGCCAAACAGACGGTATGGTGGCCAGGACTCAGCAGCCAGCTGAATGACATGGTGCTGAAATGTAGAACCTGCATCCAAGAGAGAAGGAACGTCAAAGAGCCGCTGATGCCAACGGAGATGCCAGACAGGCCTTGGCAAACCTTGGGAGCTGACCTGTTCACGCTGAAAGACAAGACTTATCTACTAGTAGTAGATTATTTCACAAGGTATGTGGAAGTTGCGCTGCTGTCACCCACAATGTCCACAGATGTGGTGGTGCACCTGAAATCCATGTTTTCACGTCATGGAATTTGTGAATTTCTTAAAAGTGACAATGGGCCCCAGTTCTCAGGTAGCCACTTTAAAGCCTTTGCAGCAGAGTATGGCTTTGTGCATATCACGAGCAGCCCCAAGTTTCCTCAGAGCAATGGGGAGGCGGAACGCGCTGTACAAACCGTGAAAAACCTGCTGACAAAGGTATCAGACCCATATCTTGCATTGCTGGCCTACAGAGCAACCCCTCTACAGAACGGCTATAGCCCGGCCGAGCTGTTGATGGGCCGCCGCCTCCGCACTACAGTTCCTGCCCTTCCAACCCTGCTGAATCCAGTTTTGCCTGACTACAACGCGCTGGGGGCCAAAGAAAGGGAGAAGAGGAGGAACGACGCAAGATCCTTCGACAAGAGGCACGGAGCGAGAAACCTGGAGCCACTCGTACCTGGGGAGGATGTGTGGATCACCGATGCACGAGTCCAGGGCACAGTGCTATCTACACACAACACCCCTCGCTCTTATATCGTCCAGGTGCCTCAGGGCACACTGAGGAGGGACCGGCATCACTTGGTGCCGCTGCAGACCAACAGTGGGGTAGTCGACGCTGATGAGCCACGGTTGGGAGAAGATTCACCTACACCAGAGCCAGCTCCACCAGTGACAACATCACCCAGCAGAGAGGGCCCCACCACAGAGACTGTGCGGACCAGGTGTGGGAGAGAGGTTAGAAAGCCGCAGAGACTTGATTGGTGATTTATTGATTTGTTTTCTACAGTAAAAAAAAAAGAGAGTGAAATTGTTCTGCTTTACTGTTTACATTTACCTGAAACCTGTTTACATTTACCTGAAACCTGAGAGTTTAAGTTTTGAAGAACACAGCCTGCTATAGTAATAGTTCACAGTATGGTAATGTGTAAGTTGTTTTATTTCTATTTTGCATGCTTGAAGCAGGGACAGATCAGGGACAGGTCTTCCAGCAAAAGGGCAGAATAAACCCCTTAAGACCTGCAGAGACAAAGGTAGTCCACCCTTTGTTCTCAAAGAAAGGGAGATGTGGTATTATGGAATAATAGTGTAAGGAATGCCTTTATTTTGTAGTAACCGGAGGGTGGCGCTGCTGCCAGTGGTCAGGCTGCAGTGACGACATCCGGCCTGAAGTTGGGGCTGTGGGGGGAACCGGATGGACGTAGGGGCTGGGCCCGGGCATGCACACGAGGCTGCTGCTGTACACAGTCGCTAAATAAAGACAGACTCCGATTACGTCGTTGTACGAGCCTCATTATAAGAATAACTTGACAAACCCCACCTTACTGTATGCTTTATACTAACACGCACTTCCTACACTGGTCAGTCTTGGAAGCGGTAACGATGAACTAACAACTAACAACCTACTGTACCGCTATACTATGTGTACAGATTAAAGATGACTTTGAACTCAAGATTGTGTAACTTACTTATTTACACTTGGCCTGCCAGTCCCTTTGCGATCAGTAAGCCCGCCAGTGCTCTCTTTCTTCTTACTGATGTTCCAAACAGTTGATTTTGGTAAGCCTAAGTTTCGGCTGATGTCTCTAACAGTTTTATTCTTGTTTCTCAGTCTCATAATGGCTTCTTTGACTTTCATTGGCACAACTTTGGTCCTCATGTTGATAAACAGCAATAAAAATTTCCAAAGGTGATGGAGAGACTGGAGGAAAGACTAGGTGCTGAGAGCTCTCTTATACCTGCATTGAGGAGGCAATTAAACACACCTGGGCAATTACAAACGCCTGTGAAGCCATGTGTCCCAAACATTATGGTGCCCTGAAATGGGGAAGCTATGTATAAACACAGCTGTTATTTCTACATGGTGAAACCAAAATGTGTAAAAATACCTTTTAATAAAATCTGACAATGTGCACTTTAACCACATGTGATTTTTTCTATTACAAATCTCAAATCGTGGAGTATGGAGGCAAATAAATAAATGATGTGTCTTTGTCCCAAACATTATGGAGGGCACCGCAGACACAAAAAACTGGAGTAACTTAGCGGGACAGGCATCCTGTCTGGAGAGAAGGAATGAGTGACGTTACGGGTCGAGACCCTTCTTCAGACTTATCCCGCTGAGTTACTCCAGCTTTTTGTGTCTATCTTTGGTTTAAACTAGCATCTGCAGTTCCTTCCATCACATTCTAGATGAAGTGTTGGAGTCTGTAGCATGCCCACAGAAACTGAGGTGTTGTTCATTGAGTTTACATGGGAATTGTTGGCGAAGTGCAGAAGGCTGAAGACACAGAGGTCAGAGCTTCAGGTATTCCCCTACCCTGCCGCTCTTTGCAACAATGCATGCTTGCTTTCTCACTTTTCCAGTTCTGAGGAAGGGTCTATGGCCCAAAATGTTTCTCGCACCACTGATGCTGCTTCCAACATTTTCTGTTTTGCTTTTGGGTTACCAGCACTTGCAGATGTTTGCTGCAAGAAGTTAATAATAGCTGGGTTGCTTTTTACCTCTTACAATAGTTTTATATTCTGCTTTAAATCCAGGGCGTTCCTTAGCCCTGCAATGATAGAATTTGATCCTGTGTTTTTCCAACTGCCACGGGTTCAGGTTCATCAGTACAAATCCTTTCTTTTACATCTACTTTCACGCAGTCAGTTGAAAGTTTGATTGAATTGCCATTCCTACCATGACGTCACTCCCACATTTTACCCTTGTTGGAGACTGGCATAGTCATGAATTTAAGCGATTGTCTGGTACAGCTGATGTGTGAATACTAGCTGGAAATGTGGCACCTTTCTGACTGAGGGGAGGGGGAAATGTTTCCCCTCTGAGATTAATGTGCGAACAACTAGTATTTTGGAAAATTACTGTTTAAATATATATTTTGGAATAGCATGGAATGTTGTCTTTAGAATCTAATGGTTAGGTTCCAGGAACGGAAAACTGACAAATCCAATTTATGTAAAGAAAAGAAGCAGAGATTCAACCACTCATTCCTGCACTCCCAATAAGATCACAGCTGATCTTTTCTTTGCTGCCTGTCTCAATGGAAAATATAATAAAAAGAGGTAGTCCTTGAGTTATTCTCCAGCGAGTTAAGTTCTGGCACTCGATTTCACATGAAGGAAAAAGTTCAAGATTCAGACCAAAAGCAACCTGTATGTCTATAAAATGCATCTGCTGCTAAGAGAACAGTTTGGATATGAAGATTTGCTATTTTTTTAATTTGGTTAAATTCTAATTGAGAAATGTTTATAACTTTGCACAATTCTTCTACAAAAGCAGTATCCTTGAATTTGTATATGGGCTGAACAGTTTTTCGGTGCCAAGACCTTCGGTAAAACCATTATTAAAGCAAGACCAGAAGACTCAGTAGCGAATGAGTGCAATGTGTAAATTTCTGGCACGTTAAAAATTGTAAGTTGGAGATCATTTGTTTTTTTCTGAAAATTAGCAAAACGTTAACATTTTACTCTTATTGCTCTTTAACAGAATCATTTGAAAGTTTCCACATTTAACTTAAAAAAATCTCAAGATTGTGCTGAGTTTCACTGGCTCAGATCTTTAAGTAGATCTTTAAAGAGCTTTAGTGTTGGTTAGTTTAGTTAACTTTAGAGATACAGCGTGCAAACAGACCCTTCGGCCAACTGACTCCGTGCTGACCAGTGATCCCCACACATTAACACTATCCGACACACACTAGGGACAATTTACAATTATACCAAGCCAATTAACCTACGTCTTTGGAATGTGGGAGAATACTGGAAATCCTGGAGAAAACCCACGCAGGTCATGAGGAGAATGTACAAACTCCGTACAGACAGTGCCCGTAGTCAGGATTCAACCCGGGCCTCTGTCGCTGTAAGGCAGCAACTCGACCGCTGCGCCACCATGCAGCCCAGCTCTTTGAAGTTGTGGTCTGAAATTGCAGATAGTATCAGTGGGCCCAGGCTGGTCTTTGGTGGCCTGGCTCTGGAAGGTTCCAGTACAATAGGTAGGGTATCATTGGTGTCCACCTTAGGCTTGTCCTTGTTGCCTAGCCGAGGTTTGTTCTTGGTACGCAGTCCTGACATTGAGTGGGACTGAACACGAGCAGGTGAGCCTGGGTGCAATATCATCTGGGACCCAGGGACCAAGCATACAAAGGATGTGAGGGGGTGTGAGGATCAAAGGCCTTTACTGCAGTCTCCACAGAGCCCTCCTGGAGTTATCCGAGCTATGGTTCATTGGGTGGAGACTGAATAGAGAGAATATTAACTAAATAATGAACAATCTAAAACTGAATCTTGGAACTGAAAGCTGAGGGTGATGCCGCGCAAATCTGCAATTGTGACAGAACAAGTTCAAAAAGTTCAAGTTTATGTTCAAACAGGAGACTGGGTTGAGAGGGAAAAATGGATCTGCCATGATTGAAAGACAGATCAGACTCAATGGGCTGAAGGACCTAATTTTGCTCCCATGTCTTATGAAGTGTAACACCACTTTGCCACCTATTGTGCTAGCAGAATGTGGATACGAATGTACTTTATCAAAGCTGCATATTGTTATATACTTTCCTATCTTTTAGTACCAATTAAACATTAATAAAAGATTCACATGATTCAGTTTTGTGAAATGAATGTTTTCATTCATCAATCCCGTTTAAATAACTTCTATGACTGAATACGAGCGGGAGCACGTTAGTCTGGATTCTTTGGCCTGTAAAGCATTTAACTAACAATGACAAATTGCTTGGCAAAAACAAGCTATAAGCAAATACCAGTCTATAACGAATACTGTGCAGTAAGTGAAAAATAACCACGTTTAATTCTACATATTGTAATGCCAGTAAAAAGTCTCTAATAACAATGATTTATTAGGGGAAAGATACATATAGATTTTGTCTCAAGACAATTATATAAATATTTATCTTTATAAGCAGTGTTGGAAAAAGCCAACATTTCTTGGATGAGTTCATTTAATAAGCTTCCAGAATGTTTAGCAGAACCATCTCAATAGACATATTGACATTATTAGTCAGTCATAGGGCACGAAACAGCCTCTTCGGCCCAACTGGTCCATGCCAGCCAAGATGCCCTATCTAAACTCTTCCCATTTACCTGCATTGGCACATACCCTGCTTAATCCATCCTATCCACACACTTGACCAAATACCTTTTAAAGCTCACGATCACACTTTTAAAAACATCCACTATCTAAACCTTCATGCACTGAAAGATGATCATGGAAGCTGCCTATAAATGGTCGAATTATTAGTCAGTCAGAATCTAGAATACCACGGGAGAGCTAAGGGAAGAGATTGAACATTTTTTCGCCTTCTATCACAGTGAGGAATGTGGGGGAGTCTCTGTGGTGGACGTTTATGTTTGTGTGTTCTGTTGCTTTTTATTTGTATGACTGACTTGGCGAATGAAACTCCTCATATGTTGCAAAACATACTTGGCTAATAAAGTATTATTGTGATTGTGATTGTGATTGAATAAAGTTACCCAGACTACTTTATGGAGTCACGATGGCCTGCTTATAATAGTTTAGAAAAGCTAAATTAAGAAAAGAAATTAGAATATTTTAAATTGTTAGTCTTTTTTTAAATGAAGCACCTTCTACTGAGAGTCTGATTGCAGTTTATGTTTATTGAAAGCAATACAGATTGCCCCCATCCCTAATATTGGTCACCTCGCATAGTGTCCACTCTTTTAGCCTCGTGCCTTTATGATGTGTAGAATCCAGTGCTTTATTTTGATAAAAAGGTGCTGGTACGCATATCGGTCCTTGCTGGTGATCTCAATGACAGATTGTTGTCCTATCAGCTGCTTAAGATGTTTCGGGGCCTCACCGCCTAATTTAACGGATATATTTTATTTTTAAAACTTTAGTAATCTTTTTGTAATATAAAAGGATCACAAATTTGAGTATCTAGTTTTTAACATTTTTGAGGTGCAGCACATACTGACACAAATAAAAGCACTCTAACTGCAGACGTGTTTCCACACATTCCTGATGGGGCACTGCTAAATGTAGGATCATATTTTTTTTACTTTAGTCTGTTATGAGTGCTGTTGGCCCACTACTGACTGTAAAGTGGATCGCAGTGTATTTGACCATTCCAATTATTCCGACACAGTAAGTTAGGGCCATCTTTGCAATTGATGTAGGAACTGGTTTCTCTTCCCACAAAATATGGGACCTGGGGACAGCTTGCCAGCTTGTGCTAGCTCACAAAAGGAAATAAACAGAAGCAGGAGGCGGCCATGTGGCAACTCAAGGCTGCCCCAGCATTAAATAACGTCATGGTTAATACTGGAAATACTGAACAGTATTCACTTATATATTTATAATAAAAACCACAAATGGGAACCAGAGAAAAAGGTTATCACTATTCAGTTTATAAGACTGTTTGTTTCTTAGATGAACTGGGGGCGCCGTCCTGTATGGGTATGGCTGCCCAGCCTGCAGGTGTCCATTTTTCATCTCTTTTTTTTTATTTTTAGTTAGTTGAGTTTTTGTTTTTCGGAGCTCTTGTCTTTTTTATGTGGGGGTGGAGGAGGGGGGAAGGGGGAAACTACTTTTCAGGGTCCCTACCTGGTCGGAGAGGCAGCTTTTCTCCGGGCTGCACTTTCGACCCGTCCTCGCAGCCCACCAGCAGGCCTGGAGCGGCGTTTCCTGAGGGGACCGCCCAGAACCTCGGCTTCGGTGGCGGCACAGTGCTGGAGCGCTATCGCGGAGCGGGCGATGCCTTGCCTGGGTCGCCGCGCTGGAACTCCGGTGAGCTGAAGACCGCCGATGCAACATCGCGGAGCTGCGGGACTGTGGAGTGGCCAGCTGCGGGCGGCGGCGCTGAACTTTTCATCGGGAGCCTGGGATCTCTCGCCGAGATCGCCAGTGGTGAAGCTCCATCCAGCGCGGCCTGTTGGCTTCGGAAGCCGCGGTCTCCAGTAAGGAAGCGGCCGTTCCAGGTGTCCCAAGCTGCTGCGAGGATTCTCCCGACGCCGGAGCACCATCACCCGGCGAGAACGGCCTGGAACATCGGGCCGCCGTAGCGGAGACTGCGGAGGCCTCAATAGGCCCGACTATGGGTGGACATGGGGATGGGGACTGGACTTTGTGCCTTCCCCCACAGTGGGAACCATTGTGGGGGGATGTTTTTATGTTTATTGTTAAATTCTTTAATGTTGTGTCTTATCTTCATCTGTGCGCTGCATGGCAAGTCAAATTTCACTACACCAATTGGTGTATGTGACAATAAATGTCCTTTGTCCTTTGTCCTTAAGTGCATTTACCCTTTGCATTGGAAAAGATAGATTTACCCGATGATTTTTATTTCATACAGTAGATGCCCATTAACCATAGGATGAGAAGGAGGATCACAAGACATATCACTGGAGAATCCTGGCTCTATGAAATTTTATTTATTACAGAAAGAATTGATGCATACTATTGGCTTTTATCCTGAGAATAATAGAAGTGACCATGACAAATACATAGAAGTCAAATATGAAAATATTCTTCCTAGTTAGAATATTCTAAACTCCTCTCTTATCTATTTTATATTGCAATTTTCAGTTGAAATATATGCATTGTGGGCAGCAAGCAAGAACATGTCAAAATATCAGGAAGGATTTAGCATTGGAATTGTTGAGAGAGTCTAAAGTTTAGAAAATATAAATGAAAAATATGACAGAATATGGAAATAATCAAAATGAGAAAGTATTTATTGAATTTGTAACTGTTTTAAATATAGATTTCTGTGGTCGCTTGGGTTGGATTTTGCAGGAAATGTTGGCATCCACACTAATTCAGGATTTCCATGTAGACGTGGAAGTCCTGAACTTGCAGTCAGTGTTTTTTTTCCAAATATGATTTGAAGTTGAACATCTCACGGGGTACATCATGGGAGTAAACATCTGCAGTAATCTCTGCCACTTTAACATGAATGGCCACAATAACCTGGATTGGCATTCATGTTAATCTAAAAGGACTTTATCTAAAAGGAAGGTCTGTAGATATAAGGGACTAAAATACGTCACAAATAACTTAGATTTACTGAAAGATTTTGACTATTATTAAGTATTTATTTATTTTAACTTTTTAGGATATGAAAACATCTTTATGGTTTTAAATGGTTTTAAGTAAACTCTTAATATCCTTGATAAACTTTGAATGTTGAGAAACAAGCATTGTGTTTTTTACAGGTTTGATGCAGACCTAGGCTGGAGATTTGTCTGAGATTTGTCTAATAATTTCAGTAATTCTATGGGCATGACCTGTTCTTGTTCTCCAGCCTATTGTGTCAGGGAAGATTACTGGAGGTGGTTGGTGGAATACAGAGTTGAAGTTACAATCACATCAGCCACGATCTTAATGAATGGTAGAGCCCAATCAAGAGCAAAAGTGGCCTTACCCTGCTGCTAATTCAGAATGAGGAAGGTGTGTCCATAAGTCTGGTGTGTTGCGTGTGAAGGGATAATGAGAGACACTGCAGACTGTGGGGATCTCGGGAACAAAGAGAATCAAGAGTGTTTTATTGTCAGATGTACCAAAATGGAACAATGAAATTCTTACTTGCAGCAGCACAACAGGTTTGTAAACACAGTGCTCCATAGATAATATATTAAACAGACATTAAAAAAAGTTCAATAAATAAGAGCTCAATACAGTACACAAAACAAAACAAAGCCCAAATTCCCTGGTGCTACTAAGAAAGTTCGGATTTTAATTGGGGTTCGTAGTTTTCAATAGCCAGATGGTGATTGGGAAAAAGCTGCTCCTGAACCTGGATGTCACCGTTTTCATACCTTCTTCCCGATGGCAGGAGTAAAATGAGAGCGTTGCCAGGGAAGTGTGGTTCCTGATGATGCTGGCTGCCCTTTTGAGGCAGCAATTCTTGTAGATCGTTTTGATGGTGGGTAGATCAGTACCCGTGATAGGTTGGACAGTGTTCATCACTTTTTGCAATCTTCTTCGTTCCTGGGTGTTGGAGTTGTTGAACCAGGCTGTGATGCAACTGGTCAATTTGCTCTCTTCTGTACACCAGTGGGAGTTCAAGAGAGTATTCATTGACGTACTGAATCTCCTCAATCTTCCAGGGAAGTAGAGGCGTGGATGGGCTTTTTTTTATGATTGCGTCGATGTGCTGGGTCCAGGACAGAACTTCAGAGATATGCACGCCCAGGAATTTGAAGCTTTCCACTCTTTCCACCACCGTCCCGTTGATGAAGACAGCTTTGTGGATTCTCGACCTTCATCTTCCAAAGTCCACAATCAGTTCCTTGGTCTTACTGATGTTGAGAGCAAGGTGGTTGTTCTGGCACTATTTGATCAGTCAATCAATCTTTAAAAGCTTTTTAAAAGCTTTCTTTTTAATAACTTATTTTTAAAAGCTTCCCAATCCTCTAGTTTCCCGCAAATCTTTTGCAATATTACGTGCGTTCTCATTTAGTTTTATGGTGTGTTTGACTTCCTTTCTCAGCCACAGTTGCCTCATTCTCCCATTAGAATTTTTCTTCCTCTTTGGGATGAAAAGATCCTGTGTCTTCTGAATTACACACAGAAATGGGCATGGTGGCGCAGCAGTAAAGTTGCTGCCTTACAGCGCTTGCAGCCCCGGAGACAATCCTGACTACGGGTGCTTGTCTGTATGGAGTTTGTAAGTTCTCCCCGTGGCCTGCGTGGGTTTTCTCCAAGATTTTCAGTTTCCATGCTCCAAATCCGTACAGGTTTGTAGGTAAATTGGCTTGGTATAAATGTAAATTGTCCATAGTGTGTGTAGGATAATGTTAATGTGCGGGGATCGCTGGTCGGTGCAGACTTGGTGGGTCAAAGTGCCTGTTTCCACGCTGTATCTCTAAAACTAAACTAAAATCATTGCTGCTTTACCATCATTCCTGCTAGGGTCCCTTTCCAAACAACTTTAGTCAGCTCCTCCCTCATGCCTCTGCAGTTATCTTTACTTAGCAGTAATATCGACACATCTGATTTCATCTTCTCTCTCTCAATCTGCAGGTTGAATTTTATTCACACGGAAGGGCTGGTCCCCCAATGCAATATTCCACCTCTCCACCAATTCCAATATTGCTGGCCAGTGGTGGGGTGGGGCTTTCTGGAGCGCTAGCATGGTGTTGTGGGCTGAAGGGACTGGTTTCCAGAGGGCTAGTATGGACATTGTGGGCCAAAAGGATTCTTGGGCCGGAAGCTCAGTCACTGAGACCACTCACACACACACTCACTCACACATGCACATACACTCACAAACACACACACACACACACACACACATACACACTCACATCCACTCACAAACACACACACACACTCACAAACACATACATACACACACACATACTCACAAACACACACTCACTCACACACACATACACTCACACACACACATAGCGATATATGGTAGCGTTTTTTCTAAAATCAATATACAGCGCAGACAGGAAGTGGTCAAGATGAGACTATTAATTATATAGATGATCACTACCCATTTGGGGTTCTTTTGCCTTAAGTTTCCTAATCAAATCCAGGTTGTTGCACAACACCAAATCCAGAATTGCCTTTTCCCCAGTAGGCTCGACTGCAAGTTGCTCTAAGAAGCCATCTCATAGGCACTCTACAAATTCCTTCACTTGGGATCCCGTACCAACCTGATTTCCCAAGTCTACCTGCATATTGAAATCCCCATGACCACAATCTCACAGTTTAATGCATTAGCAGATATTCTCAAGTGCATTTTTAAAAATATAGCTTGGTCCCTGTTATAACTAGAAACTCCTGTTGCTGTTTCCAGGGGTTTTCATCAGGGATACAGTTGATTAAGTTAACCATTTAAACTATGCTGATACAGCTTTCAGCGCCATTAACCTACCCCAACTACTGTTAGCCACTCATGGGATTATAGCCTTTGATTGTGCAGTTAGTTCTGATTCAACTTTAAATTCATGATACTGAGGTCAGAGTATGAATTTTGCACTCGGTTAGATGGGCACAGTTTAAGCATGAAACTGTAATCACAATTACAGTTTATTTGTACAATGCACGCATTCCAGCATTGTATGATTTTGTATGCTGTAATTTTTTTACGATTATACAAAATTGATTTATTTGGCTCTCAGACTGAATGATTGTTTTCATACTTTCTCAGGGGTACTTTTCCAGAGTCCTTCAGTTCTCAGCTGCTGTTTTACTGTTTGAATATTTGACTCTAAGAACTTTCCCGATGCTGGTGTGATTATTTACGCTCATGTCGTGTTCTCATATCTGATCATTGCCAGTGAAGAAACATGGGTGGAAAAAGGGATGAGGTCCTGCAGGGTGAAAATTGGAAATTAGGCAGATTTTTAAAATGTATGACCTCAAGTAATAATCTCATAAGCTACAAAGCTGCATTTGTGGCTGGGAAAAGATAACATCAGAGAAGGGTCTCAAGATCCACCAGGGCAGGAAAAAGTGCCTGAGAGAGCTTGGTGTGGGGCCTCGCATTGCCCATTACTTTCTAAGAGGTAGGCCAAATCAGTCGAGTGAAGCCCAGTGGCAGGTTAACCACCACAGTCCACAGGGTATCAGCACCCCAGGCGAAGCTCAACCAAGTACTGTCCCACCAACGGACACGAGTCCAGAGCCCAACCAGCCACAGTCAGTGGTAGAGAGGAAGATGGAAGGAAAAAAGCCGAATGGAGCAGTCACTGGCTGTGGCTGAAGAGAAAAGATGCTGTCTGGGCTGCCACGTGACCATCTAGAGGTTAACCATAAGACACACACCCAGGTCTGATCACCCTGCGGTGGGCCTGCCTCGACTGAGGGTGTCTTGTGATAAAAGGCCGAAACACCCAGTGACGTTGAGGTACACAACTGAAGATGTGTCTGATTGGTAGAAAAATCACCCAGTGGTCATCCCCAAGAATACCAACATGTCAATTGTAGTGAAAAACTTTAGGGATTGTAACATCCAGTCCTACTAATCAATATGGATTATCACTGGTGTCACATGCTAGTGAGAGTAGAAACAATGGACTAGGACAGATGAATGCATGGCAGCAAAGCTGGTGCAGGGAGCAGGCATTCATATATTTGGACCATTGGAATCTCTCCTGGGGCAAGAGTGGCAGTTGCACCTGAATTGGAGGGTGTGGGGAGAGGGGTGCGGGTAAGTGGGACACAAAGCAGTGGTGAGGCAGATGATTGAGCCAATACAAAAGTTAAAGAAAGTAAGTTTAGTAAACAGGACAGGCTGGAGCATGGCAGAGGAAAATGGAAGTCTGATTGATGAAACTATATTTATTTCAGTGCAAGAGGCATGGCAAGGTAGATGAACAGGGCATGGATAGAAGTATGGGAATGAGATATTATAGCTATTGCAAAAATAATAATAATAATAATACATTTTAATTATATAGCGCTTTTCAGGACTCAAAGTCGCTTAAAAATGTGGCTGAGGAAGGGAGAGGACTGGTATCTCAATGTTCTGGGGTACAAATACTACGAGAGATGGAGGTGGAGGACGGAGAGGAGGGGGAATTGTGGTTTTCATTAGGTTGGTACATAATAATAATAATAATAATAATAATAAACTTTATTTCGGACACAAGGTCCAGACAAGGGACATTACATAAAAATACATTGCATATAAAAGCATCATAAAATAATACATATACAATCTGAGTATATCACTTATAAATGCATCATAAATTATATATTAAGAAAAAATATATACAATACATGATTTAAAATCCAGAATAAAAAAGAAAAATCAGTGTCCTACAATGAGACCGCGATACCAGTGTCTCCACAACTGGGATTCGTAGCGTGTACTTACAGAGGGTACTCTTAGTAATTCACACAGTGAGGTTAAATGGGTGGAATTGAGAAATAGGAAGAGGGTGATCATTTTGTTGGGATTGTATAATAGGTCCCCTGTAGTCAGGGGGATTTAGAGGAGCAAATATGTTGAGAGATTACAGATAGCTGCAGGAATAATAGGGTTGTAATAATATCAAACTGGAACAGCCGCAGTGTGAAAGGCTTGAATGGGGCGTAGTTTATTAAGAGTGTACAGGATTCTTTTTCAATCAACATGTTGAATGCCCTTCCAGTGAAGGGACCTCTTTGGAAATAGGGTAGAGCAGGTGACGGATGTGTTAGTGGGGGAGCACTTTGGGACTAGTGACGATTATTCTATTCATTTTAAATTCTATTCTATTAGTTTTTAAAATAATTTTGGAAAAGGTTTGGACTCGTCCTAAAGCATTTGACAGGAATTTTGAAAAGTCGATTGGAAGTAAAGGGGTGTCTGGTAAGTGGGAAGCTTTTAAACGTGAGATAGCAAGAGTTCAGGACCAGCATGTTCCTGTTAGAGTGAAGGGCAATGCTGGCAATAGAGATTGGGATAGAGATATTGAGGCTCTGGTCAAATTGAAGGAGGCCTATGTCAGGTATAGGCATCTGGGATCAAGTGAATCTCTTCAGCTGTATAAACAAAAGGGGGAAAAGGGACATGAAATAGGTTTGGCAGAGAAGGTAAAATCTAAAGAGATTGTAGGCACATTAAGAGCAAAAGAGTAATTAAGAAGAGAACTGGAGCACCTTAAAAATAAAACACATCTATCTGTGGAGCAATTGGAGATGGCCAAGGTGTGAATAAATATCAATATTTCTCACCCTGTATTTATGTGCAGATGACACAAAGCTGGGTGGCAGTGTGAACTGTGAGGAGGATGCTATGAGTATGGAGGGTGACTTGGACAGCTTGGGTGAGTGGGCAGATGCATGGCAGATGCAGTTTTATGTGGATAAATGTGAGGTTATCCACTTTGGTAGTAAAAACAGGAAGGCAGATTATTATCTAAATGGTGTCAAGTTGGCAAAAGGGGAAGTACAACAGGATCTGGAGGTCCTTGTTCATCAGTCAATGAAAGTAAGCATGCAGGTACAACAGGCAGTGAAGAAAACGAATGGCATGTTGGCCTTCATAACAAGAGGAGTTGAGTATAGGAGCAAAGAGGTCCTTCTGCAGTTGTACAGGGCCCTAGTGAGACCACACCTGTAGTATTGTGTGCAGTTTTGGTCTCCAAATTTGAGGAAGGACATTCTTGCTATTGAGGGAGTGCAGCGTAGGTTCACAAGGTTAATTCCCGGGATGGCGGGACTGTCATATGCTGAGAGAATGGAGCGGCTGGGCTTGTATACTCTGGAACTTAGAAGGATGAGAGGGGATCTTATTGAAATATATGATTATTAAGGGTTTGGACATGCTAGAGGCAGGAAACATGTTCCCGATGTTGGGGGAGTTCAGAAGAAGGGGCCACAGTTTAAGAATAAGGGGTAAGCCATTTAGAACGGAGATGAGGAAACACTTTTTCACACATTGTGAGTCTGTGGAATTCTTTGCCTCAGAGGGCAGTGGAGGTCGGTTCTCTGGATACTTTCAAGAGAGAGCTAGATAGGGGTCTTAAAGATAGCTGAGTCAGGGGATATGGGGAGAAAGCAGGAACGGGGTACTGATTGTGGATGATCAGCCTTGATCACATTGAATCGCGGTGCTGGCTCGAAGGGTCGAATGGCCTACTCCTGCACCTATTGCCTATAAGACTTGAACACCAGGGAATGCGGAGGAAATTAATAACAATGTTTTCAAGTGAGTTCACATCACAGAAGTGAATGTGCTTGAGGTCTTATAACACATAAAGGTAGATAAATAATAACACATAATTAAAACATATAAAATATAATAAACACATATGTGTCTTATAAAAGATAAAGGTAGATGCCACCTTAGGGTAGGCACAATGGCGCAGCGGTAGAGTTGCTGCTTTACAACGTTTGCACGCCAGAAACCTGGGTTCGATCCCGACTACGGGTGCTGTCTGTACGGTGTTTGTACATTCTCCCCGTGACTGAGTAGGTTTTCTCTGAGATCCTTGGTTTCCTCCCACACTCCAAAGACATACAGGTGTGTAAGCTAATTAGCTTGGTATAGGTGTAAATTGGCCCTAGTGTGTGTAGGATAGTGGTAATGTGCAGGGAAAGATGGTTGTTGCGGACTCGGTGGGCCGAAGGGGCTGTTTCACTCCTTGCGCAGAGGTGTTGCGCAATTCCAGTATTGCCAAGTAGACATCTGTCTTGGAGTGAGTGTTTTTCTTCAGTACTCGCTTAGCTGCCTTGACTGCGATTCCACCTTATCGTTAGCTTAGCTATGTCTTGGAGAAATTGTGTAGAGGTCAATTTCCCATTTCCTGGCAAATTTGGTGAACTCCTCTGATGAGAACTGTGTCCCGTTGTCGCTTACAACAGTGCTGGGAATTCCATATCTTGCGAAGTGGTTCTTGAATTTCACAATGACTGTTCCACTGGTCAGGTTATACAGTCTGTCTATTTCCCAGAAGTTTGATAGATAGTCAACTGTGATTAAGTAATGCTTTCCCTCAAGTTCGAACAGGTCGGTTCCTACTTTCTCCCGGCGATCTGGGAGGTCATGGGGCATCAGAGGTTTTTTCTGATTCTGTTGTTCGTACGTCCTGCAGGCTTCACAGGTTGAAATGAACTGCTTCACATCGGAGTTCATTCCGGGCCAGAATATGCACTCTCTAGCACGTCTGAGAGTTCCTTCTACTCCTAGGTGAGAGGTGTGGAGTGTCTCCTTCATATCTTTGCGTAGAGTGATTGGGATTATAACTCTCTTTCCTCTGAACACAAGGCCGTCTTGCACATTCAACTGGACTCTGATGTTGAAGTATGGTTGTGCTGCCTCTGGGACTTCTGCTTTGTGATCTGGCGATCCACGTTGGATTACTGTCTTACCGATCTGTAGTATTTTGTCTTCCCTGGTATGGGCTTGGATGTGTTTGACCTTATCCTCTCCCATGCTCAAGGACTCAACTACGTTGACATCAGTGAATCTGGTCGATCTTGTGGTGTCCGGGAGGTATGCTCGGGAGAGCATATCTGCTAGATGAATGTCTTTTCCCTTTACCCATTTGATCTCGATGTCATGGTGTAGCATCCTCATCATCATGCCCTGAAGACGTCTTAGTGCTCAATGCAGAGGCTTTTTGACGATGACTTCCAATGGCTTGTGGTCACTCTCAACAATCACTCTCTGTCCGTAGGTGTACTAATGAAAGCGCTTGAGGGCAAACACTGTTGCTAGTGTCTCCTTCTCAATCTGAGCATATCTCTGCTCGGTTGGCGTCAATGCTCGACTCACATAGGACAGCGGTTGTCCTTTCTGCAGAAGTGTTGCACCTAGACCTGTCTTGCTTGCATTACATTGTATGGTCAGCTGTTCATCTGGTGTGTGTAGTTCGTCAGGATAGGTGGTGTTGTCAACAGCTTCTTGATCTTTGACATTGTCATGTCATGTTCTGATGACCATTCCCACTCTGCATCCTTGTGGGTTAATCTCCTCAAAGGCTCGAATGTGTCCGACAACATTGACAGGAGTCTTGCCAAGTAGTTTACACTGCCTTGTAATCTTTGGATTTCTGTTGGATTGGTTGGGTTTGGCATCTCTAGGATAGCCTGGATCATCTTCGGATCCGGTTTCAGGCCACGATCTGTAGCTACATGTCCTAGAAATGTGATACAAGTAGTTTTCACTAACATAATTTTCCAGTTCAGCTTGACGCCTTTGTCTCTGCATTGCTGAAGAAGATCTTGCAGTCTTGCATTGTGATTCCTTTCTGCATCTTCTCTGATGTATCCTACTCTGATGTTGTCTGCAACACATTCCACTCCCTCTAATCCTTCTAGGGCTTGTTGCAGCTTCTTCTGGAAGACCTCTGCACTTACTTTCAGTCCAAATGGCAACCGCTTCCAGTGATATCTCCCAAAGGGGGTGTTCATGGTTGTTAGGAAACTGCTCTCTTCATCTAGTTCGCAGTGGAGGTATCCTGACTTCAGATCGAATTTGGAGAAAACCTTAGCCTTGGACAGCTCAGGGAGTACGTCCGTTATGATTGGTAGTCTGTGGATCTCCCTTTGCAGGACGTTGTTGAGGGGTCTAGGATCTATGCAGAACCTCAACTCTGTGCTGTAACGACCAGCCTGCTACACCACTCAGTTGGTTCTTCAACGAGTCAAGATGTCCTGCTCGACCAGCTTCATGAGACCATTCTTCACCTTCTCTTTCATGGCTACAGGTACCAGCTTTGCAGAACACTGTGATGGGGTCACATCCTCCGTCTGTGTTACCAACTTCTACTTGCCTGGCAGTCTCCCAGGTCATTCATCATCAAAAAAACATATTTGTAGCTCTTGAGTAATGAGTCAGCCTCGCTAACAGCATTCAGGCTCTTGAAATTCTTGTAGTGAACCATGATGAGTGTTATCTGTTGTGCAGCTTTGCCGCTCAGGAACGGTGTGAGCCAGCCTTCCTCTACCACTAGGAAGTGATCACGGTACTTCTTGTTGTTCATCCTGTTCCGGAGTATGACTTTCGTCCTACCTTCCACCAGCAGGTTGGATCCGTTGTACATCTTTAAGACGATTTTCTCTTGTCTAATGTCTTCTTTGTTGGGGACAAAGATGGCTTCTGTGCCGACCTGCATCATAGCGAATAGGCCTGAAGAGGATTTGGTTCCGGCTATATTGACCTCAATGCAACTCACAGACTTTGCATCGGAAATGGACGGTGTGTCAGATGACTCTACGACCTTGTGCAGGTATCGTTTCTGCGTGCTCTCCTTCTTCTGCTTGCAGCAGCAGGCGAAGTGGTTCTGTCGACCGCATCTGTTGCAGTCCTTCCCATATGCTGGTCAGTCCTCCTTCCTGCGCTTGTGCTTCCTCGCACAGAACTTGCACTTCACTGGTCCCTGATTCGTCTTCTGCGAAGGAAATTCAACCTTCTTTTCCCTCAGTTTGAATCATTCCACCTTGTGTAATGTCGGCATTTCGCCGATGACCTGCATTCTTGTCGCTGTTACCTCTGAGGATCTACATATGTCCACAGTATCCTGCAGTTTCAGATTCTTCTTCTGAAGGAGTGTCTTCTTAGTTGACTGGTCTGCAATACCAAGGACGATGCAATCCCGAATGAGGCTGTCTTTCAGGCAATCGCAGAACTTCCGTGTCTTAGCTCCTTCAGCTCTACCACATACGATTCAATGCTTTCACCTGGTTTCTGGTCTCGTTTATTGAAAAAGAATCGTTCATACGCCTCTCCTATGATGATGGTAGATATCTTGTCAATGATGGCTTTCACATCCGACGCATCTGCTACCCTTTCAAACGTCAGGGTATTGAAGTTTTCGCAGTTCTTCCGGTCCTACAGTATGCAGGAATACTGCTTTTTGATACTGTTTCTCCTTCTTATCCAGTACTGTTATCCCTGCATAATTTTTGTACATCTATTTAAACATTTTCCACTCTTCCATCCGGTTCTCTTTGATTGGGTGGTGGAGCCACGTGGAAAGAGGGATTGGCCTGCGCCATTCCGAAATATCAGTGTATCTCGTCGCTCTCAATAGCTTATGTAAAGTTCAGCTATAAGCCCAACCCGTGATTGCATAATATTCACTAATAACGTCTAATAATATCGAAAATACTTAAAAAAATAACTCAATAAAAAAATCAAAAAAAAATCTTTATGTTCCTGGATACACACAGCATGTGCGATCTTCGCGCAGTCTCACACAACATGTCATTCCAACCATCGACCACCACAGTACTGATTTACACACTGCATCCTAGCCTTGTGTGTGCGCTGACCTGCATACAGTCCATCTCATGCATGCACCTGAACTTGCATGCGACAAAATCAGTCGGCGAGTCCGATTGATGAGTGATGGAAAAACTGGTTCCTGAAAGCCTTTCAAAGCATTTTGCTAATCGCCATAGCGTCCATTTGATCCACAAATTTCACTTTAACCGCTGCCACCGTTTTGTTATGAGTCTGCTTATGATATAGGTAAAATTAGCACATATTAGACGGTGAAAGATGGCTCATTTCACACTCGTGTTGGGATCAAAATCAGGAATGATTTATTTCCAAGTCAAAAGTCACTGTCCTGATTTACATAATTATATGCACGAGTATGAGTGCAGCTCAAATGCATAAATTACATGGATATTGACACATCATATTTCACTTGGGTATCTTACAACCTAGGAGTATCAACATTGAATTCTCTAATTTTAGGTAACTTCTACAAACATTCTGTTCCCCCTTCTTTCGTTTCCCCCTTCCTCTACTAAAGGTCAGTTAACCAGTCCCAAAGTTTACAATGATATATCCCTTTTCAGATCACACCGTTCCTAGCCAGTGAATCTCCATGCCTGAGGTCATTCTGTTGCCGGACCGGATTTGTCCAGCCCTTTCTCTCATCCAATTTTCTTTCACCCCCCCCCCCCCCCCACCCCCGCTACAATCAGTCTGAGGAAGAGTTTCGACACCAAAATGTCACCAATCCATTTTCTCCAAAGATGCTGCCTGAGTTACTCCAACCTTGCTTTTAACTTCAGTAAAACCAAGGAGCTGATTGTTAACATTAGAAGAGGAAGGGCGGAGATCCACAAATTCATCGATGGGTCAACAAACTCGCGTTCCTGTGCATGCATATGTCTGAAGATCTGTCCTGGACCCAGCACAAAGGAAATCCATCAACACCTCTACATCCTTAGAAGATTGAGGAGAATCGGTTTGTCGACGAATACTCTCTTGAATTTCTACAGGTGTATGGTAGAGAGCCTATTGACTGGTTGCATCACAGCCCAGTTCAGCAATTTGAATGCCCAGGAATGAAGGATATTACAAAAAGTGGTGAACACTGCCTGATCTATCATGAGTACTATCCTCTGCACGAATCAAGGGATCTATAGGAGGTACTGCCTCATGAAGGCTGCCAGCATCATCAAAGACCCGCACCACCATGGCCTTGCTCTTATTTCACTGCTGCCATTGAGAAGAAGGTAGAGGAGTTTGAAAATTGTGACATCCAGGTTCAGAAACAGCTTCTTCCCTACAACCATCAAGCTATTGAACACTTGAATTTCCAACTATACTCCGAACTACAAATTGCCTTAGTTACACTAGGGCCTTTAGGCTTTGTTTTGTTTTGCGCTATATATTTTTTATTTATTGAATTTATTTTTGTTTTATTATGTTATTATGTGTTTCCAAACCTGTTGTGCTGTTCCAAGTAAGACTTTCATTGTTCTCTTTCGGTACATATGACAATTAAATACACTTGACTCTTTATAACCATTAACATCAGATTAATATCTAGCATTTTTAATTGCATTCAACCGGCGGTCCAGCATGTTGCTTCTACAAACAATGAAACACTATGGCAAACAGAACACACCTTGATAGACCCATGAATGAGGTTCAGAAGAACACAGCCCGTTCACTGTGGTTCTGTTTGAAGGTTTTTCATGAAAATATTTGGAAAAGCACAAATGTAAGGGTATCAAATGCAATATGCAAGGTTTTAGGAGGCTCTTGTGAACCTCTATCTCACCTAGAATGGTTGTTGGAATCCCTGGATGATAGGAGAGAGGTGTAAGGAAGGACAGAAAGTACCTGGGCAGAGGGTGTTTTGGGTGGGAAGGGATGAGCAAAACACAAAGTTATAGGCTGTGGGCCGAGCATCAAAAATGTGTCTAGAAATAAACTTTTGTGACCCATGTCTCGAAACTACATTAAATTTTGCAGATTTAGATAAAATATAATTGAGAAGGAAGCCATAACTCGTCAGTGCCAAAAGTCGCACATTAATTAATTAAACTAATTAGAAAATGTGATCGAAAAAGTAAGCGCCATCTAGTGTCCAATGCCCATATTACACCATGGGGCAGTCTATTTAAACCATATATTATTATACTATGACATGAATATGACTGTAGTCATATATAATTATGTATAATTATATAATATAAAAGTAATATAATGAATATAATTGTGAGTGTGTATTTTGAATTAGACTTCCACACAGGTCCGGCTCCTGAACCAGCCTAATTAATGGGTGAGGGCAGTTCCTCTGGGTTCCTCCCGTTAACGAACCCCACTGACCGCCAGTGTGCAGAGTGGGGGTCACGGCCATAGTGGGACTGGGGCAGTGCCAGGCTAGGGGACAGACCTGTAAGAGTAAAAAGTCTTATTTCTGATGTAAATGTCACATCCTGACCAAGAATCGAATGCTCTGATGTTTACTCGATGAATACCTAAAAGAACCCCAAAAGTGTTGCATTGTTTGTGTATCTGTAGTTTGTGTGTGTGTGTGTGTCTGTGTGTGCCTGTCAAATGTGTGTCTGTAGATGTGTGGATGTAAGTGTGTATGTATGTGTATATGGATGTATGTGTGTATGGATGTGTGGATGTTAGTGTGTGTGTGTGTGTGTGTGTGTGGATGTATGTGTGTGGATGGATGTGTGCATGTATGTGTGCGTGCGTGCGGATGGATGTATGTGTGGATGTATGTATGTGTGTGTATGTATGTATGTGTGTGGATGTGTGTGTGGATGTATGTGTGTGTGGATGTATGTGTGCATGCATGTATGTGTGTGTGTGGATGGATGTGTGGACGGATGTATGTGTGGATGTGTGTGTGGATGTGTGTATGCATGTGTGGATGAGTGGGTGGGTGTGTGGACTGTCGCACTGTCATTCACCAGCACGCCATAATCATAAGTAATTCACTCATTGTTTAAATAAGTAAAGTAAAGTAAAGTAAAGTAAAGTAATCTTTATTGTCATTCAGACCTTCAGGTCTGAACGAAATTTCGCGCCTTGCAGTCATACATATAATAAAATAACAAAAACACACAATAAACACAAATTTAACATCCACCATAGTGAGTTCACCAGGCACCTCCTCACTGTGATGGAAGGCAAAAGTCTTAAAGTCTTTGTCTCTTCCCTCCTTGTTCTCCCTATGCGCTGAGGCGATCCAGGCTTCTGATGTTGTGACCCCGCCGGGTGATGGTAAGTATGTCAGTACCGTGGCTGAATCCGTGCTCTGCGAACGGGCCGGTTCAAATTCTGTGGCCCGGGGCGGTCGAAGCTGCCCCCTCCAGTCCAGCGGATGAAGCTGTTGTTGCGGGAGCTCCGGAAAAACAGGTCACCAACCTGTGACCTGCGAGCTCCCGACGATGTCGTCCACTGGGCCCACCGCCGAGCCTCCGAAGTCGGGCCGCCGCCGCCGGAACGCCGCCACAGCTCCGAAGTCGGGTCGCCGCCGGAACGCTGCCACAGCTCCAAAGTCGGGTCGCCGCCGCTGGAACGCCGCCACAGCTCCGAAGTTGGGTCGCCGCCGCCGCTGCCGGAACGCCGCCACAGCCCCGAAGTTGGCCAGCCTCGCGCTGGTAAGTCCTGGCTGGCTCTGCTCCGGAGCCTCGAGGTCGGCCCCAGTTGGAGGCCGCCAGCTCCGCCATTAGGCCTCAGCGCAGACGGAGACGGAGACGGGGGATACAGCAAGAAAAGGTTGCATTGCCCCGAAGGAAGAGACCAAAATCATGTTTCTCCCACCCCCACCCCCCCCCCCCCCCACACATACACAACCTACTAAACTAAAGTTAACTAAAACAGGACAGAAGAAAACAACAAAAAAAGAAAAAAAGACGGACTGCGGGCGAGTCACAGCCGCTAAGGCAGTGCCGCCACTTCCATAATTTGACCAAATAAACAGTAAAACACTCGACATTAAAAGAAAACTATATAATCATTTATTTCCCCAATTTATTTGTTGACTTCTAATCTCATCTGAATATTCTTCATCAGATTCCAAGTCTTTTGCTGTAAGAGAGTTTCTGCAGTCAACACACTTACATAAATCTGTACATGGCACACCATGCTGTTGACATGAGCTTCTTCCTTTCCCTGTATTTGATTTCTCACAGCTTGTTTTCTTGCACGAACAGTATGTTAATTCTAACAACATGCTTGGGGCTGGAGGCAGATCACCCCAGTCAATGTCCAATTCACCACCTACAATTTTCCACCCATGTCCCTTTGGACTGGGAATTTGTGGAAACTGTTCCAGACATTTTGAATGTACAGCAGCCTGGTAATTTGCTCTCATAACATGCTTTCTGAGAGTCTGCTGTTGGTGGAAGACGTGCCTCTGATTTTGTTAACATAAGGAACAGGTTATATCTAGCTTCATCTACTTTCTCACAGCCCTGCCCATACAACTTGCAAACAAATTTCTCTACACCTTTCACCAATTCATCACTGACTGTGAATGAGCTTCCCATTTCATGAAAGGTGGCCTGGGTAGTTGTGTCACTTGCAAGCAACTTGAAGGCATTGGATTTGGATTTTCCATGAAATGAGCTAACTGAATCACAGCCTGTGAGTGCAAAGATATCAAAGCTTTGCTGACAGCTGGTTCCAGATATAAGCTAATCTTTGAGACTCAAACTCCTTCTACTGTTGCCTTTTCCAGTGTGCAATAATAAGTCTGCTCCAATATGTTATGACACAGCGACTCCAATCACAAACACATCTGTGTCGGGACTCCTGATTAGGATTGGGTATCTAGCTGTATCCGTTGAAGTTGATGGTTGATGACTAGCAGCATACTGACAATGAAGGAAAAGACGAGTGTCTGCCTCTTCATGGTTGCACTCCAGCTCTGGTACCAAGCGAGCATTCATTTGCCCATTGTCATCTGTCAACTCATGACACTCCACATCATGAGCAACAAACACTGTCACATTCTTCAGGCATGCAGATGGTTTGTTCTGCCAAGTCTGAAAAAGGAACTTGATAAGCTCTGATTTGTTGTCACCACATGCAAGAATCTTTTTCCATTGGTGAGGTATTTGCTGGTCTTCACTGTAGATTTTGGTGATTAAGCTTCCAGCAACAGAGCATCTCCCTCTCTCAGCATTCCTGATGCTTTCTTTCCTGTAAGTTATCAACAACAAAGTGGATAACATTACTCCAGACGCCGAGGGCCAACTCAACGAGTTGTTTCAGAAGGTGATCAGCAAGCTTGCCAAATGTTGATGGAGTATTTCTCAGGGATAGTTCTTGAACCATAGCCATGCCATCTACAATCAAGATGCTCCCTGGCCGAATGTCAATTTGTGGAGATGGTTGTACTTGCGATTCGATGTAGTGCATCAAGGATGATTTCGTAGTTTTGTTAAGTGACCCATCAGGATGTGCAAGTGAGAGAGGAAGAGGGCCCAAGTTGTATGTCAGCATGTTATGGATATCGAGCTTCCGTACATTAGCGATGATCACTAGTCTGTGGAACAGATTTCTGTCAGCCTTTAACACCACTTCCTTTCCTTTGATTTTAGATTGAGGACTTATTCATTGGCTGAAAAGTCTTCGTTTTCTCCTTCTTTAGCGGCTTGAACATATCTTCACTGCCCTGGAAATGATCTTTGGAATATGTGATGAAAGCTGCATCTCCCTTCTCCCACGCAGTGATGTAAGCCTCAGTGATGTAAGCCTCAGATGCTATGTAGACTAATTGGTCTTGGATGTCTTCAAATGGATTAATGATTGACTCAAGGACAGATATAACCTTGCAGACATCCTCTTCATCTCTCTTTATTCGCGACTGCTGCAAGTCCTTGCGACCCCTTGTCATCTGGTCTTTGCCTGCCATTTCTTCACGTCTCCTGGAAATAGCAGCTCTTTCGGGTTGTGACAAAATCCATCTTGAAACAGCTCCTTTGCGAGTTGAGAATCCCACTATGCCTCCTTTTGTTTTTGTGTCTCAGTTGCAGGTCTGCTCTATGGCTTGATCACATGCTACTTGTGAAAATCCATGATCAGCCTGCCTCTGTACAGCAAAATGACCTTTCATGACCTCTTGGTGTACAGCAGAATGAGATGATGGGAGATCACACATCTCAAGCCAGTAGGCTGGCAGGTAATGGGCATAGTTCATGTGATCATAGGCAAACAACCATGGAAGAAATGACCTCACAGCTGAGAGATGCAAGTTCCAGTTCCCTTCTCTGGTTGCTCTGAGAAACCATAGCCTCACTTCTACCATCTCAATGTAAGAAGACCATACATTGAATGTTGGATTATTCGCCCGACTGTTGACAAACTCAACATACATTGTAGTCATCTTGTGAAATTCATCTGACGATACAAGTTCTGTGAAAGCCTCTTTTGGAAAGGATGCATTCAGTTGGCTCATCAATGTTTGTGCTTGATGTTTATCCTCTTCTGTAAGGGATTCAAGGAAGCTCTGCCAGCGGACGGGTTCCATGTCTTCCACCAAACACTTATGCAGGCGGACAATTCGATTGTAGTGATGCCCGTTCATTGCGCCATTCAAAGATCCCTGTGTAATGATCCCTGCTTCTACCATCAAGTTCTCAAGACCTGCATCTCTGAATCGTTTACCGATACAAGCTAACATGGTTAAAGAAGTGTGAAAGGCACCAAGATGGAGAACTATCTGATCAGAAAATTTCTCATTACTCCATCTGATCTGCTGTGCTTTTGAGTATATGGCTTGATCAAACACTACAACCACCTGTTCTTGCTTCAAGGCATCGGCAATTTGAAGAGACATCTCAAGAACGGTGAAGACTGTGTCATACTCAGTTGGACTAGCATCTATAATTGGTAGATAGCTGATGTTACACGTTCCTGGAATATCATTCTGTAGAAGAGTGTTGCAGGCTGTCCATCCAGGGAAGTTCCTCTCAGATGAATCCGCCAATTTCATCCACGACGAGCCAGGTCAAGCGTTCTTGCAGAACTTTGGACTGATCGATAATGTCTGTCCAGAAGATCAACCTTGTCGCCGTAGGATTTTGGTCCAATTCTTTTGCTCCCAAGATATTTCTTGATTTTAGGAGATGGCGGCTGGACAGATTGTCGTCTATCTCTTGCACTGGGCACAGGCTGCGATGACTGGGTTGATTCAGAGGTGGTAGATGGGCTCCACTGAAGAAGAATGCCATTCGTATTGTGTGTGGTTCCCTTTCCACTTACTGTTTCTTCCCCGAAATCATTGTTGTCCAATACAAATGTGGTGAAGGTTGTTTGAGCATCAGCTGGAAGTAGGCCAATCCCCTGTTCTATCTGCCTCTTTGCCAGTGCAGTGTCATGTTCCAAGGTGAATGAATTTGATGAACAATGGACAAATCCATTGAGCAGCCCGATTAACCTTGCTAAGCCTGTCAAATGACTGCCTACCGAGGGCTGTGTGTTTTGGAAGGAGTATCCTTCCTTAGGCTTTCAGGTATATGATATCCTGGGCAATTGACAGCAGACGGTGATGCATCTTGTCAGGCACATCAACTTTCCCAGATTCTTTTGGCTCATTGGTCCATGCCAAAAAGTTGTATAGTTTATCTGGGACAATCTCTTCGGCCTTATGTAATGTAGTGTCTTCAGAAGTTGGGGGCCAGTGGATGTAGTTTGTTGAGTTGACGATGCTATTCTGCACTATCTGGGCTGCATGAAACATGTCTCCGAGGTGATGGGACGATGATCCTCCTTGTTGATTATCACCGGCAATTTTGCTGCTGTCACTGTCCACAGTTGAATTATCTTCTACAACACCTTCAACCAGCTCTTCAACAAGTGATTCCACAAATACAATTTCACTTTCGACTTGCCTAAATGGCCTTGTGAAACATAAGAGAGGATGGGATCTCTTCAACCATACCTTCATTAAATGCGCACCTTGTTTTGTTTCACATTGTATTAATTTCTCCACTTTTCTTTTTCCTGTGTTTTTTTCTTTTGTGTACTTTGAACATTTACAAATGATGCAATGCATTGGTAGGACATGCCTGTGGTCTGGGTGCTCGACAGTTGCTGTTTGTTGACCATCACTTGTCATGGATCGAAGCAGTCTCTTTGGGGCCGGCTCATCTGCTTCACCATCAGGAACTGCCTCTTGAGGCGATTCACCTGCTTCAGGCTATTTAGCGTCTTGAACTCAATCAAAAGAGTAAAAAGAAAACAGAAAAGGAATGAAAAGTAAAATAAATCAACATCCTCAAATATATCTTTTCATTGTTCAAAGTAACATCATATGACCATAAATACAAAGAATTGTTGTTTGAGTCCTATCATTACTTCTTCCTTCTAGACCTTGCTACAGCTCGATTTATTGTTGTTATATTGCAGAAGTGACGATAGCACTCGGCATGATAACCCAGGATACACTGCTGCCTCCTAATAATAGAAGATAAAATGTGTCAGGGAGTATTTTACATCTTTTCATGTTTTATATTATGTAAGACAATATCAACATATCAATGGGGAAATTATACATGTATGTATGTCCAGGTAGATGGGATGGCATCAGCAAATGATCAAATTAGTGTTCATTATGTGGCACAGTGCCTACAGTGCATGTCCACACAAAACACTTTTGTGTGTGATGTGCATGGGGCTCTGAAGAGTGGAGGGGCAGAAGCTACAGAAAAAAACATCTTATAGTACTTACGTCTGCATGGACTTCAATTCATAAAATGTCAACCTCTTCTTAATGTTAATGAGACTTACACTGTAATTTACTGCCATAGATAAGTTAGTTTAAGTGGAAGGGCAGAGGCTACAGAAAAAAAAATCTCATAGTACTTAAGTCTGCAAGGACTTCAATTCATAAAATGTCATCCTCTTCTTAATGTTAATGATACTTACACTAAGTTACTACCGTAGATAAATGAGTTCAAGTTCAAGTTCACATACACCAATTGATTTCAACATGAACATCCACTATTTCTGAGCATTTCTCACTGCGATGGAAGGCAATAAAGTGCAGTCAATCTTCCTCCTTTGTTCTCCCGTGGTCGGGGCCTGGAAACCTCCGCAGTCGCCGCTACGGACGGCACTATGTACAGCCCCCCCCCCCCCCGCGGAGATGATCCAAACACACTCCGCGGCTCCAAGTTCCCGAATCGGCCGCTTCGTAACGGAGACCGCGGCTTCACTATGTTAAGTACATAGGCTCCGCGGTCGGAGCACCTTTTCTCGGTAAGTGATCGCAGGCAGATCCGAGATTAGATGTTAAAGAAAACTTCTTTGACTTCAACAAGCTGGCATTAGTGACAACTTTTAATTTAATTTGTTATGGATAGACATAGTTTAGGCCCTCAATTTCAGCCTCCAGATCTAATTTTTCACATTATAAGTGGTTGAAATTAAATTAATTAAAGTCCATACAGATTAATTTTTATAAATTCAGACTTTAGATCTTACCTTTCAGTTCCAGTTGATTCACAATGTTTCACTGGTTTCACAACTTGGCTGTTCTCTTTGTGTTGCAGCACCTTAGCAGCGACTTTGCTTTCAAGACTGTCAACCATTTCTATCCACTTAGCTGCACATTCTTCAGACTTCTTAATGCTTTTCCCACTAAATTCAATTACCTTGCTGTGCGTTTCCACGACATGTATTCCACAGAACTACAAAGAACCTTCATTGGAGTCTCCAGTAACACTGGCATCAGTACAAGAACTATCCGCCATGATGTGTGCTCCCAGCCTAGCTAGCCTGAAACAAAGCGCCTGATTGGCCAATTGGCGTCTGACTCAATGTTAAATGTGCTTTGATTGGACAAAAGCTGCTCGAAAAATTTGAGGTTTTTCTCAAATTTTAAAAATATGTGCAGGTTTTGTTCGACGAGTTTCAGGTTTGATTTATATAATATTTTTACACAATATGTTAAAAATTCAGGTAGTTCTGTGAGTTGGGTCACGAACTTGAACGAAAAAGCTCCTCGGCCCACAGCCTATTATGGAGGGAGTGGTCTCTACAGAAGGTGGAAAAGGGTGGGTACAGGGAGATGAATCATGTTGAAGATTGTGAAAATGGAGAATGATGTGTTGTAAAAAGAGGCAGGTGAGGTGAAAGATGAGCACATGGGGAGGCTGTAATTTATGCACACACAACTTGCACAACCCACTAGTTGGTATACAAAATAATACAATAATAAGGAAAATAATCTGGCTAGGTGACTAGTGTTTCAGTCGACTCCCCAGCATCTACTCCACCACCTACCAAGGCCCCTCCTTTCAACATCTCCGCTGATCTCCATACCCCTCCCCCTCACTGCTTCTTCTCCCAGTTTGACCCGGTCACCCCTACTGAAATCTCCAAACTCATCAGCTCTTCCAAACCCACTACCTGCTCCCTTGACCCTCTCCCCACTCCCCTGCTGAAGTCCTGCCTCCCTGCTCTCTGCCCCTACCTCACTAATCTTTTCAACTCTTCATTGTCCCAAGGAATTGTCCCCTCTGCTTTCAAAACTGCTGCTGTCACAGCAATCTTAAAGAAACCTGGTCTTGATCCCTCCTCTCTCATTAACTACCGCCCCATCTCAAACCTCCCCTTTCTTTCAAAAACCCTGGAGCGTATCGTCGCGTCACAACTTCATTCCCACCTCCTCGCGTATAACCTATTCGAACCCCTCCAATCTGGCTTTCGCCCCCTCCATAGCACAGAAACTGCTCTCCTCAAAGTCCTCAATGACCTCCTTACCTCTGCTGACACTGGCTCCCTCAATATCCTCATCCTCCTCGACCTGAGTGCAGCCTTCGATACCGTCAACCACAACATCCTGCTCACCAGACTTAGGGACCTTGGCCTTGAAGGTTCTGCACTCAGCTGGTACCGTTCCTACCTTTCCAACCGATCCCACTTCATCTCTCTCCATAACCACACCTCTGCCACAGCCACTGTCACTCAAGGCGTTCCCCAAGGCTCCGTTCTTGGTCCCCTCCTCTTCATCATCTACATCCTCCCCCTTCGTCATATACTCCGTCACTTAAACCTGGACTTCCACAGCTATGCTGATGACACCCAGATCTATCTCAGCACCAAGTCCCCCCACCGCCCCCCTCTCTCCCATATCAACTCCTGCCTATCAGCCATCAAATCTTGGATGCAACTCAACTTCCTTAAATTAAACAGTAGCAAAACAGAATTTCTCCTCATTGGCTCCAAATCAACACTCACTAAAATTAACAACCCCACTCTCACTATCGACGGCACCACTGTCTCCCCATCTCCTCAGGCACGCAACCTTGGCGTGATCCTTGACTCAACCCTCTCCCTTGAGCCTCACATCCGCCATGTTGTCAAAACATCATTTTATCACCTCCGCAACATTGCAAAAATCAGATCCTCTCTCACACCCCCCGCTGCTGAAAGACTCATCCATGCCTTCATCTCCTCCCGACTGGACTACTGTAACTCTCTTCTTTTCGGAATCAATTCGAGTAGCATCAACCGACTCCAACTGGTCCAAAATGCAGCCGCTCAACTCATTACCCACACCAAATCCTGGCACCACATCACCCCAGTTCTCAAAGAACTTCACTGGCTTCCCATTTCCCACCGGATCACCTGCAAAATCCTGGTCCTCACCTACAAAGCCCTCAACAACCTGGCCCCCCCCCCTTATCTCATTGACCTTCTCTCCCCCTACCAACCCTCACGGTTCCTCAGATCCACATCAGCTGGTCTCCTCTCCACTCCGAAATCAAACCTCTGCATTTTTGGAGGCAGAGCCTTCTCCAGGGCAGCTCCCAGGCTCTGGAATTCCCTCCCACAACCGGTCCGAAATTCTGAGTCCCTCACCATCTTCCAGTCCCGCCTCAAGACCCATCTCTTCACCTCTGCATACCCTTAGTCCCATGTTCCCCTCCCCTCTGTCTTACTGCTCTATTTTGTTTTGTTTATTCCTGACTCTCAATTGTAAAGCGACTTTGAGTCCTGAAAAGCGCTATATAAATAAAATCTATTATTATTATTATTATTCTTAAACAGTGGCCCCTGGTTCTGTACCCCAACATCGGGAACATGTTTCCTGCCTCTAGTGTGTCCAAACCCTTAATAATCTTTTATGTTTCAATAAGATCCCGTCTCATCCTTCTAAACTCCAGAGTATACAAGCCGAGCCGCTCCATTCTCTCGACATATGACAGTCCCGCCATCCCGGGAATTAACCTTGTAAACCTACGCTGCACTCCCTCAATAGCAACAATGTCCTTCCTCAAATTAGGGGACCAAAACCACACACAATACTCGAGTGAGTATATTGGGGGCAGATGTTATTGGTAAAGTTCACATCTATTAGTCTTTGGGAGTTGTTTAAATGCTAATGATCAAAGTTCAGAACTGACATATTCCAATTAGGAGGAAGTAGAAACGATGGCAAAGTAACGGAATCTTGAATGACCAAAGAGATTGTAAATTTGGTCAAAAAGAAAAGGGAAACGTATGCAAGGTTTATGAAGATATAATCAGATAGGGCCGGTGTAGAATATAAAGCAAGGAGGAAAGAACTCAAGCGGGCGATTAGAAGGCCAAAAGGGGCCACGAAATGGCATTGGCGAGTCAGATTAAGGGAAATCCCATGGCCTTTTCATAAGTACATTAAAAACAAGAGTAACCAGGGAGATAGTAGGACCTCTCAAGGATAAAGGAGAGAATGGTGCTTGAAGTCAGGGAATATACATACAAAACAAATACTTTGCATCTGTTTTTACTGAGGAGAATATGGAAGATCAGTGTGGAAAATACTACTATGCAAGGACAGGTGGAGATTAAGGAGGTGTTTGGTGCAGGACATTGAGGTGGATAAATTCCCAAGTCCTGTTGCGATCTATCTCGTTATTAAGAGAGGCAAGACATTGTAGAAGCCTTGACAAAAAATGTTGCATCTTCTCTAGCTACAGGTAAAGTCCCGAAGGACTGAAGATTAGTTTATCTTGTTCCTTTAAGATGGGAAGTAGAGAGAATCCAGGGAATTAGTGGCCAGTGAGCCTCACGTGAGTGGTAGGGAAGCTATTGGAGAGGACTTTTCGTGACAGAATTTACTCCGGTTTGGAAGAGAATGGGCTAATTAGGGGCAGTCAGCATGGCTTTGGATGTGGCAAGTCATGTCTTACTAACTTGACTGAGTTTATGATGAAGGTACAACGGTGATCAATGAGGTAAGGTGGTGGATGTTGTCAATATGGATTATAGGAAGGCATTTGATAAAGTCCCCCTTGTTAGGCTGAACCAAATAATTAAGATGCACAGAATTAACAATGACTAGGTTGTTTGGATTCATAACTGGCTTACTGATAAAGGACAGCAGGCTTATGTGAAAGGATGATATTCAGGCTGGAGATCTTTGATCAGTGGAGTTCCGTGGAGATCTATTGTTGGTGGTTATATAAAAAAAACTTGGATGTAAACATAGACTAGTTGGTTAGTAAGTTTGCAGGTGACACCAAGATAGCTGGAATCATGGACTGTGAGGAATACTGTCAAAGTATACAGTGGGATATCGATCAGCATCAGGAATGGGTGGAGAAATGGCAAATTATGCTGATCGGTTGCATCGTGGCTTGGTTCGGCAATTTGAGCACCCTGGAGAGGAAAGGACTACAAAAGTAGTAAACACTGCCCAGTCCATCATCGGCTCTGACCTCCCTTCCATCGAGGGGATCTATCACAGTCGCTGCCTCAAAAAAGCTGGCAGTATCATCAAGGACTCACACCATCTTGGCCACACACTCATCTCCCTACTACCTTCAGGTAGAAGGTACAGGAGCCTGACGATTGCAACGACCAGGTTCAGGAATAGCTACTTCCCCACAGCCATCAGGCTATTAAACCTGGCTCGGACAAAACTCTGAACTTTAATAGCCCATTAACTGTTATTTGCACTTTATCAGTTTATTTATTCATGTGTGTATATATTTATAGAAGGGTATATGGACACACTGATCTGTTTTGTAGTCAATGCCTACTATGTTCTGTTGTGCTGAAGCAAAGCAAGAATTTCATTGTCCTATCAGGGACACATGACAATAAACTCACTTGAACTTGGAAATGTAGTTTAATCGGAGCAGTTATGAGGTACTGCACTTTGGGAGGTTGAATTTAAACAGAAAACATACAATTTGTTGCAATTAATATACAATTAACAGCATTGATATTCAGAGGGAGCTTGGGATCCATGAAAGAGGCAAAACAAGTAGAGTATTAACGAAACCCTTCATCAGTCTGAAGAAAGTTTTCGGCCCGAAACGTTACCTATTTCCTTCGCTCCATAGATGCTGCTGCACCCGCTGAGTTTCTCCAGCTTTTTTGTGTACCTTCGAGTATTAATGATTATGCTTACCGTCGCGGCATTGAGTATAAGAGTAAGGAAGTCATGATGCAGGACTTTCGTTAGGCTGCATTTGGAATATTGTGTGCAGCTCTGGTCGCACCAATACAGGAGGGAAGTAGAGGTTTCGGAAAGGGTGCAGAGGTTTACCAGAATGATGTCTGGATTAGAGGGTATTAGCTCCACAGAGAGGTTGGACTGTTTTCTCTGGAGCACTGGAGGTTAAGAGGAGACCTGATAGTACATAAAATCATGAGAGGTATTGATGTGGTAGACAATCAGAACCAGGATGGAAACATCAAATACTAGAGGGCATAGATTTAGGGTGAGAGGATCAAAGTTTAGAGGAAATGTATGGATGAGTTTTTTCACAAAGAGAGTGATCGATGTCTGGAATGCGCTGCTGGGTGTGATGGTAGAGGCATAAGATAATGGAGGTAAACATGTTTTTGAACAGGCACATTAATATGCAGGAAATTAAGGGATATGGATCAAGTGCAGGCAAATAACAGTCTGTTTGGACATTGTGTTCATTGTGAGCCATAGAGCTGTTCTCGTGCTGCTCTATGTTCTATGAGTGAAGGAGAAACACCTTCAGGACAACCAAGATAACTCTCTTCCTCTTCGAAATATTCTTCCAATGAGATCAAATGGGTTATTGTATGTTTCATTCTCAAGATAGTATTTCCAATAGGGCAGCATTCCTCAAAATGTCATTTGAGTGTCAGCCTACATTTTTCTACATATCATTGGGATGGTGTTGAATGTATAGGTCATAAGGAGATCAAAAAGGTTCCATTCATGGTAACAGGTGCCAGTGCTAAGGGGCAGATGTTCTGATGAGATAGCTTCACTTAAATGAGCTACGCGCAATGCCCAGCAAATCAACCAACCATGGCTGTTGAAAATACTTATTAATTTGAGGTGTGTAGGGAAGGCTGGTGGAAAAGGGATCAGCAGAGGGGAAATTTATAAACTTAAGGACACGATGATAGCGTATTATAGAGACATGGTCAATGACACGTGCAATATGACAGGAAATTAGAGCGTATTGTGGGTATGATGCTAAGAAGCAAAAAGGGTTATAACAGGGGATATGAGAAAGTCAAACTTAAAGGATCTCTCTAAATGTACACAAATTAATGGTGTAAATAAAGGATAATACGTGTCAACCAATAGATATACCAAAAGCATGATTACAAAGTTTCGAAAAGATTAGAAAAATGAAATAAGTTGTGTGAGAGGTGAGGTGGGGAAGCGGGTGTGGTGAGAAAAATCTGTTGATAAGAGTAACTCCAATAATAAAGGATGACATTAGTTTAATAGTGAGAAAATCACTTTCAAGAAATAAGATCAACTTGGGTGTAACATAACCCTCCCAAATAGTTGCTATATTGTTTGGCAGACTATCAATAGAGTAATAACCAGTAAGTAACAAAGATCATGGGGAAATTATATCTTCAAATAAACCGAGTCAATCGAATTGGCTAAGTTAGTCTTGTGGAAGAGTTCATAAATCCATTAATGGTAGTTTCCAAATAATATATTGTGGACCCAATAAGGAAACAGTTATTTTCCATTTGTTCAGTTCACTGTGACACAAATACTGTAGCTGCAAGTTTGCTAATTTGGGTACAGTAAAAAGTCTGACAATCCTCTCTCCAAGAGCTCAGAAATCGCATAAGCATTTGGCTAACCTGGTACTGTTTTTGCATTCCCAATGTCCCAATACACCAATGTCCTGGAACACAGACTCTTTTGATTTCACAAATACCCAATTTCCTGCACTCCCTTTAAAGTCTCCAGAGCTGCTTATGTGTGCTCCATTTGAACTTACCACTGTCCTATTTTCTGCACTCCCTCTAACACAACGAGGTCCTGTTTTCTGTGCCCCCTTTAAACTCAAGATGACCATTTCCCACACTCATTTTAAACTTACCTGCTTTCTTTCTGGTATTCCCTTGAAACTTAACAGGTTCACTGGAAATATTACATTGTTGAATTGTGTAACATCTAAATAATAGTGAATTAAAAGCGTAAAGGAGCATTAATTAGAATAACATCCGCTAGTTGGGAAAATCTGCCAGTCTGGCACCTCCAAAATCTGGAGTTTGCCAGATTAATGAGATTTATTGTATTATGTGCTGAATGACTCATCTTCGGACTTCCCAAAGTCTTTTCACAATACAGTATACAAACTGTACTTTAGTGTGAAGAACAAGACAGAATATCACTTCCCTAAACAAATTACGTTTTGTTGAGAAACCCAACACTATCTGGGACAAAGCACTTTCTTCATTGGAACTACATCATAATATTCAATTGCTGAATCACCAATGCACATTGGATGCAGTGTGTACCGCCAGCAAGATGCCTTCCGGTTATTTGACATGGTGTTCTTGATTGCACTTCCCAAATCCATGCCTTCAATCAGCTAGAAGGGCAAGGGCAACAGGGAGATTGAATCATCGGCACATATAAGTACCCATTAAGTTGCACACCATTCTGATGTAAGTATTTTGCCATTCCTTCAATGGGATCTTGAGAGAAAGTGAATATATCATTGTTTGCATCACCAAACTCATATGTCGCTGTAAGAAACCTAGACTTGGCGGTGCATTGGGTGATTCATACTGGCCCATTAAATAACCAACAGAGGCAATTTGTTCTGTGCTAGGATAGCATACTCATTCAAATCTCTGTTCCTGTATACGTTTTAGTATTGTGTTATTATTGTTTCTCCTTGTTCTTTCTACCAAATGTATTACTTTACACTTTACTTTATTAAATTTCATCTGCCATTTATCCTCCAATCTGTCAGTCAATCTTTCCTGGAAGTAGACTGCGTCTCAGGTGATAGATCCCAAGGGCAAAATTACCTAAGATTATAAGACATAGGAGCAAAATTAGGGCATCGGATCATTGAGTCTACTCCTTCCTTCGATCATGGCTAATCTATTTTTTCCTCTCAACCCCATTCTCCTTGTTACCTTTGACGCCCTTACTGATCAAGAATCTATTAATCTCCACTTTAAAAATATCCAATGTCTTGGCCTTCAGAGCCATCTGTGGCAATGAATTCCACAAATTCACCACCCTCTGGGTAAAGAAATTCCTCCTCATCTCCATTCTAAAGGTAGGCACTTTTATTCTGAGGCTGTGCTCTTTGGTTCTAGACTCCCCCATTACTGGAAACATCCTTTCCATGTCCACTCTATTTAGGCCTTTCACTATGCGGTAGATTTCAATGAGATCCCCTCTTAATCCTTCTAAACTCCAGCGAGTATAAGCCCAGATCCTTCAAACGCTCCTTATACGTTAGCCCAATCACCCCCAGGATCAATCTGGACCTTCACCAATGTCAGCACATCCTTCCTCAGATTCGGGGGCCAAAACGGCTCACAATGTTCCAAATGCAGCCTCACCGGGGTCTTATAAAGCCTCAGCAGTACATCCTTGCTTTTATATTCTAATTCTCTTGAAATGAATGGTAGCATTGCATTTGCCTTCTTTATCACCTACTCAATCTGCCAATTAACCTTTCGGGAATCCTGCACCAACACTCCCTAGTCCCTTTGCACCTCTGATTTCTGAATCCTCTCTCAATTTAGAAAGTAGTCTTCGTCTTTATTCCTTCTATCAAAGTGCATGACCGTAAACTTTGCTAAGACTTATTCCATTTGCCACTTTTCCCACTCTCCCAACCTGTCCAAGTTCTTCTGCAGACTCCCTGCTACCTCAACACTATTTGCCCCTGCATCTGCTTTGTATCATCTGCAAACTTGGCCACAAAGCCATCAATTTCATTATCCAGATCATTAACATGTATGATGTGAAAAGTAGTGGACCGAACGTCGATCGCTGCGGAAGACAACTAGTTACTTGCAGCCAACCAGAAATGTCTACCCTGTTTCTTCTTCAAAGAATTCCAACAGATTTGTCAGGCAAGATCTCCCCATAATAAAACCCTACTGACTTTGGCCTATTTTATTGTATGCTTCCAAGTACACCAAAACCTCATCCTTGATAATGAGCTTTTACCAAACACAAAGGTCAGACTAGCTGGCCTATAATTTTATTTATTTTGCCTTGCTCCCTTCTTAAACAGTGCAGTTACTTTTGTGATCTTTCAGTCCTCAGGAACCACTCCTGACTCTAGTGATTCTTGAACATTTTCCAACTAATGCCTCCACAATCTCAACAGCTACTTCTTTCTGAATCCTGGGGTGTAGTCCATCTGGTCCAGGTGACTTATCCACCTTCAACCTTCCTGCTTCCAAAGCACCTTCTCCTCAATAATAGCAACTGAATCTCTTGAATTTCTGGCACATTGGTGCTGTCTTCCACTGTGTAGATAGATGCAAAATACTTATTTAAAACCTTTGGTACCTTCTTTCATATTATTGGCTGGCTTACCTTAATATTTAATCTTTTCTCCCTTTTTTGTTTTATTAGTTGCTTTCTGTTGGTTTTCAAAAGTTACCCAATCCTCTAGCTTCCCACCAATCCCTGCCATGATACAGTGCATTCAGAAAGTATTCAGCCCCCTGTTATGTTACAGCATTTTAAAATGTATTAAATTATTTTTTTTATTATCAATCTACACACAATACCCCAGAATGAAGAAGCGAAAACAGGTGAATGGAAATTTTTGCAAAATAATTAAAAAGAAATAACTGAGATATCACATTTACATAAGTATTCAGACCCTTTGCCACGACACTCAAAATTGAGCTTAGGTTGATCCTGTTTCCATTGATTATCCTTGAGATGTTTCTACAACTTGATTGGAGTCCACCAGTGGTAAATTAAATTGATTGGACATGATTTGGAAAGGCACACACCTGTCTATATAAGGTCCCACAGTTGACAGTGCATGTTAGAGCAAAAACCAAGCCATGAAGACGAAGGAATTGTCTGTAGACCTCCGAGGCAGGATTGTGTCGAGACACAGATCTGGGGAAGGGGATAAAACAATTTCTGCAGCATTGTAGGTCCCGAAGAGCACAGTGGCCTCCGTCATTCTTAAATGGAAGAAATTTGGAACCACCAGAACTCTTCATAGAGCTCGCTGCCCGACCAAACTGTGCAATCGGGGGCGAAGGGCCTTGGTCGGGGAGGTGACCAAGAACCCAATGTTCACTCTGACAGAGTTCCAGAGTTCCTCTGTGGAGATGGGAGAACCATCCAGAAGGACAACTATATCTGCAGCACTCCACCAATCAAGCCCTTATGGTAGAGTGACCAGCCGGAAGCCAATCCTCAGTAAAAGGCACATGACAGCCCACTTGGAGTTTGCCAAAAGGCCTGAGAAACAAGATTCTCTGGTCTGATGAAACCAAACTTAAACTCAAATATCACGTCTGGAGGAAACTAGGCTCCGCTCATCGCCTGGCCAAAACCATACCTACGGTGAAGCATGGTGGTGGCAGCATCATGCTGCGGGGATGTTTTTCAGCAGCAGGAACTGGGAGACTAGTCAGGATCGAGGGAAAGATGAACGGTGCAAAGTACAGAGAGATCCTTGATGAAAACCTGGTTCAGAGCATTCTGGACCTCAGACTGGGGCGGAGGTTCACCTTCCAGGTGGACAACGACCCTAAGGACACAGCCAAGACAATGCAGGAGTGACTTCATGACAAGTCTGTGAATGTCCTTGAGTGGCCCAGCCAGAGCCTGGAATTGAACCCGATCGAACATCTCTGGAGGGATCTGAAAATAGCTGTGCATCGACGCTTCCCATCCAACCTGACAGAGCTTGAGAGGATATGCAGAGAAGAATGGGAGAAATTACCCAAATACCGGTGTGCCAAGCTTGTAGCATCATACCCAAGAAGACTTGAGGCTGCAATCGCTGCCAAAGGTGCCTCAACAAAGTACTGAGTAAATGGTCTGAATACTTATGTAAATGTGATATTTCAGTTATTTCTTTTTAATTACTTTGCAAACATTTCTAAACACCTGTTTTCGCTTTTTTATTATGGGGTATTGTGTGTAGATTGATGATAAAAAAAATGGATTTAATCCATTTTAGAATAAGGCTGTAACGTAACAAAATGTGTAAAAAGTGAAGGGATCTGAATACTTTCTGAATGCACTGTATATGTCTTCTCCTTTGCTTCTCTGCTATCTTTAACATCCTTTGTCAGCCACAGTTGTCCCATTCCCCCCCCCCCCCCCCCCGTATGTTTCTTCCTCTTTAGGATGAAAAGAACCTGTGTCTTTCAAATTACTCCCAGAATCCCTCAATAGCTTCTCCGCTGTCATTCCTGCTTGGATCTCCTTCCAATCACCTTTAGATAGCTCCTCCCTCTTACCTATGTAGTTACCTTTAATCAACATTAATACCAATACATCCAATTTCAGCTTCCCCCTCTCAAACTTCAGGCTGAATTCTATCATGTTATGATCACTGCCTCCTAGGGGGTTCCTTCACCTTAAGCTCTCTAATCAAGTCTAGCTCACTACATAATACCAAATCTATAAATGCCTAGTGAGCTCGACCACAAACTGCTCTAAAGGTCCATCTCGTAGGCATTCTACAAATTCCTTCTCTTGATATCCAGTACCAACCTGATTTTCTCAGTCTACTTGCATATTGAATTCCTCCATGGCCACTGCAACAATGCCTTTCTTACATGCCTTTTCTATTACCGTACATAATTTATGCCCTACATTCTGACTACTATTTGGAAGCCTGTATTTCATTCTCATTAGGGTTTTCACTCTGAAGATATAGACACAAAATGCTGGACTAACTCAGCGAGCCAGGCAGCATCTCTGGAGAGAAAGAATGGGTGATGTTTTGGGACGAGACCCTTCCTCAGACTAGTCAGGGGAAAGCGAAACATTATAGGTAATGAGCAAAATGCAAACAATGCAAACATTGTTAGCCGTTTGCTAGGTGAGAACGGAAACCTGATGCAATTTGGGTGGGGGAGGGATGGAGAGAGAGGGAGTGCAGGGGTTACTTGAAGTTAGAGAGAGGGAGTGCAGGGGTTACTTGAAGTTAGAGAAATCAATATTCATACCACTGGGTTGTAAGCTGCCCAAGCGAAATATGAGATGCTGTTCCTCCAATTTGCGATTAGCTGTGGGATTTGTGGGAAGAACTGAGGAGTTCTTCATCTTATCTTTCAACATGGGCAGCACCTCACTCTTGGAATCGAACTTTACTCCAGCGAATGGCTAAACAGGCCTGGTGCAGGTGGCCCATAGAGTTAAGAAAACAAGTTTGCTTAATACAAAGAGCTTATGAACTCAAGGCTACACCGAGACACCCTAATCTTCCTACATAGATAAAGAAGCCTGTTTCTCAGTGGAAATTTACTGAATGCTGGATCACAATAGTTAACCCTGTAAACAAGTGTAGGTGACTAATCTTGCTTTTATGTTGTAAAAAATGTTATAAAAATACTGCATGCTTTGAATCGAGTGGACAGTCTCTTGCTTGACTGTTCTCCTTGTCCGACAAGTTATTGCTAATAAAGTAGCTACAGTTTGATAGTCACTCACGTCTTGCAAAAACTATTCTAACAAGTAAAGGAAACCAGACATTGTTAGCTATTTGCGAGGTGAGAATGGGAACCTGGTGCGACTTGGGTGGAGGAGGGTTGGAGAGGGAGTACAGGGGTTACTTGAAGTTGGAAAAATCTAAATTCATACCACTGAGTTGTAAGTTGCCAAAGGGAAATATGAGATGTTGTTTCTCCAATTTGCGATTAGCTTCACTCTGACAATGGCCTAGGACAGAAAGGTCAGTGTGGGAATGGGATTAAAATGTTTGGCAACCGGGAGATCACGTAGGTCCAGGCGGACTGAGTGAAGGTGTTCAGCGAAATGAGCGCCCAGACTACGTTTGGTCTCGCCAATGTATGAGAGTCCACATCATGAACAACGGATACAGTAGATGAGGTTGGAGGAGGTGCAAGTGAACCTTTGCCTAACCTGAAAGGACTGTCAGGGTCCCTGGACAGAGTCGAGGGAGGAGGTATAGGGACAGGTGTTGCATCTCCTGTGGTTGCAGGGGAAGGTGCCTGGGGAGAGGGTTGCTTGGGTGGGAAGGGATGAGTTAACCAATGAGTTGTAGAGGGAACAGTCTCTGCGGAAAGGGGTGGAGATAGGAAGATGTGACCAGTTGTGGGATCCCGTTTGAGGTGGCAAAAATGTTGGAGGATTATGTGTTGTATGTGTCGGCTGATTGGGTGAAAGGTAAGGACTAGGGGGACTCGGACTCTGTTGTGGCTAGGGGGAGGGGGAACAAGGGCGGAGCTGCGGGGTACCAATGTGACACCTGTGAGGGCCTCATCTATGATGAAAGAGAACCCCCGTTCCCGAAAGAATGAGGGTTCCCGTTCTTACCTCGCAAATAGAATGAGGACATCTCGGATGACCTGGTATGGAACACCTCATCTTGGGCACAGATGTGGTGTAGACGGAGGAATTGGGAGTAGGAGATAGAGTCTGTGCAGGAAGCAGGGTGGGAAGAAGTGTAGTCGAGATAGTTGTGGAAGTCAGTGGGTTTGTAATGGACGTCAGTTAATAGTTTATCTCCTCTGATGGAGACAGTGAGATCAATAAAGGGGAGGTGTCAGAGGTGGTCCAAGTGAGCTTAAGTGCAGGATGGAAATTGGTGGTGAAGTTGATGAAGTCAATGGGTTCTGCATGGGTGCAGGAGGTAGCACCGATGCAGTCATCAATGTAATAGAGATAGAATTTGGGGATAAGGCCAGTGTACACCTGGGACAGGGATTGTTCAACATACCCTACAAAGAGGCAGGCATAGCTGGGGCCTATGTGACTGCCCATAGATACGCCTTTGATTTGGAGGAAGTGGGAGGAGTCGATGGAGAACTTGTTGGGGGTGAGAATGCTAGAGGGAAATTGGCTGGTTCTACTGTCGTGCAAGAAATGGAGGGCTTTAAGGCCTCACTGGTGGGGGATGGAAGTGTAGAGTCACTCTTTTGGAGACAAATTGGAGGAACAGCATCTCACATTTCACTGGGGCAGCTTGCAACCCAGTGGTATGAAGGTTGATTACTCTAACTTCAAGTAACCCCTGCACACCCTCTCTCTTCATCCCTCTCCCTCCCAAGGCTACTGGGGAGACTTTAAACTAGAACGGTTGGGGGGAGGGATTCAAATAGAGAAAGCTATTAGTCAGTATGTGAGGCAGGAGGCAGAGAAGGAAAGCACTCAGACCCAACATGTAGGGGGGAAAGAAGAAAACAATAATAAACAGAGAATAAGAGGTGGTGGGGTTCTTAAATGGGTGAGCAGAGAAACAGAGGAGTGTAAAATGCGGGCGGAAGCAATAGGTAGCAAGGTGAAAAGTAAAAGTGGCAGGCAGACAAATCCAGGACAAAAATCAAAAAGGGCCACTTTTCAACATAATTGTAAAAGGGGTAAGAGCGTTGTAAAAACAAGCCTGAAGGCTTTGTGTCTCAATGCAAGGAGCATTCGTAATAAGGTGGATGAGTTGAACGTGCAGATAGCTATTAATGATTATGATATAGTTGGGATCACGGAGACATGGCTCCAGGGTGACCAAGGCTGGGAGCTGAACATCCAGGGATATTCAATATTCAGGACGGATAGAAAGAAAGGAAAAGGAGGTGGGGTAGCGTTGCTGGTTAGAGAGGAGATTACCGCAGTGGAAAGGAAGGACATTAGCTTGGAGGATGTGGAATCGGTATGGGTAGATCTGCGAAACACTAAGGGGCAGAAAACGCTGGTGGGTGTTGTGTACAGGCCACCTAACAGTAGTAGTGAAGTTGGGGATGGCATCAAACAGGAAATTAGAAATGCGTGCAACAAAGGCAAAACAGTTATAATGAGTGACTTCAATCTACATATAGATTGGGTGAATCAAATTGGCAGGGGTGCTGAGGAAGAGGATTTCTTGGAATGTATGCGGGATAGTTATCTAAACCAACATGTAGAGGAACCAACGAGAGAGCAGGCTATTCTAGACTGGGTATTGAGTAATGAGGAAGGGTTAGTTAGCAGTCTTGTTGTGCGTGCCGTGCCCCCTTGGGCAAGAGTGACCATAATATGGTTGAGTTCTTCATTAGGATGGAGAGTGACATTGTTAATTCAGAAACAATGGTTCTGAACTTAAAGAAAGGTAACTTTGAGGGTATGAGACGTGAATTGGCCAAGCTTGACTGGCAATTAGTTCTAAAAGGGTTGACGGTGGATATACAATGGAAGGCATTTAAAGACTGCATGGATGAACTACAAAAAATGTTCATCCCAGTTTGGCAAAAGAATAAATCAGGGAAGGTAGTGCATCCGTGGATAACAAGGGAAATCAGGGATAGTATCAAAGCAAAAGATGATGCATACAAATTAGCCAGAAAAAGCAGCATACCAGAGGACTGGGAGAAATTCAGAGACCAGCAGAGGAGGACAAAGGGCTTAATTAGGAAAGGGAAAATAGATTATGAAAGAAAACCGTCAGGGAACATAAAAACTGACTGCAAACGTTTTTATAGATATGTGAAGAGAAAGAGATTAGTTAAAACAAATGTAGGTCCCTTGCAGTCAGAAACAGGTGAATTGATCATGGGGAACAAGGATATGGCGGACCAATTGAATAACTACTTTGGTTCCGTCTTCACTAAGGAAGACATAAATAATCTGCCGGAAATAGCAGGGGACTGCGGGTCAAAGGAGATGGAGGAACTGAGTGAAATCCAGGTTAGTCGGGAAGTGGTGTTGGGTAAATTGAATGGATTAAAGGCTGATAAATCACCAGGGCCAGATAGGCTGCATCCCAGAGTACTTAAGGAAGTAGCTCCAGAAATAGTGGATGCATTAGTGATAATTTTTCAAAACTCTTTAGATTCTGGAGTAGTTCCTGAGGATTGGAGGGTAGCAAACGTAACCCCACTTTTTAAGAAGGGAGGGAGAGAGAAAACGGGGAATTACAGACCAGTTAGTCTAACATCGGTAGTGGGGAAACTGCTAGAGTCAGTTATTAAAGATGGGATAGCAGCACATTTGGAAAGTGGTGAAATCATTGGACAAAGTCAGCATGGATTTACGAAAGGTAAATCATGTCTGACGAATCTTATATAATTTCCCGAGGATGTAACTAGTAGAGTGGATAGGGGAGAACCAGTGGATGTGTTGTATCTGGACTTTCAGAAGGCTTTCGACAAGGTCCCACATAAGAGATTAATATACAAACTTAAAGCACACGGTATTGGGGGTTCAGTATTGATGTGGATAGAGAACTGGCTGGCAAACAGGAAGCAAAGAGTAGGAGTAAACGGGTCCTTTTCACAATGGCAGGCAGTGACTAGTGGGGTACCGCAAGGCTCAGTGCTGGGACCCCAGCTATTTACAATTTATATTAATGAACTGGATGAGGGAATTGAAGGCAACATCTCCAAGTTTGCGGATGACACTAAGCTGGGGGGCAGTATTAGCTGTGAGGATGCTAGGAGACTGCAAGGTGACTTGGATAGGCTGGGTGAGTGGGCAAATGTTTGGCAGATGCAGTATAATGTGGATAAATGTGAGGTTATCCACTTTGGTGGCACAAACAGGAAAGCAGACTATTATCTAAATGGTGGCTGATTAGGAAAATGGGAGATGCAGCGAGACCTGGGTGTCATGGTACACTAGTCATTGAAAGTAGGCATGCAGGTGCAGCAGGCAGTGAAGAAAGCGAATGGTATGTTAGCTTTCATAGCAAAAGGATTTGAGTATAGGAGCAGGGAGGTTCTACTGCAGTTGTACAGGGTCTTGGTGAGACCACACCTGGAGTATTGCGTACAGTTTTGGTCTCCAAATCTGAGGAAGGACATTGTAGCCTTAGAGGGAGTGCAGAGAAGGTTCACCAGACTGATTCCTGGGATGTCAGGACTTTCATATGAAGAACGACTGGATAGACTCGGCTTATACTCGCTAGAATTTAGGAGATTGAGAGGGGATCTTATAGAAACTTACAAAATTCTTATGGGGTTGGACAGGCTAGATGCAGGAAGATTGTTCCCGATGTTGGGGAAGTCCAGGACAAGGGGTCACAGCTTAAGGATAAGGGGGAAATCCTTTAAGACCGAGATGAGAAAAAACGTTTTCACACAGAGAGTGGTGAATCTCTGGAACTCTCTGCCCTAGAGGGTAGTTGAGGCCAGTTCATTGGCTATATTTAAGAGGGAGTTAGATGTGGCCCTTGTGGCTAAAGGGATCAGGGGGTATGGAGAGAAGGCAGGTACGGGATACTGAGTTGGATGATCAGCCATGATCATATTGAATGGCGGTGCAGGCTCGAAGGGCCGAATGGCCTACTCCTGCACCTATTTTCTATGTATCTATCTATAAGTTGAACCATGTTTCCATTCTCACTTAGCAAACAGCTAACAATGGTCTGTTTCCTTCATCATCGTTACTTTTTAATATATTTTTAATACTTTTGTTCTCTAACTCTCTACATCACTGTCTATATCTCCCATTTCCCTTTTCCCTGACTAGTCTGCGGAAGCCTCTAGACCTGAAAAATCGGCTATTCCTTCTCTCCAGAGAAGGAATGGCCGCTTGTCCCACTATGTTACTGCAGCATTTTGTGTCTATCTTCAGTTCAAACCAGCATCTGCAATTCCTTCCTACCTACAGGGTTTTTATTCTTGCAGTTATCCTAAGGCAGAGGACAAAATAAAGCCGTACAAAATACAGGCTTTGGTGATTCAAGCCTATTTTACCCAGTTGAGCAAATCTAGGTAAGATTAGATATACTGTTAATCGTCAAAGAACTCAAGATTCAGGAAATTATTACTCAATGTGGAGATGTGTAATAAACTCAAAAGATTATTTTTGTTTAACAACTGATAAATAATCCAAAGAGCAAAACAGATTTGTTCGTAGTCATAAGTTATGTGATTTTAATGAAGAAACCAAAGTTACATAGCCATTGTTCTCCAAAAAAGACAGGTTTTAAAATGGACTTACAGTAAGTATTTACTCTAAAGAAAAACAGCCAAAGGCAAAGACAAATTAATTGAAGGAATGTCTTGAAATTCTTATATGGTTCTGCTGGAACCTGGAGCTACAACATACTGCTTTATGGCTGTGCGTGCATTGCAAGCAAAACCATTTTTTAATCACCATTACAATTTAAATAACTCACTGATGTTTCAAAAATATTTTCCTTTATGATTGGTTTTGTTACTGCAGCTCAAAATATAGGAAACATAACATTTTCATAAGTAACAAATACTATTCAAGTACTAATAAAATTTTCAGAAATTAATTTGTTTACGATGTCCACCCATTCAATAGACATTGCTATATTTCTGTGATCATTCTGAAAAATACCATCATCCTTATCCTTCACCATTTACCAAATCTGGAAGCAGAATTTTTGTTTTCAGTCACACAACTTTTATTTCACCAGACATTTTATTGGATTGAAGCAGAATTATCAAATATTTTTGTTTATGTTTGCATAATCAACAATTATTTGACAAAACTGCATCTAATCTGAAGCATGTTTAGAATTTAACATAGCTATTCTGCAACAAATAGGCTGAAAAACATTTTGGATATTAGGAGATCAATGTGTGATAGATAAAAGCAAAAGCAAGTTATGATTGCATTGCAGAAAAACAAAAACAATTTATCGTTGCATTTCAGAAACTACATTATCCACACAGAGTTTAATAATATGCACCATACCAAAATAAAAGCATTGCATTGATTCCAGTGAACAGAACTTCTACCTGTAAAAAGAGAACACAACATTTGTAGATTTTGGTGAAGGAGCTATGATGAATTATCCTAAAATAAACCTTTTTACATATGAAATAGAAGTACAAGTAGGCAACAAGGCCCATTTTCTTGTTTTGCCATACAGTAAGATTGTGGTTGATTTTCTACATCAATTCCTTTACTATCCACATTTTCCTTTAACACCTAAAAATCTGTTGATAAGTGCCTTGAATTATTCTATGACTGAGCAATCTTGCAGAGATTTCCAAAGATTCATTACCCTTGAGGTGAAGAAATGTCTTCTCATCTCTATCCTGAATAGCTATCCCATATTTTGAAATTGTAACCCTCTCAATGTATTTTAACTTCCCATGTCTTCTTAACTTACATTTCTTATGAATATATTACTTCATGCAATAGTAGTCAAGATTTACAGCTAAATTTATTCCCATCATATTTCACAGGTTAAACTTATTGGGAGGCATTTAAATATTTCCTTAGATAAAAAGTGTAACATTCTGCTGCATTCATAGAAACACAGAAAATAGGTGCAGGAGTAGGCCATTCGGCCCTTTGAGCCAGCACCGCCATTCAATATAATCATGGCTGATCATCCTAAATCAGTACCCCGTTCCTGTTTTCTCCCCATATCCCTTGATTCCGATAGCCCTAAGAGCTATATCTAACTCTCTCTTGAAAACAGTGAAATGGCCTCCACTGCCTTCTGTGGCAGAGAATTCCACAGATAATCATAATCATTATTAGCCAAGTATGTTTTACAACATATGAGGAATTTGATTTGCCATACAGTCATATAAATAAAAAGCAACAAAACACACAAACTACATTTTAACATGAACATCCACCTAAGTGACTCCTCCACATTCATCACTGTGATGGAAGGCGAAAAAAAGTTCAATCTCTTCCCTTCTTTGTTCTCCTGCGGTCGGGAGCCTCGAGCCTTCCATTGACGGGGTGATCTTGGCTCCCGTAGCCGGCGGTTTGGCCCTCCGTGTCAGGGCGATCAAGCTCCTGCATCGGGGGGGAATCTCAGCTCCCCCGCGCCGGGCGATCTGACCCCGGGTCGGGGCTGGTCAAAACCTTTTGCTTCGTTTGGAGCTCCTGACATCGGTCTCTACCCAAGACTGCGAGCTCCTCGATGTTGAAATCCGCAGGCCGCGGTTAGAGCGTTGATCCCAGGCAAGGTATCGGCTCCGATGGTAAGTCCACGTCCCCGCGGTGGGGCTCAAAGTCAGTCCCGAACAAGGCTGCCAGCTCCATGATGTTAGGCCGCAGAGCGACCGGAGATACGATCCGGAAAACAATCGCATCTCCGGCAAGGTAATTGAAAATTTGTTTCCCCTGATTCCACCCCCCCCCTACATAAAACAAACCAGAGAACATCAACACAAACTTTTAAAACACACTAAAAATGACAAAAAAAGATGAAAAGACAGACAGACTGTTGGCGAGACTGCCATCGCGGACCCACCCGGTGAAAATGTTGATATTCACTATATTAAGCAGTGAAAATATAATATATAATATAAATATAATTACATTTGATATAAAATCAACTCCAATTATAACTAACATTCACCTAGAGATTCAAGTGCACTTTAGGCTATTAATATCTTGAACAATTACGGTTTTGGTCATTCCTGCAGTGCAGTAAAACTCACAGGCATCTTTTACAACATAGTTCGTATTCCATTTTTCATGTACAAAAATACACATCCTGGTACTTTTCCTGAGGTCTGTTCTTAGAGGGGCCAGTTAGACTGGGTGGGTTGAACTGTCCATGAAGATCAGTTTGGAGTTGGTTGTGTTATGGGCCTGTCCCACTTAGGCGATTTTTCAGCGGACTGCCGGCGACTGTCAAGTTGGCGGCAGTCGCCTGAAAAACCGGCAACTGGAACGGCGACTGTCAGAGTGGAACACACAAACACATCGATTCCTTCACCAGCCCGTTATGTAGGCGGGGGACAGGGCAAGCGGGGGGAGCGCTGTCTAAAAAATTCACACTGTGCAAAGCCAAGGTGATACAGACACACACTGCGATGAACAGGAAGGTTGGCGCTGTAATTAAGACGATTAGCACAGTGTACAGTCAGACCTAAAAGAGGAAGGAGGTGAGGGGGGAGAAGCAGTGGAGACAACTTTTAATAAGCCAGAGATACACGGCTGTAAAGCTCGGCGGACATTTAACATAACCGGTCGGTTATCCTTGGTTCTGAAAACTACTGCTTATCTTTTTTTCCCCCAATGAGCGAATGAAATTCACCGGTCAGCACTGGCTACAACCTAGAGAACCTCCGAGAACATTCGACCTCCTGGCAACCCACTAGGACCTCCTGGCGACCCACCTACGGCACGAGAATTCTCACTACTCTCCATGGTGGCTTCATTCTAGTCGCCGCTAATTTTTCAACATGTTTTCAACTAGTCGCGACCATAATGAGGTCGCGATTAGTTCCCAGAATGCGGGAACTCCTCGCGACCATGAAGGCGACTCCCCGGCAACTACCCGCAAACATGTGGCGACTGCATAGTCTCCTAAAAAGTCGCCTAAGTGGGACAGGCCCATTAAATAGGGCATGGTAGGTCCAAAATGGCAACATGGAATGGAACCGGATCAGTGCAGGGCTGGAGATGGGAATGATTTGGGGAAAGCAGCTGATTTCAGGACTTCTAGCTATAGCAACTCTGAATTAAATACACTGCAATATTCTGTGATAAAATGAGTGGAATATGGCCAATCACCATCAATGTAGCCAAGGAGGAAATGGTTGAGAGCTTCAAGTTCCTGGCGTTAATATTACAATGATCTGTCCTGAACTAATCATACTGATGCGACAGCCAAGAAGAGACACAAATGCCTCTACTTCCTCAGGAGACTGAAGAAATTTGGCATGTCGCCAATGACACTAATAAACTTCTATACATGATCGAAAACATTTTGTCGGATTGCATCACAGCTTTTGTTTTGGGAATAGCTCTGCCCAGGATTGCAAGAAAGTGCATTGAGTTTTAGATGCAGCCCACACAGACCAGACTTCCCTACATTGACTCTCCACACTTCACGCTGCCTCAGAAAAGCAAAAAACGTCAAAGACTTGTCCCACCCACTCATTCCTCCTACTCCCTGCTCCCGTCAGGCAGAAGGTACAGAAGCTTGAAATCACACCACCAGACTCAGAAACAGCTTGAGTTCTCCGCTGTTATCAGGATTCAGAACAGTCCTGCCATAGCTAGGGTACTGTCCGATTCACCTCTACTCCATAGTGGACATTGAACTTTGTCAATGGAACTGATGCACTACATTGCTGAGAACTATATTCTGTACTCTGTAGGTTCCCTATTGTTCTACCTATAGTACTTGAGTTTGACCTGATTGTATTTATGATCTGTTTGGATAGCATGGACAACAAAGCTTTCACTGTACCTTGGCACATGACACTAATAAACCTAAACCAATCTACCCATCCTAGCTCACTTGAATAGCAGACAATCTATCATCCATTCTATTCACCACTAGTTGTAGTGTGCAGCATTCACAAAATGCACCCCATTGAAACATATAAGATTACTAGACTAAGTGGGACCCGTTGGGTCCCATGTTCACACGGGAGGGCTGGTCCCCCGACGCAATATTCCACCTCTCCACCAATTCCAATATTGGTGGCCAGTGGGGGGTGGGGGGTGCTTTCTGGAGCACTGGTATGGGTGTTGTTGGCTGCAGGGACTACTGGTCTCCAGAGGGCTAGTATGGACATTGTGGGCCAAATGGATTCTTGGGGTGGCAGCTCAGTCCCTCAAGCCTGATGTGCTGGCAGCTCACTCACGGCTATTTCTTGAAATTCCATTTCAAGCAGAGTGCAAGGCCACCAAATTCAAATCCATTTTCCAACCATTTCAAGCAGGGTGCAAGGCCACCAAATTCAAATGCAGTTTCTTACCTCTTCGAGCAGGGTGCAAGGCCACCAAATTCAGGTTCAGTTTCCTACCACTTCAAGCAGGGTGCAAGGCCACCGAATTCAAGTGCAGTTTCCAACCACTTCAAGCAGGGTGAAAGGCCACCAAATTCAAGTGCAGTTTCATACCACTTCAAGCAGGGTGCAAGGCCACCAAATTCAAGTGCAGTTTCATACCATTTCAAGGAGGGTGCAAGGCCACCAAATTCAAATGCAGTTTCATACCATTTCTTGCAGGGTGCAAAAACACCACATTCAAATGCAGTTTCATACCATTTCAAGCAGGGTGAAACCACCATAAAACCACACAAAACACCACACTCACAGTTCAGTAGACATTCAGTGTGTTCAGTTGATTCACAGCTCAGACAGAGTCGTGACCTCTCCCTCCCTCATCATGCAGAGACTGCCACTCCCACTTCCGGGTTTTATAATCCCTCCCCCTCCCACCGGAAAAGGTGTGGCCTTCATGGCGTGATTGACAGGAGAGAGATTCTCAACATTTTTTAAACACTAATAACACTTTTATTTTTCATTGATGGGAAGAATCCTCTGCACCTGATGAGCGGAGGGGGACTGAGTAAGATGGCCAAAAATCACAGCCGTAAGTGGTAACGTTTTATCTAAAATCAATATAGTGCAAACAGGAAGTTGTCAAGTTTAGACAAACAACCATTTGCAGTGCCTTTTACTTCAACCCAAAACCTCCAAACAACCATCTGCGGTGCCTTTTCACTTCAACTCAAAACCCCCCAAACAACCATTTGCAGTGCCTTTTCACTTCAACACCAAATCCCCCCAAACAACCATTTGCAGTGCCTTTTCACTTCAACCGAAAAACACCCCAAACAACCATTTGTAGTGCCTTTTCACTTCAACCCAAAAACAACCCAAACAACCATTTGCAGTGCCTTTTCACTTCAACCCAAAAACACCCCAAACAACCATTTGCAGTGCCTTTTCACTTCAACCCAAAAACACCCCAAACAACCATTTGCAGTGCCTTTTCACTTCAACCCAAAAACACCCCAAACAACCATTTGCAGTGCCTTTTCACTTCAACCCAAAACAACCATTTGCAGTGCCTTTTCACTTCAACCCAAAACACCCCAAACAACCATTTGCAGTGCCTTTTTACTTCAACCCAAAACACCCCAGACAACCATTTGCAGTGCCTTTTCACTTCAACCCAAAACACCCCAAACAACCATTTGCAGTGCCTTTTCACTTCAACCCAAAACACCCCAAACAACCATTTGCAGTGCCTTTTTACTTCAACCCAAAACACCCTCAAACAACTATTTGCAGTGCCTTTTTACTTCAACCCAAAACACCCCCAAACAACCATTTGCAGTGCCTTTTTACTTCAACACAAAACCCCCCCAAACCAACCATTTGCAGTGCCTTTTTACTTCAACCCAAAACACCCCCAAACAGCCATTTGCAGTGCCTTTTTACTTCAACCCAAAACACCCCAAACAACCTAGAAACATAGAAAATAGCTGCAGGAGTAGGCCATTCGGCCGTTCGAGCCTGCACCGCCATTCAATATGATCATGGCTGATCATCCAACTCAGTATCCTGTACCTGCCTTCTCTCCATACCCCCTGATCCCTTTAGCCACAAGGGCCACATCTAACTCCCTCTTAAATACAACCATTTGCAGTGCCTTTTTATTTCAACCCAAAACACCCACAACCATTTGCAGTGCCTTTTTACTTCAACCCAAAATACCCCCAAACAACCATTTGTAGTGCTTTTTTACTTCAACCCAAAACCCTCAAACCATTTGCAGTGCCTTTTTATTTCAAACCAACCATATTTTCAATTTCAAACCACATTAAGGGCACTCACAGTTGAGTAGACATGTGTTCAGTGTTATTCAGAGAGACCCTCTCTCTTCCTCCATCTTGCAGAGACTGAGTGAGGCGCACCACTTCCGGGTTTTATAGTCCCTCCCCCCTCCCACCAGCAGGGGCAGCAGAGAGAATGGCACATTTTTAAAAAACATTAATATCTCTCTGATTGTTCATCGATGGGAAAAATCCTCTGGTCCAGTCCGGCGGAGGGAGGCTCTGAGCGAGTTGGCCAAAAATGACAGTCGTAAGTGGCGGCGTTCTCTTGGAAATCTCATCACAGTGAGTCAAAAGCGGTTAAGATCTTACTTTTAGTAATATAGATGAAGGGTTTGGACACGCTAGAGGCAGGAAACATGTTCCCGATGTTGGGGGAGTCCAGAACCATGGGCCACAGTTTACGAATAAGGGGTAAGCCATTTAGAACGGAGATGAGGAAAAACTTTTTAACACAGAGAGTTGTGTCTGTGGAATTTTCTGCCAGAAGACGGTGGAGGCCGGTTCTCTGGTTGCGTTCAAGAGAGAGTTAGATAGATCTCTTAAAGATAGCGGTCAGGGGATATGGGGAGAAGGCAGGAACGGGGTACTGATTGTGGATGATCAGCCATGATCACATTGAATGGCAGTGCTGGCTCGAAGGGCCAAATGGCCTACTCCTGCACCTGTTCTCTAACAGTATCCCCCGAACCTATGGTCTTTGTTGTTAAGAAAGACAAGGAAAACAGGTGCATAAAAACATCATCACTGCCAGTCCCCTACCACATCACATAATAAAGTCACCATTGTGGCTCACATACTCATCTTAGCCACATTGATATAAGAGAAAACATTCCCGATGATATTAAGTGGATTATGGCCTCTTTCAAAACAGAAAATGTTGAAAACAATCAACAATTCAGGCAACATTTATGGAAATAGAAGTGGAGTTTACACTTCAGACTGAACATCCTTTGTTGGAACTGGTAACAAAGAAAACAAGTTAGCTTTAATTTGCACGGATAAATAGTTCGATAGAACAGACAATATCTCTGGTAGGATGAAGCCAGGGTTGCTATGGGGATTTGCTATAGGATCATCTAATCAATGGGTTAATGGGGCCAGTTAGATAAGCGAGAAAATTGAACAAAAGCTATGGGATGAGTTAGAGTGAGAATATGCACAAATGTGATAAAATACAAAATGCAAGACTGGAGGAAATGCCCAGCACATCAGAAAAATAGCAGGAAAAAATGAGCCAATATGGAATACATAGTAGAATTGGCCATTTCTGATGCAGAGAAAGCAAGTCACCTGGTTGCAGAATTTGATATTGTGTCTGGAAGACAGTAATACCCACAGATGGAGCTCCCTGTTGCATGCTACTTTATTTCACCTTCCTATTCCCACTGATAATGCCCAACGGAAGTTTGTGGACCAGCAACCTATCTGTGATATCGATTCAGGCCATATTCTTCAGCACAGCCTGATTTGTTCAATACGTGTGCTTTTTATTTTTCAACTTTTCACATTGCTTTGTCTGTATATCTCTAAAATTGCCCTCACCCCAGGTTTTATTCGATGTACTTTCTCTTTAATTGCCCAGATTAACCCATCAGACAGTATAACCTATCCCCATGGAAATGCTGATCTCAGTTTATCACCTTCTCCCTTTGACCTACACATCCCCCCCAACCTTCTCTGCAATTTAATACTAATATGTGTTTTTGTCTTTTCCAGTTCTGAGAGGCTGTTCAACCTGAAACTTTAAATGTTTCTCTTTCCACAGATGATGCCTGATCTGCTGAATATTTCTACATTTTCTGTTTTTATTTCATTCTTAAGCATTTGCAGATTTAATTTTTTTCCATGGCTTATCCAATGCCCCTATCCTCCAAATTATTCTGATAGTTTCTCTTGCCCTGTCATAGCTTATTTCTATGCTCTGTGTTCAATTGCAGCTGTATCACAATGGTGCAGTTCTTCGGTCAATGCCACTCAACAGTTGCAAAGCCAAGGAAAAAGATAGTTCTATATATGTTTATGTACGTGAAAACCACCTCCATTGAATAGAATAAACAAGATTGTGGGGAGAAATGGAATTTTGTGAGTACATTTATGGTACAAGATGGAAAATAATTTTTTTGTTGCATTATTTTACCTTGTCTTTCAAATGGACGAATGACACACTTATAATCAACTCTCAGTCCAGGCTGTATTTGTGCTCCAGGATGCTTAAATTCTAGCAAGAGGGCAGTGCCCTCAACAATAGGCATAGGTGTTGCTCCACAGAATTGTCCTTGACTTGTAGGAGGTGCTTGAGCGACATCATGAATTTTCATGTAGGCATTAGTACAATTGTCAGATCTTTGGAAGTTGTATGTCGTAATTTCAAAGACAACCTGTTGAAGAATAGCAATGGCAGTAGAATACTAATTTCAGTTAATTTCAAAAATTATTGTAAATACAAAATGTTTTGAGGCAAGTTAGGGCTATATTTAATTAAGCAAGTATAGTTCTCCCTGTGATTGGCAATCATCTTCATGATTTCTGCTGTTTTTCCCTTTAATTGTACATCTATTCTATTGGGCGTGTTAACAAGACGAACAAATACCTGTTTGAGGTCATTGCCACTATTATTATTTGGCAGGATGCTAGGAGGCATGGAGAAAAGTACAATGTGGTCAGCTTGTCCAATTTAAGTAACGGTAGAAGACCCTTTACCACATAAGGTGAGACAATTCTGATCTTCATCTAGTCAAATGGTTTTTAATTGAATGGGATATAAAAGCAAACATCTAGGATGTTTTGGAATGTCTCAAAGAGTGATAGATTTTACTTCGGAGTCACCTTAGTGATTCCGTGAAGAAGACCCGTCAGGGCGCATGCGCATCATTACGTCGGTCGCATTGGTGCACGGACAGCGGGAGGACAGAGCTCCTCCCGTGGTAAGTACTTTTAGAGTAATTTAAAAAAGTTTTAAAGCTCCAGCTAAGTCAGACACTTAGCTGGAGTAAAAAAGTTCCTTTACTGTGGTGCTGTGCTCTGTGTTTTGTCACAGGCAGCACCATGGTGAAGACGAGCAGGGGAGGACAGAGCTCCTCCTGTAGTAAGTACTTTTATAGTTTTAAAGCTCCAGCTAAGTGGGAAACTTAGCTGGAGGGAAAGTTCCTTTTTGTGGTGCTCTGTGTTTTTTATTACAGGCAGCACCATGATGAAGATGAGCAGGGGGAGGGCAGCCGCAGGTAAAGCATGGGAGAGCCGCGGGAATGTGGTCTGTGAGCGGCTGCCTCGTACCGCTGCACAGTCGCCGACCGGGAGCGGGGCGACTTCAGACTCAGTGCTAAAAAGCACCAAAGCCAACGCCTGTCGGGCGTAAGGCACGGGGAGTCTGGGAGGCCCTCAAACTCTGAGTCAGGCCACAACGAGCCTGTACGGGGCTGGAGACGTTTTAAAACGGTTCTCCCAAATGGAGCACCTCATCCAGAGGTTGCTCCAGAAACGCACACTCCGGGGGGAGGAGTCATGTGGGCGGTAGGCTGCAGAAAGGCCACGCCGGCAGCACCTGATAGAGGGCTGCTTAAAGCACTCTCATGCATGAGGTGAGTACAGAGGGTCAGCTAAGTTCTGACCCCGACTCTGACGGAGACTTGGAACTTAGCGAAGAACGGCCGTTGTCAGAGGTCCATTCTCTGGCAGCACGATTCGCTGTCCCGTCAGAGTATGGAGTGCCACTGGGAGAAGAGCTGGCCTCCACGATATAGAGGCTGCTGGATAGCACCCTCATTTAAAAGGCGCTTGCAGAGGGTCATCTCAGTTCTGACCCGACTCTGATGGAGACTTTGTTGACTAGCGAAGAACGGCCGTTGTCGGAGGTCCATTCTCTGGCAGCACGATTCGCTGTCCCGTCAGAGTATGGAGTGCCACTGGGAAAGCGAAGACGGCCGTTGTCACAGTTCCCATCTCTGGCAGTACGATTCGCTGTCCAGTCAGAGTCTGGAATCACCAAGAGACCGGGGTAACTGCGAGTTGCTGAGGGTGCCGGCAGTGAACCGGGAGATATGGAGCCAGACGGGCGTGGGCGTGCAGTGCCCAGGAGATGAAGCTGCAGAGAATCCTGAAATTACTTGGCTCAGGAATCATGGCGTTCGCGAGAACGGTGGATGGAGGGCATGTGTCGGAGATGCATGAAGAGGTACTAGGGTTGTTTTGTAGCACCCATTTTTGAGATAAATTGTCTCAGGGAAAGTGCCATTCGGCCCACCATTAATTCCAAGATTGCAGTATTTTTCCAGCCTAGCAACATACAGCCGGCAAACCTACTCTTCGGAGAGGACCTCGCCAAGAGTGTCAAGGACATGGATGACGAGGCAAAGACGGTGGGCTTGATCAAGCCACCGGCAGTCGGCAAGTTTCCAAAAAAGAAAGTACCCCTACAAACGAAGCGGGAACATGGTCAAACATCCAACACGTACCAAGGAGGTAGGTGGGCCTGGTTCTCAGGTGCACATATCAAATGTGACACAACTTAAATCTGGGGTACATTACATCTGTTTCTGGGATGAATGGAAGCAAATTACCTTAGCTCTGTTTATACAGAGTGTTATTCAAAGGTTTCGAATGGATTTCAATCCAAATTGTGATTTGCACTTTCAGCATGTTCTTGGGAGAACTATTCAGTTTTCATTAACAGAACAGATGGATGTTCAGACTGCGCTTGCAAGCTTATGTTATAAAGGTGTAATTATAAAGTTGGTTCACCAACCCATCAATTTGTGTCTAATATTTTCCCAAGCCAAAAAAGGATGGGGGATGTAGTATAGACATTGTAAGATGGAATTGTCACTGACAAGCAACTGGGCAAGAGGATGCTATATGGCGACTATAGAGCTTAAAGATGCGCATTACTCAATGTCTGTTTATTTGCAGGATATTTGAAATTCACCTGGATGGATCAACTATGGCAACAAAATTGTTAAAATCTATAATAGGCATGCTGAGAGGCCAGGGCCAGGTGTTCATGGCTTATCTCGATGATATCTTGATTACAGGGGTATCCAAGAGAACAGCTGAAGTAACAGGTGATAGTTGTTAAATCCAATTTTCAAAGATTGGGCATTATTCATCCAGAGGAATCCAAATTAACACCTGCTATTTGGGTCACAATTGATTCAATTAAGTGACTCTGCCCAGGGAAAATAGGGTAGAGCTAATTGACAGGCGTATCAAGCTAATTGAGGCATTAAGGATACATTCGGGTCATTATAATAGACCTAGTGGGCTGTGTGGGGAATGCCATCAGCCAGAAACAGTTCAGCATGTCCTAATTGCATGTAGGAGATATGAGACAGAAAGAGGATTTATGATCATTGAAATGAGGAAAATTGGATTGACTGAAGTATCAGTAAAGAACATTCTAGAGTGTGGAGGGAAAGGAAAAGGAATAAAGTTGTTGTTTGATTTCTTGAGGGCCTCTGGGCTTCTAAAAAGGATATAATGTAAAGACATGAGTACGGTGGAATGGAGCCAGAAGGTGGCAGCAATGCAACATTGCGGATGCCGGCTATTTCTGATTTGAAATGGTGGATTCACCATGTGTGCAGAAGTTATAGCAAGGTAATGCTTGACCAGCCTTCCATGATTTTGCAGATGAATGTCAGTGCACTCGGGTGAGGTGTCACGGATACGAGTTCCAGCTGTGGAGGCAGATGGACTGAGCAAGAGGCATCGCTTCTGCAGACATGGGCAATTAACTATTAAGAGGCTTATTGCTCTAACAAATGTAATCTGCATGTTCAGTTTCAGATTGACAATAATACGCAAGTGGCATATATATTAATCGCATCGGTGGAATCAAGTTGGTATTTTGTGACAGATTGGCTAATCACATTTGGGCCTGGTGCATGGAAAAATATATTTTAGCTATTTATCTACCAGGTAGATTCTACATAGTAGCAGACGCCAAGTCACGAAAGTTCCATGACAACATAGATTGGGTGTTGAACCAGGAGGTGTTCAATAATATAGTACTTGTATATGAATGCCAGATATCGATTTGTTTTGCATCAAGGTTCAAACATCAGCAGCCTAAATAGGTTTCATGGGAACCAGACCAGGTGGCAGTTGCAATTGATACTTTGACGTTACATTGGGGTGGTATGTTTTATATATTTTCCTACCATTTTGCCTAATAGGTCGGAGTCGGCAAGAAATCAAGCATGATGCCGCTTTGGGGGTGCTTGTAATACCTAATTGGCCAAATCAAGCATGGTACCCTTTAATGTTACAGTTAGGGATCCAACCTCTTTTTGGTGGTTCCCAAGCGTAGGAATTGACTGGAGCATCCGCTAACACGGGAAAGTCATCTGTTATGTATCGTATTGACTTGTTAATTTGCAGGTTTTAAGAAGGCCATACCTGGAGCAAGGATTGACTGGGTGAACGGTGGACATGCTCACTGTAGCTTGGAGAAAGAGTACTCAAAAGGGGTATATTACTTATGTAAAAAAATGGGAGCAATATTGTGTACAAAATAATATTGACTATAGTACTGCAGGTATTGTGGATATTTAAGAGTTCTTGTTGACACTCTACGATGATGAGGGGCTCAGTTAATCACTCAGACCTTTGTCCTCGTATGGTTTTGATGGGGTCAGGAAAGATCCTATTGGGTTTCATCATATCATAGCTGGATTGATGAAAGGAATTTCAACTCTAAATCTCCTAAACCCAGGTATATGACGATCTGGGATGTAAGTGTGGTCCTCAAGATGCTTCGACAGTAGGTTCCTGTCATGTCTCTGAATTTGCCAAACTAATCATGAAAGTGGTTATGCTCATGGCATTGGTTCAGCATAGCAAGTGCAGAGTTTGCAAAAGCTTCTGCTAGACAGGATGGAAGTTGCTGAAGAGAATGTTATGTTATATATTTGCGTCCTGCTCAAACAGAGCAGGCCAGGTATCACAGGTTTGTTAAAATTGTGTTTCAGCATAACCTACTGATCCATGTTTATGTGTAATGGCACATTTATTTTCATTATATTGAAGCTACAAAGACCTTAAGAAATGTGGAAACAGCATTGTTTATCAGTTACATGAAGCCACACAGGAGAATGTCAGTGCAGACTATCTCAAAGTGGTTTAAAGCAAATGTTGATTCAGGCAGGTATTAACACTGAAATGTATATATCCTTTTCCACTAGTGCAGCGGCAACGTCAGCTAGGGCGATGGATGTTCACAGCGGCCATATTTTTACAAATATTGTGTTATCTGTGATTTCATACCGCTGCTTTGAAGATTGACGCGCATGCGCCCTGACGGAACTTCTTCACGTAATCACCAACGTAACTCATAAAATAACAATCAAACTTCAAACTGGTAAGTTCTCGTTTAATCTTACTAATAATATTCATTGAGTGCAATTCTAACAGCACTCAAACAGTTTGTATAATCTGGTCACAAAGTGCTGCAGTGACTCAGCAGGTCAGGTGGCATCTCTGGAGAACATGGATAGGTGACTTTTAGGGTCAAGACCTACGTCAGTGATTGTACGGGGGGGGGGGGGGTGGAGTAGAAGAAAGCTGGAAAAGGGGAGAGGCAGGACAAAGCATGGCACGTAATTGGTTGACACCGGTGAGATTGACAGGCAGATGGTTAGAACAAATGCCATAGATAAGAACCAAAGATGTGCGGCAGGTATGAACAGCTGCAGATTGTGAAGCCTGGGGCGGGCGGGGGGTGTTCTGGAGGGGCAAAATAAGTGGGGGGTCCAGCTGGGGAAAAGGGGAGGGAAGGAAAGTTGTGGGAGATAAAGGGGGGAAGGAGGTTTATTTTAGAGGGGGCGGGGGGGTTCATCTGGTCAAGGATAGGGCAATAAAATGTTTCAGTTACTGTCTGAGTGATTAGGCTCAAGTCAACAGATAACAGCTCAGAATTTAAAATACATTTTATCCTGAAAGATTAAAAAAAAGAAAGCATGGTTTGAAAACAAAGTGTGTATGAAAAGGTATATAATGATTCAGCATGTGCTGAAATATTGCACACGCATACAAGTATCAGGCAATGACCATCTTCAAAAAAAGACAATCTAACTCTCTACACCAAAATTTCAAAGGCATTATTATTGTTAAATCATCGACTCTGAAAATCCTCTCCTGGAGTTCTCACTATTAGAAATTGGACAAGCCATTTAGATATCATGTTGCGTGCAGATCATAAATGGATATCCTTAACCCACTTAACAATCCAAAGCCTTTCCACCTTTTGCCGAATTGTGATAGAATAATATTCATTGGATTGCAGCTCTAACAATACTCAAAAAGCATGGCATCCTCCAGGACAGAAAAATCCACTTGACGAGCATCCATGCACTACCTTAAAAATTCTCTCTCTTCACCCTCAATGCACCATGGCTATAGTATATGCTATTTATAAAATTCACTACAGCTACTCAGCTAGACTATTTCAAAAGATCCACTATCCCAGGAATCAATTTGTTGAAATTAGAATATCATCGGACATCTGTCCCTAAGTCTGAACACAATACAGGATATTCCAAATGCACGAGTCTTCCATGTACCTATTATATTAGCTTTCCTAACTAAAATCTCCTATCACTGTACTCTTCATCTGTCATCACTTTTCAGGAAATAACACATCAGTAATCACATGCATGGACCTGTCTGCACCGATGGTAAATGAAAGTGATTTGTAGAAAGTCTATATCCTACTTTTGCCTCGTGCAGTATAGCATGCAGCATGTTTATCTATCTAGAGATGCAGTTATCCAATTTAAATTTGGTGTGCCAAGTTGTTAGAGAATTTACCATATAATGTTAAATCCAATTAGGTATCAATGGTATTATTTACCTTATGTCCTTTATGTGCTTGGACTAACCAAAAACAGTTTGATATTTCATTTGGATTTAAGGATGCTCTATGTTCAAATTTCCCAATAATTTTGGTTGGTGAAGCAATCAACATTCTTCCACATTTAACTACAAAATAAAGAAAAAAAAGCAATATGCTAAAAGCATGAGCTTTTCAATTTTATATCAATAATCAAGAGCCACATACAAATTATTATAACAAGTTATTACCAAATCGATACTTAGCACTGAATCCTTTCGTGTGTTTAAAATGGCCTGAGACAAACACAATTAATAACTGATGATGGGAAGAGATGACTGCTGGAGCCATTTTGCCACAAACTGGTCCTTTAAGGATTCGTGAATGAACAGTAGAACCATCATAAATTTTTAGATTATCTCGATAGCAGCCTAAATATATCTGGATATGAAAGAAATTAAATTCCAAGATGATCTGTAATTAGAAATAAAATTCCATATTAAATTCTAAACTCTGACTAGGAATTATAACAAGAAATAATGATCAGTTATAATTACAAAAAAGGTTCATAGCACACAAAGTTGGTGCAAAATCCATGAAAAGTGGAACTGTGAATTATTCTTTTGCCAAAATATTCTTACACATTTTGTAAGGCACATCGGAGAACTTTATACTTTTTACGTTCTGAAGACAATTCTTATCAAAAATTCAGATGCGTTTGTCAAATCTAAAGTTGAAATTTGTGTCATTAAAATTCCAAAATATTCTCCACTTTATCAAATATGGCAGAAACCAAATGGAATCTTGATACTTCCAAATGGTAGCTCAATATGACAATATAAATGACTTCCAAGATATAGATTTGAGTAGTGAAGATGGAACAACAAAATTACAATACGAGATTTTATGTTCTAAAGTATCAAGAATTTCGATTTGATTATCTGCTTTAGGAGCAAGGAGGTCCTACTGCAGTTATACAAGGCCCTGGTGAGACCACACCTGGAGTAATCATGCTGGTTAATAACATCCTTTGAATGTTCAGTGGGTTGGTGGAAACTGAGTAGTAATATATTTTAACAAATATCTATTACTACAAAATGTAACATCTATGCTGTGTTGTGTATCCGATGTTTTGACACGCTGAGTCCCTCTTTGTTCTCTCGGCAAATCCCCCCTCCCCGGGTTCCTCTCTGTTCTCTTGGCGGCTCCCCCATGCCAGGTCCCTCTGTTCTCGGCATCCTCTTCCCCAATTGGAATTCTCAATCCCAAATTTGCTTCTATATATTGTTCTGTTCCTGTTTTTCAGGAATCTGCTATTCATGTATCCATGGCATTGAAGGTGACTTTTACTATATTTGTTTTCAGAATGTGCATTTCACTGGCATTGTTCTTCTGTATCTGCCCTAGAGAAGATACTGCTCAGCCATCTTCTTGAAGTGATACACTTTCAGTAAAGATAAAGCAATTTGTGTAGTTCCTCTAGTTGAGTTTCTGATCATTTGACCTCCAGCTGATGATGAGTGACTAGGCAATGACTATGTCATTTAATGTCCTTCCAGATAATTTGTTGTTGCTGTTGATATGTTTCTGGAGCCATGAATTGCTTACTACACTTACTGCCCAGAACACAATAGGCTTTGTGCCTGATTTGATGTCTTATGTCATTTTGGTGAGAAAAACCAAGGCAGAACACACACAGTAAATGGTAGAGCCCTAGGGAGTGTTGTCAAACACAGAAAACTTGGGGTACATTTATGCTGTTCCATAAAAGTGAAGGTTCTGTTTGGCATGCTTGCCTTCATTGGTCAGGGTATTGAGTACAGAAGTTGGGATGTCATGTTACAGCTGTAAAAAATGTTAGTAGGGCCATATTTGGATTAGTGTGAAGAGTTCTGGTCTCCCTGCCAATAAATTGGAATGCCATTAAACTGGAAAAGAAATTACAAAGATGTTTGATGGTCTTGAGGTTTGAGTTACAAGGATAGACTGGGACTTTTTTCCCTTGGAACAAAGGAGGCTTTGGTAGTGTCCTTATCAAAGTTTATGAAATCATAAGGGGCATAGTTAAGGCGAACAGTCTATTCCTGACGGTACGGGAGTTCAAAATTAGAGGGCATACGTTTAAGATGAGAGGCAAAAGATTTAAATGGTAACTTGGGGGAACCTTTTAACATAGAGAATGGTGCATATGTGGAATGCACTGCCAGAGGAAGTGGTAGAGGCAGGTACAATTACAACATTTAAAAGACACATGGACAGGTTCATGGATTAGAATTCTGGCTTTACTTTTTTAAGTTGATGTGGCCTTCTCGACTTCTTACTGTTCAGAGTGGTGGCAAGATTAGCTGGACTGGCCCCTTTGGGATAGAGTCACGTCAAGTTCCTGTCGATGACGCCAAGTCATGCTCCTGTCAAGGACTCAGTTATGTTTGAGAAGTTTCTTCCAACAGGTGTCAGTTGTTTCTTTGTTGCAGATATGTTCACCCTCATTCCTGAATGAGATGGGGCCATGGATAAGTTTTACAGTGCTGAAAAACCTGCACATTTCATGGCTGTCAGAATTTCCCTGGTTCTCATTTTTTATCCCATCAACCAAGGTTTGAAGGTTTAAGGTCAGTTTATTGTCACATGTACCAATTAAGGTACAGTGAGGGGGGGGGGAGGAGAAGAGGTGGGGGGGAGAAGAGGTGGGGGGGAGAAGAGGTGGGGGGGGGGGGGGAGAAGAGGTGGGGGGGGGGAAGAGGTGGGGGGGGAGAAGAGGTGGGGGGGGGAGAAGAGGTGGGGGGGGGGAGAAGAGGTGGGGGGGGGGAGAAGAGGTGGGGGGGGGAGAAGAGGTGGGGGGGGGAGAAGAGGTGGGGGGGGGGAGAAGAGGTGGGGGGGGGGAGAAGAGGTGGGGGGGGGGAGAAGAGGTGTGGGGGGGGAGAAGAGGTGGGGGGGGAGAAGAGGGGGGGGGGGAGAAGAGGGGGGGGGGGGAAGAAGAGGGGGGGAGGGACAAAAGTATAATAACGTTTAGCAGGCATTTTACCTACCGGTCGGTTTTCTTTGGTCCTGAAAACTCCAATGAGCCAATCAAAATGCCCGGTCAGTGAAGGAGATTACCTACGGCTGCCCTCAACTGCCTGTAACTAAATAGCGACCCTACTCCACTGCACTACGAGTTAAAAAGAACCATGCTGACCAAATTTTACTTGCGGAGAATTTTTCCGCGACCTAGCTGAGGCCGCGAGTATGCGGGAACTTCCCTCGAGCATGAAGGAGAGTTCCAGTGACCTCATAGGGCCTCCTAGGACCACGTGTCGACCATGCTGCGAGTTTGAGTCGAGGGCAAACTCTACTAAACTTGCAGATTAGGTCGCCGCAGTGGGACAGCCCCTTAAGTGTCTTCAGCACAGTCGGTGTTTATTTCAAATCACTATAGCAGGTAGTACTCATCTTTTGGAATAGTATTCAACATGATACAAAGACGAGTCTATCCAATTCACTAACATGTTGAGGTTAATTTTTTAAAAGCACTCTTCTGCACAGCATCCCTTTAACCACATCTCTTTCTCTCTCTCTGTCTCTCTCTCTCTCTCTCTCTCTCTCTCTCTCTCTCTCTGTCTGGGTCTCTCTGTCTGGGTCTCTCTGTCTGGGTCTCTCTGTCTGGGTCTCTCTGTCTGGGTCTCTCTGTCTGGGTCGGTCGGTCTGTCTGGGTCGGTCGGTCTGTCTGGGTCGGTCTGTCTGGGTCGGTCGGTCTGTCTGGGTCGGTCTGTCTGGGTCGGTCTGTCTGTCTGTCTGGGTCGGTCTGTCTGTCTGTCTGGGTCGGTCTGTCTGTCTGTCTGGGTCGGTCGGTCTGTCTGGGTCGGTCGGTCGGTCTGTCTGGGTCGGTCGGTCGGTCTGTCTGGGTCGGTCGGTCTGTCTGGGTCGGTCGGTCTGTCTGGGTCGGTCTGTCTGTCTGGGTCGGTCTGTCTGGGTCGGTCTGTCTGGGTCGGTCGGTCTGTCTGTCTGGGTCTGTCTGCCTGGGTCTGTCTGTCTGGGTCTGTCTGTCTGGGTCTGTCTGTCTGGGTCTGTCTGTCTCGGTCTGTCTGTCTATCTATTTTGTCTATCTGTGAGATCAATGAACTACATCAAAACAGTACATGATAGCGCAATTTTTTGTGCAAAATCTTAGCTTTTTCCAGTGGTCATTAGTATCAAGTTTCTTCACATTTGATGTTATATTTCACAAGTTATTGATATTTAAAGTTTAAGAATAGCCATCTTTGAAAATAATAACTGCCTGTGAGTGGGAGATTTTTCTAGCAGCTTCCAGTGATGATGTCACAATGCCATCTCACAGTCCACCAATCACAATGGGATCATTTACAAAAGCTGGTCATTTTTGCCAACGGTAATGGCAGCTCCGACTGGGCCGCGCACCGGGGGGGGGGGGAGGGGGAAGTTTCTGTGAGTGTGTGTGAGAGAGAGAGAGAGAGAGTGAGAGGTCCGACAAGCTGCAGAGTCTTTTACACGTGTTGCCAGCAGTAACGGCAGCTCCGACTGGGCCGAGCACCGGGGAGAGGAGGGGGAGTGTGTGTGTGTTTGAGAGAGAGGCAGATGGAGAGAGAGGTCCGACAAGCTGCTGAGTCATCTTCATTTACACCGGGGGGGGGGTTGGAGTGTGTGTGAGAGAGGGAGAGGGCGAGAGAGAGCGAGAGTTGCGTTAGGGCAACTGGTGAGTGGTGGAAGCGGGTTGCATTGGGGGAACGGGTGAGTGGTGGAATATTGTGTTGGGGACAGAGAGCCAGAGAGAGACAGAGAGCCAGAGGGAGACAGAGAGCCAGAGGGAGACAGAGAGCCAGAGGGAGACAGAGAGCCAGAGGGAGACAGAGAGCCAGAGGGAGACAGAGAGCCAGAGGGAGACAGAGAGCCAGAGGGAGGCAGAGAGAGGGAGACAGAGAGAGGGAGACAGAGAGAGGGAGACAGAGAGAGGGAGACAGAGAGAGGGAGACAGAGAGAGGGAGACAGAGAGAGGGAGACAGAGAGAGGGAGACAGAGAGAGGGAGACAGAGAGAGGGAGACAGAGAGAGGGAGACAGAGAGAGGGAGACAGAGAGAGGGAGACAGAGAGAGGGAGACAGAGAGAGGGAGACGGAGAGAGGGAGACGGAGAGAGGGAGACGGAGAGAGGGAGACGGAGAGAGGGAGACGGAGAGAGGGAGACGGAGAGAGGGAGACGGAGAGAGGGAGACGGAGAGAGGGAGACGGAGAGAGGGAGACGGAGAGAGGGAGACGGAGAGAGGGAGACAGAGAGAGGGAGACAGAGAGAGGGAGACAGAGAGAGGGAGACAGAGAGAGGGAGACAGAGAGAGGGAGACAGAGAGAGGGACAGATATAGAGATAGAGAGAGACAATCAGAGAGAGACTGACATAGAGACAGACAGAGAGAGACGGGTGGTTAGTGTGCGTTGGCGAGGGGTTAGTGTGTGAGGGGGTTAATGTGTGTGGGGAAGTGGTTAGTGTGTGGGGGAGTGGTTAGTGTGTGGGCAGGGGGGTTAGTGTGTGTGGGAGGTTGTATGTCACAACGGGAACCCATCAGCCGTGCCTGATCAGTTGGGGACTATGGGTGAGTGGTGGAATATTGCGTTTGGGGACCAGCCCTGCCATGTGACGCCACCCCCCCCCGCGTTGGGAGACGGGGCCCAAAGGGTCCCACTTTGTCTAGCATACTATTAAAAGTCTCGTCTTGTTTGTCTGTGTCTGTGAGATCAAGGAACTACGCCAAAAAGGTACACATTAGCGGAAATCTTTGCAGAATCTTACTCGGCTTTTTCCCGTGGTCATTAGTATCAAGTTTCTTCACATTTGATGTTATATTTCACATTATTGATATTTAAAGTTTTAAAAAAGCCAACTTTGAAAATAATAACTGCCTGTGAGTGGGAGACTTTTCTAGCAGCCTCCAGCGATGATGTCACACTGGCATCTCACAGTCGTCCAATCACACTGGGATCTCATTTACACAAGCTGCCGTGAAGATTCCGAAAACCGAAAATGACTTCACAATGTGATCTCTGCGACTTCTGGTGGCGCCATGTTAGATTAACTGACGTGCACCTAGCTCCGCTCTCGAAAAATTTCGCGATTGTTCGTGTAAAAACGGGTCCATAAGTCGGGATTGGATTAAAAACCTTACCGGAGCTTCTGGTCGCCGGGCTGATGATGTCATCAGTAAGCGCGATGTTTTAAACGGTGGCTTAAAGACTTTTAAATGAGAAAACTGTCTCCAGCCAAGAGCCCTCAGAGAACAGTGAAAAAGCTGCTGAAAAATCAGAAGAAGCCTCAAGGAGACGTTACCTCTGAAGTTTCTGAAGTGGCTGCAGAAATGGATACAAGATCTAAGACAGAGCTACAAGATCTAAGACAGAGCTGGTTAAGGACAAAGAATTTGAGGATTTGAAGAAATCAGTGAAAGATATGAAAGATGAAATTTTGGATGAAAATAAAACTGATGGGAAAAATGATGGAAAAAATTGAAAAGATGATGCAGGATTCGAACGCTGGTAATCAGAAGGTGGCTGATTCACTGGACACTATAAATAAACGAATTGATGATGTGAATGATGGACTATCGGGGAGAATGGATAAGATGGAAAAAATTACTACGGACAGGTCCACGGCTGTGCTTGAAACAGTAGCTGCAAGTATGCTCACAATTACGGAATTGGAGAAAAATATGGCTCGAGTGGTTGAAGACATGGTGAAAATGAGGCAAGAACATGATCAAAGGAAGCAAGAATATGAGCAAACTTCAGTACAGATGATGACTCAACTGGGGAAAGTCTCAGACAAATGCGTGGACCTGGAAGCTCGCTCTAGACGCCAGAATTTGAGAATTCTTGGAGTCTCAGAGGGAGCCGAGGGAAAGGACGTTTGTGAGTTTGCCATGGACTTACTTAAACATCTGCTTAATCTCTCCAAAGAACCGAAAATTGAAGTGGCTCATCGTGTTCCAAGATTTAAACCGAGATCTCAAGCTGGAAAAGCCCACCCACGACATATTATTGTGAAATTTCGGGACATTTTAGAACTGGAAGATGTGATGAGCAAAATTAAATACGGAGTGCAACTACGGATGGACAATGACATTATCAAAATATTCAGGGACTATCCGTATGAAATTGTGCAAAAGAGAAATCAATTCGGAAAGGCAAAAGAGCTTTTAAGAGGGAAACAAGGTGTCAGATACGGTGTTTTTTATCCAGCCAAAATGCGTATTTCTTTTAACGGTTCTGAAAGGTCATTTGTAAAACCGGAGGATGCGTACAAATATGCCCAGAGCATCGTTGAAAAATAGAAATTAATAGTATGAATTAATTCTTTAAAAAAAAAAACTAGAATTCCACGGTTAATGGAGGTTTGGCAGATTAGAACCATTCCAAGCAGTGTTTTGTTTAAGATGGTTAGACTGTTATCTGTGGAATTTCGAATCAAGGACACTCTCTGTTCCAAACTGGTAAACAGCTGAACTGAAGAGAATGGAATATACCAGAAGCATTAATTGTTTAATAGACTATAATATTAAATCCAATTGTAAGAATTGATCCTATTAACAACCTAACAATTTAACAAGTTAAATATATTAGATTAGAATAGTAACGGATGCTAATAAAAATACAAAATAACGAACTAACAAAACTAATATGAATTTTTACTAAATTCAAACCTTATCTATAACTGGGAGGAGGGGATGAGAAACGAGCACCTGGCTTAGGTCCAGGGGTGCATCTCGTTAACCCCTTCAACCAACAGCTGACTATTATTGAAGCTAAAATCATTTGTTTAATAATTAGTAGCTAAAATTGCGATATATATATGATATGTTATAATGAAATATATAGGGTAAATTTGTATTATATATCTGAATGTGAGGCCCCGTTCTAATATGTTATGATTAACCAAGAGAGCGGAGTTATTTGTTTAACACCAACAATGGAAGTCGAAACAAGGTTTTCTCCCACCTACAGGTGGGCCACTTGTTACAGTGTTGACTATTTTAGACACTGTATTTTCACTTTTTCAATTTTTAAAAAAAAGTATTAATATCACATAAATTCACATGTTTGTGTTTTGTGTTTAGTGATAAGTGTAAAAGGGATATGCCAACAAAACTTAGAAATTCAAAGGTTCCCCCAATACCCAAAGACCTGGGATATGGACGCACCACAAGATTTAAAGGTAATATAATTATTCAAAATGCAAGATGCTAAACAAAAGAACCTAGGAGTCTCATTCTGTAGTTGGAATATAAGAGGTATTAACGAACCTATTAAAAGGGGTAAGATACTAGCTCAGCTGAAACTGTACAACTCTGACATTATCTTCTTACAAGAAACTCATCTAAAATCTCATGATCAAGCTAGGTTGAGGGCGAAATGGATAGGTCAAACATACCATTCTTCATTTACTTCGAAATCTAGAGGTACGTCAATCATTATAAGAAAAGGTATACCATTCAAAGCAAAGAATACCATAACAGACATTGAAGGGAGATATTTAATAGTTAATGGAGAAATTCATGATACTCCAATTACTTTGGTAAATATATACGCGCCTATACTTTGGTAAATATATACGTTCCGGAAGTGGCGGCGCTGTTAATCGGCTGCGGCTCGCCTGCAGTCCGTCTGTTTTTACTTTTTTCTGTTGGTTTTTTTTGTCCTGTTTTGTTAAGTTTTAGTTTGTTGGGTTGTGTTAGGGGGGGGAGAAACATGTCCTCTGTCTCCTCCTTCGGGGGAATGCGACTTTTTCGTGTCGTATCCCCCTTCCCTGCCTCCGTCTGCGGTGAGGCCTAATGGCGGAGCTGGCCGCCTCCATCCTGCGACTGACCCCGAGGCTACGGAGGCAGAGCCAGCCAGGACTTACCAGCGGGATGCTGGCCGTCTTCGGGGCTGAGGCAGCGGTGGCCGACTTGCTGGTGCGGCGTTCTGGCTTTCGGCGGCGGCCTGGAGCTGATGCAGCGGGGTCCGGAGCGGAGACTGCGGGACCTGGAGCTGATACAGCGGGGTCCGGAGCGGAGACTGCGGGACCTGGAGCTGATACAGCGGGGTCCGGAGCGGAGACTGCGGGACCTGGAGCTGGTGCGGCGGGGTCCGGAGTGGAGACTGCGGGGCCTGGAGCTGGGGCGGTGGCCGGCCGTCTCGGAGCGGAGACGGCGTTCCGGCTTTCGGCGGTGGCGACATCACCACGGAGGTCCGCTGGACTGGAGGGCGGCATCTTCGGCCTGGATCGATCGCCTCAGCGCAGAGGGAGAACAAGGAGGGAAGAGACGGAGACTAAGACTTTGCCTCCATCACAGTGAGGGTGTGCTTGGTGAACTCACTGTGGTGGATGTTTAATTTGTGTTTATTGTATGTTTTGTTATTATTGGTTCTGTGTATGACTGCAGGCATCACAATTTCGTTCAGACCGAAAGGTCTGAATGACAATAAAGGAAACTTGATTCTAACTTTGACAACCCTCATTTTTTCAATAAAATTCTGAACATAATCGCAGAGTTTAATTATCAAAATGTTATAATAGGAGGAGACTTTAACTGTGTTTTATATCCGTATTTAGACAAATCAAGCCAAAAACAGAGAGGGAATACGAAATCTAAAACCGGTGAACTTTTAAATACTTATATAAACAATACTAATATAGCAGATGTTTGGAGAATTGCTAATCCAACTGGCAGGGAATACTCGTTTTATTCAATGGTACACAAAACATACTTACGTATAGATTATTTCCTGGTGGACACAAAATTAATCCCTCATACTTTGAACCTAACATACCATACAAATTCAATTTCAGACCATTCACCACTAACTTTCTTTTTAAAACTGGAAGGAATGTCTAAGAATAAATTGTTTTGGAGATTTAATTCTCAAATCCTAAAAGATCCACAAGCTAGTATATATTTATAAGAACAAATGGACGCCTTTTTTTGAAATAAATGACACTCCAGATATATCGCCTACTGTATTATGGGAATCTTTTAAAGCATACATTAGTGGTATTATAATTTCATATCAAGCTTTTCAAAATAAAAAGAATAAGAATGAACAAAGACAGTTAGAAGAACTTATTAGACAAATGGATATAGATAATGCTAAAGATCCATCAATAGATAAACATAATAAAATAATAATTTTGAAATTTAAATTAAATAAACTATTATCAGCCAAACTTATAAGACTTTTTCAAATTACAAAACAAGAACACTTTGAATTTGGGGATAAACCGCATAAACTTTTGGCTCGCCAGCTAAAAAAACGAGAAAAAGAACATACGATCCCAAAGATTAAATCAGATAGACGGGAATTATTAACCATACCGAAGGATATTAATAAAATATTTGCGCAATTTTATGAGAATTTGTATACATCTAAAAAGACAACTGACTCCAATAAAATTACAGAGTTTTTGGATAATTGTAATCTTCCAAAGTTAGAGTTGAAGGAACAAGAGGAATTGGGTGCACAAATCTCAATTAAGGAATTAGAAGATACAATAAACTCATTAAAGAATGGAAAAAAAACCAGGTCCTGATGGATTTACTAATGAATTTTATAAAAGCTTCTATGACAAAATTATACCACGATTACAAAAAATGTACCAATACGCTTTAAAAAAACAAATATTACCTGATACACTAGCTGAATCAACGATCACACTAATACTTTAAAAAGACAAAGATATAGAAGAACCGGGTTCATATAGAGCTATAGCATTGTTAAACACAGATCAAGAAATATTAGCGAAAACATTAGCTAGAAGATTAAGTGAATATATTAGTAAACTAATAAACCCAGATCAGACGGGGTTTATCCCTAATAGATATTCATCTAATAATATGAGACGTCTACTCAATATAATGCACTCACATAAATCTGAAGAACAAGAATTATCAATTATTTTGTTGGACGCTGAAAAAGCATTTGACCAAGTAGAATGGAATTATATGGATAAAGTATTACAAAAATTCCAACTGGGAGAGAATTTTATTTTATGGATTAAACTATTATATAATAAACCTACAGCTAGAATATTAACTAATAACATATTATCCTCAAAATTTCAACTATCGACTTCCGGTGGCGCTATGGAGGCTTGAGTCCAGCGCCAACTAGCTCCGTGCCGAAGAAACTAAAAACGGGAGAAAATCGGGTCTTACCTGCAGCGATCGAGATCTGAACGGCTGCCTGCGGGACGTCATCAAGCGCGCTACTTTACGGTATGTCGTTACAACGTACCCCCCCCATGTGACACAAAAAAAAGCCGTTAAAGGGAGACCGCAGATGGAAGAGGAAGGCCCTACAGAGGCCTCGGCCTCAGTTACAAAGACGCCCCAGGAAACCCAGGAAGACCCTCCGAAGAAAATGAAACAGAAAAAGTCTGAAATGGAGGACCTTAAAACCTTTCTCGCTGCCGAAATGAAAATCTTTGGAGAGAATTTTAAAGAGCAACTCGACTCTTTTAAGGTAGATTTTAAAGCAGAAATGCATTCTACCGTTCAACAAATGCTGGAAATCTGGAAGAGGACGAGGGAGGAAGAGGTCAAGGATCAGATGGAAATGCTGGAAGCCAGGCTCGTTTCGGTGGAAACGAAGGTTAAAACGGAGGTGGACCCCATTCATCACGTACTTGATCAACACAGAACAGCGATAACCGAACTTGAGAAATGGGCGGCGACAAGTGAGGAAACTGTAAGTCGACTTCTTACTGAAAACCAACGCCTCTCCGATATGGTGATCAAATTAAGTGATAAATGTATCGATTTGGAGTGGCGTCAAAGACGTAAAAATCTAAGAATTGTAGGGGTGAAAGAAGGAAGTGAGAGGGAAATGGGCACTCGGGATTTTGTGGCAGACCTATTACAAAAAGCCTTAAAATTGGATTACAAACCTTCACTCGGTCGAGCTCATAGAGCGCAGCGACGTCGTACTCAAGACGATGCCCATCCAAGACAAATGATTGTAAAGGTGCAAATGGATCATGAATTTGGCGATATAATGAAGAAAACTGTTCGAGGCGGACAACTCCATTTTGAAGGTGTGAGATTCAGTATTTACCGAGATTATCCGGCAGAAGTCTTCAAGAAAAGAGCGCAGTTCACTGAGACAAAAAGAATACTGAAGAATGTACCTGATCTGAGATACGGCTTGCTTTATCCCGCAAGACTAAGAGTCTCTTACAAGTCCAAGGAACACTTTTTTACAGACCACGAAAAAGCACTGCAATATGCCAAAGAAGTTGGTAACATGACCATAGACTGAAGAATTTACATTACTCCTTAGGAGTCAAGGACCAACAGGACTGCCAGATTTAAAAGGACCTTTAAAGTTCTTCTAAGAGCTTTAAGGACATTCGGAAACCGAAATGGACGGAGGACATTGGATAAAACCGTGATCTTTGTAATTTTTTTTTTATATATAAAAATTTGTTGTTTTTTTTTTGTGTTTACTAATCATCATTATTATTTGTATATTCATATCTAACTATATAGGTAACAACTAATACTTATTAAATATCCATATTACCACTAAAATTATTAACATTAATATTTCTCATAAAAATTTAATACGGTATATGATTGATAACAATGATTAATAATTAATAGTCTTCGATTAACGTAGAAATGAATTACATACTTATATTATAAAGGAAGATATGTAAGAAGTAAATTAGCCTACGTCATAATAAAGTTTGACGGTTTTTCTCTTTATTTTTCAATTTAAAATTAGATTTATAGATTTAGTGAAAAAATTAATAGGATAGGTAGAGAATAATAACGTTGTGAATTTTTGCTGTTTTGCAGGGTTACGTGCTTATGTATGTATACATATGGGTATATATATATATATATATATATGTGTATATTGTGTGTGTGTACGTATGGGTATGTAAATAAGTTTGTTACTCCCAAAGAAGTTATTTGAATGTTAGAAATAATCTTTTTTTTTCTTCGGGCACGGAGCTGGGAAATTTTTTTTCTTACAAAGGCTACGGAAGTCTTTAGAATTCTAGCCACGTTAGTGTGGCTATCACTAACTACACTAATTGTAGATGTAGTTCTTTTTCTTTCACCCTATACTAATCAACTCTATCACTTTTTTCACTTTAAATATTTTTATAATTTAATGTTTGAATGGAAAAATAAGACTAATACAAGGAGATGTGTTCGGAAGAGCGACGTATATGATTTTAAATTCATCTATTCGAGGTTCGGGAGCAGGGTCAGGTTCTCTGTGTTGTACCTTCTGCTCGGCTATAGACCACCTTAGAAACAATATGCAAGATGTTAATATGACAAGAGGGGGTCAGGGAATAACATTTTGTAGTTGGAATGTCAAGGGAATCAATGAACCAATTAAAAGAGGTAAAGTTTTGGCACATCTAAATTTAATCAAAACAGATGTAATATTTCTTCAAGAAACACACCTTAAAAAGGAATCTCAACATAGACTTAAAGCTAAGTGGATCGCTGAAGCATATCATTCCTCCTTTTCCCACAAGTCCAGAGGAGTTGCAATATTAATTCGTAAAGGAATACCTTTTACGAACTCTTCAACAATAGTGGATATTGATGGTAGATATATTATACTAGTTGGAGAGTTAAATGGAGAAAAAGTGATTCTTCTGAATGTATATGGGCCTAATTTTGATAACCCCATGTTTTTTAATAAAACATTTAATAAAATTCCTGAATTTACACAATATAAATTAATAATTGGAGGAGACTTCAATTGTACATTAGATTCATACTTAGATAGATCATCAAGGCAAAAAAAAGTAAAATCCCAATCAAGTGTATTTCTAAATTCATTTATTAATACCTCTAATATTAAGGATGTCTGGAGAATAGAAAACCCAACTGGACGGGAATATTCATTTTACTCACCAGTACATAAAACATACTCAAGAATAGATTATTTTTTAGTTGACTCTACGTTTACCCCATTTATTTATAATTTAAAATACCATAACATTATAATCTCAGATCACGCACCTGTAACATTCATGATTAAATTGAATGGAATGTCCAAGAAACAAGCATATTGGAGATTTAACCCACAAATTTTGAATGAAAGATCATGCCAGGAAAATATTATTAAACAGATTCAAATATTTTTTGAGGTAAATGACAACCCTGACACACCTACTTCTCTTATGTGGGAAACGTTTAAAGCGTATGTTCGAGGTACATTAATTTCTGCTCAAGCATTTTATAATAAAGAGAACAGGATTAAGCAACAAACATTGGAAAGCGAAATCAAGCAACTAGATATAGAAAATGCGAGAATGCCATCTACTTTAAAACATAATAAAATTGTTGTATTGAAATATAAATTAAATAAAATGTATTCAGAACAAGTAATAAAACTTTATCAAAAAAACAAACAATTACATTTTGAATTTGGAGACAAACCACAAAAACTATTAGCACGTCAGTTACGAAAAATGGAAGGTGAAAAAATAATTCATAAAATTAGAACAGAGACAGGAGAATTATTAAAAATGCCCAAGGACATAAATGATAGATTTCTCCAATACTATCATAACCTTTATTCAACTAAAACAGTAGCACAATCAGAAGGAATAGCAGATTTTTTACTAAAATGTAATTTAAAAGGTTTAGATTCAAACGATAGAGAATTATTAGAAAGGGAGATTACGATAAAGGATATTGAGGAGTCTATTGGTTCTTTAAAAAATGGTAAAGCAGTAGGACCAGATGGTTTAGGCTCCGAATTTTATTAAAAAATTTATGATTTGCTTTGCCCACGTTTACAAAGACTGTATGAATATATCTATACTCAACAGAAACTTCCAGACACTTTAAACGAATCTATAATAACACTTATTCCTAAAGCTGATAAAGATCCGGAAGACCCGGGATCATACAGAGCAATTGCACTTTTAAATACAGATCAGAAAATATTAACTAAAATACTAGCGCATAGATTAAGTACAGTGATGAATAAATTAATACACCCTGACCAAACAGGCTTTATTCAGAAACGGTATTCATATTATAATCTAAGAAGATTATTTAATATTATATATTCCAAGAGAATTATTAACGAAGATCTAGCAATAATCTCACTTGACGCTGAAAAAGCATTTGATCAGGTGGAATGGTCTTATTTATTTTCGGTGATGGAAAATATGCAGCTAGGGGAGAAATTCTGTACATGGATAAAACTGTTATATACAAATCCCACGGCTAGAATATTTACAAACCAAAGGTTGTCATCTAAATTTAGCCTATCTAGAGGTTGTAGACAAGGATGCCCGTTATCTCCATTATTATTTGCGCTTGCTATTGAGCCACTGGCAGAAAGAGTTAGGGGGCATCCGGAAATACATGGGTATAACACAAAGGACACAGTGAATAAAATTTCTCTATACGCAGATGATGTATTAATTTACATTACAAAACCAGAAATTAGTATTCCAAACTTACTAAAGCTAATAACCCAATTTGGTTCACTTTCAGGATACAGAATAAATTGGAATAAAAGTGAAATTATGCCAATAAGGGAACATAACAAACAGATAATACAACAATTTCCATTTAAAATAGTAAATGAAAAATTTAAATATCTAGGTATTTATATAACTAAGAGATATACATCATTATTTAAAGCAAATTTCCCCCCATTACTGAACAAACTACATAAGAATATTCAATACTGGAAAACACTTCCTATCTCAATGGTTGGCAAAATTAATGCTATAAAAATGATTTTTTTACCGCAAATATTATACCTTTTTCAGACAATTCCGATATATCTGACAAAAAACTTTTTTAAAAAACTGGACTCTATTGTTAATGATTTTATCTGGGATTATAAGAATCATAGGATAAACAAAAGACACTTGTGTAAATCAAAAATAAATGGAGGCTTGGTTTTACCCAACTTTTTGTTTTATTTCTGGGCTGTTAATATTAAAAATATGAATTTCTGGTTGGAAGAAATAGATCATCAACCAGACTGGTTAAAAATGGAAAAGGAAGATTGTTTACCTTTTGATATCGGTTCGATATTATTTGCTACGTCTAAATTAAACAAAAAAATTTATAGGGAAAACCCTATAATATTTAGTGCTATACGAATTTGGAAACAATTAAAAAAGACATTAAAATTAGATAATTTATCACTTTTTCTTCCAATTGTGAATAACCCTTTGTTTAAGCCTTCATGGTTGGACGGGGGTTTTACACAATGGAAGAATTATGGAATTAAAAATATGGGACAACTTTATAAGGAAGGCACCTTTCTGACATTTCAGGAGTTGCAACAGACTTATGGACTTCGAGGAAATGATTATTTCAGATATCTTCAACTTAGAGATTATGTAAAATCGAACTCTCAAAATTTTCGAATTAGAAATTCAGAAATTCTTGATGAATGTTGGAACAAACATCCTAATACAGAAAAATTAATATCTTATATATATATCTTATTAGACAGTGACATTCCTTCGACGGACTTACACAGACAAACATGGGAAAAAGAATTAAATCAAGTAATAACGAAAGATACTTGGGAAGAAAGTTTGCAACACATACATCAGTGCTCACTAAACGCCAGACATTCTCTAATACAATTTAAAGTAATACATAGGTTACATTATTCAAAAACAAAACTACATAACATTTTTCAACATATCTCACCTATATGTGATAAATGTCAACATTTAGAAGCTACATTATCTCATATGTTTGCAAACTGTATAAAAATTAAAAAATTCTGGGTAAATATTTTCAGTATAATATCTAAAGTAACCGGCACACAATTGGACCCAGATCCAAAATTAATAATACTCGGAATATTAGAATTAAATCAAACATTTAGAACAACACAAAGAAACTTTATTGATTATAGTTTAATAACAGGAAAAAAATTAATTCTAAAATTTTGGAAAGGCCCTACAGCCCCCACAATCAAAATGTGGATTATAGAAATGACGGAGACCTTAAACGTGGAAAGAATCAGATTTTCCCTGTTGGACAAACAGGAATTATTCGTAGGAACATGGTCTCCTTTTATTGATTACTTAAAGGGTCAGAATAGTTCAGCACAGGAACCTGACTAGCACTCGGGCTAAAGAATGGATGAAATGCTATACTCTGAAATGTACGAATATATCTCGAATGAAGTTTTTTATTTTAATAAATTTTTCCATTCTTCTTTAATTATTTTTCTCTTATTTTTTTTTTTCTTTGTTTTTTTTATTTATTTTTTATTCTTCTTCTCTTTCTTTTCTTTCTTTACTTCATCTATCTCTTTAGTTCTATCTAGTTTTAAAAAAAAAAGGCAAAAGGTATTGGAGACAATGTAATAATAATGGACAATATTATCAATTTAAAAATGTTAGACTGTAATGATGTAAATAGGTGTACTTATCTCCAATAATAAAAAATATTAAAAAAAAATCAAGGGGAAATAGACAAGGATGCTCATTATCACCACAGTTGTTTGCTCTCATAATTGAACCGTTAGCAGAAAAAATTAGAACATCCAGATATCCATGGGTATAATACTAAATATTCAAATAATAAAATATCTTATGATATATTATTGTACATTACAAAACCTCAAATTACTATACCAAATATATTAAATTTAATTGAGGACTTTGGATCTTTTTCTGGATACAGAATAAATTGGAATAAAAGTGAAATTATGTCAATAAAACCGAAAGACTCAACACATCTTTTAAAATTCCCTTTTAAAATAGCTACAGAAAAATTTAAATACTTGGGAATCGAAATCACTAGAACATATCAAGGCATGTTTAAAGCAAATTTTGATCCTTTACTTAATAAATTAAATACACAAATTAAATTTTGGAAAACGCTCCCGATGTCTTTAATAGGCCGAATAAATGCAATAAAAATGATCTTCTTACCACAAATTTTATACATATTTCAATCGATTCCTATATACCTACCAAAGAAGTTTAAAAAAAAACTGGATTCAGACATTACTAATTTTATATGGGACTATAAATCACATAGAATACAAAGAACATACTTGAACAAAGCTAAAGTATTAGGGGGCTTAGCACTCCCTAACTTCATGTATTATTATTGGTCAGTAAATATTAAAAATATGATTCAACTGATGGACAACTCTGCCCAGCAAGTGGACTGGATTGTAATGGAGAGAGAGGACTGCTCCTCTGGAAACATTGGAGCGATCCTCCTCTCACCAATGAAACTGAATAACATAAATTATAACAAAAACCCAATTATACATAGTACAATCAGAACTTGGAAACAAATAAAACAAAATTTAAAATTAAGAAATTTATCGCTTTTATCTCCCATAATTAATAAACCTTCATTTAATCCCTCTATTACAGACAAATCTTTCATACAATGGGATAGACTAGGAATTAAAACGTTCGGTGACTTGTACGAAACTGGAAAATTACTATCATTCCAACAATTACAAATAAAATATAAACTCGGAAATAATCAATATTTTAAATATTTTCAAATATGTGACTATTTGAAAAAATATACAAAAGACCATTATAATAGCGCAGCAGATGTATTGGATGAAACAATGCAGATAAAAGCTGAATCAGCAAACTTAATATCATATTTGTATAATATTATCTTAAATGTAGAAATACCATCTACGGAAGGTATTAGAAGAGACTGGGAACAAGAATTAGCTATTAAAATCTCAAAGGAAAGGTGGAATGAACATTTATTAAACGTGCATAAATGTTCGATTAATGTAAGACACACTTTAATACAATTTAAAATTTTACATAGATTATATTCCAAAACTAAAATCAATAAAATGTTCCCAAATGTATCATCAATTTGTGATAAATGTCAATCTCAAGAAGCTACTATAGCGCACTCATTTGTTTTCTGTACAAAAATTCAAAAATTTTGGATTTAAATTTTTGAAATCTTTACAAAATTATTTAAAATAAAACTGATACCCAAAGCAGAATGGATTATCTTCGGAACAACGGAAGATAGTCCAGAACTAAATGTGTTCCAAAAGAAATGAATAGACTATGGGTTAATAACTGGAAAAAAGTTAATCCTAAAATTCTGGAAAAACGCTCCAATACCAACTATAAACATGTGGATTTCAAATATGTTCGAAACATTACACCTAGAAGAGATAAGACTCCTCCTGGCAGGTAAACCAGATAATTTCCACCTGACGTGGTCTGCATTTATAGAATTATTACAAGTATAGGGTGCAAAAGTACAAAAAAAAACTGAGGTCAGGTAAGGGGGGATGAAAGCTGGAGAGTTGGTATGTCCCATTTGCGTGATGCTTACAAAAAAGTATTTGTTTTTACTCTTTTCCCTCTTTCTCTTTTTTCTTCTTTTTTAGGGTCTATTTCTTAACTCTTTCTTTTTGTTTTTAATTTCTTTCTTATAGGGTCTTTGTTTTTTGTTTTTTGTTGTCACATTTTTTACACTTTCACTTTTTTCCTTCACTTTCTTCTTTCTCTCAATCTCATCCTTTCCCTTTATTAGTGTAAAAAATAAACGGAGTACATTAATTGTAATAAGATATATGTGACGAGTACTAATGTAATTGGTTGTAATGTAATGTACTTCTAATAAATAAAAATAAAAAAACCAAAAAAAACCCAATGTGATCTCTGCTGCTAATACTCAAGCTATGAGAGTTGACGGAGTGGGGGATGGGAGAAGAAATGTTATTTAAACATTGCCTTTAGTGGGGGAGTGCGAAAGGGGAGAGGTGAGGGAGGGAGTGACTGAGGGTAGGGAAAAGGAGAGGTGACAGAGAGACAGTGGGATCGGCAGCTTCAAGGGGAGTAAGGAGAGTGAGATTTTTGCCCCCTCCCCACGTGGGAAGGATTGATTGGCTCAAGGGAGCGCCGACGCTGACCCAAAAGTCGAGTCCATTCATTGGCTCCGGGAAGCACTGACTGCCCCCCTCACCCACGTGGGAAGGATTGATTGGCTCCAGGGAGCGCCGACCCCGACCCAAACGTCGAGACCATTCATTGGCTCCGGGAAGCACCGTCTGCCCCCCACCCCCCCCCCCACGTGAGAAGGATCGATTGGCTCAAGGGAGCGCCAACATCGACCCAAAAGTCGAGTCCATTCATTGGCTCCGGGAAGCGTTGACTGCTCCCGCCCCCCCCACGTGGGAAGGATTGATTGCGTTGGGGGAATGGGTGAGTGGTGGGAACGGGTTGCGTTGGGGAAACGGGTGAGTGGTGGAATATTGCGTTGGGGAAACGGGGCCCAACGGGTCAGTGGGGTAGGGAGGGGAAAGGGGTTATGGAGGGAGTGACTGACGGTAGGGAGTGACTGAGGGTAGGGGAAAGGAGAGGGAAGGAGAGATGAACGAGGGAGAGGAGGGGAGATAAGAGGGAGGGTGAAGAGGCGGGGAGGGAGTGTTGGGGGATGAGGGGAAATGAGCCGCGCCTGCGCAGTTGGGGGCTATGGGTGAGTGGTAGAATATTGCTTTGGGCGAACGGGTTACGTTGGGGGAACGGGGTGATGGGGCGATTGGCTCCGGGGGGGTGGGTCGCCTGTCTCCGGGGTGAGTGCTGACGCCGTGTTCGGGGACCAGCCCACCCGTGTGACGCTGTGCCCCAACGGTTCCCACTTGGTCAAGTATTATACTAAACGTCTTGTCTTGTTTGGACGTCTGTCTGCGTGTGTGCATACGAGCGAGATCTCAAGGAACTACGCCTAAAAGGTACACAATAGCGCTGAAATCTTTTGCAGAACCTTACTCAGCTTTTTCCCGTCGTCGTTCATACAAGTTTCCTTCAGATTTGATGTTATATTTCACAAGTTATTGATATTCAAAGTTTAAAAAAGCCAACTTTGAAAATAATAACTGCCTTTGAGAGGGAGAAACCCCTGTCCCACGGTGCGAGTCCACCCACGAGTTATCCCGAGTTAAAAACAAATCAAACTCATGGTAATCAAGTAGAATGAACGTAGCGGGAACGTCGGAGCTCGTGGACGTAACTTAGCGACTCGTAACGCTAACAGCAGGAACTTGGTAAACGTGTTAACTCGTGAAAAATTTTCAACATGTTGAAAGATTTCCACGAGTCAAATATACTCTTGAAGGAAAATTTTGATACTTTTAAACTCGTTGTAATAACGTAGTAGCCCATGAGTTTACCGTAGTGACTCGTGAGTTTACCGTATTAACTCGTGGGTTTGGCCTGAGTGCCAGAAGTGACATGTTGAAGATTAGTCAGATCTTAATGGAAAATTTTACAGTGATCTAACAATTCATTTTCAGTGAGTAATGCCTTTCAATGATTGATGCCAGACCTTGACCAAATGCAGTTCAAATGGACACCCGTTGCCTTAGCACAGCATGGCTTTTAGTATTACTAACTCCAAAGGAAGGGCACAGATCAGTTAGTGATGCAGCTCAATCAAACCAAACATTCAATGCAGGACAATGTTGAGTTGTTGCAGCTTCATTGAGTTGTCCTGGTTTTCTTTGGAAAGCGAGTTGAGCTTTTCTCAGATGCAATCTTAATGTGGTTCATCTCAAGTTAAAGAGGCAAATGCAACAAGTTTGAGCAATTTTGGAAGGATTGTTTCTTGAAACAAACTGTTCTAAAAGTTTGAAGGAAGACAATTCGGCCCAGCAGGTGAATTGGATAGTAATGGAGAGAGAGGATTGTTCCCCTTTTACCATAGGAGCGATCCTTCTCTCACCAACAAAAATGAAGAATACAATATATAGTAAAAATCCAATTATTCATAGTACAATTAGAATTTGGAAACAAATAAAACTAACGTTAAAATTAAGAAATCTATCACTTCTCTCACCTATAATGAATAACCCTTCGTTTAAACCTTCTATGATAGATAAATCTTTTATAAATTGGGAAAGAGTAGGAATTAAAACGTTTGGAGATATGTATGATAATGGAAGTTTTTTTAACATTTCACCAACTACAACTTAAATACAACTTGAGTAGTAATCAATATTTCAAATATTTTCATATACGTGACTATTTGAAAAAGTATACACGAGAAAATCAAAATATATCCCCTGACCTATTAGATGGGATAATGAATATAAAAGCGGAATCAGCTAATTTAATATCATACCTGTATAATTCCATTTTAAACATAGAAATTCCATCATCGGATGGGATTAGAAGAGAATGGGATCAGGAACTAGCTATAAAAATCTCGAAAGAGAGTTGGGATAAACACCTATTATATGTGCATAAATGCTCGATTAACGTAAGACATACTCTGATTCAATTAAAATGTTTACATAGATTATACTATTCAAAAGCTAAATTAAGTAAATTTTACCCAAATACCTCTGCTATCTGTGATAAATGCCTAATCCAAGAATCAACTATAGCACATTCTTTTGTTTTTTGTATAAAAATCCAAACATTTTGGAAATAAATTTTTGAAATTTTCACTAAATTATTTAAAATTAAACTGAAACCGAATGCAGAACTGATTAGTTTTGGAACAATAGAAGCAAGTTTGGAGCTGACTTCGTTTCAAAGAAGTTTTCTTAATTATGGCTTAATAACGGCAAAAAAACTGATACTGAAATTTTGGAAAAACGCTCCCACGCCAACAACAAAAATGTGGACTTCTAATATGTCAGAATTGTTACACCTAGAAGATATGAGATTCCTCCTAGCAGGTAAACAAGACCAATTCCAAAAGATTTGGTCTCCATATATCGACTTATTACAAACATAGGGTGCAACAAAATGTTGATAATAAATGGTTTTAGGACCTGGCGAGGGGTGAGTAAAGATAAGAAGTAGGTACATCCCTTTCATATTGTCCTATCTTACTTTCTTTTTTTCTTTTTTCTTTTTCCTCCTTTTGCTTTTTTAATTTTTTTTTTTCTTTTTTAACTATTTCTTGTGGTTTAGGTCCATATGGGTGTTCCTGGACCACTCTTTCAATCACTCACTGATTATCTTTACTAACTCTTTCTATCCTTTTTTCCTATTAAAGTTTAAAATAAGAAGTGGTACAAGAAAAGTATAAACTTACGTTATTGCAGATTACTGTAATGTAAAATACTTCTAATAAAATAAAAAAATAAAAAAAATAAAAAGTTTGAATGAAGGAATTGCAGATACTAGTTTAAACCAAAGATAGACACAAAATGATGGACTAGCTCAGCTGGTCAGGTAGCATCTCTGGAGAAAAGAAATAGGTGATGTTTCGGGTCGAGATCGTTCTTCAGGCTGGGTCTTAGCCTGAAGGGTCCTGTCCCGAAACGTCGCCTACACCTTTTCTCAAGAGATGTTGCCTGGCCTGTGGAGTTACTCGAGCATTTTGTGTCTATCTTTGGTTTAAACAAGCATCTGCAATTCCTTCCTTCCAAACTTCCTTCCTTCAAACGTCACCGATTCCTTTTCTCTAGAAATGTTGCGTGACCCGTTGAGTTAACTCGGCAGCTGGACGGAGAAAAAAAGGGTGAGTAAAAAAAGGTTCGCCAAGTCTGCCTGTCAGGAATGATCCCCTGATGCTGGAGACACATGTGGGAATCTCACCTTGGCCTTTGGAATAGAGCGACCACCAACCAATATTTCCAGATTTCCAAGGGCAGGTCACTTCCCTTGTGACTTCACATGACTGCTTCAGAGGTTTGATGCGTTATGTGGGGCGGGGAGGGGAGTGCATGCATTCCTGTTTGAATAAGTGTAGGAAGGAACTGCAGATGGTGGTTTACACCGAAAACAGGCACAAAAAGCTGGAGTAGCTCAGTGGGTCATGCAGCATCGCTGAAAAAGAGAATCTCGACCTGAAGCGTTGCCTATTCCTTTTCTCCAGAGATGCCGTCTGACCCGCTGAGTTACTCCAGCTTTTTGTGTCCATCTCTTGTTTGAATAAGATTATTTGAAAATGAAATGATCCACACCAACTCTTAAAAATATATCGCCTTTATGTGAAAAATAAACCAATTGCAAAACTTTGCCAACACGAAGGGGAATATCCTTTGGGGTCGTTCGCTACCATCCGCAGTCACGGATAAAACAGTGCAGGATTTGATAACGTGGCCAATGATACAGGTGTGAGGCGAGATCCCCGAAATACAGTCTGCTGAGCGATGAATAAACAGGGGTGAGAAATGTACTAACCGTCAGCCTATATATTGAAAAATCCCAAAACTCGGGTTCAGTGAGTTTAAAAAAGTACATTAGACAAGAAACCTTTACAAATAGCGAAGCTTCGCGTATGTCAGCGCACACACCTGGTGAAAATGTCCCTAAGGGCGGAAACAGGCCCTTCGGCCCACTGAGCCAGCCGTCAAACACTCATTTACCTCAAACTCATTTCTGCCCACATTCACATCAATTTCCCACCTGAGCCCCATTCGACCACTCACCGACACATCGGGGGAAGGTGACAGTCCTTCAGGTGTTTTTGCCATTCATTTCTCATCGAGTCATGGGTTCATACAACACAGCAGGTGTTGCGGGGAGCATTCATACAACAAAGCAGCGTGCGGGGAACGAAAGGGAGCACTTGGGGGAAACTCCATAAAATAGTACCGGAGGTTAGAATAGAACCCGGGTGCCTGGAGCAGTGACACACGCTGCTCAAGTGAACATATAATGAAATGAATGAGGAAAGACAATAATCAGATTAATTGAACTCATCAAAGGGCGTAGATTTAACGTGAGCAGCAGGCGGAATAGAGGGCATCTGATAATTTTTTTCTCAACCCAGTAAGTACTGTAGTCGTAATCTGAGAACGCGGCGTAGGCAGGTTTACAAAGTATATGGGCCAGAACTCGAATAACGGTCAGGAAGACTATGGTTGGAATGGACATGGTGGGCAGATGAGCCTGTTTCTGTGTTGTATGAACCCATGACTCGATGAGAAATGAGTGGCAAAAACACCTAAAGGATTGTGAGATAATGATCATGGATGACTTTTAATGGAAAGTCCACACATATAGATAGACAGCCAAGAAGAACTTCATATCTACACTCAGATGGACTGGCAGATGGAAGAGATAGGAGTTGGGGAAAGAGAGGAAAAGCCCAAGAGAAATACAGGGAAAGGGATATTAGAAAAGACAGATGCTGAAATCCTGAAACGCATGTCAAAACATTTAAAAGGTATAAACACATAGCAAATAGGTGCAGGAGTAGGCCATTTGGCCCTTCGAGCCAGCATTGCCATTCAATATAATCATGGCTGATCATCCAAAATCAGTACCCCGTTTCTGCTTTCTCCCCATATCCCTTGATTCCGTAACCCTAAGAAATTTAAACATGGGAGGCTTTTTATAGTGGAAAAAAAAACTGCATGACATCATTTTTATCATGTGATGATTTTTCCACACGTCGGTAGTCGTTGTTGGCTCAAGAGTAACTCGGGAGAGGAACTTGGTAACTCGGGAGAGGAACTTGGTACATCGCAGAAATTATGTAAACGGCAAACTTAGACATACACGTGGGAACTCGTTGAAACTCGTGAACATAAACTTGGAATCTCGTAGAAAACCACGAGTTTGATTTTTCCTTTAACTCGGGATAACTTGTGGGTGGACTCGCACCGTGGGACAGGGCTAAGACTCTTCCAGCAGCTTCCAGTGATGACGTCACAATGGCATCTCACAGTCGTCCAATCACAATGGGATCTCATATACATAAGCTGCCGTGAAGATTCCGAAAACCGAAAATGACATCACAATGTGATCTTAGGCACACACTGCAGTGAACATTCCAAAAACCGAAAATTACATCACAACGTGATCTCCGCTGCCAATACTCAAGCTATGAGAATGTTTTTACATAGTTGTAAGGAGAGGGACGTAGTGGGGGGGATTTAAAAGTTTTAACGTGACATTTAAAAGTTAGATTTCTTCAAATCTGCACTGGCATTTAGGCAGTTATGATGCCACAATGCCCTACCAGCTACAATGTTTCTATCCCATAACAGCAAATGTCCTTCAGGGAAATAATCTGCCAGCCTAACCTAGCACAGCAAAGTTTAATGATTAGATTTGGTTAACAGAGGGGAAGAATCTGCCAGCCTAACCCAGCACAGCAAAGTTTAATGATTAGATTTGGATAACAAAAGATGGCCTTGACGGTGGCACCTACCTCACTTTAAATCTTAGTGCAATTAATATTTTTTTAAAGTTTAAAATGACCTGCAGTTGGGGGCTATGGGTGAGTGGTGGAATTTTATGTTGGGGAACGGGTTGCGTTGGGGACCAGGCCTCCCGTGTGACAGGGACCGAACGGGTGAGTGGTGGAATCTTACGTTGGGGAACGGGTTGCGTTGGGGGACCAGGCCTTCCCTGGGGGCTATGGGTGAGTGGTGGATTATTGCGTTGGAGGTCCCTGGAGTGGAAGGCAACCTCATCTCCATTACACAGCTACATCTTTTCACCAGATAAAAGCTGTCCAGGGTCTGACCTCCCCAGAGGAGCATGGGTGAAGCTCAACAGACTTCGTACTGGAGTTGGGCGTTTCAATGCCAGCATGTGGTGATGGCGGCTCCGCCAGAGCCCAGCCTGTGAATGCGGAGCAGAACAGCCGACAGCCAACCATGTCATCTGAGTGCCCGCTCTACCACCCACCAAATGGAGCTCAGGGCCTGGCAGACATTGAGGCAGAGACAACAACCTGGCTGCTCAACAGCTGGCTTGAGATCTAACTATTCCTTTGGTTTATTTATGTTTCATTCGCAAGGAGAAGAAGCGTTGGGGGAACGGGTGAGTGGTGGAAACGGGTTGCGTTGGGGAAACAGGTGAGTGGTGGATTATTGCATTGGGGACGGGGCCAAACGGATCCCACTTGGTCTCGTTAGTAATAAAAGTACACTTCAAGATTATTGTGGATATCTGGAGAATGCCCTTTTAAGAACTGGAGGCTGCCAGTTAATTGTGGAGGCCACTAATGATCGGAGTATATGCATGAACAACTTCAAAATAATGGTGCATACTCGAAATAGACTTGAATATACTGATGTTTAAGGACTCAGCAACAGACTTGAAGAAATATGCTACGGTTGTTACTAACTTTATAAGAAAATGCTTGGAGGAGTGTGTTCCCACCAAAACCATCCTAGTGTTTTCTAACCTTGGGATGAACCAAGAACTTTCATTTAAAACTGGAGGGTGAGATGGACGGTTGGTGGCTCAAACAGGGCTTGTACTCCATCACTTCCTACAAGCAGGGCCGGATTTAGATTAAGAGAGGCCCTAAGCTGTTCCACTTGTGAGGCCCCTCCCAATCTCACACCCTCACGACTAGAGGAAGATGGTCCACCAGATTGACACCGATTTGCAGACGAGCGTGGCCAATGAGAAGGGGCAGGAAAGCTGAGCTTATTTATTTATTTATTTATTTATTGCCAGTGCTAGTGTCGAGTTATTGGCTTAAAACATTATTGTTCTGAAATGGAGGGCAAGGAAAATTACTGAAGGGTTGTTTAGAGACTACAGTGCGTTGTGACAGCATATGTAAGAAAGGCCTATGACAGTGTCAAAAATATTATACACTTTGCAGGGCTCTCACTTAATTTTTTTTCTCTGTTGTCAGCCGGGCAACCTTGGCAGCTTTTTAAATGTGTGCGATAATGTGCTCGGACGAAGTGCGTAGTTACCAGTCGGAATTATGCTCAATGAAGCAGTCACATATTATTTCCGCTTCAAATAAAGTCACAAACTAAACATATTCACCAATCAAGACATGATATATACCACAATGATATGCAGCAAAATTATAATACAGTATCTCAACTCTTTTTACACATTGCAATGAATGCAATTTCTATTATTTCTTTCCACTTCCAAACAAAAATGTGGTTGGATTATTCAGCGTATGATCAACCTCGGTGAGACCAAGCGCAGGCTTGGCGATCGCTTCGCACAACACCTCCACTCAGTTCGCAATAACCAACCTGATCTCCCGGTGGCTCAAGACTTCAACTCCCTTTCCCATTCCGAATCTGACCTTTCTGTCCTGGGCCTCCTCCATGGCCAGAGTGAGGTCCACCGCATATTGGAGGAGCAGCACCTCATATTTGCCTGGGTAGTTTACACCCCAGCGGTATGAACATTGGCTTCTCTAATTTCATGTAGTCCTTGCTTTCTCCCTCCTTCCCCTCCCATTCCCAGCTCTCCCACAGCCTACTGTCTCCGCCTCTTCCTTTCTTTTTTGTGTCCCACCCCCCGACATCAATCTGAAGAAGGGTCTCGACCCGAAACGTCGTCTATTCCTTGGCTCCATAGATGCTGCCTTACCCGCTGATTTTCTCCAGCTTTTTTGTCTACCAATGGGATTCCACCGCTGGCCACATCTTCCCATCTCCTCCCCTATATAACCATATAACCATAACAGCACGGAAACAGGCCATCTCGGCCCTTCAAGTCCGTGCCGTCCCATCTACCTGCACTCAGACCATAACCCTCCATTCCTTTCCCGTCCATGTACCCATCCAATCTATTTTTAAAGGATAAAATCGAACCTGCCTCCACCACTTCCACTGGAAGCTCATTCCACACAGCCACCGCTCTCTGAGTAAAGAAGTTCCCCCTAATGTTACCCCTAAACTTTGGTTACTAAATAAATGAAAATACCCATTTTCAGTTTTAAATCTCCAAGTGATGCTATGTCCCCCTTTACAGCTACTGTATGTTTTAATTAAGTTCAAGACTATGGGGCAGTACATTGGACATAAAGTTGCTGCCTAAAAGTGCCAGAGACCCGGAATTGATCCTGAATATGGGTGCTGTCTGTATGGAGTTTGCACCTTTTCCCTTTGAAAGCATGGGTTTTCTCCGGGTGCTCTTGTTTCCTTCCACATTCCAAAGAAGTGCAGGAACCTATTTCAGACTCAACCCACAACATAATATTTTCCTTTTGTCCAGAGATTCTGTCTGACCTGTTGAGTTACTCCAGCTTTTTGTGTCTATCTTCAGTTTAAACCAGCATCTGCAGTTCCTTCCTACACACACGATACTATACGATAGAACTTTATTAATCCCAGGAGGGAAATTGTGTGTGTGTGTGTGTATGTATATTACACACACACATATATATTTATATAGTTATATATTCATATATAAATATACACCGTTTTGTTATCTCGTTTATAACATTGTTTACAGAGTACTATGTTTACATATTCTGTTGTGCTGCTGCAAGTAAGGATTTCATTGTTCTAACTGGGACATGAGAAAATAAAACACTCTTGACTTACTCCGCTAATGTGTGGGATAGAACTAGTGTACGGGTCATCGGTGGTCGGCGTGGACTCGGTGGTTCCACGCTGTATCTTTAAATTAAACTAAAAACACTAAAACCAGAGGGAGTCTAAAGAAGGGTCTCTACCCGAAACGTCACCCAATTTCTTCTATCCAGAGCTGGCTGCTCCATGGAGTTCCCCCGCACAATTAAAGCATGGAATAGTCTTCACCCTACCATAGTTACCCAACCAGATGCAACTAAATTTAAGGTACCTCTTTTTTCCCCAAGAACCCTTTTTTGCTTAAGTCCAAGTCAAGAGAGTTTTATTGTCATGTGTCCCAGATAGGACAATGAAATTCTGGCTTGTTGCAGCACAACAGAATATGTAAACATAATACAGAACAGGAGATAAAAGTTCAGTGTGTTTTTATACCATACACCATATATATACACAATAAATAAACAGATAAAATGCAATAGGCTGTTATTGTTCAGCCCTCCACCACCTCGTTTAAATTCCATTCAGAATATTTATGGAGGACCAGGAAACCAGAAGCAAGAGTTACTCCAGGTAGTTACTCCAGATCCAGGGTCAGGGAGTGATTCTGCGTTGGTTTTGAGCGGTCGCGGCGAGGCGGCACCTGGGCAGCAATGGCGGCCAGATCTCCCACAATTCAAAGCGAGGGAGAAAGTGCCCAGCGCCGACCAGTTGCCGTGGCAGTGCGCATGCGCAGGGCGGCCGATGATGTGCTGGCCGTGGTTGTGCGCATGTGCAGGGGGAAGGATGTGCTGGTCGTAGCAGTGCGCATGTGCAAGGCAGCCTGCCGTGCCGGCGGATGAGGAGTGAGCGACGAGCGGAGACCCGGCGGCCCGGACACGGATGGCGGGCGGAGACGGAGAGTGACAGAGAGAGAGAGAGAGAGAGGGGGGTGGCCCGCTCAGAGTTGAACGGCAGGTGTCTTGCCTTGGCCGGAGGCCGCCTAGATTTCGAGGCCCTAGGCTTCAGCCTATGAAGACTGGTGGTAAATCCGGCTCTGCGAGGCCCCCCTAGATCTCGAGGCCCTAAGCTTAAGCTTGTCAAGCTTATACGTAAATCCGGCCCTGCCTACAAGGCAAAACAAAGTGGCAGCTCAAGTAACAGCGAGACATCACCCCGCGACGAGCTATGTGTTCGACACTCGCCTCAAAAGGGAGAACACCAATGTGCCTTCTCAGGCCTCCGCAGCTCCCGTTGGCATTGTAATCTCAGTCACCAAGGCCAACATAAGAAAATCCTTTATGAGAGCCCTCGACCCACTAAAAGTGTCCGGATTTGACGGCGAACCTGGCAGTATACTTAAAGCCTGCACGGCTGGAGTATTTCCGAGCGTCTTCAAACTTTTGTTACTGAGGTTCAAGAATCCCCCCTGCTTTAAAAGAGCATTAATAATAATACTGGTTTGCAAGATGAGTAACATGACATGGCTTAATGACTGCCGACTGGTGGCACTAATGTCCATGGTGATGAAGTACTTTGAGAGGTTGCTAATGGCACATATCAACTCCTACCTTAGCAAGGTCCTGGACCCACTATAATTTGCCTACCGACACAACAAATCAACAGGGAATGACTCTTGCTGGTTCTCCACTCTGCCATGGACTACTTGGACAATAAGAATCCCGTCCGTCAAGCTGTTGTTCATCAACTACAGAGCGTTCAACATCATCATCCCCGCCACACTTGTTATCAAACTCAGGAAACTTGGACTTTACTCATCCCGATGAAACTGGATTCTTAACTTCCTCATTGGCAGACCACAATCAGCACGTATTAGCAACACTTCCTCCTCGAGAATCACCAACACAGGTGCACCTCAGTCCACTGCTCTACTCACTCTTTACCCACAAAAGCATAGCTAAACAAGTTGCAACACCCATCCTTAAATTCACCAACATCATCAGGAGTGTTGGACAAATAACGGGTAATGATGAGTCAGGGTAGAGGAGGGAATTAGGAAATTTGATTGAATGATGCCAGAATAACAACCTTGCTCTCAATGTTAACAAGATCAAGAAGCTGATTGTTGACCTTAGAAGGGGAAAACAAAGGGTCAACAAGCCTGTCTTCATTGGCAGGTTGGCACTGGAGAGAGTCAATAATTGCAAGTTCTTGGGTGTATGCATCTCTGTTGATCTGTTCTGGGTCCAGCATATTGATGCAATCATAAAGAAAACCCATCAATGCTTCTACTTCCTAAGAAAATTCAGGAGATTTGGTATGTCGACGAATACTCTCTTGAATTTCTACTGGTGTATGGTAGAGAGCATATTAACTGGTTGCATCATACAGCAACTCGAATGAAGGAGATTACAAAAGTGATGGACACCACCTGGTCCATCACAGATACTGACTACACAACAATCGAACAAATCTATAGGTGGAGCTGAGTCAAAAAGGCAGTCAGCATCATCAAAGACTCACACTACCCTGGTCATGCTTTCATTGCACACAGGAAAGTGGTACAGAGTCTGAAAAATGTGACCACCAGATTCAAGAATAACTTCTTCCTAACATATCTAGCTCTAACATATCTATACCTAACAACTATCAAGCTTTTGAGCACTACACAATACTATCCTCAACTATGAACTATCTCTGGTTGCACTGATGCCTTGAGACTTTTTGCACTAGTATTGGGGTTATTAATGTATTGAATGTTTGTTCATTATACATTATCTATGTGTATTGTATTTGCAGGCCTGTTATGCTGCTGCTGTTTGCAGGCCTGTTATGTTGTTGTCAGTACATATGACAATTAAATACCATTGACTCTTGAGTCTCGGCTGCACTGGTGTGAGTAGGAACAATTAACTGTGCATGGCATGTTGTGAAACATTGAGAAACAATCAATATATCGGTACTTAAAAACCTAAAAAAAATGTTAAATGTTAAAATAGTTCTGAAGGTCATGATAAAAACACATCAAATGATTTGCAAAGCATAAATAAATATATGCATGTTTTGAATGTTTTCACAAATCTATATTAAGTTCATCAGAGATTATAAAAAAAAGAAATGCTTTCTACATTTTTAGATCATCTAAGGATCTTAGCAGCTTTTTATCCATTCAAACTAAAAGGAAAAGATTGGATATGTCTCCTGCTGCCCAGTGCCTGATATTCCATCAAATTCAGTTGGAAGATTTTGTGCATCATTGTTTAAGTGCTAGCTCCCACGTTGTTTCATTAGATCAGCAGTAGGCTATCCAACAGTGAACTGCTGACAGCAACTTAAGGATTTCCTCATTCACATGTGCAGAAAACCCACAATTGTTGACAGGTGAGGTAATATCAGGACTTCTGCCAGTTTTTTCCCTGCAAATTCCTGGCTGTTATATCTTAACGTTCTCTGTACCATTTAATTACATATGTAATGATCTGAATTTAGAAACTGGTTGAGTAAGTAACAAACTTGCTGATTATGCAAAAAATAATACAGAAAATAAAGACTGTAAAAGACCGTACAAGCTGACAAGATGGGCTGCTAGATCACAAAAATAATTTAAAAAGGCAATTAATTTTTCGCTGTGATCTAAGTAATGGATAAAAAACATGGATAAAAAAATGAAAACGTATTCCATGGGAGTACAATTTATTTTAGTGTCTCTATTCAGTGAAGACTATTTCATTTAAAAAAATGTTTATGTTTTTTAGGCAGCTCTCACGCACCTTATGTTGCCAAGGTGCCCGGATTATCCACTTGCATTGAGCATAATCAGGATATAAATCTGGATAATATGGAGAAATGAAACTTCCATAATTTTCAGTCAGTAAATATCCACATACATCTGAAAAATGAAATCAAAATATATTAAAGTAATGTTACAAACATAAAACAACAATGTTATTTATGGATGGCATGAGGGATTATTATTCTGTTAAAAAGCCAATCTATGTACTGTATATTATTGATTACATTTATACATTGTATATAAATTGGCTCCTGATTTTTTTACAATGGTACTTTATTTGTCACATTTACCGAGGTACAGTGAAATTCATTTTTGTATACAGTTCAGTTCAGTACAAGTATCACTTGTCAATGGTTGTGTTTCTGGATGATGTTAAACAAATAGTTCAGAGAACACTAGAAAATATTTAAAATAATATTAAATTGGTTCCGCCTACGGTGTGTAGCATTTTTTCCTTGGTTCATTTTCATACATATCAGCAGTGAGGTTGGGGAGGGGAGGCAAACTTGTAGTTAGCAATTATGCAGCCTGCATCCCTAAAAGGGGATGTAGACAAAAGGAATTGCAGATGATGGTTTACAAAAAAAGACACCAAGTGTTAGTCTGAAGGTTACCACCCCGAAAAGTCACCTATCCACAATATTAAGTCATGCCTGACTTGTTGAGTTACTCGAGCACTTTGTCTCTCTCTAAAAGGGGAATTGTATTGACACTGAATAACTAATGGAAGTCATTTAAACATTTTATTTCAAGTGTGATATCTTGAGGAATAGTTAAATATAGAAAAATATGCATACCACAAACATTACAATGGCCGTATTGGTAGAAGTAATGGTAAGGAGATGTCTTATATTCATTAGGTGTCAGGAAGAGAAAGGAGTGTAGCATACTAACTTGTGTAATTTGTGTGTTTGCCAGCTTTGGGTTGGCATATTGTTGTCTTAACAGAGTTTACCATCTGGGTCTGAGAAGCATAGAATAAAGATTGCTGCAGGATGATTAATAGAGGGCATGGCTCAGGCTCTCTGTATGTTACAATAACTAAGCTTTTTTTAGGCAGAGCAAACTGCAGCCTGACACTAAGATCTAAAATCCAGACACTGGAGAAGATAATATAACACTGATTGGCTTTCTTAGCAATCATCTCAGATATAAACTAAATAAAATCCCAAATCAGAGCCTTCCATCTGAGAAATGAGAAAGTGGAACAAGTGAACATCATTTCTGGAGGCAAGAATATTATATGTAGGCATAACATTTAGATACAGGAAGAACAGACAATACCAAAGCCATAATCAATACATAAAACATCAATGTGAAAAGCTCACAAATTCCAAGGGGCATATCCATCCATTGAATTACTATCTACCTCGGATGTCCCTTGGACTATCCTTGACCGGACTTTGCTAGTTATACCTTGCGCTAAACGTTTTTCCATTATCATGTATCTATACACTATAATGGATTGATTGTGATCAACTATTGTCTTTCTGCTGACTGGTTAGCATGCAACAAAAAGCTTTTCACTGTACCTCGGTACACGTGACAATAAACTAAACTGAACTGAATTCTATACCTTCATACCCAGTTTCTCAAGTTACATAGACAATACTTCAAATGATACATGCAAAACACAGAAGGAAAGTACTGTTTATCAGCACACCTTTGAAACACAGCAAAGTGCAATGATGTAGCTGTACTGAAATAGCTATAGGTGCATCAAATCTTGCAGAGCAAGTCCTCAGCATCACAGCTGGAATTGTCTTGTGGTCTTTTCTATATCTTGTTTGTTGTAGACGTCAGTAGGAAGCTGAAGGGGGCAATTTGCTGACACGTGCCTGAAATTGATTGCACATATTTTTACCCTTCACATGCTGAACACCACTATGGAATCTCCTCTTCTTGGAAGTTGTTTAATTATCCACCACTATTTATGATTTATTTATGATTCAACAGGATTGATCCAATCCATTTGTGTGGGATCAATTAGTCTTGATTAATAGCTCACTGAATTTGCTATCATACATGTTTAAGTTTGGGTTTAATAATGTCATAGCAAAGCAAAAAGATTTTGTTTGTGTGCTGTATTGGATATTAATACACATGAACACAATCAAGGCAAACTCAAGTACAAAAGGTTGAGTGAAGAGAAAGATAAAGTGCAGAATGTAGTTCACAGGATTTTAGAATAACAGTTCCACAGAAAAAGTCTGGAATGAGCTAGGTTGAAGATTCAGGTCTGTTTACTAGCTTATGAAATGACCGTTTAGAGTTCTAATAACAGTGAGGAATAATATGTTCCAGAGTCTTGTGGTGCGTGCTTTCAAGCATCTATACCTTCTGCCTGACGGGAGCAGGGACGAGGAGAAATGACTGAGATGGGACATCTTTGATTGTGTCGGCCAGTTTCCCAAGGTTGCGTAAAGCATAGATGGAGTCAACAATGGGAAGTCTGGTCTGTGTGATGGCTACATGTACATCTCTCTACAACTTCTTGCGGACATTGGAAGAGCTGTTCGCAAACTAAACTGTGATGCCACTCAACAGTATGCTTTCTATGATGCATGTACAAAGTTTGTAAGAGTCACAGGAGAAATGCCGAATGTGATCAGTCTCCTGAAGAAGTAGAGGCGCTGGTGAGCTTTCTTGGCTGTTGCTTCAATGTGGTTGGACCATTACAGATCATTGGTAATATTTATTCCAAGGAACGTGAAATTCCATTCCTTTTTCATTTTTACGCCATTGATGGTGATTGGGATATGTACTCCATCACCCTTCAAAAATATGATAACTAGCTCATTTGTCTTGCAGACATTGTGGAAGAAGTTGAGAAGTTAATGCCCTGGCAACATGTTATTAAGTTCTCTATCTCCTTCCCGTACTCTGTCTAGTCATTATTTCTGATCCAGGCCACCACAGTGGTGTCATTTGTAAACGTGTAGATGGAGTTAGAGCCTGCTGTTGAGATTTATTGAAGAGGATATGTTGGCTATGAGTCAAAGATCTGGTGGTAGAGGTGGACACTGACACCTGGTCCGAGAGTTTGGAAATTAATTTGAATGGGATTTGGCAATGAAGACAGATCTGTATTCGATGAATAGGAGTCTTTCCTTGTTGTCGAAGTTCCCTAGTTTACGGCCAGGGAGATTGATCTGATGAGGACCTGTCCATCACACAGACCAGACTTCCCACCACTGACTCCATCTACACTTCACGCTGCCTCTGAGAAGCAGCCAACATATTCAAAGACATGAAGGTACACAAAAATGCTGGAGAAACTCAGCGGGTGCAGCAGCATCTATGGAGCGAAGGAAATAGGTAACGTTTCGGGCCGAAACCCTTCTTCAGACATCCCGTCCCTGAATTTCCTTCTGCTCCCTGCTCCCGTCTGGCAGATTGTACGGAAGCTTGAAAGTGCACACCACCAGACTCAGGAAACTGCTTCTTCCTGTTTGTTATGTGGCTTCTGAACAATCTATCCACAAACTAGGGTACTGCCCGATTCACCTCTACCCCATTGCGTATATTGGACTTTATCTTTGCAACTGAGCATTACAATGCTGAAAACTTGAAAATCTGTATCTTTGTTTAGACCTATGCTCTATCGATTGTACTTCAAGATTCAAGATTCAAGAGAGTTTATTGTCATGTGTCCCAGATAGGACAATGAAATTCTTGCTTTGCTTCAGCACAACAGAATATAGTAGGCATGAATACAGAACAGATCAGTGTGTCCATATACCATTATATAAATATATACACACATGAATAAATAAACAGATAAAGTGCAAATAAACAGATAATGGTCTATTAATGTTCAGAGTTTTGTGTGAGTTAAGTTTAATAGCCTGAAGGCTGTGGGGAAGAAGCGATTCCTGAACCTGGACGTTGCAGTCTTCAGGCTCCTGTACCTTCTACCTGAAGGTAGCGGGAAGATGAGTGTATGGCCAGGATGGTGTGGGTCCTTGATGATGCTGACAGCCTTTTTGAGGCAGCGACTGCGATAGATCCCCTCGATGGAGGTCAGAGCCGATGATGGACTGGGCAGTGTTTACTACTTTTTGTAGTCTTTTCCGCTCCAGGGTGCTCAAGTTGCCGAACCAAGCCACAATGCAACCGGTCAGCATGCTCTCTACTGTGCACCTGTAGAAGTTCGAGAGAGTCCTCCTTGACATACCGACTCTTCGTAATCTTCTCAGGAAGTAGAGGCGCTGATGTGTTTTCTTTATAATTGCATCAGTGTTCTCGGACCAGGAGAGATCTTCAGAGATGTGCACGCCCAGGAATTTGAAGCTCTAGACCCTTTCCACCATCGACCCGTTGATATAAATGGGACTGTGGGTCCCCATCCTACTCCTTCAAAAGTCCACAATCAGTTCCTTGGTTTTGCTGGCGTTGAGGGCCAGGTTATTGTGCTGGCACCATTTGGTCAGTCGGTCGATCTCTCTTCTATACTCTGACTCGTCCCCATCAGTGATAGGTCCCACAACAGTGGTGTCGTCAGCGAACTTGATGATGGAGTTCGCACTATAACCGGCTACTCAGTCATGAGTATAGAGTGAGTACAGCAGGGGGCTGAGCACGCAGCCTTGAGGTGCTCCCGAGCTGATTGTTATCGAAGCTGACACATTTCCACCAATACGAACAGTCTGTGAATGAGGAAATCGAGGATCCAATTGCAGAGGGATGCGCAGAGACCCAGTTCTGCGAGTTTGGTAACCAGCTTGGAGGGGATGATTGTATTAAATGGCGAGCTGTAATCAATGAATAACAGCCTGACAGATGAGTTTTTGTTGTCCAAGTGGTCCAGAGCAGAGTGGAGAGCCAGCGAGATCGCATCCATCTGTTGTGGAGGTAGGCGAACTGCAGTGGGTCCAGGTTTTTGTTGAGGTAGGTTGATTTGCGCCATGATCAACCTCAAAGCACTTCATCACCACCGACGTTAGTGCCACTGGGCGATAGTCATTGAGGCACGTAACCTTGTTCTTCTTGGGCACCGGTATAATTGATGCCCTTTTAAAGCAGGTGGGAACCTCACACCTCAGATGTGAGAGGTTGAAAATGTCCGTAAAAACTCCAGCCAGTTGGTCCGCACAGGTTTTTAGAACACGACCGGGTATACCATCAGGTCCAGGCGCTTTTCGAGGGTTCATCCCACTGAAGGATTTTCTGACGTCGGCCTCTGTGACTGTGACTGAAATACCATCACAGCGAATGGGGGGCCGAGGAGGCACATCAGTGTTCTCCCTATCAAAGCGTGCGTAAAACGCATTGAGCTCGTCAGGGAGTGATGTTTCGTCGACATTCGAGCTACCTCCTGATTTCGCCTTGTGATTGCATTCAGGCCGAACATCTGTCTCATCCTCCAGCTTGGAGCAGAAGTCCCTTTTTGCCTTTTTAATGGCCTTACCAAGGTCGTATCTGGACTTCTTGTAGACCACTGTATCATCAGACATGAATGCCCCGGTGTCTGCTCTTCAGAGGGTGTAGATCTCAAAGTTCATCCAAGACTTCTGATTGGGAAACACTCGGAAGTATTTGTAGGGATGCAGTCCTCCACACATTTCTTTATGAAGTCTGTAACGACTGTGGCGTATTCGTTCAGGTCCGTTGCCGAGCCCCTGAACAATGCCCAGTCTACAGACTCCAAACAGTCCTGGAGTTGTTCCCCTGCCACATCTGAGCACCACGCAGAGTTGACCATGAGGCAGACGCCCCCTCCTCTCCCTTTCCCAGATGCCTGCGTATGGTCCATACGGTGGATGGAGAACCCTTCAGGCTGGACCGCTGAGTCTGGGGAGCTGGGGGTGAGCCATGTCTCTGTGAAACAGAACACAGAGCATTCCCTCAGCTCCCTTTGATAAAGCATCCTTGCCCTTAAGTCCTCCACTTTATTTTCTAGTGACTGTACATTGGCCAGTAGGATAGTAGGGAGAGGGGGCCGAAGTCCCCTTCGCTTCAGTCTGACCTGTAGTCCTGCCCAATGGCTATGTTTCCGTACTCCATGGAGCCCTCCTCGGTGTTTGAAGGTAGAGTACTTACGGGTCTCCGCGAGGTCGGGGAATCCCGTGAGATCGGGAATTCCCATACAGTCTGCACCTCCAGCTCCGTTGCTGCTGGGGGATCCTGCCTGTCGGCCTCGATTCTGGACTCCCTGAAGGCCTCCCCGGTGTTTGCAGGTAAGGTTCTTACTGTACCTGCGCGCCTCCGCGAGGTTGGGGATTCCCTTCTGATCGGGGATTCCCTTACTTCGGGAGTTCTCAGTAGCGCTGATTTCAGTGGATTTCCTGATGCATGTGAGTTCATAAATAGTGTATCTTACTGTTTTTCTTTGTGCCGTTCGCAAAATGTCGCCGCAGGTAGGCGCCATCTTAGGTTTTGGTTTGGTTGGTTTTGAGTTTGGTTTGATTGTATTTATGTATAGTATATGATTTGTTTGGATAGCATGCAAAACAACGTTTTTCACTGCACCTTGGTACACGTGTCATCAATAAACCTAAACACATATTTTTCAGGCTGACGAAAACAATAAATGTCATGTCACAAGGATCAGAGCTGGTGCCCCAACTCTTTATAGTTCATATAAATGAACTATAAAGGTACTGTCAGTGTCTGTAAACCTTGCTGTTGACACAGATAGCTGGGTAATCAAATTGTAAAGTGGACATTAGAAATCTATACTGGGTATAGGTAGAAACATAGAAAATAGGAGCAGGAGGAGGCCATTCGGCCCTTCGAGCCATTCATTGTGATCATGGCTGATCGTCTCCAATCAATAACCCGTGCCTGCCTTCTCCCCATATCCCTTGATTACACTAGCCCCTAGAGCTCTATTTAACTCTCTCTTAAATCCATCCAGTGATTTGGCCTCCACTGCCCTCTGTGGCAGGGAATTCCACAAGTTCACAAGTCTCTGGGTGAAAACGTTTTTTCTCACCTCAGTCTTAAATGGCCTCCCCTTTATTCTAAGACTGTGACCCCCTGGTTCTGAGAATTGGGAACATTTTTCCTGCATCTAGCTTGTCCAGTCCTTTTATAATTTTATATGTTTCTATAAGATACCCCCTCATCCTTCTAAACTCCAGTGAATACAAGCCTAGTCTTTTCAATCTTTCCTCATATGACAGTCCCGCTATCCCAGGGATCAATCTCGTGAACCTACGCTGCACTGCCTCAATCACAAGGATGTCCTTCCTCAAATTAGGAGACCAAAACTGTATGCAATACTCCAGATGTGGTCTGTCCAGAGCCCTATACAACTGCAGAAGAACCTCTCTACTCCTATACTGAAATCCTCTTGTTATGAAGGCCAACATTCCGTTAGCTTTCTTCAGATTGCTGTACCTGCACGCCAACTTTCAGTGACACCCAGGTCTCGCTGTACCTCCCCCTTACCTAACCTAACCCCATTAAGATAATAATCTGCCCCCTTGTTTTTGCCGTGAAAGTGGATAACCTCACATTTATCTATATTATACTGCATCTGCCATTTATATGCGCACTCACTCAACCTGTCCAGGTCACCCTGCAACGTCTTAACATCCTATTCACAGTTTACACTGCCACCCAGCTTTGTGTCATCCGCAAACTTGCTAGTGTTGCTCCTAATTCCCTCTTCCAAATCATTAATATATATGGTAAACAGTTGCAGCCCCAACACTGAGCCTTGCGGCACTCCACTCGCCACTGCCTGCCATTCTGAAAAGGACCCGTTCACTCCTACTCTTTGCTTCCTGTTTACCAACCAATTTTCTATCCACGTCAACACCCTACCCCCAATACCATGTGCTATAATTTTAGTGACCAGTCTCCCGTGCGGGACCTTATCAAAGGCTTTCTGAAAGTCTAGATACACTACATCCACTGGCACCCCTTCATCCATTTTACTTGTCACATCCTCAAAAAATTCCAGATTAGTCAAGCATGATTTTCCTTTCATAAATCCATGCTGACTTGGACTAATCCTTTTACTGCTATTCAAATGCCCCATTATTACCTCTTTAATAATTTACTCCAACATCTTTCCCACCACTGAAATCAGGCTAACTGGTCTGTAATTCTCCGTTTTCTCTCTCGCTCCTTTCTTGAAAAGTGGGATAACATTAGCTATCCTCCAATCCACAGGAACTGATCCTGAATCTATTGAACATTGGAAAATGATCACCAATGGTTGTGAATGGACCAATATTTGGCAAGCAAAGTATAATATGGGAAAGTGACGCTGTTTATTTTGGCAGAAAAACTGATAAAAAACATTATCTAAATGATAAGAGGTTGTAGAGATCTGGCATGCGGAGATCTGGGTCGCTGAAAACATATTTTGCAAAGGACCAGTAAGCAAACGCAGTGAGTAAATAGGAAAGCGAACAGAATATTTTTGTTTAAATCCAGAGAATTAAATACATAAATAAGCACATTGTAGCAGCACTTGGGGTAGTCAAACCCTCGGATTGGCTGCTCCAGTTACGTGGGCGCGGGGAGCGTTATTCACGCGCTTTTGTTCACGCTCATTCATTCTAGCGCCACATTTGTGGATGCAACATCGTTTAGTTGGCTGTCTCATTGACTCGCGTTTATTTACTGTTTTACCGTTCAAAGTAAAACCCGTTGAATTAACGCAGAGTCTCGACTCGCCAAACTGGTGACCCTGACGCGCCCAATCATATATTGGACGCCGTGAATGCAAGCCGCCGCTGTTCCCGACGCTCAGCAGAATGCCGTTGGCCTCAAACTACTGGTGTTCTGGGCCGAACAGCCACAGGTTTGGTTCGCCCACGTGGAAGCGCAATTCCACCTCCGTAACATCGTGATGGACGACACCAAATACTTCCATGTCGTCGGCATGCTCACACAGGAGACGGCTTCGCGGTGACTGCCGTTCCTGCAAGACCCGCTGGCACTCGCTAAATACCAAGGCCTCAAAGCCATCCTTCTTCGTACGTTCGGGCTCAGCCGCAGAGACCGTGCCGCCCGCCTATTACACATGGACGGGTTAGGCGATCGCAAGCCGTCTGCGCTCATGGCTGAAATGCTTGCCCTGATGGAGGGCCAACGCCCGTGTCTGCTCTTTGAACAGGCGTTCTTAGAGCAGATGCCTGGCGACATCCGCCTCATGCTCGCCGGTGCTGATGTCGCCGACCCCATACAGCTCGCCGAGAGGGCCGACGAACTCTGGCTGGCAAAACAGCAAGATGGCGGCTCCATCAACCGGGTTTCCGCGCCAGTGTGCCAGTCGCCTCGGCGGGACTGAGGCAATGCCCCACCCACGGCTTCCAGCACAGAGCCACAGCAACGCGCCGGGGACCGGGGTAAGCACAAATGGTGCTTCTATCACCTCCGCTGGGGTGTTGAGGCTCGACGCTGCCGTCAACCTTGCTCGTTTCAGGGAAATGCCTCGGCCGATCGTCTGTAAAGGCGATCACGATCGGCCCAAACAACCGCCTCTACGTCCGTGACCATCACTTCGGCAAGCGCTTCCTGGTCGACTCCGGGGATAATGTTAGCATCCATCCCGCCGACTGGACGCGACACCCGTGCTGGTAAGCGAGGCTCAGTGCTCACGGCCGTTAATGGGAGTACCATTCGCACTTACGGCACGCGGTCATTCTCGCTCTCTTTCGACTCCCGCCTGAATGAGTGGATGTTCATCGTGGCCGACGTCGCACAGCTGCTCCTGGGTACCGACTTCCTGCGGGCTTTCTCCCTCTTAGTCAATGTGCGGGGCAGGCGCATGATTCCGCAATCGGCCCTCGGCCCCCGCCCTCACCCAGCACGCAGCCCAGCGCCGAGGTCGATGGCACCTATGCCTCCCTCCTCACCGAGTTCCCTGTGCTCCTCACTCCCCGTTTCAAAGCAGCAGCCCCCAAGCACGGGTTCGTACATCACATCCCCACCGTGGGCCCTCCGGTGCATGCCTGGGTACGCCGTCTTCCACCGGACAAGCTGCGCATCGCCCGGGAGGAGTTCCAGCTCATGGAGGACATGGGGATCGTCCGGCGCTCGGACTGCCCATGGGCATCCCTGCTTCACATGGTCCCCAAAGCATCTGGGGGGTGGAGACCATGTGGGGACTATCGACGTCTGAACGCCATGACAATCGCAGACCGCTATCCAAGACTTTACTGCACACCTCGAGGGTGTCGCTTTCTTCTCGAAAGTCGACCTTGCCCGGGGTTATAATCAGATTCCCGTTCACCCGGATGACGTCTCCAAGACCGCGACGATCATCCCATTAGGGTTGTTCGAGTGGCTGCGTATGCCTTTTGGTTTAAAGAACGCCGCGCAGGCATTCCAAAGGCTTATGGACAGGGTCGGGAGTGGTCTGCCGTTCGTGTTCATCTTGCTCGATGACATCCTGGTAGCAAGCCCAACCCAGGATGAGCACATCGCGCACCTGCGGACCCTCTTCCAGCGCTTCCTCGACCACAGTCTCATAATCAACGCCGCCAAGCGCCAGTTCGGCCTCCGTTTCATCTCCTTTCTGGGGCACAGCGTCACACCTCAAGGCGCCGTCCCTCTACCCTCAAAGGTCGAGGCCATTCGGCAGTTTCCCCGGCTGCGCATGGTAAAGGGGTTGCAGGAATTTGTCGGCATGGTGAATTTTTAACACCGTTTTGTGCCGGCAGCTGCCAACATCATGCGCCCCCTTTTCCAGTGCCTCGTGGGTAAGCGCGGGAGCTTGAATGGTCCTCGGAGGCGGATGCGGCAATCGAGGGTGCCAAGGCGGCCCTGGCCAATGCAACCATGTTGGTCCACCCGCGGGCCTCAACCTCAACGGCCCTCACGGTGGACGCCTCGGACTCGGCTGTGGGCGGCGTACTGGAGCAGCTCGTCGACGGCCGCTGGCCTTTTTCAGCCGTCAACTGCGAGCTCCCGAGCGCAACTACAGCGCTTTCGACAGAGAGCTCATGGCGTTGTACCTCGCCATCAGGCACTTCCACCATTTTCTCGAAGGTCGCATTTTCACTGCCTTCACTGACCACAAACCCCATACCTTTACCTTGGGTAAGGTCTCCGACCTGTGGTACACCCGACAGCAGCGGCACTTAGCTTACACTTAGTTCACCACGGACGTTCAGCACATCGCGGGCAAGCTCAACACCGTCGCTGACGCTCTGTCCCGTCCCGTCCTCCCCTCCATTTCCACAGTAGACCATGGCGTGGACTAAGACGAGCTGGCTGCGGCTCAGCGTGCGGACGCTGGGATGGCAGACTACCGCACTGCTGTTTCTGGCCTCCAGTTGGCCGATGTCCCGTGAGGAGCCTCGGGCATGGTGGTCCTTTGCGATGTCTCCACGGGAGATCTTTGACTCTATTCACGGTCTGGCCCACCCGTGCTGGTGGTGGGCAAGTTTGTTTGGCACGGTCTCCGCAAGCAGGTGGTGGCCTGGGCCCGTGCCTGCCTCCCCTGTCAGACCTCCAAGGTCTAGCGGCACATGCGGCCTCCGGTGCAGGACCCTCCGGGCCCTGGCGGCAAACTGGATTGCCCTGTTCGTGGTCCCGTCGGATATCTCCACCGACCGGGGGGCCCAATTCACTTCCGCTTTATGGTCTTTCCTCGCTCAGCTCTACGGGGCGCGGTTAGATCACACCACCGCCTATCAGCCACAGGCCAACGGTTTCACCGCCACCTCAAGTCGGCGTTGAAGGCTCGGCTCACGGAGCCGGACTGGGTGGACCAGTTGCCGTGGGTGCTACTCGAGATCCGCACCACCCCCAAAGAGGACTTGGCCGCTTCCTCCGCCGAGCTGGTGTACGGCTCGGCCCTGCGGGTGCCTGGGGATTTTCTCCCTGCTGTCCGAGGTCAGGTGGACTCTGCCCCGGCGTTGCTGGCGACCCTCCGGGAGTGGGTGAGCCGGCTAGCTCCAGTTCCCACTTCGAGGCACGTTTTGCCGGCAGTGCATGTCCCGTCGGTTCTGCAAACATTGTTTTCGTTCACAGGGATGCTCACAGATCCCCCTTGCAGCGAGTCTACGAGGCGCCGTTCGGGTGTTGCGGTCTGGTGTCGCCACCTTCACCTTGGACGTGGGAGGCCGGTAGGAGTTCGTCTCCGTCGGTCGACTCAAGCCTGCCCATGTCGACGTGGGCAGCCCGGTGGTGGTCGCGCTGCCCCGACGTAGAGGTCGTCCGCCGGCTGATCCAGCTGCACCAGTTGTGCCTGTTTCCCCCGATCCGGTTGTACCCGTTCCTTCCACCCCGTTATGGTCTCCTGGTGCTGTTCGACCAGTCTCCCTTGTTACGCCCGCCCCCTTACGGTCTCCTGGCCCTGTTCGGCCTGTTCCCTTGTTACGCCCGCCCCGCCTCCGCTGACCGCGCGTTCTGGTCGCGGTGTCCGGGTCTTTACTTCTCCTCCAGATCGCTAGAATTATTTTAAAGTGTTTATTGAGCGGCAATTATGGTCGGCAGTGGAGTGATATGCTCCTCCGATCAGAGGTGTGTAAATCAGGAAGCAGTCCAGTGTCCTTGACCATGTGTGCAGGAAGTGTGCTCCGCTGCAGTTCCTCTCAGGCTGCATGGATCAGTTGGAGTGTCAATTGGAGACACCAACAAACTTAGACGAGACAGAGAGGAGTTACAGGCAGTAGTTTTACGGAGGAACAGCTAGATAGATGGGTGACCACCAGGCAGACAGGTAGTGCAGAGGTCTCCCTCTCAAACACATAAACCATTTTGAATACTGTTGGGGGGGGGGGGGGGGGGTGATGGCCTCTCAGAGCAAATAGCAGCAGCTGTCAGGACAATAGCACTACAAGTAGCTCTGTTGAACAGCAGGATAGGGTGAAGTCAAAGCAAGCAGGGGTAATAGGAGACTATTTACGTGGCTACAAGCAAGATTCCTGGTGTGTTGCCTCCATGGTGCTAGGGTTAAGGCTGTCCCTGAGTGGACAAATAACATTCAGAGAGGAGAGGATGAGCAGCCAGAGGTCATGGATCATATTGGTACCAGGTAGGAAATTAGATGCAGATGTGCAAAGTGAATTTTGGGGAATTAAGTTTAAAACAGAACCTCCAAGTTGGCAGTCTTAGGATTACGAACCGAGCCATACGCTAGTAAAGCAATAAAATGAGAGATAGTACAGTTCAATACTTGGCTAAATAGCTGGTGTAGGAGGGAGGACTTTTTGGAGGCTACTGTGTGTTTATTTCAATGCTAGGAGTATTATGGGTAAAGCAGATTAATTTAGAACATGGAACTGTTTGTGGAACTATGATGCTGTAACCAATACTGAGATTTAGATGTGACGTGTCAGATGTGATACAGAGGGAGGTAGAGGAGTTGTATCAGGAGTTGTATTCGGAGGAGGGGCCATCTTGAGGAACGGCTGCCAAACAGCAGCCGTCCATTAATTGTACTTTTTTTCCAAGTTTTTTAGTTTTCTTTAAGTCTCTGTTTTTTCTTTATTTTGCCTTTTGATGTGGGGGGATCAAGGAGAAATCACTTCCCGGTCCCTACCTGGTCGGTGAGGCAGCCTTCTCTCCAGCTGCCCAGTCGACCCGTCCTCGCGGCCTACCAGCGGGCGTGGAGCGGCATTTCTGGCGGGGACCGCACAGCACCCTCAGCTTCGGTGGCGGCACGGTGCTGGAGCGCTATTGCGCAGCGGAGCGGGAGATGCCTTGCCTGGGTCGCCGCGCTGGACCGACGCGCTGGAGCTCCGGTGAGCTGGACCGCCGAGCTCAACACCTCCGGGCTGCGGGACTGTGGAGCGACTAGCCGCGGGCGGCGGCGCCGACTCCAACATCGGGAGCCTCGTGGCTCCAAATCGGCGCGGCCCTGTCGGCTTCAGGTGCTGCGGACGCCTGCGGGAAATCGGCCGTTCCAGCCGTAGTTGCGGCCTCCGGTGAGGGATGCGGCCGTTCCAGGTGGCCCAACCGCTAGAGGACTCTCCCGACGCCGGGGCTACATCACCCGGCGAGAACGGCCAGGATCATCGGGCCTCCGTAGAGGCAATTCATTTGGCCTGACTTTTTTGGGGGTGAACTGGGGCTGGGGACTGGACATTGTGCCTTCCCCCACAGTGGTAATCATTGTGGGGGGATGATTTTTGTATGTAATTGTTTGTAATTGTATTTGTTAGTCTGTGTTCAAGATGGCGGTCGGAGGGGAGAGAGGACGCTGGCGCGGTTTCGCTGCCGCTGCTCTCTCCTCAAATTGTGCTTCTGATTTTCTTTTTTTGTGTTTTTGGAAGGAATTCTGTCCCTGATTTGTGTATTGGTCTTTATAACTTATTTTTTTAATTTTTTTTTATTCTGATTATATGTTTCCTATAAATCTCTGTAAGGTGTCCTTGAGACCTCGGTATAAGGCGCCCGTAAATAAAATTCATTATTATTATTATTATTATCAGTAATCGGGGAGAACATCACAGCTACACTCAGAGAGGACATACTGGAAGGTTCATCCTCTGAGGTAATATGGAGAAAGTTTAAAAATAAGAAAGATACAATCACTCTAATGGGATATTACCAATAACTAGTGAGAGATAGAAGAACAGATATAGGTGTTTCCGTAAATACAACACTCAGTAGTGAAACTGGTCCTCAAACTTCCAGGTTATTTTTCTATGTTTTTACGTAATATTCCCATTGTTTCATATCCTGTATTTTAAGTAGTATAGATCATGGTGTATAGCCAAAATAATGAGATGAAGCAAAAATAAATAAATCTGTTTTTTACAAAAAAAAATATCAGATATGTCCCTGTTTTCTTGCCTTTTTTGGTGACATTTTTCAAGCAGATTTCATCAAATCCTTAGGCTAATTTATATCAGAAAGATTACATTAATTTTGCAATTAAATTATTATATAAGCCAAATTCTGATTATGCGTATGATTTTTAAATCATTTATCACCCAATAAGATGGTTTTCTAATGCCTCAAGTCTTTGCAGTGGAACGCAAGTAGCGGTATCCCTTTGGTCACATTGTGAAATGTATAATTTAAAAGCAGAGTAACCGTTTTTATATTTATTGTTTCTTTTTTTATTGTTTATATTTTGTTTAAGCTTTCCATTGAAATACTTAACAATGAATAGAACTTAAAATCATGAAATAAAAATCTAGTTTGCTCACCTATTTTAGTGATGTCTCATTCTGTAGTCACCCCGTTGTCTAAGATTGTCAACGCTATTTATAGCGCTATAACGGATTTTTTTGCACTCGTCGCAATAAAACAAAAAATCCAAACAATGCGATTATAATGACCCTGACGCACTATGGGCCTCGTGGTGGGTTAGGTGCCGACATTTTGTAAGGGAGCTTAGAAATCAGTAAGTATCCCATATGTCTTATAAATTAAAAAAAAATCTTGTTTTTGTTTCAAATTTTGTAAGTATTACATTTTGGTCAAACTATGGTCAATTTTGACCACAAATTAGCTCAAAAGGATCATAGGTAGGCCCATTTTTTAATGCTGTGGTATTTCATTATGATTTAATATCTTTCAAATTTGGCCACCCATGTCACACCTTATTTACGGAAACACCCATATAGCGACAGATTATGGAAAGTTGTAAAAGCAACAGGGTTGTCATTGTGGCTGACTTTAACGACCCCCAATATTGACTGGGACTTCTTTATTACAAGGTAGAATTTATTCGTCATACCCGAGAGGGTTTCCCCAAGAGGAGAATACCTTACTGGATCTTATATTGGGAAGAGCTTGCTCAGGTGACTCAGTGGGAGAGCATTTTAAGGTGATCACAACTCCTTAAAACAAAGCGTTGAAGTAACTCAGCAGGCCAAGCAGCGTCTTGTAACTGCATAACCTTCCCACTCTCCATTCTCCCCCCACAATACCCCACCACCCCGTGCCACACCTGGACTCGCACATATTTCTTGCCTCCCCTTCCATTTCCATTCCTTCTTCTGGCTTCACAATTTGCAACTCTTCAATGCTTTTGTCTCACACCTTTTTTCATCTATGGCCTTTCTCCAATGATCTGCCTGTCAAAAACACCCTCCTCACCTGTTACAACCTATTATATGCCAAGCTTTGGTCGGCCTTTCTTCTCTTCCAACACCCCCCCCCCCCCCACACCACAATCAGTCTGAAGAAGATTCCCGACCAAAAACATCTCCTATCCATGTTCTCCAGAAATAATGCTTGACTTGCTGAGTTACTCTGGCACTTTGTGTCTTCCTTTGTAAACCAGCGTCTACAGTTCTTTGTTCCTTTACGATTGTTATGAATAAGGATGTTCGGGGTGGGGGTGGGAATTATTAAATTGGGGTTGGGCACATCACAACATTATAAGGTAGGAGCTAGGGGGAGTAAGTTGCAGCAGCTATTATTGGGTAAATTCACCTCAACTGCACTCCACAGGTATAATCTTTGTTTGAAATCTCATTCCCCATATAGTTCAACTACAATGGTTGCTGGTCACACGGTAGCCAGAATTGTTAGCAGTAAGGCATATAACATCTATTGGCAAAGGAATGTTTTGTGGGACTAATATTTTCAGTTAATGACAACCAGAATTATTAAGCACGAAAAATTCCTTGTGAGACTGCAACAAAGGTTAATTTAGACCAAAACCTCTAATGCCCACATACAATGAGTCATAACTATCTACAGCAGAAGCACAGACTTTCCCTTTGTGCACAATAATTAGATCTACATGTTGTATTACCATGCTTTCTAGCACAAGGAATCACTTTTTACCAACACTCTCACCTATCCTGTCACTTTCAATGTACAGAAACACAGAAAGGGGTACTCCTCAGCAGGAAGCATGCAACTGATGTTTAATCTCAACATGCAATTTACCTCATGTTTCTCTATTCTCATACAAGTTGCAATTTCAGAGATGGACATGATACGTATTGGAAGAACAGAAAAAAAAGGAAAAAGGTCTGTGAGATCAAAATCAACTTAGCATTGATGATCTAATGCAGGCATTACAAGAATGTAATAGCTATAGCATGAGTCTAACTACATAATGATCGTTTGTTCCTGCTGCAGTTGAGATTATGATTAGGGGTAACTTTTTCACACAAAGGGTGGTGGGTGTATGGAACAAGCTGCCAAAGGAGGTAGTTGAGGCTAGGACTATCCCATCGTTTAAGAAACAGTTAGACAGGTACATGGATAGGACAGGTTTAGAGGGATATGGCCCAAGCACAGGCAATTGGGACTAGTGTAGCTGGAACATTGTTGGCCGGTGTGGGCGAGTTGGGCCGAAGGGCCTGTTTCCATACTGTATCATTCTATGACTATGCTCTGTTGGCTAATATAAATTGCCCCTTGTGCAGGTGGGTGGCTGAATTGGGTGCAAGGTTGATGGAGAGAGTAAGTCACAGGAAAGTAAGTGGGAAGGTGGACTCATGGGAATGTGCTTTGAGAGCCAACATAGACATCTCTTCTATATGGTAAGAAAATATGAACAAAATGTGAGAAATTTATAACAATACAAAATCTATATTACTAAAAGTCTGATCTTGACCACTTCCTGTTGTTCTGTATATTGATTTTAGAAAAAACGCTGCCACTTAAGGCTGTGATTTTTGGCCATCTTACTCCTTACCCAATAATAGCTGCGCAGGACAAGAGGATTTTTCCCATCGATGAAAAATAAAAGTGTTATTAGTGTTTAAAAATGTTGAGATTCTCTCTCCTGAAGGCTACGCCCCTTCCGGAGGGACTATAAAACCCGGAAGTGTTGAGTGCCTCAGTCAGTCTCTGCAAGATGGGGGAAGCGAGAGGGTCATGTCTCTCAGTCTGAGCTGTGAATAACACTGAACACATGTCTACTAAACTGTGAGTGGTTTTACTGACCTGTCAGTGCCCTTAATGTGGTTTGAAAATATAGTTTGGAGATGCTAAAGCTGTGTTGCCTTTGATTTGGAAATGCTAAAGCTGTGTTGCCTTTGATTTGGAAATGTTATAGCTGTGTTGCCTTTGGTTTGGAAATGCAAAGCTGTGTTGCCTTTGGTTTGGAAATGCTAAAGCTGTGTTGCCTAATTAAAGTTGCCTTGCCTAATTAAAGTTGCCTTGCCTAATTAAAGTTGCCTTGCCTAATTAAAGTTGCCTTGCCCAATTAAAGTTGCCTTGCCCAATTAAAGTTGCCTTGCCTAATTAAAGTTGCCTTGCCTAATTAAAGTTGCCTTGCCTTCTATATAATTAAAAGTCTAATCTTGACCACTTCCTGTTTGTGCTTTATATTAATTTTAGACAAAACGCTACCACGTACGGCTGTGATTTTTGGCCATCTTACTCAGTCCCCCTCCGCTCATCAGGTGCCGAGGATTTTTCCCATCGATGAAAAATAAGTTATTAGTGTTTTAAAAATGTTGAGATTCTCTCTCCTGTCAATCACGCCATGAAGTCCACACCGCTTCTGGTGGGAAGGGAGGAGGGACTATAAAACCCAGAAGTGTGGGCATGGCTCAGTCTCTGCAAGATGGAGGAGGGAGAGGTCACGACTCGCTGTCTTTAGTGGCCTTGCACCCTGCTTGAAATGGTATGAAACTGCACTTGAATTTAGTGGCCTTGCGCCCTGCTTGAAGTGGTAAGAAACTGCACTTGAATTTGGAGGCCTTGCACCCTGCTTGAAATGGAATTTCAAGGAATAGCCGTGAGTCAACTGCCAGCCCACCAGCCGTGAGTGAGTGAGCTGCCAGCACAACAGGCTTGAGTGACTGAGCCGCCAGCTCAAGAATCCATTCAGCCCAGTCCATACTAGCCCTCTGGAAACCAGTCCCTTCAGCCCACAACACCCATACTAGCGCTCCAGAAAGCCCCACCCCCCACCCACCAATATTGGAATAGGTGGAGAGGTGGAATATTGCGTTGGGTGACCAGCCCTCCCGTGTGATGCTGGGACCCAACGGGTCCCACTTAGTCTAGTAATAAATACATTTGAATTGACTAATTAATCTCTTTTTATAAAGTAAGTGGATCTTGATTTCCTAGTGCTATATTACAATGTTATCTCTGTGCATGTGGTCTGCTTGATGGGATGCTCTTCTGTTCTGTAGGGTGTATAATTGTCCTGAATTTACATGAAAGACCAGCTTTGGAATTCTGCTCTGGAGTAACTGAAGGAAGAGTTTGCAACTGATGGCTGTGGAGCAAAGGTGTATCTGTGTGTATTGCCTTAAGGGCCGTGTTTGAGCAGTAATGAATGTATCCTTACGAGAGACAATCAATCTCCTAAAGTGTAGACCACACAATGTTTCAGGGAATTGATGAACAATCGTGTAATGACCTGCTCACTCTGATTATTACATGGACCATTAACATTGGCAGCATGGTGTCGCAGCGGTAAAGTTGCTGTCTTACAGCACTTACAGCGCCGGATACCCGGGTTCGATCCCAACTACGGGTTCTGTCTGTATGGAGTTTGTACATTCTCCCCGTGACCGCGTGGGTTTTCTCCGAGATCTTCGGTTTCCACCCACACACCAAAAACGTACAGGTTTGGTACAAGTGTAAATTGTCCCTAGTGTGAGTAGGATGTGCGGGAATCGCTGGTCGCGCGGACTCGGTGGGCCGAAGGGTCTGTTTCCGAGCTGTATCTCTAAACTAAACTAATTTACAGCATATAAACAATGTTCATCACAAGTTAAACTAATCTCTGCCTGCACGTGATCCATATCCTTCCATTCCTTGCACATCCATCTGTCTAACCAAAAAACATTATTTCAACCTCCAGATCCTGTGCTGAGGTAACTGACAAATCTTGCTCCACAGGTTCCTGGTCTCTCTTGTATTCACTTGATCTTCAAAGTCTGTGGACTCCAAGTAGGCTTCTGCTCATGATGAAGAAGCGTGTGTCCGCTCCTGTGGGAGAGTTTCCACTTGAGCATGGCTTATTTCTGATCATGTCGTTTGAGCTATCTGCTAACATATTGCATCCTTTTGCTCTATAGATGATATTCATTGGTAGTGTCCCTATGTCCATTGAGAGTAGCACTGAGCTAATGAATAGTATCTTGCTATTCAATGAGAATAGTAATCTGCTCTTGAGCAGTATCTCTCTATACTCTGTACTGACTGCACAATCTACAAAACTTAGAAGTGCATTCCACTCTGTAAAGGACCTGTCCCACTTAAGTGATTTTTTAGGCGACTAGGCTGTCGCCACATGGTCGCCAGGGTGTCGCCTGTATGGTCGTGAGTAGTCTCCTCAGTTGCCCAAAGAATCGTAGCGTTTTTCTGGTCTGCGCTGGATTTTGAAATGTTCAAATCGTTTTGGCGACAGTTGGCTTGACGCCAATGACTTCTCCTGATGTAGGTGGTCGTAGGTTGTCACCAGGATGACGTAGGTTGTCACCAGGATGACGTAGGTTGTCGCTAGGTGACGTAGGTTGTCGCCGGTGCTGACTTTGGTGAATTCCATTGGTGACTACGTACGTCAACCGGCGACAGATATCGGTGACTGAATTGTCTTAAGTTATCACCGACAGGATTGTACCTTGTCGTAGCTTGTCGTGGACGTAGGTTGTCGCAGGTGTGGTCGTAGGTGGACGTCCTAATGGGTCGCCGGTAGCTTGACGTCGACCAGGTGGTAGGTTGTTGCAGATATTGTCGTAGGCATTGTCATAGGGGGGTTCAGTCGCCGAAAAAAAACGCCTAAGTGGGACAGGCCCATAATACCTCCTGCACTTGGTGAGGCAGGTCCAACAGCTCACAAAGCACCCTTACATGCGTTTCTAATAATCTTGTTGTGAAAACATCCTATTCATGATTTTAATCTAAGATTTCTGGGAGTTTAAATGCATGTAACCTCACCCTTGTGAATCATGACACCACATTATTTAGGCCTGATACACGTTAACCATATAACCATATAACCATAACAGCACGGAAACAGGCCATCTCGGCCCTTCAAGTCCGTGCCGAACATTTTTTTTTAAATTTTATTTTTTTTAATTAAAAATAAATACTTCCCCCTAGTCCCATCTACCTGCACTCAGACCATAACCCTCCATTCCTTTCCCGTCTATATACCCATCCAATCTATTTTTAAAGGATAACATCGAACCTGCCTCCACCACTTCCACTGGAAGCTCATTCCACACAGCTACCACTCTCTGAGTAAAGAAGTTCCCCCTAATGTTCCCCCTAAACTTCTGTCCCTTAATTCTCAAGTCATGTCCCCTTGTTTGAATCTTCCCTACTCTCAATGGGAAAAGCTTATCCACGTCCACTCGGTCTAACCCGCTCATAATTTTAAAGACCTCTATCAAGTCCCCTCTTAACCTTCTGCGCTCCAAAGAATAAAGACCTAACTTGTTCAACCTTTCTCTGTAACTTAGTTGCTGAAACCCAGGCAACATTCTAGTAAATCTCCTCTGTACTCTCTCTATTTTGTTGACATCCTTCCTATAATTAGGCGACCAAAATTGTACTCCATACTCCAGAATTGGCCTCACCAATGCCTTGTACAATTTTAACATTACATCCTAACTTCTATATTCAATGCTCTGATTTATAAAGGCCAGCACACCAAAAGCTTTCTTTACCACCCTATCTACATGAGATTCCACCTTCAGGGAACTATGCACAGTTATTCCTAGATCCCTCTGTTCAACTGCATTCCTCAATTCGCTACCATTTACCGTGTACGTCCTATTTTGATTTGTCCTGCCGAGATGTAGCACCTCACATTTGTCAGCATTAAACTCCATCTGCCATCTTTCAGCCCACTCTTCCAAATGGCCTAAATCTCTCTGTAGACTTTGAAAATCTACTTCATTATCCACAACACCACCTATCTTAGTATCATCTGCATACTTACTAATCCAATTTTTCACACCATCATCCAGATCATTGATGTACATGACAAACAACAGTGGACCCAACACAGACCCCTGAGGCACCCCACTAGTCACCGGCCTCCAACCTGACAAACAGCCATCCACCATTACTCTCTGGCATCTCCCATTCAGCCACTGTTGAATCCATCTTGCCACTCCACCATTAATACCCAACAATTGAATCTTCTTAACCAACCTTCCATGAGGAACCTTGTCAAAGGCCTTACTGAAGTCCATATAGACAACATCCTCTGCTTTACCCTCATCAATTTCCCTAGTAACCTCTTCGTAAAATTCAAGAAGATTAGTCAAGCATGACCTTCCAGGCACAAATCCATGTTGACTGTTCCTAATCAGACCCTGCTTATCCAGATGCTTATATATATTATCTTTAAGTATCCTTTCCATTAATTTGCCCACCACTGACGTCAAAATAACAGGTCTATAATTGCTAGGTTTACTCTTCGAACCTTTTTAAACAACGGAACAACATGCGCAGTACGCCAATCCTCCGGCACTATTCCCGTTTCTAATGACATTTGAAATATTTCTGTCATAGCCCCTGCTATTTCTACACTAACTTCCCTCAATGTCCTAGGGAATATCCTGTCAGGACCTGGAGACTTATCCGTTTTCATATTTTTCAAAAGTGTCCGCACCTCCTCTTCTTTGAATCTCACAGTTTCCATTGCTACTCTGCTCGTTTCCCTTATCTCACATAATTCCATATCCTTCTCCTTCGTGAATACCGAAGAAAAGAAATTGTTCAATATCTCCCCCATCTCTTTTGGCTCTGCAGATAGCTGTCCACTCTGACTCTCTAATGGACCAATTTTATTCCTTGTTATCCTTTTGCTATTAATATAGCTGTAGAAACCCTTTGGATTTACTTTCACGTTACTTGCCAAAGCAACCTCATATCTTCTTTTAGCTTTTCTAATTTCTTTCTTAATATTCTTTTTACATTCTTTATACTCCTCAAGCACCTCATTTACTCCATGCTGCCTATAATTATTGTAGATCTCTCTCTTTTTCCGAACCAAGTGTCCAATTTCCCTTGAAAACCATGGCTCTTTCCATTTTTTACTATTTCCTTTCAACCGAACAGGGACATAAAGATTCTGTACTCTTAAAATTTCACCCTTAAATGTCCTCCATTTTTCTTCTACATCCTTCCCATAAAACAGCATGTCCCAATTCACTCCTTTTAAATCCTTTCGCATCTCCTCAAAGTTAGCCTTTCTCCAAACAAAAATCTCAACCCTAGGTCCAGTTCTGACCCTCTCCATAATTATATTGAAACTAATGGTATTGTGATCACTGGACCCGAAGTGCTCCCCGACGCATACCTCCGCCACCTGCCCTGTCTCATTTCCTAACAGGAGGTCCAGCACTGCCCCTTCTCTAGTAGGTACCTCTATGTATTGCTGCAAAAAACTATCTTGCACACATTTTACAAACTCCAAACCATCCAGCCCTTTTACAGAATGTGTTTCCCAGTCTATGTGTGGAAAATTGAAATCTCCCACAATCACTACCTTGTGCTTACTACTAATATCTGCTATCTCCTTACATATTTGCTCTTCCAATTCTCGCTCCCCATTTGGCGGTCTATAAGTGTTGCTACACCTTTCCGATTTCTCAGTTCCACCCAAATAGCCTCCCTAGACGAGCCCTCTAATCTATCCTGCCAAAGCACTGCTGTAATATCTTCCTTGACAAGCAATGCAACACCCCCACCTCTTGCCCCTCCAATTCTATCACCCCTGAAGCAACGAAATCCTGGAATATTTATTTATTTATTTATTTGCCAATCACAGCCCTCCTGCAACCATGTTTCACTGATCGCCACAACATCATACTTCCAGGTCTCAATCCAGGCTCTAAGCTCATCCACCTTGCTTACAATGCTCCTAGCATTAAAATATACACATTTAAGAAACCCACCACCATGTTAGTCTGCTAGTGCCTGGTGCACTTCCCAAATCACATGTGCTTTCAAACTAAAAATGACCGGTTTGAAAGTATTTTATAGGTTGCAAAGGCCTTTAGAACATTCTGAAAATGATGCAAAGGTGCTACATAAATGCAAGCCTTTCGAAGATGTTCTTTTGCATCCATTGATTAGAAAATCCATCCTTGGATGTTTTCTAAGGAATCAGTCAAAGGAAGAGGATTTCCAAAAATGAGCATAAAAAGACATCACAATTTGCAATGGCTAATATTAGTTAGTGCAACATCATACTCTAAACTCAGTATTTATAACATTCATATTATAAACATATTTTACAATAGAATGAAAATAAACACAACATTTAATTTCCCTACATAAGAAGGCACACAAAAATAAGTGGAGGGGCAGGTAGTGTAGAGAAAGCAGGGACTCTGCAGAAGGACGGATAGGTTGGGAGAGTGGGCAGAGAAGTGGCAGGTGGAATATAGTGTTGCAATGTGTGGGGTCATGCATTTTGGCAGTAGGAATAAAGGCATAGATTATTTTCTAAATGGAGAGAGAATCCAGAAATCAGAGGTGCAAACGGACTTGAGTGCTGGTGCAGGATTCTCAAAAAATTAATCTGCAAGTCGAATCGGTAGTAGAGAAAGTAAACGCAATGCTAGCATTTATTTCGAGAGGGCTTGTATACAAAAACAGGGATGTAATGTTGGTCAGGCCGCATTTGGAATATTGTGAGCAATTTTGGGCACCAGATCTGAGGATGTGCTGGCTCTGGAGAGGGTCCAGAGGAGGTTTACAATGATCCCAGGAATTAGTAGGTTAACATATGATGAGTGTTTGACGGCACTGGGCCTGTACTCGCTGGTGTTTAGAAGAATGAGGGGGGACCTCATTGAAACATACAGAATAGTGAAAGGCTTGGATAGAGTGAATGTGGAGAGGATGTTTCCACTAGTGGGAGAGTCTAGGACTAGAGGTCATAGCCTCAAAATTAAAATACATTATTTTAGGAAGGAGATGAGGAGGAATTTCTCTAGTCAGAGGGTGATGAATCTCAGGAATTCTTTGCCACAGAAGGCTGTGGAGGCCAGGTCAGTGGATATATTTAAGGCAAAGATAGATAGATTCTTGATTAGTACAGGTGTCAGGGGTAATGGGGAGAAGGGAGGAGAATGAGGTAGGAGGGAGAGATAGATCAGCCATGATTGAATGGTGGAGTAGACCTGAGGGACCGAATGGCCTAAACCTTATCCTATCACTTATGATCTGATGAGCCTGATTTTTCGATAAGAAAATTTATTTTGGTAACACCCATATCAGCAGCATTAAACCAGGCTTCCACTCAATTTCCGCACGTTAATAATAATAGAGTGGTAGCAGCTTTATCGAAATTCCTGGTTTTAGTCACATCACACATCATCTCCCTGGTGGCTATTGTAAAATATGCAATTCGGAGGCACAGTTCCATTTGTAAAGAAATAGCTTCCTACACCTGTCTGAGATTAGAAGCTCTCCGGGTTAGGTAATATGGTAACTGAATTTATGTCTTACTTTCTAGCAAAACATTAAGGTGAGTTTAAGTTCCTGTGTTCAAATAAACATTGAATTCTTACAGCACAACATTCAATGTATAAATTCCACTGCAGCTCCTAATACAGCAATCCTGTCAGTCTCATTCTTTGGGGCAGCACAGTGGTAGGGTTGCTGCCTTACAGCGCCAGAGACCCAAGTTCGATCTTGACTACGGGTGCTGTATGTACGGAGTTTGTACGTTCTCGCTGTGACTGCGTGGGGTTTCTCCAGGTGCTCCGGTTTCCTCCCACTCTAAATAAGTACAGGTTTGTAGGTAAATTGGTTTCTGTAAATTATCCCTAGTGTGTAGGATAGTGCTAGTGTCCAGGATGATCCTTGGTCGGCATGGACTCGGTGGGCCGAAGGGCCTATTTCCACGCTGTATCTCTGAAGTCTAAAGTAAAGTCATCCCTTCCTTTTCCCAGGATACCTCATAGGTGTTGGCTGACAAAACTTGAATTCAATCCTAATGTTGTACGGTATTTGTGTGGAGTTTCCATGTTCTCCTTGTGATCATGTGGTTTTCCTCTCGGTGCTCTGATTTCCTCACACATCCCAAAGACATGTGGGGTAGGTAAATTGGCCATTATAAATCTCCCCAACTATGCTGGTAAATGGTTGAATGAGAATTACTGCAGAATCTGTGTAAATGGTTTATGGTCAAAATGGAATTGGTTGACCAATAGTTTTCATACTGTAGTTTTTTAAAACTGTAAAACATGGTATGCCTCTGAAATAAACTGGTTGCCTCATTTTAGGTCATAGCAAATGTTTGCAATCAGTTAAAGGAACAACATTTCAAAAAAGTAAGTTTATATTTTATACTTACTGCACTGATACAGCTTGTTTATCTTTAAAATATCTGTTTTGGAGAATCCCATCAATTGTCCAAGATATATATTTGGATCTGGTTTTGGCACAATAGTAGGTAAACCAGGCATTTTGGAAAAAGCGTGCCTAAATTAAACAAAAAGTTTTTGAATGGAATGTTACTGTTCCCATATTAGAAATAACAAATAGTGTGGGAAAACATAACTCAGATTTCTTTTCTTTAATAAGGTTGATAATTCAAAAAGGATGCAGCAGTTTGGATGGTGCTTGCATGCACATTCGTACAATGGTATTAACTGGTATTGTAATGCAAGGTTAGTTGATTTGTATAATATTTTAGCAGAGCACAAAATATAATGGCCATTCACAATTCAGCTACATACATTTGATGCGAACGAGAGAGAGGAGGAGAGAGAGAGGGAGAGGGAGAAAACCAGGACTGGGCTTCCAGGAAGAAGCCCTAGCCAGCCAGTGGCCTACAGAGGTACACAAAAATGCTGTAGAAACTCAGCGGGTGCAGCAGCATCTAATGAGCGAAGGAAATAGGCAACGTTTCGGGCCGAAACCCTTCTTTAGACTGATGGGGGGTCGGAGGGGGCGGGGAGAAGAAAGGAAAAAGGAGGAGGAGGAGCCCGAGGGCTAAGGGAGAGCTGGGAAGGGGAGGAGACAGCAAGGGCTAACAGAATTGTGAGAATTCAGTGATCATACCCGAAACGTTGCCTATTTCCTTCGCTCCATAGATGCTGCTGCACCCGCTGAGTTTCTACAGCATTTTTGTGTACCTGGGATTTTCCAGCATCTGCAGTTCCTTCTTAAACACAGTGGCCTACAGAGGCTAGACCGTACCTGGGGCAAGCATAACCGCCATTGCCGCTTACTGCCCATAGACAAAGAGGGACTGCGCCCACAGTAGGAGGCAAAGACTGACCTACCAGGACATTCCAGAGACTGCCAGCATTATCTCTTAAAGCCCAAAGCTGAGCTGCCTGGATAAGCCTGAGACTATTAGTGTCTCCTCTCAAGGCAAGGGTGAACTTCAGGAGTAACGCCTCGTTTGAGACAAGGACTGAGCTGCTGCGATAAGCCCAAGATCAGCAGCGCAAGTGCACATGGCCCTCACGACAAGAGACAGTGCCCCCATGCAATCCTAGACGTTCCTGTTTCTGTAAATAAAATATATCATGTGAGTTCACCTTAGAGTGAGTGTCGGTATGGTCACTGCCAAACCAGCATCATCCCCGATGCCACACTTGATACACATGACAATAATAAATCCAATCCTACCCTTTCTCAACTCAAGATGATGCATATAACTAGGCCGCCATCCGAGGTCTAGACCTGTTCCTAGTCACCCATCAAGGCTCTCTAGAGTTATAGAGGCACAGCATGAAAACTGACTGTTCAGCACACCGAGTTCACGCTGAACATTAACATTCATTTACACTAATCCCATTTTATTCTCTCCACGCTCCCATCAATCTTCAGATTCTACCATTCACCTTGACATTAGAAGCAATTTATAATGGCCAATTAGCCTACTTTGGCGTGAGAGAGGAAACTGAAGCACTGGTTGTGATTTAGCTAACAGCATCATAGACTAAAGGGCCTGTCCCACTTGGCTGTCATTTGTGCGTAATTTACGCGACATCATTTACGCGTCACGATGCACGCGTCGTGACACGCACGTGATGCGCGCATAGTGTGATGACATAGGCAGTGACGCGCGGCTGCGCGTGGCGTCGCAGGATTTTGTGATGTACAAAATATTTGTGTGCCACCTGCGTGACGCGCAAATGACGGCCAAGTGGGACAGGCCCTTAACAGTATCAAGAGAGATAATTATGTTAATAGTAGTAAAGTGCAAGTTGTGAATACCTGAATTAGAGCATTTTTCATGCAAGGATCCCTAATGAAATACTTTGATTGGACTGATTGATTCCTCTGGATATATTGAAAAGCATAGCTACAGCCAACAATCAATATGCTGTCTTTCATTACATAGACATAGAAAACATAGACATAGAAAATAGGTGCAGAAGGAGGCCATTCGGCCCTTCGAGCCAGCACCGCCATTCATTGTGATCATGGCTGATCGTCCCCTATCAATAACCCGTGCCTGCCTTCTCCCCATATCCCTTGACTCCACTAGCCCCTAGAGCTCTATCTAACTCTCTTAAATCCATCCAGTGACTTGGCCTCCACTGCCCTCTGTGGCAGGGAATTCTATAAATTCACAACTCTCTGGGTGAAAATGTTTTTTCTCACCTCAGTCTTAAATGACCTCCCCATTATTCTAAGACTGTGGCCCCTGGTTCTGGACTCGCCCAACATTGGGAAAATATTTCCTGCATCTAGCTTGTCCAGTCCTTTTATAATTTTATATGTTTCTATAAGATCCCCCCTCATCTTTCTAAACTCCAGTGAAAACAAGCCTAGTCTTTTCAATCTTTCCTCATATGACAGTCCCGCCATCCTAGGGATCAATACGGCAGAACATTTTTCTCAAGCTAAAGAAGTGATGGATCTTTTTTTTGTTTTTGCTGCTCTATTGCCATACTATGAGTGCATAGAGTACTATGTCTATGTACAGTTAGACAAAAAGCTGGAGAAACTCAGCAGGTGAGGCAGCATCTATGGAGCGAAAGAATGGGTGACGTTTCGGGTCGAGACCCTTCTTCAGACTGATGTGGGGGTGGGGGGGCAGGAAGAAGAAAGGAAGAGGCGGAGACATTAGGCTGTGAGAGAGCTGGGGAGGGGAAGGAGGGAGAATGCAAGGAATACCTGAAATTGGAGGTCAATGTTCAAACCGCTGGGGTGTAAAGATACCCAAGCGAAATATGACACGCTGCTCTTCCAATTTGCGGTGCGAATGGACATGGAGGCCATGGAGGAGGCCCAGGACAGAAAGGTCGGATTCAGAATGGGAGGGGGAGTTGAAGTGCTGAGCCACCGGGAGATCAGGTTGGTTAATGCGAACTGAGCGGAGGTGTTGGGCGAACCAATCGCCAAGCCTGCGCTTGGTCTCACCGATGTAGAGCAGTTGACACCTAGAACAGCAGATGCAATAGATGAGGTTGGAGAAGGTGCAGATGAACCTCTGCCTCACCTGGAAAGACTGCTTGGGTCCTTGGATGGAGTCAAAGGGGGAGGTAAATCGACAAGTCTAGCATTTCCTGCGGTTGCAAGGGAAAGTACCAGGGGAGGGGGTGGCTTGGGTGGGAAGGGGCGAATTGACCAAGGAGTTACGGAGGGAGCGGTCTCTGCGGAAAGCCAAAAGGGGAGGAGATGGGAAGATGTGGCCAGTGGTGGGGGGGTGGGGAGTGAGAGCGGAGATGTCGGAGGATTATCTGTTGTATGTGAAGGCTGGTAGGGTGGAAGGTGAGGACAAAGGGGCCTCTGTCCTTGTTACGAGTGGGGGGGTGGGGAGTGAGAGCGGAGCTACGGGATATAGAGGAGACCCTGGTGAGAGCCTCATCTATAGTCAAAGAGGAGAACCCCTGTTCCCTAAAGAATGAGTACATCTCCAATCCCTTGGTTTGGAACACCTCATCTTGAGTGCGGATGCGGCGTAGACGGTGGAATTATGAGTGGGGGATAGAGTCCTTACAGGAAGCAGGGTGGGAAGTCCAGATAGCCATGGGAGTCCAGATAGCCATGGGAGTCAGTGAGTTTGTAGTAGATGTCGGTCAATAGTCTGTTACCTGAGATGGAGATAGAGGTCTAGAAACTTTAGGGAGATGTCGGAAATGGTCCAAGTGAATTTGAGTGCCGGATGGAAGTTAGTGGTGAAATGGATGAAGTCAATTAGTTCTGCATGGGTGCAGAATGTGGCACCAATGCAGTCATCAATGTAGCGGAGGTAGAGTTCGGGGATAGGGCCACGGTACGCCTCGAACAAGGAATGTTCGACGTACCCTCGACCGCAGAACCAACCAAACCAACCTATTAATACTCTCCTCCACCTAGTGGAGCTGGTCCTTACCCTCAACAACATTTCCTTTGACTCCTCCCATTTCCTCCAAATCCAAGTCATAGCTATGGGCACTCGCTTGGGCCCCGGCTATGCCTGCCTCTTTGTAGGGTACGTCGAACAATCCTTGTTCGAGGCGTACCATGGCCCTTGTAGATTGATGATGCATGTGAATCAATCACACTTAGCCAGCATCACTAACTCCACCCCATTATAACATTTATACTAACGCCCATTCCCAGCATCGTTAGTTGAAGCAGCTAGGATGAACTGACAACACCTCGTTTTGTAATGCTGCCAAGTTACTGTGCTGATTAAAGATGTGTGTAAATCTTATACAGTTTGATGTGATCTACAGCCCTGACAGTGGCCATAACCCTTGACATCCGTACTAATCAAGAATCTATCATCTGTCTTAAAAATATCCATTGACTTGGCCTCCACAGCGTTCTGTGGCAATTCCACAGATTCACCACCATCTGACTAAAGAAATTCCTCCTCATTCCCTTCCTAAAGGAACGTCCTTCCATTCTGGTCCTAGACTCTGCCATTAATGGAAACATCTTTTCCACATCCACTCTATATAGGTTTTTCACTATTCGGGAAATTTCTATGGAGGTCACCCCCTCATCCTTCTAAACACCAGTGAGTAATGGCCCTGTGCTGTCAAACGCTCATCATATGTTAACCCTCTCACCCTTACTCAAGTCCTGGGATCCTTTTCCTCTCCAGTAATTCATCCAATTTACTTTCAAATGCTATAACTTAATCTGCTTCACTATTCCATCTGTCAATGCATTCAAGAGTTCAAGAGACAAGAGTTCAAGAGACATTTATTATCACATTGGTACAGTGAGATTTGAATTACCATACAGCCATACGAATAAAATGAACACAATACACGATAGAATTTAACATGAGCATCCCCTCACAGCAGAAACAATATTTTCTACTGTGAAGGAAGGCAATAAAGTTCAGTCCTCTTCCTCTCTGTTCACCCGTGGTCGGGGCCTATGGGCCCTCCGCAATCGTCGCTACGGTAGGCCCAATGTTTCAGGCCCTCTCGCTGGGATGATCGGAGCTCCGGCGTTCGAACGGAGATCGGAGCTCCCGAAGTCCACAAGCCCAGCTGGACGGAGCTCCAACATTGGCGATCCTCGGCAAAGATCCCAGGCTCCGCGATGTTAAAAGTCAGCGCCGCCCAACACTCCGGAGTCTCAACACGGCGATCCCCAGTAAGGCATCGCCCGCTCCGCGATGATAATTCAGTGCTGCGCCGCCTCTGAAGCTCTGGCTGGTGTCCAGCAGGAAATGCTGCGCCAATCCAGATGGTAGGCCGCGAGGGGGGGAGGAAGATGCGACTCGGAGAAAAGAAGCATTCTCGACCTGGAAGTGACTCCCCCCCCCCACCTCCCCCACATAAAAAAAGACTAAGAAACCTCCAGGAACATACTTTTAGACTAAAAATAACGAAAAGGGTGAACGGACGAACAGACTGCTGGCGAGGCTGCTGCGCGCGCGCCACCCAATAACGATTCCAGATCCCAACTGCATAAAAATGTTTTCCTCCTTTTCCCAATCAAGTCAATTCAACATTCTTTGGTTCTCCACCTTTCTGCCAATGGGAACTGTTTTGTTCATTCATGATTATATACACTTGTATCAACTCCCCCTCAACTTTCTCTGTTCTGAGGAAAACAACTCCCAGTTTATATTGTATACCCATAATCAAAGTGTCTCACATGTGCAATAACTCTAATACATTTCTCTAATCTGTAAGGTCGTCACAACTTTCTTGAAATGTGGAACCCAGTAACTGGTGTACATCAACCTGTTTTCATGAAGTCGGCAGCTAGCTCCTTCATCTTGCGGACATTGAGGTGAGATTGTTGTTTAGATACCATGTTATTAAGGTCTCTATCTCCTTCCTGTACACCGTCTCACAATTTTTCAAGATCCAGCCCCACAACAATGGTATCTGTAAATTTGTAATTAGCGCAGAATTTGGCTGCACTCGTGAGTATATAGAGAGTATTGAAAGCGGCTGAGAACACATCCCTGAGAGGCACCAGTGTTCAGAATTATAGTGCAGGATGTTTTGTTTTGTTGCCAATCCTGACTGATTATGGCTTAAGAGTCAGGAAGTCGAGGATCCAATTGCAGAGTGGGGTATTCATGAGTTTGGAGATGAGTTTGATTGGGATTATGGTGTTGAAGGCATAGCTATCTCTATACTTATAAAACTCTGATCTTGGATGTGTATTTATTTGTGTGATGTTCGTGAGATGTTCGTGTGCGTTTCAATAACTTAGAAAATAAACGAGATGGTCTCGCTGATGATGTCACAATGGATCTGACTGCCTGCCGTTGCTCGCGTTGCGAGTGATGTCACCCCTGTTCTGCCTTCTGTACTTCTTGGCTTCTTAACTGTCACTTCTTTAAATTTGTCACTTAGCGTTTTTAAACTGCTGCTCAGGTTGTGCTGCGCAGTGGCTCAATGCTGCCTGGGAAGCTCGAATAAATGTGCACCATGACCAGCCTTAAAGGACTGTGATGGTGGATTTCATAGCCACTGGACTGTAATCATTAAGGTATGCTACCTTTGACATTGGGAAGATGTGGTCTTAAAAGTGGTGGGAACCTCAGAATAGAGCAGATAGAGGCTAAATATATCTGTGAATAGTCCTGCCAGCTGGTCCACATAGAGTCTGAGGACATGGATGGACTCCATCTGAGTCAGTAGTTTTCTAGGGTTCATTCTCAGGAAGGCCGATCTGACATGGCTATAATTGTGAGTACAGGTGCACCCAATAGTGTTGGGGTGGGTGATGTAATTCTGCCGACTTTCATTCAATGTGAGCAAAGAATTAATTGAGCTTGTCTGGAAAGGACATTATGTTCACAGCAATATGGCCGGACTTCCCTTTGTAGGCCGTTATTGCATGCAACTTGCCACGATCATTGGGTATCTGGTACTTTAGCTTGGTCTGAAATCCCGCCTTGGTGTCCTTGATGGCTTTATGAAGGTCATATATAGATTTCTTGTATTGCTCAAGATTCTTCTTCTTCTTCTTGCGTATGGCGTGCACAGCCTAAAGTTGTAGGACAACTTGTTCTGTTTGATCTTACTTGATTGTGCACGCCAGGTTGATTGCATTCGTCGAAACAGGTGGTTGCAATCTCCCACCCCTTCCTCAAGATTGTTTGACTTGAACACTCCAGACTTGGATTTCACATGAGAGTGAACCCATGATTTCCAGTGAGAGATCACTTGTTTTTTTCTTTTTATGACACGATACTCTACACATATACTGCTGAAGTATGTGATGGCAGTAGACAGATGGAACTGTGGATGGTGGTTTACAAAAAGACGTAAAGTGCTGCGGTAGTCAGCAGGTCAGTCAGCATCTAAAAAGAACATGGATAGGTGATGTTTTGGGTCGGAACCCTTCTTCAGATTGATTGTAGTGGGGGTTGATAAGGCTGGATGAGAGTTGGGGTGGGAAGTGATAAGTGGATTCAGATGAAGGGGGGTTGGGTGGGGGAGATTGATTGGCAGATGGTTGAACAAAGTCGAGAGAGGAAAATACAAAAAGTTTGATAAGGAGATAACGGATCGATGAAGCGCAAAAATGTGAAGCCAGAGGAAGAAACATAGTTGGAAAGGGATGCGGGGGGGGGGGTTTGTCGAAATGGGTGCGTATTAGCTGGGGCACAGAGAAAGGGGAGAAAAATTTGTAGCTTAGTTACCTATATTTGGAGAATTCAACGTTCATACCGTTTGTTTGTAAGCGACCCAAGCGGAATGTGAGGTGTTGATCTGCCTCCTTGTTCTCTCCTCCTTCTGCCTCCTATGAGGTGCGTGTGGCTTCACGGACAATGGAGGCGGCCGAGGACAAAAAGGTCAATATGGGAATAGGTAGCAGAGTCAAAATGGTTAGCAACCAGGGAAAGCCATGCCTTGCCAGACCAAGCGTAAGTGTTTGGTGAAATGGTCGCCTCATCTAGGGTTGGTCTTGTTGAGGTAAAGGAGCCCACATCGGGAATATTGAAGGCAGTAGATCTACTAACCCACAAACATGCCCCCCCCCCCTCTTCAACCCTCTCTTGCCCTACCTGTAAGCGTACCAATTTCTCATTTCCCCCTTGGTCCCCCATCCCCTTCCACCTATATTCCTTCCTCTTGCTTCATATTTAGAGTCTCTTTGCATCCTTATCTCACACTTGTTTATTCATCTCTGGTCCTCTTAGATCAACCATCTGTCAGTCAGAAATCTCACTAAACTTTATCCATCTATTTTATTTTAAATAATTTTGTAAAGATTTCAAAAATGTCAATCCAAAATTTTTGAATTTTTGTACAGAAAACAAATTAGTGCGCTATAGTAGCTTCTTGAGATTGACATTTATCACAAATGGATGATACATTTGGGAAAATTTTATTGATTTTAGTTTTGGAATAATATAATCTATGTAAAATTTTAAATTGTATTAAAGTGTGTCTTACATTAATCGAACATTTATGCACGTTTAATAAATGTTCATTCCACCTTTTCTTTGAGATTTTAATAGCTAATTCTTGTTCCCAGTCTCTTCTAATACCTTCCGTAGATGGTATTTCTACATTTAAGATAATATTATACAAATATGATATTAAGTTTGCTGATTCAGCTTTGATCTGCATTGCTTCATCCAGTACATCTGCTGGGCTATTATAATGATCTTTTGTATATTTTTTCAAATAGTCACATATTTGAAAATATTTAAAATATTGATTATTTCCCAGTTTATATTTTATTTGTAATTGTTGGAATGATAGTAATTTTCCAGTTTCATACAAGTCACCGAACGTTTTAATTCCTAGTCTATCCCATTGTATGAAAGATTTGTCTGATACCCAAAGCAGAATGGATTATCTTCAGAACAACGGAAGATAGTCCAGAACTAAATGTGTTCCAAAAGAAATTAATAGACTATGGGTTAATAACTGGAAAAAAGTTAATCCTAAAATTCTGGAAAAACGCTCCAATACCAACTATAAACATGTGGATTTCAAATATGTTCGAAACATTACACCTAGAAGAGATAAGACTCCTCCTGGCAGGTAAACCAGATAACTTCCACCTGACGTGGTAATCATTTATAGAATTATTACAAGTATAGGGTGCAAAAGTACTTAAAAAAAACTGAGGTCAGGTAAGGGGAGATGAAAGCTGGAGAGTTGGTATATCCCATTTGCATGATGCTTACAACAAAGTATTTGTTTTTCTCTTTTCCCTCTTTCTCTTTTTTCTTCTTTTTTAGGGTCTATTTCTTAACTCTTTTTTTTAAATTTCTTTCTTATAGGGTCTTTGTTCTTTTTTGTTGTCACGTTTTTTACACTTTCACTTTTTTCCTTCACTTTCTCCTTTCTCTCAATCTCACCCTTTCCCTTTATTAGGGTAAAAAATAAACGGAGTACATTAAATGTAATAAGATATATGTGACGAGTACTAATGTAATTGGTTGTAATGTAATGTACTTCTAATAAATTAAAAAAAAAAATAAAAAAAAAAAATAAAAAACTTTATCCATCTATTATTTGTCAGACTTTAACCCACACCCCACCTCTTCCAGTTTACTTTCCCCACCACCCCCAACTACAATCAGTCTGAAGAAGTGTCCCAACTGAAAACGCCTATACATGTTCTCCAGATATGCTGCCTAACCTGCTAAGTTACTCCAGCATTTTATGTCTTTTTCTATGATGACAGTGTGTACTGATTTAGGATGGCCCAAACCGAACACAATACTCCAAATGCAGCCTCACCAATGTTTTTTACAACTGTAACATAACATCTCAACTTCTATACTCAATACTCTGACTGAAGGCCAATGTATCAAAAGCCTTCTTGATGCCAATTTCATGGAACCATGTACTTGCATCCCAGATCTCTCTGCTCTACAACACTCCCTCTACACTTACTTTAGATAACCATCTTCGCTATTTATGATACCACCCACTTTAGCATCACCTGCAAAATAACCAATCATGTATTCTATATTCTCATCCAAATTGTTGCGTAAACCACAAAAGCAATGCACCCACCACCAATCCGAGGCACACCATTATTCACTGGCCTCCAATTCGAATAACAACCTTCCACCATCATCCTCTTTCTTTCAATTAAGCCAATTTTCTACCAGTTCTCTCCCTAGATCTACTGTAATCTAACCTTCCAGAGCAGCCTCTCAAATGGAACCTTATCACATGCCTTGCACAATTAAGTGCAAAGACCCTTTGGATCTCTTTTTTGAATTTATGCAACAAATGACATTACTCGGTGCATTTACACATGACAATGCGTTGATGTGTGGCAGCATTTACAGCTTTTAAAGTTCTCAAGCTGAACTTAGAAAGCAGCATGGTTCATGCAGAATGCAGTGAGGCTTTGGGGAACAGAGAGAAGTGAGCGGATGAGGAATTGGCTGGTGGAAAATAACAGGGAAAAAGTGTAATTCTTTATGATAGACAAAATAAAAGGGCAGACTTTTAAATGGTGAGGTATAAATGAGGTACCCGGCTGTCCCTGTGCAAGAATTGCTAAAGGTTAATGTGTAGCTGGAGAAAGTAATTAAAATGTTAAATGTTACATTGGCCTTTATTCTAAGAGAATTTCATACAAGTAGAGACACCGTGCTTCAAATACGGGGCTCAAGTAAGACTGCACCTGCAACATTATGTGCAGGTCTAATCTCCCTAACTGAGGAAGGATATATTTTTGATAGATGGAGATTAATAAAAGTTTGCCTTGTTTTTTTTTAATGGAGGCTTTCTTGTTTGAGGAGACATTAAGCAAAATCCGTCCTATATCTCAAACAGCTTGAAAAGTTAGATGCAGGGATGAACTGTCACCATTTTAAAATAAAGGGTCAGACAATCAGACAGAGATGAGATTACATGTCTTTACTTAGAGAGTATGTTTAAAGACAGAAAAGGTATATTAAGGGAATGAAGGCCGGGCATGACTGTAAGACAGTGCTACTGAGTTAAATGATGGTAAAACAGGTACACAAGACCAAATAGTCAACACCTTCTCTATTTTCTATGACTTTCTATGTCTTTTACCAAGATTAAAATCCTGATGTTCACGTATGGCTCAGCATAATTTTTCATCTGAATGTTGCTCCTGTGAAATGCGTTAGAATGTTCTTAGTTCAGAGATACGGCATGAAAACAGGCCCTTTGGCTCATCGAGTCCGTACAGACCCGCGATCACCCGTACACTAGTTCTATCCTACACACTAGGGACAATTTTCAGAAGCCAATTAACCTACAAAATTGCACGTATGTGGAATGTGGGTGGAAATTGGAGCACTCGGAGAACACCAACACGGTCACAAAGAGAACGTAAAAACTCCGTACAGACAATACCCAGGAATGAACCCGGGTCTCTGAAGCTGTAAGGCAGCAACTCTCCTGCTGCGCTACTGTGCCGCCCTATTGTTAGTGGCAAACAACAGATGTGTTTGACAGAGAAATTACTTCATATATTTTGCTGAGAATATGTTTTCTGCTTATCACTCAGTTATCGTTACAATTATCTCAGATTATTGTCTTTATAATTTTGAGATGCACTCAACTGAAACAAAAAAAAAATTGGTACTAGAATACTTATATGGATATCCTGCACAGGTACTTCTTCTGTTTTTGAAAATAATCAATTTTCAAACTAAAGGCACATACTGCAGCAATATTCGTGAGCAGTCTTAATTCATTTTCTGACCACCGGATGGCGCCCGCAAAGGCTGCCTCGCTAACAGTTTGTCTCGTCCCTTCTTTGTTGTTTTTTAGTATGTGTTAAATGTATGTTTTAGTGTTCTTTAACTCGTTTTATGTGGTGGGTTGAGGGAAACTTTTTTAAATCGATGTGATTTTTTTTCTGTTTTGTATCTCCGTCCGCACTGTGGCCTAACATCATGGAGCTGGTGGGAGCTCCAACCGCGGGAACCTGCGGACTTAACATCGTGGAGCTGGCGGTCCCTGCTGGGGATCGACCTTGGAGCTCCAACCGCGGGAGAGTACGGACTTTGACATTGTGGAGCTCGCGATCCCTGGTTAGAGACCGGCTTCGGGAGCTCAAAGCCGCAGGAGCTTCGATCGCCTCGACAAGGGAGCTTTGATCGCCCCGACGCGGAAGCTTCGATCGCTGGCTGCGGGAACTTCGATTGTCCCAACTGCGGATGGTTCGACTGCCCCGACCATGGGACAATAAAGAGGAAGATATAACTTTATGGCCTTCCATCACAGAGGAATGTGGGGAATCTGCTGTGGTGGATGTTTATGTTAACTTTTATGCAGTTGTGTGACTTGTTGTTTTTTTAGGTATGGCGGTAAGGTATTTTGAGTTTCATTGTACCTTAATTGGTACACGTGACAATAAACAAACCTTTGAACCTTTGAATTTATCAGCTGTCACAATTGCTCGTTTAAAGCTATCTCACAATTACTCATATAAAGAAAAAGGAAACATAAATTGGTATCTTACCTTCCAAAATGCATAATTGAACTGTAATCATATTCTGTCACCAAGTTATTGGATTTCTTTACATTAAAGTTGTGCTCCGATCCTGTAAAAATAATTAAAAATACTCTTTTCTACTGTATAAACTGTGTTTTATACATCATGCTTTACATTATCAGATATTACTATTATTTCATCAAAAAAATATACAGTGACATCAATGAGGCTGTATAAATCAATATGACCACAATATAAAACAATTATTAATATATGGCTTTTATTTATTTTATTTTATTTGTATAACTTTATTAATCTGGTTACTTTATTGGTAAGATGGTAAAAGAAAATACGCAGAGAAAGGTAAGGAGTATAATTAGAAGAAAATATTTACTTGTGATCCATAAGATTCTTAATTATTCACTGTGTTAAGTACAGATAACACCATTGAGTTCAATTATGTAGCAAATATTAATGATATTATGATTAGTAGAAATAGAAACATTAAATTAAATTAGGAATAAAGGTTAACAAATTTAAATGTGTGGAAAATCTGTCAGATTGATATAAGCACATTCATGGGGTCATCCATTCTGGATGTAATATAGTTGCCTAAAAATTGGATCACCTAGCTCTGGTTCTTCTATTACGGTGTGAATGAAAATTGTTAACCCAAAATAAACTGCAATTCTAACCATTAATCAAACGATCTAACCAAATGATCAAACTTGAGGGAGTGCAGGGTAGATTCACCAGGTTAATTCCCGGGATGGTGGGACTGACATATGATGAAATTATGGGTCGACTGGGCTTGTATTTACTGGAATTTAGAAGGATGAGAGGGGATCTTATAGAAACATATAAAATTCTTAATTCTTGGACAGGATAGATGCAGGAAAAAAAATCCCGATGTTGGGGGAGCCCTGAACCAGGGGTCACAGTTTAAGAATAAGTGGTAGGCCATTTAGGACTGAGATGAGGAAATACTTTTTCACCCAGAGAGTTGTGAATCTGTTGAATTCTCTGCCACAGAAGTCAGTGGAGGCCAATTCACTGGATGTTTTCAAGAGTGTTAGATTTAGCTCCTAGGACGAACGGAATCAAGGGATATGGGGAAAAAGCGGGAACTCGGACTGATTTTGGATGATCAGCCATGATCATATTGAATGGCGGTGCTGGCCCGAAGGGCCGAATGGCCTACTCCTGCACCTATTTTTTATGTTACTATGTAACTTGACCAGACACTTGAATGTCTGGGATATTCTGACATATTCTGAGTATTAATTATCTATAACAATCTTAGAAACATAAATACAGGAGTAGGCCATCTGGACCTGCATTATACATTAGAATATTATTCTATCTCAGTGCTATATTCCAATGCTCTCTCCACACCCTTTTATGCCTTTTGTGTTTTCGGAATCTATTTATACTTTAAATTTGAAAAATATTGATGCAATAAATCTGAAATAAAAACAGAAAAACCTGGAAATAGATCAGGCAGTATCTGTGGGAAAAGGAGAGTTAATCTCAGTTAAAGACACTCCTTAAATATATTCAGCAACATTGCCTTCACAGTCTTCTGTGGCAGAGAATTTCGAATCCTGTAAAGGAAGACATTTCACATCTCAGTCCTAAATGTATCCTAAGACTGTGACTACTGCAGTCAGATGAAACAACCTCCCTTCATTCAGTCTGTTCAACCCTATGAGAATTTGATATGCTGCGATGAGACCGTCGCTCATTCTTCTAATCTCTAGTGAATACAGGCTTAGTCAACCCAATCACTCCTCATAAAACTAACCAACCAACATCAGGCATGAGACAGGAAAAAAAATGAAAAAAGAGGAAGAGATAAGGGGGTCCATTACCCCCTGGTAGGAAGAGATATGGATGTCCATTGCCCCCTGGTAGGATTCCAAGCCCCTGGCGGGGGTAAAAGGGGGCACCGCCCCCTTTATGCAGATTTTTTTGGATAATTGTACCTTGAAATTACACCGTTTTCTTGCCTGTTTACCCTTAATTTCTCGCAGGGTCTTCCCCACTCACACTCACAGGGAACACCTCACTGCTCACACTCGGGGTCCCCCCCCTTACCTTTGCTCACACTCACAGGGTCCCCCTCACTGCTCACACTCACAGGAAACCCCACACCTTTGCTCACTCACAGGTAACCCTTCACTGCTCACACTCACAGGGACCCCCTCACCTTTGCTCACACTCACAGGAAACCCCCCACCTTTGCTCACTCACAGGGACCCCCTCTCTTCTCACACTCACAGGGACCCCCCCCACCTTTGCTCACTCACAGGGACCCCCTCACTGCTCACACGCAACCGCTCATCTTTGTTCACTCGCAGGGACCCCCTCACTGCTCACACTCACAGGAAACCCCTCACCTTTGCTCACACTCACAGGGACCTCCTCACTGCTCACACTCACAGGAAACCTCTCACCTTTGCTCACACTCACAGGGACCCCCTCACTGCTCACACTCACAGGAGCCCCTCACTGCTCACATTCACAGGGAACCCCTCACTGCTCACACTCACAGGGACCCCCTCACTGCTCACTCACAGGAGCCCCTCACTGCTCACATTCACAGGGAACCCCTCACTGCTCACACTCACAGGGACCCCCTCACTGCTCACACTCACAGGAGCCCCTCACTGCTCACATTCACAGGGAACCCCTCACTGCTCACACTCACAGGGACCCCTCCCCCATCTTTGCTCACTCAGAGAACCTTTCACTGCTCACACTCACAGGGACCCCCTCACCTTTGCTTACGCACACAGGAAATCCCCCCCTTTGCTCACTCACAGGGACCCCCTCATTGCTCACACTCACAGCGACCCACCCCTTACCTTTGCTCACACTCACAGGGACCACCTCACTGCTCAGACGAAACCCCTCACCTTTGGTCACTCACAGGGACCCTCACTGCTCACACTCACAGGAAACCCCTCACCTTTGCTCACACTCACAGGGACGTCCCCTCACCTTTACTCACTCAAAGAGACTCCCCCCTCTGCTCACCAGGGCTCACACACACTCCCTCTACTTGCTTTAAAACGCTTATTGACACCGACAAGGTCCCGGCCCTGCAGCCGCGTCCCGGCCTTTCCCAGCCCAGTGCCCACTCTTCCGCTGCCGTCCCCCAGGCCCTGCTCCACCAGGCCTCGCCTTGTCCCTGCCCCAGACGCCTCCCTCCTCCAATCATCGTGCTGAATCATCATGTCCCCACTCCCCCACTGACTGCTGACCGACGTCCCTCTCGTCCAATTGGTACCCTCGATCATCAGTCCCACCCCCACTATCTCGCGGAAAGCAATTTATAGATATATAGATTTAGATTTTTTTTAAACAAATTTCAAAATCCGCGGAGAAATCTGATGCCTGCAACATGCCCCATCTACACTAGTCCCACCTGCCTGCATTTGGCCAATATCCATCTAAACCCTATCCTATCTATGTATCTGTCTAAATGTTTCTTAAACATTGCAACTGTACCTGCCAACAACCTCCTCTGGCAGCTTGTTCTTTACGTCCTCCACCCTTCGTGTAAAAAAGTTACCCCTCAGGTTCCTATTAAATCTTTCCCTCCTCACCTTAAACCTATGTCGTCTGGTTCTCGATTCTCCAATTCTGGGCAAGAGACTGTGCGTTTTCCCAATCTATTCCTCTCATGATTTAGTACACCTCTATAAGATCACCCCTCTTTCTCCTATGCTTCAAGGAATAAAGTCCTAGTCTGCTCAACCTCTCCCTTCAGCTCAGGGCCTCGAGTCCTGGCAACATTTTTGCAAATCGTCTCTGCACCCTTTCCAGCTTGAACATAATTTCTATAACATGGTTCCTAAAACTGAACACAATACTCTAAATGTGGCCTCACCAATATTTTAGATAATTGCAACATGACCTCCCAACTTCTATACATATATTTTTAATAATAGCATGCATAACACTAGTTCCTTTCAAACACCATCTTTGTTCAGTTCTTGTTGGCATATTTGGTTTGGATGCTAGTTTTCATGTGCATTGGAACCCAGAAAAAGGATGTAAAACTTGCTCTACATACATCTAGTAAGTACAAGCTCAACTTCTTATAGTTTTGTTACTTTAGTGCCTGGACTAAAAAAAAATCTGTAATTTTGTTTTTAATCTTACCTTTTGCAACGTGCTCCATTTTGACTTCTACATGGTTATTACGATCAATGCGAGAGGTTTCATGATAAAAACCAAGTGCATGCATCATTTGATGTTGTATTATACCAACATCCACACAATGAGGCTCCTGTAGTGATATTTCTTGTGCTGTTCGTTTCCCTGGTCCTACATATGACCAACATCTGGAAAAAATGCTTAAAAATAATTTCCTTCCTAAAACCCTTTTATTTAGATCTATCTAAGTATATCACATTGGTATGTAACTAGTTCTTTATCAACCTCATATGCATGTCAGAAATACAGTATGCCAAATCTTGCGGTATTACCAGCCATTGGCCATTTGAACAGATGCGAGTCCTGGGCTTGATTGCCAATGCAACAGATGGTGCTTCGCTCCACGTTAAACTCCATATTGAGTCTAAGTTATGTTAGGGAATTGCCACTCAAGTCCTGCACCATATGGTGCATGATCAGACATCTCATTGATTTAAATTGGAATTCAGAGTTCTGACAGGGAAGATACTTTTTTTGGTTGAATTCTTTTATTATTATTTTTTTTTTATAATAATGGACAAAGGGGGCCTGTTTCCAGGCTTATCTTTCAATTTAATCATCAACTTTCATTTAAATAGTTTAAAAAAAAATCCTGGAAACACTGAAAATGAAAACATACAGTGCCCTTCATAATGTTTGGGACAAAGACCCATCATTTATTTATTTGCCTCTGTACTCCACAATTTGAGATTTGTAATAGAAAAAAATCACATGTGGTTAAGTGCACATTGTCAGATTTTAATAAAGGCCATTTTTATACATTTTGGTTTCACCTTGTAGAAATTGCAGCAGCGTTTATACATAGTTCCCCCCCATTTCAGGGCACCACAATGTTTGGGACACATGGCTTCACAAGCATTTGTAATTGCTCAGGTGTGTTTAATTGCCTCCTTAATGCAGGTATAAAGGGCCTGTCCCACTTACGCAATTTTTTCGGCGACTTGCTGGCACCTGTCATAGTCGCAGCAGGTTGCCAAAAATGTTGAAAATCCAGCGGCGACCAGAAAAAGGTATGACGGCTGTTTGGTCGTGAGTAGTCACCCAAAGAGTCGTACCTTTTTCTGGTCGCCACTGGATTTTCAACATTTTGAAAATTTTCGTCATCCTGCTGCGACTATGACGGGTGCCGGCAAGTCGCCAAAAGAATCGCGTAAGTGAGACAGGCCCTTAAGTGAGCGTTCAGCACCTATTCTTTCCTCCACTTTCCATCACCTTTGGAAACATTTATTGCTGTTTATCAACGTGGGGACCAAAGTTGTGCCAATGAAAGTCAAAGAAGACATTATGAGACTGAGAAACAAGAATAAAACTGCTAGATACATCAGCCAAACCTTAGGCTTACCAAAATCAACTCTTTGGAACATCATTAAGGAGAAAGAGAGCACTGGTGAGCTTACAAATTGCCAAGGGACTGGCAGGCCATGGAAGACCTCCACAGCTGATGACAGAGAATTCTTTCTATAATAAAGAAAAAAAACCAAACACCTGTCTGACAAATCCGAAACACTCTTCAGAAGTCGGGTGTGGATTTGTCAATGACCACTGTCCGCAGAAGACATCATGAACAGAAATACAGAGGCTACACTGCAAGATGCAAACCACTGGTTAGCCGCAAAAATAGTAAGATTAAACGAGAACTTACCAGTTTGAAGTTTGATCTGTATTTTATGAGGAGTTACGATGAGGGATTACGTGAAGAACCCGCTCAGTGCGCAGGCGCGGCATACTTCCAAGCAGCGGTGTGGAATCACAGATAGACACAAGTATTTGAAGTAAACATAGTAAAGAAAAGGAGACATCAATTTATTAGTTTGATCCATATAATGAGGGTGGGAGCGGAGGGCACGTAATCCCTCATCGTAACTCCTCATAAAATACAGATCAAACTTCAAACTAGTAAGTTCTCGTTTAATCTTACTATTTTACTTCGGAGTCACGTGAGTGACTACGTGAAGATTTCAAAGCTCTGTGATTTCAAACCGTGTAACAGTTTTATTTCACTCACTGCCGAAAGTTCTTGAGGGAGGAAGTGTTATCGTAATCAACCAATGAATCTGTTTCTCAAGAAACAAAAAAGGTATTTATTAACAATAACAAAATTAAAGTGCTCCCCCGGGCTTAAATTAAATATTTGCAGCTTGTAATATTTTCTCTGCAAATAAATCAGGTTTCATCAACGGCTTATTATAAAAGTTCTGAATGTCGTTTCCCTCGACCATCCTGCTCTATTCAGAATATGGTCAACCGGTACGTCCATTCTGTCGGCCGTTGATGTAGATGCTGCCCTAGTGGAATGAGATTTAAATGTATTAGTATCTATTCCGGCAGCCTTCAGTACCTGTTTGAGCCATCTTGAAATGGTTTGGCTCGTTACCCGGCCATGAGGTTACTTGTGGCTGACCCATAATGCTTTTTCACTCCCTCTGATATTGTGGGTTGTGTCTATGTAATGTTGTAGATGGGTCACGACACACAACCGTGGCTCTTGTGGGTAGGCCCGGAATACCACCAGTGGATTAGCTGTTCCTGGCCTGCTTTGCTTCACCAGACCCTGTATGATGAATGTGATCTGATCTGGGGTGGTCACCATGTTGTCCAGCCTTAACTTGTGTAGTGACTGGACCCTCTGAGCGGATACGAGTGCCATCAACATGAGCGTCTTTAGTGTAGATTGCTCGAGGCTGAGGGATCTGGCTGGTGGCCATTCCCTGAGGTATGTCAGGACCACACTGATATCCCAAATATGGGTATACCTGGGTTTAGGGGCTTGATATCATAAATGCCCTTCATCAGTTTTACCACCAGTGGATGGGATCCCATTGCCTGTTGTCCTGCTGGTTTGAGATAAGCAGAAAGAGCACTTCGCGCTGTGTTGATGGCACTGTAACTGATCCCTTCATCATGGTGTAGATGGGCCAGGAATTCCAGTACGTTGGTGGCTGTGGCTGTTGCATACGTTGTCCCTGTTTCCTGGCAGTACTTCTCCCATTTTCTTATGCTGATTCAGTACTGCCTCTTGGTGGATGTTCAAAGGGATGCCGACATGGTGGTGATGGTTCGTTCGGACAATCCCTGTTCCAGGTAAGGTCTATTCAAAACCTGCAACCCAGGAGTTTAATTTTCTCATGGCATGGGTGGCTTATGCCTGATACTGGGTGAGTTAATAATCCTGGATCACTGGGAAAGACCATTGGTGACTCAACCACCATGTCATGTAGAACCGGGAACCATGGCTGTGTAGGCCAGTCGGGCACCATCAAAATTCCAGAAGCAGAGTCCATCTGTATTTTGCGAAGTACCCGACTGATGAGGCAGAAGGGAGGGATAGCATAGAAGAAGACATTTCCCCAATCCAGCGTGATGGCATGTATCGCTGCTGCCTCTGGGTCTGGTTCCCAAGCGACATATATAGGTAACTGGTGATTTCGTCTTGATGCAAATACATCGATATCTGGCGTTCCTTACTGCTTAATAACTTTAGCAAATACTTTAGGGTTTAACATCCATTCGATGTTATCATTGAATTTGCGTGACCTGGTGTCTGCCACTGTGTTTAGCTTACCTGGTAGATAAGTAGCTGATAGCCAAATATGTCTTTCGACACACCATAGCCAAATCACGTTGACCAATTTGTCGCATGATAATGATTTTATGCCGCCCATATGGTTAATATAAGCCACCACCATAGTATTATCAATCTGTAACCGAACATGCAAGTGCTGCATATTAGATACATATGCTTTTAACCCATAAAAGGCGCCCAACATCTCTAGATAGTTAATGCCCAGTGTCAGTAGTAATGATGACTCTAGGTTAGTCCATCTACCACCTGTGCTGGATATGGAGTTAGTTGCTCCCCAGCCTTGAGCACTGGCATCTGTTTGAAGAACTAAAGTAAGGTTAGTGATGATGATAGAGCTGAAACTATGCCAAACATTTTCTGCCCACCACTGTAGCTGATATTGCTTCAGTGGGTAATTACATGACATGAACATCGTGACCTGTATGTCGTTTTAGTGCCTGTACCTTTGCTGTTTGTAAATTTTGATAGTGCAAAGGTCCGCATTGTGTAGCTGGAAATGCTGCTACCATTTTCCCAATCACTCTTGGGACTTGTCGAATAGTTGGTCGTTTGTTGACCATTAAATAGTTGCATGATTGTGCTAATGCAACCATTTTTTTTTTAATTTTTAAAAAATATATATATTTATTTTTATTTTCCTTTTGGCAAGGTAACAGTCATATGGACTGAGTTAATTGTGAAGCCCAGGTAGTCCATAATAGTGGATGGCTTCAACTTAGATTTATCTGGATGTAGGACGAACCCCAGAGTTTCGAGGAGCTGTTTTGTAGCTGATACTGCTGCCACAGCCAATTCCATCGTTTTCCCTACTATCTGAATATCATCCAGGTATGCCATGACAATATGTGTTTGTTTCTTAGTCTTGCCATGGCTATTTTCAATATTTTGATGAATAATCTTGGGGCTGAAGTTAGCCCATTGGGCAATGCTTTGTACTGCCTCAGCTGCCCCAACCAGATAAATTGTAGGTATCTGCAATGATCCTTGTGTATGGGTATTAGATAGTAAGCATCTTTCAGATCAATGCTTGCCATGAAGTATCCTTTGGAAATCAGTTGTTTGGCAGTAACAAATGTCTCCATTTTGAAATGTATATACTCAACAAACTTATTTAGTGATGTTAAGTCAATGATGATGCGACATCCACCATCTTTTTTGGTTTTATTTGATACAAATTCCAAAGGTTCATGTTTGGTCTTTTGGATGACCTCTCCACTAATGCTGTTGAGTATATACTTGTCACACGTGACAGTAACCCATGCTTCTTTAAACCAGTGTAATCTCCCCTCTGTTAGTAAAGCACCCTTATTCTCTATATGCTGGCAGGAACCAGACCCACCTACCTCCATGTTCATTGGTGTTTCTTTTGTTTCCTGATGTTTTTGTAGGTTTTGCTTGTCTGACGTGCTGGCGATGTTGGGGGGTGGCGCATTTTCCATGGGGTCCGCTGTGGGCCCTGATCTAAAAAAGATCTTTGGGGATAAAATGCGGTCCCCGAGCTTTCACCAGTCCCATATTGAGGACGTTGACTGGTGGATGCCATGGGGTGCTGCCGCTTGGGTATTGTAGCTCTTGGTTTGCTCGTCCCAGGGCCTGCCCTCATGAGGCCGAAAGATGTCGCTGCTTCCTCCATGTCCCTCAGTTTTTTGTTGAGGTCTTTCCCAAATAACAGAGCGTCCGTCTCTGCAGCTGGGGCTCTGCACAACCCAGCAAATTTGGGATTGAGGGCAGGTCTTATGTTTCCCCGCCGGAGATTGTGTATCTCAAATTGTGTGTTGCACATCAGTGCCAGCACATCCTGCTGGCACGTATCCATCTCCGTACTTTGCACAGAACGAGCAAAGGCTGTAATGGCCGACGTCAGGAGCCTTAGGATCCGCTGTAGCTTGATTTCATGGTTACGCATGTTTGACCCCACGTGACCCCAGATCTGGCTGTTCACAGTCTTCACTCTGAGGCCTCACAGTTCTCTGGTGCTGTGTAAAATTCAAGCGCCTCAAGAAGTACCTTCTCCTGCAAGGGCTTATTTGACAGATGATTGATGCTGGCCGCCATTTTTGGTTCCAGCGGTCTTCCAGCACGTGGGGTTGCTACATAGCGTCCACCACACCCAGCAGCTCTTCCTGCTCCTGCACCCCTTGCATACTGCCGAATTCTTCCACCAGCCCCTGTTCCAGACCAGCCCAACCCTGGTCACCAATGCTAGCCTCCAGTAATGAGGGAGCAGAGGGCAGTGCACAAGACACTGTGGAGGAGGTGCCTGACCTACCTCCGCGAGAACGCTCCTTCTGCGTATCCCGCTGGAGCATCTGCTCCAAGAGCTGTTGTAAGCTCTGGCGGCTGTCTCTCCTCCGTGTAGGTGGAGACATGTCCCCATCCGACGAATCAGACATTACCGGCCGGTTGCTCTCATGGCTTTCCTCCCTGTCCGCTGTGCAGGCATTAGCGGGACTGGGCTCGGCTCGGTCTCGGGTATAGCGGAGCGCTCTATGAGCGGTCCTGCCGCCTGTTGCTGCCCCCCTGAGATTAAACGCTCCTCTGGTGGAGTTGAGCTGGGGGCAGTTCTGTTGGAGAGTCTTCTCTTGAGTGTACTTATTTGCTAAGAACACCCACACTCTCTTTCTCCGTTAGACTAGTTGAATATACTCACCCAAGGGTCCGTTTTTTTTAAATGCAGCCGGAGCGCCTTCCTCCAGCTGCCGCCGCTGTTGCACTGCTGGCGTAATGCCGCGCCTGCGCACTGAGCGGGTTCTTCACGTAGTCACTCACGTGACTCCGAAGTAAAATAGGATGGCCGGGTTACAGTTTGCCAAGAAATACTTAAAAGAGCAACCACAGTTCTGGAAAAAGGTCTTGTGGACAGATGAGACAAAGATTAACTTATATCAGAGTGATGGCAAGAGTAAAGTATGGAGGAGAGAAGGAAGTGCCCAAGATCCAAAGCATACCACCTTGTCTGTGAAACGGTGGTAGGGGTGCCTGGGCATGTATGGCTGCTGAAGGTACTGGCTCATTTATCGTCATTGATGATACAACTGCTGATGGTAGTAGCATAATAAATTCTGAAGTGTATAGACACATCCTATCTGCTCAAGTTCAAACAAATGCCTCAAAACTCATTGGCCGGCGGTTCATCTACAGCAAGACAATGATCCCAAACATACTGCTAAAGCAACAAAGGAGTTTTTCCAAAGCGAAAAAATGGTAAATTCTTGAGTGGCCAAGTCAATCACCCGATCTGAACCCAATTGAGCATGCCTTTTATATGCTGAAGAGAAAACTGAAGGGGACTAGCCCCCAAAACAAGCATAAGCTAAAGATGGCTGCAATACAGGCCTGGCAGAGCATCACCAGAGAAGACACCCAGCAACTGGTGATGTCCATGCAAAAGATATGCAACAAAATACTAAACATGACTACTTTCATTTACATGACATTGCTATGTCCCAAACATTATGGCACCCTAAAATGGGATGACTATGTATAAACACTGCTGTAATTTCTACATGGTGAAACCAAAATGTATAAAAATGGCCTTTATTAAAATCTGACAATTTGCACTTTAACCACATGTGATTTTTTTCTATTACAAATCTCAAATTGTGTACAGAGGCAAATAAATAAATGATGGGTCTTTGTCCCAAACATCATGGAGAGCACCGTACATATGATCATCAGAAAATATCGCCACTTCTGACCGTTGATTAAAGAAAGGTCATTGATAAAGTAGTTTAAGATACTGTATATAGGTCTTAGTCATTGCCTGAAAAACTCTTGTATTGATTTCTTGGGGTAGAATTTATGACCTCCAAAAAACTAAGCTTTGTGCCATTTTTCTTTGTACACAGTATGACTTCTACAAAGTGGAGTATTTCATTTAGAGACCCATTGATTTCAGTACCTTGATGCTACTTGGTGAAATTCTATCTTGACTGTTAAGGGCAGTCACTCTCACCTCATCGCTGGAATTCAGCTCTTCAGTCCACGCATAGCTGTGTGAAGGTCTGGTGCCGAGTACTGCTGGTGTAACTCAGAATCGCATCATTCATTAAGAGTCGATGATAGAACTTTAACTTGAGGAATTAATTCTTTCCAGAGGCTGGCCTGAGCTGCTGAGTATTTCCAGCATTTTGTCTTAAAGCCCACCTAGTACTGAAGCACGCCTTCATCACTGCAACTAGGATCTTTGGATGTATCCAGTACTCTCTGCCATTTTTAGATTAACTCATTGGGTGAACTGAATTTTCTGGACACCAATAGACCATCTACTTGGCATTTCTGGATGTGATTGCAAATGCTTCAGGATTTTCTTTAGCACCCACATGGTGGGCATAATTCAAGAAAGAGTTAGATATAGCCCTTTGGGCTAACAAAATCAAGGGATATAGGGAGAAAGCATGAACGGGGTACTGATTTTGGATGATCAGCCATGATCATATTGAATGGCCGAATGGCCTACCCCTGCACCTATTTTCTATGTTTCTATAACACGCTATGACTATGTTTCTATAGTCATAACACGCTATGTTTCTGTGACTGAACCAGTGTGGTTTATCAAATCAATGTATATCATTTACTGGTAGGGGGAATACGAAAGTATTGAGATTTTCCTTTGATCATACACATCACATCTGGAGTACCAATGGTTTCCATTTTTTAAGGATGCAAATGGATCGGAAACATTTCAGATTTTCAAAAATAATAGCTGAAATGGCAATATTGTCAGAGCAGGCAAGATTTGTAGCTCGAAGTTTAGAAAGGTAAATGGTAACTTGACTGAAACATACAGTACAAGATCTGAGAGTCTGACAGGGTGAATGTGGAGAGAGTGTTTTACCTTGCATGATAATCCAATATTGGTATCACTGTCTAATAATATGGGGTCACCCATTTAAAGAAAAGTTTTCTCAGGTGGTTGTGAATGTTTGGAACTCTTTTTCTCAAAGGGTGAAGGAATCCACAACTATGGATTCCAAACGTTTATTGCAGGGGCAACGTTTTTGATAAGGGAGTGAAATGGTTGGCAGGAATATAGAGTCGAGGTTATAATAATATCACGTGTAATCTTATTGAACCGGTTTGAGAGATTAAATGGCCTATTCCTGCACCTAAGTTGTATTTCATACCAGGCCTTCCTTGCTCATGTGCTTTAAGTCTCTATTTATAAAGCCCAGGATCCAGAATGCATTTTAACCACTTTGTCAACCTGCCCAGCCACTAACAGAGAACTCTGCATATATACCACGTCCTCTCTGTTCTTATAACTGTTTTAGAATTGAACTCTCTAGTTGATATTACATTTTTCTCATTCTTGCAATACTTCACATTTTATTGTATTTCATCTGCCATTCATCTGCCTTATCCACCAGCTTGTGTGTCATTTGCAAATTTTGACATCATGTCCTATACACAGGCATTTGAGGATGCAAGAGGCAGTTTATTATAAGTAAAACAAATTATGAGATTAAACCTGCAAAGGACATAAAAGTAGATGGTAAAAGCTTCTATAAATAAGTAAAAAACTGCATTCACGGTGTACGTTCTTTACATTCAGAAATGGAAGAATAGGTAAATGGTATGATAATTAAACACATACTTTGGTTCTGCCTTCTCAGGACACAAGTAACTTCCTAAAATTATTAGGGAAATATAGATCTAATGAAGATAGGAAATTAGTATTGGTAAGAAAATAGGTGAGGAAATAAAATGTAATAATTTGAATTTTGCCATCTTAACTGGGTTGTATAGCGATTTGTAAGGAGGATGCAAAGAGACTTTAAGTTATCCACTTTGCAAAGACAAAGGGCAGAGTTTTATTAAAATTATAATTAGATGGGAACAGATGATGTAAAGAGACTGGCAATGGAGAGAAAACAAATTCCTGTCTGGAAATGTGGTTTCCTATGGTCCTGTAAAATGGTGGAAAAAGACTTGTCCATACTTGTCCATAATATTTCTTGCATTTTATTAGTCAGATTAATCAACGTGCCAAACATTTTGACATGGACCCTATCAGTCTGTCCATGCTTGCATTAGTTTGTGGTCATTTCAGAATCCCATGACATAGTATTGATAGTCCTTTCAGGAAATGGCACACTAGCAACAAGGCTTGGAACCATGGTAAAGGTATAGCAATGCTGACATACCTGCTATATCCATCTACAATTTTCCAAGACTTTTCATGATGATTGGCTGCCCAAAATTTCAGACTGAAAGTGACTTGATTAGACAAACACCTAGTTAGGAGGATCCTCCCTTATAGTCTTGAGAGTCTTTATGAGAAAGGGCCATTTGGTGCTTCTGGCACCAGATGTAAGCAACATTAAAGGTCTGGACCATAGAGGGCAATGCTATTTTGAAAGCTTTGTAAAAGCATGGTCATAACAGTTAAATTAAAGCAACTCTTTTTGAGCATTTGATGAGCAAGTTGTTAGAGAATACGGAGGTGCTGAGATGCCTTAGTAGGGAGTTGGAGAAATGGCTGAACACCACCTGATAGCTGTCTGGGTGCACGAATGGTGTGAGTGATGCAACTGGCTTTGTAAGAAGGCATCATACATGAGAAACAGTTCAAATGTAGTGTTCTGTACAGAACCACATTGGTTACAGCTGGAAAAGAGGCCTTTCAACACAGGCTCTAAGGGCAATCCACCTGCTTCCATTCATAAGGTCATCTGATAGGAGCAGAATTACGCCCATCAAGTCTACTCAATTATAGCTGATCTATCTCTCCCTCCTAACCCGTCTCCTGCCTTCTCCACATAAACCCAGACAACCGTTTCCTCTACCATCTTCTCACATTTCTCAAATTATTTCCTTTCAAATAGGTACACAGCTTCGAATTCAACAAATTGTACCTGCTTCCACTATTACCCCTGGAGTTTCAGATCCCAGACATTCCCTGCATAGAAAGGTTTTCCTCGTGTTACTTTCAGTCCTTCCACCAAATCCCCTCCATTTTATATCCCCTGGTTCTTCGCCCCTCCACCCATGGGAACAGTTTCTATATGCTTTATCTATATGCTTTGTGATTTTAAATCCTTCTATCAGTTGTCATTTTAACAACTTCTGCCCAAGAACTCCAGCCTCTTCCATCTATTCACCAAATTAAAATACCTGGAATTCCTTATCCCTGGAATCTTGTGAATTTTAGTTTCAGCCCACTGTAACTCTCGTGCACCTACCACTCAGCCAATGTCCCAATCAGGGGTTATATATCCATGGCAGTTGATTGGGATTGCAGGAGTGTAGTAGGATCTCAGAATTTGGATAATATTTAGTCATTGTTAGCTTGGTAGCTAGGGAATTAGGAATTGGTTTGAGGATCGATTGTTAATCAAATGTTAACCGTAAGGTCCGTTTGCAGCTACTGAAGATGCTACAGCATGCCCCACTTCAGCTGTTACACTAAGTATTTTTTGTAAAGTTATAAACAGGCCCACCACTGATTTTCCAGCACCTTTGGTTCTAGAGCCTTGCTGTATTATCCGTTTTGCTGGACCAACAGCAGTCTTGGGGGGCCAAGATACCGGCCCGCAAAGTCGGCCACGGAAGTCGGATAGGGAAACGGATCTGCCGGCTCCGGTGGGACCCGAGTTCCAGAGCCTTAGACGCAGAGTGCAAATCGATCAGCGCAGAAGTGCCAATGAGGTAGAGATCGGCCGCCCCACCTGGTCTAGGTGCCACATTTTCAGGAGGGGGGGGGGGGGGGGGGAGGGGGTGGAAAGGAAGCTTTCAAGTGCGCTCTCTTAATTTTGTTGGATTAGAGGAGCCGGATGCCAGTTGCCAGAAAATCCGTGGTGGACCTGTAATAACTGTGTTACATCTGTGCTAAAATTGACTTGATTATCTTTGAATATTTCTTCAAGACTTTTGCTAAGTCATAGGTTAAAAACTGGCCAATCTGCATAATATAACTTATATCTGCATATATAATTGACAGATGTATATACTTACCCTATCCCATCAATAAACTCAAGATAGGCCACCTCCCTTGTTCTGTATTTAAACCTGAGGCATGTCAAAGACTCAAACTCAAAAAGGGAAGTCATAATTAATGCTTTATGGGCTCTCTCTGAGGAAGAAAAGTCAATAAATATTAATAATCAAAACATTATTTATATGAAAATTTTACAAATATTAAGACAGGAATACTGTTCAATATCTGTAGAGTTAATAACTGTAACATGTGGTTTAAACAAATTTTATGCAGTGTTTCTACCATACCAAAGCATTAGTTCTGTACTGGTAAGCAACAACTTTGCCCAATTCAATAAACCATACAGTGACAGAGTTTCCAAGCCAAGTGAATATTTCTTGGGAATGGTCAGATATATGGAATAAAACATTGAGTTCCATAATATTGATATATGCCTCCATTTGACTTCTATTTAAACTGGACAAGCTGAAGAGTATCCACTAGGTGGCACACTGCATGACCATTCTGCATCAGGTAATGTTATATTTGAATTCAGAAACCCTCAAATGAGTTATTGTGCCAGGATGTGAATGAGACCAATTGAAACCACTTTCAGAACCATCTCATGACCAGAAGTCCCATAGACTGTCACAAATCATTGGTGTGACTATTTCTGGCACTTCTATGCCACGCAGAAGCAAGAAAATAGTCATAGAGCACGGAATCAGGCTCTTCCACCCTGTCAATGCTGACCAAAATTCCCCATCTACATTAGTCTCACCTGCTAATGTTTGGCTCATATCCCTCTAAATCTTTCCAAATGTCCTGTCCAAATGTACCTGTCCAAATGTTGTTATTGTACCCGCCTCAATTACCACCTCTGATACTTGTTCCATATACCCACCACTCTCTGTGAAAATGTTGCTCCTCAGTTTCCTATTAAATCTTTCCCCTTAAACCTATGTTCTCTGGGTCTTGATTCCCCTACCCTGGGAAAAAGACTCTTTGCATGCTATCTACTCACCTCTTGATTTTATACACGTATAAAATTACCCCATAGCCTCCTACACTCCAAGGAATAAAGTTCTAGCATGCCCAATCTCTCCATGTAGCTCAGGCACTCGAGTCCCTACAACTTCCTCATAAATCTTCTCTGCATTCTTTCCAGCTTAACATTTTTCCTATAGCAGGATGACCAAAACGTAACATTATACTCCAAATACAACTTCACCAATGTCTTTTACAACTGTAATATATAATCCAAACTTATATACTCAATACCCTGACTGATAAAGGCCAATCTATCAAAAGCGTGGTTGACTACCCTACCTACCTGTGACGCAACTTTCAGTGAATTTTATACCTGTACTCCTGGATCCTTCTGCTTACAGCACTCCCTAGGGCTCCTAGCATTTACTGTGAAGGTTCCAAATTGACTTGACTTCCCAAAATGCAAAACATTGCACTTATCTGCAATAAACCCCATCAGCTCTTCCTCAGCCCACTTGGCCAGCTGATCAAGTAATATTTGATAGCCACAAACAGAAATGGGCCTAGCACCGATTCCAGAGGCACAGCACTGGTCGTTGGCCTCCTATCCGAAAAACAAGCTTTCACCACGACCCTCTGCTTCCTTACATGAAGCTAATTCTATATTCAGTAGACTAGCTCTCCCTGGATCCCAATCAATCTAACCTTCCAGATAAAGCTACCATGCAGAATCTTAAAGGTCTTGCTAGAATCTCTGTAGACAATGTCCTTGGGATTACCCGTGTCAACCTTTTTGGTTACCTTCAAAAAACTCAGATTCATAAGACACAATCTTCCACCTACAAAACCTGTTGACTATACCTATCCACCCTCTGTCTAACCAAATGTATATACATCTTATCCCTCAGAATCCTCTCCAGTAACTTGCCTATCATAGATGTTAGGTCCACTGGTTTACAGTTCCCATGCTTTCCTTTGCAGCTCTTCTTAAATAGAGGTACAACATTAGCCACCTTCTAATGATACCCACGTCTAATGATAATTTGTATATCTCAACCAGGGATCCTGCAATTTAATTTCTAGCTTTCCAGTGTCCCCAGATATATCTCATCAGAGCCGGGAGATTTAACTACCTTCATATGGCTTAGGGCGTACAGCACCTCCTTGACTGTAATATGGACAGTCCTCAAGACATCTCCATTAACTGCCCCAAGTTTCTCAGTCTTCATGTCTTTCTTCATTATAAAAACAGTGGAGAAATACTTGTTGAGAACATTTGTCCATCTCCTGAAGCTCCACACATAGTTGACTGCTTTGTTTTCTGAGGGGCCATATTCTACAGTATCTCTGTTACCCTCTTTCCTTTAATGAACTCATAAAACCTCTTTGGATTCTCCTTAATATAATCTGCCAGAGCTATTTCCTGCCCCCTTTTTGCCCTCATGATTTCCTTCTTAAGTATGCTCCTTAAGTAAAACTCCTTCAGGGATACACATGAACCCAGCTGCCTGTACATGGACTATGCCTTCTTCTTTTTCGTGAGCAGTGCCATAATGTCTCTCATCATCCAGGCTTCCTTACTCTCACCTGCTTGGCCCTTCACTCTAAAATGCATGCCTTGAACTCTCGGAATCACACTTTTAAAAGCATCCCACTTTCCAGAATTCCCTTTGCCCACGAACAACCTACTCAAATCAACTTTAGCAAATTCCTATCCAATACCATCAATTCAGAATTTTAACTTGTGGGACCACCCTGTCTTTATCCACTGGTCCCAAAAGATTTGCCACTGACACTTCAGTCACATGCCCTTCTTAATTTCTTAAGTGTAGAACAAATTTTGCCCTCTCCCTTGTAGGGCCCTCTACATATTGCCTGAGGAAGCAATCCTGAATACATTTGACAAATTCCACCCCACTTAAGCCCTTGCACTATGGCAGTCCCAGTCTATACTTGGAAAGTTAAAACCCCCTACTATGATAACCCTATTAGTCTTGCAGCAGCCTGCAATCTCCTGGCATATTTGTCCTTCTATTTCCCGTGGATTATTTAGCCATCCCAAAACACACCCAACAGAGTGATCGTTCCCTGAAGAAGGGTCTCGACCCGGAAAGTCACCTATTCCTTTTCTCCTGAATACTGTTTGACCTGCTGATTTACTCCAGCTTTTTATGTCTATCTTCGGTTTAAACCAGCATCAGCAGTTCCTTCCTACACATCCCTTTTTAATTTCACAGTTCACCTATAAGACCTCAGGCTGAAACATCAATAATGTCCTTACTCAACAAACTATTAGTAATGTCCTCACTGGACAAACTAATGGTAATGTAAAGTGAGTATGTTTAAGTGAATGTCAATCAGCCAATAAATTTTATGAAGAAATGCAATTAGATGGGACGAGTGGAGGTTTGGGTCTATTAACCTATTGAGCAAAGGTATTAAATATGATAGTTAAACAAAGACACAATGTGCTGGAGTAACTCAGCGGGTCAGGCACAATCTCTGGAGTCATGGATAGACTACCTTTCGGGTCAGAACCCTTCTTCAGACTGATTGTCTGCATCAATGGTCCTGAAGTGGTGATAGTCAAGCCGTGTAAGTGTAAATATTATCAACAATTTAACCTAGTCCAACCACATTGACCAAGAAGCTAAAAAAGCACACAACCGCCTCAAATTTGGCAACTAAGTCAGCCCAAGACTGCAAGAAACTACAGAGCTGTGGATGCAGCCCAATCCATCACACCAACCAGCCTCCTCCATCAATTGACTATCTACACTTCACGCTGCCTCAGGATGGGCTGAAGATATAAACCTGAAAGCACGTACCACCCGATTCAAGAATAGGGCGGTCACGGTGGCGCAGCGGTAGATGTTGCTGCCTTACAGCGAATGCAGCGCTGGAGACCCGGGTTCGATCCCGACTACGGGTGCTGTCTGTATGGAGTTTGTACGTTCTCCCCATGACCTGCATGAGTTTTCTCCGAGATCTTCGGTTTCCTCCCACACTCCAAAGACGTACAGGTTTGTAGGTTAATTAGCTTGGTAAATGTAAAAATTGTCCCTAGTGGGTGAAGGATAGTGTTAATATGGGGGAATCGCTGGTCGGTGAGGACCCGGTGGACCGAAGGGCCTGTTTCCGTGCTGTATCTCTAAACTAAACAGCTTCTTCTCTACTGTTATCAGACTTTTGAACACGCCTTTCATAAGCTCAGAATGTATCCTCAAACATCCAATCTATCTTATTGCAGCACTCACACTTTTTTCTATCTGCACTTTCTCTGTAGCTGTAACACTATATTCTGCAGATAGACACAAAAAGCTGGAGTAACTCTGCAGGGCAGGAAACATCTCTGGACAGAAGAAATGGGTGACGTTTCGTGTCAAGACCCTTCTTCAGACTGATGTCAGGGACGTGGGTGGGACAGAGATGGAATGTAGTCGGAGACAGTAAGACTGGTGTGAGAACTGGGAAGGGGGAGGGATGGAGAGAGCGGGAAAGAAGACTATTTGAAGTAAGAGAATTCATTGTTCATACCGCTGGTGTGTATGCTACCCAAGCAAAATATGAGGTGCTGTTCCTCCAATTTGTGCTGGGCCTTCCTTCCTCCACAATATATTCTGCATTCTGTGGGTTTTTTTGCACTACCTGTTGTACTCATGTTTGGAATGATCTGCTCACACAGTACATGAAACAAACATTTTCACTGCATCTTAGTACATAAACCAATACCAGATTATGGTGTAAGAGAATTCTGCTAATCGCATGGATTCGGTAGGCCAAAGGTCTTTTCCATGCTGTGTCTCTAAATAGGGTAGCTTTGAGAACTGAGTCCACGCATCAGATGAATTATATATACAGTGAAGAGAGCACACTACTTCGCAAACCACCCACCTTGTCAGGCATCTTTCCCATCTGTGGATGAGTCTGCTGCTCTCCATATTGGTGTTGTAAGTCATGTATGATCTCACAAACCACAATGGAAGCAACCCACCCTACATCCCAAAGAACTGCCCAAGGAGACATTTCCTTCAACTAATGTCCAGCCTTCAAAGGCAGAAGTCTTTCGAATGTCAAATATAATGCAAAGCTTACAAGATACCTTCGGCAAGATCCTAAACTGCATATTGCTCATCCTTGTATTGTGGCATAGCACAATTTCACCGTGTTGGCTCTTGCTGATTGGTTAAGAAGGCAGTTCAGATTTCTATATATTTTTTACTCTCACTGGGAGTAGTTCAGTTTTCCCAAGAGTCATAATAACTGTATTGCCAAGGTCTGCAAGCCCTATTTATCACAACTCCTCATAGATGATTGCAGTGATAGTATTGGGTATTTATTTTTATTATAAGGTGGGGTGTAACTTTGCACATTTATTTTGCAGTAGGCCAGCTATTATTTCCCATCTCCAATTACCCCTAACAAGGTGTGGTGACAAATGTTCAAGAACAGTAAACATGTAATTGTTCCATTTGTGATAAATATGACACATAAATACTCTTGACTCTTGAAGTAATTAGTTAGTAAGATGACACATTTAAGTTACTTACTGTAATTTGATTTGAAAGCATAGGGTATATAAATATTCTTATTATGTGAGGAGGGCCATAAGCAACTCCTGTGACCAGCTGAACAAATCGTATTTGCATGCTCACGATAATCACCAGTTATAATACCTTGTAAGGAACTGATATTCACTAGAAAAATCAAAAAATAAAATTAAAATGCAAGGCATATCTGATGCTGTTAAGCATTAGTTACTAAACTTTGCAGGAGTTTCTTTACATTTTTTCATTTATGTATAGAAGTGAATTGGTATTGTTACCATTATATAAACAAGGCATATTTAAGTCACAAAAGAATTACGCTTCAATTTAAAAAATAGAAAAAAATTCAACATCTAAAACTGTATTATTCAAGAGGCTAATGTTCCCTGCATAGAGGCAGCAAGTATCTGCTTCAGTCACCTACTTGTCCATCATGACACAAACAATTGTTGTAGTTCATCCATGCAGTCTTAAAATGCCTTCCATTGCATATCCACCATCAACCCTTTAAGAATCAATTGTCAGTCTATATTGGCCAATTCACATCTCATACCCTCAAAGTTACCTTTCTTTAAGTTCAGAACCCTTGTTTCTGAATTAACTATGTCACTCTCCATCCTAATGAAGAACTCAACCATATTATGGTCACTCTTGCCCAAGGGGCCACACACAACAAGACTGCTAACTAACCCTTCCTCATTACTCAATATCCACTACAAAATCCAATGCAAAATTAATAATTGTTTTCACTGGACTGTTTGATGTTGAGTTTCTTCATAGTTTGAAATTCATTCATCTTGGCAAGTGAACTGCATTGCATCATGTTCCTGACTTATGCCTTTTATTTAATGGAATTGTTTTGATATTTTAGTAGCCGAGTCATTTGTCACAGGATGTCCAGTTTTTGACCAGGCTCTTGTAGCTACAGTATTTATGTGGCTTCTTCCATTGATTTTCTGGTTAAAGGTGACCTCCAAGAGGTATGATGGAAGACGGAATGATAATGTCATTTAATAACAAGGATAGCTAACTAAACATTTTCATTGGAAATACTTGATAATATTGGGCATTTTAGGTGCCTGACAAAATGGCGGATTTCTGCTTTTGCAAAGCCTGCTTGACATCCTTTGCAAAGGCTGCAAAGACCATGAGGATCATGGCTCCAGAGTGTCTGGGGCTTGGGAAGGGGTTGAATACAGATTGATGTCCAGATGTCCTTTAATTGATAATATGTATGAGGGTTTTGCAGAGGGAGCTAGGTCCTGCTGCAAATGCATGCTCAGGATTGGTTGGGAGATGATGGGTTATAATAATGTTCATAACTATGTTGCATGGTCCTCGCGCAGTTACTCATGATTGGTCAAGGAGAGGGGCCTTGCCCAAATTGTTTACTTTACCTGGTAGAATGTTTCTTTGCTTAATGGAATTGTTTCCCACTAGGTGCTTTCTATCGAAACAATGTTATGTGATATTTTGTGATTGGGTTAGGGAACTGTCAATGAATGTATTTTGTAACCTTTATTGATGATTGGCTTGTAGGGGTTGCCCCCCCCCCTCCCCCCATGTATTTCACGCCAAGGTTCCGTGAAGGTTTAAAAGAGGGGAGAGCACATGAGAGTGTGCCGATCTTCTGGGGTAGCACTTGGGACTGTGGTGATCTTCTGGAGTTGTTCTATTCGCACGAGGCTGAAGGGCTTGAACGAGTAGAGGACAAGGATCGGACCCGCGGTGTTGGACTAGGTATCGTATAGGTAGTGTATTTGTGTTGGATAATAAAGAGAGTTGATTACCAGTGCTTGTATTCGGTGTTTGACTGAACCAGACTAAGGAGGTAAGACTAGGACCGGAATTACATTGGGGGCTCGTCCGGGATCTCAACAGTGCCAAACATAAATTTGCGGTCAGGGAATTGAGTCGTTTCAGATTGCGAGAGGAGAAATCGGCGCCACGGTGCGACTTTCGCATCGATTTTCCCCACTCCACTGATCTAGGACGAATCGATCATTCGCGTGCTTGTGTTTGGATTCCTGACGAGATCGATAAGAATAGTAGTCTGGCGAGCACTGAGGCCGAGGGTTTGAGTCCCTGCCTGAGGGAAGTGGATGGTGGGAGTTGGGCTCACAAGGGTTTTCTCTAGTGGGTTTGAGGCCCCACACCTTTGTTAGTCAACAGCTGTACCATTGAGTTGGCCCGATATATTTGAGGGTTGGAAGCTCCAATCAGGCTGGGATACAAATTTCGAGTTACGAGGTATCTTCATAGACAGGGCTGAGTAGGGACAGTACTAAGAGGGGTAAGTACTGTATCGGTACTGAGAGTGCGATTGGAAAGGGACACTTTAAAAATCAGCATCGAAGACCAGCGCGAAGCGGAGATATGCTGAGGACCAGTATTTAGCAGGTGGGAAGGAGTTGCCTAGGGGGTTTGAGTCCCCGCCTGTGTGCTGTTTAAGACCTTCGGACAAGTTTAAGAACTTTGGAACAGTACTGGGAACTCAGTGTTTGAGTATAGATTGGCTGAGAAATACTTTTCTCAGCCAAAGCAACACTGAGAAGGGATTGGGAGATGTGTCTATTATATGGAACAGTGATTTAAATTCTAAATTTTCCAATTCAAATTTCACCAAATTCAGGGCTTCATATTGAAGGTCACTGATTATTGTATAGAGATCCGTTTTGATCTACTCCGGGCTTTCATATCGAGGGCACTGGCTATTGTATATTAATAAAATTGTAAAATAGATTTGACTCCATCCCCTACTCCCAATTCCTCCGTTTACGCCGCATCTGCACCCAGGATGAGGTGTTCCACACCAGGGCATCGGAGATGTCCTCATTCGTCAGGGAACGGGGTTACCCTCTTGTACTATAGATGAGGCGCTCACTAGGGTCTCTTCTATAACTTGTAACTCTGCTCTCACTCTCCATCCTGCCCACTCGTAACAAGGGCAGAGTCCCCCTTGTCCTCACCTTCCACCCTACCAGCCATCACATTCAACAAATAATCCTCCTAAATTTTCGCAACCTCCAACGGGATCCCACCACCGGCCACGTCTTCCTATCTCCTCCCTGTCTACTTTCCGCAGAGACCGCTCCCTCTGTAACTCCCTGGTCAATTTGTCCCTTCCCACCCAAACCACCCCCTCTCCTGGCACTTTCCCTTGCAACCGCAGGAAATGCTACACTTGTCGCTTTACCTCCCCCCTTGACTCCATTCAGGGACCCAAGCAGTCTTTCCAGGTGCAGCAGAGGTTCACCTGCACCTCCTCCAACCTCATCTATTGCATCCGCTGCTCTAGGTGTCAGCCGCTCTACATCGGTGAGACCAAGCGTAGGCTTGGCGATCGCTTCACCCAACACCTCCGCTCGGTCCGCATTAACCTACCTGATCTCCCGGTGGCTCAGCACTTCAACTCCCCCTCCCATTCCAAATCCGACCTTTCTGTCCTGGGCCTCCTCCATGGCCAGAGTGAGGACCACCGTAAATTGGAGGAGCAGCACCTCATATTTCGCTTGGGCAGTTTACACCCCAGCGGTATGAACATTGACTTCTCTGATTTCAGGTAGTCCCTGCTTTCTCCTCCCCTTCTCAGCTCTCCCTCAGCCTACTGTCTCTGCCTCTTCCTTTCTTCTTCCTGCCCCCCCCCCCACCCTCACATCAGTCTGAAGAAGGGTCTCAACCCGAAACGTTGCCTATTTCCTTCACTCCATAGATGCTGCCTCACCCGCTGAGTTGCTCCAGCATTTTTGTCTACCTTCGATTTTCCAGCACCCGCAGTTCCTTCTTAAACAAAATAGATTTGAAATAACTTAGTATAAATAGATAATATATTGTTAATATTGTTAAGTTAGAGTGTTTGCATGTTAGATACTGCCGTTGTAATCGTAGTTTGAATCGTGATTGTATAGCGTGATTAAGCTTTTGCAATTGGAGTCCAAATCGTGACTGTGCGATCGAGGGGGCATATCCTGTGGTTCCAGGGACGAGTAACCTGTTAGTGGAAAAGTAACTTGGGAGAGGAATAAGTACCCTTAGTGGAAGAAGTACCTTGAAGGAAATAGTACCGTCAAGTATAACTTGGGAGAGGAATAAATACCCATTAGTGGAAAAGTACCTTGAAGGGAATAGTACCGCCAAGTGAAAAAGTACTTTGAAGGGAAAGTCTCCTGGACCCATGGGAGCGGTTCCGTTGATTGACAACAGGACGATTTGGGTAATTTAGAATATTGTGATTTATTTAGAACTGTACAGTTGTGAATGCTTATTATTCGAATGCTTTTATTTTACATTGCAGTGTGTTTTTGTATGATAATTATTGGTAGTATTATTTCTTGTTTAAGTACGATTTTGCTTGCATGTTACGAGCTCATTTGCCTTTGTTTAGATTGGAGTGTGTTTGATTGTTCCATTGCACCTTAGACTGAGATTGTTTACCGACTTGAGATTGTTTACAGGTTTGAAAGCTTGTGTGAATTCTGTGCGTGAGATTGGTGTGAAAGAATTTTGAGTACTCGGGTTGAAAGGAGAGATTGATTGTGTGAGAGACTTACTGGCGCGTTGAAGAATTTTGGCCATTGTTTGTAGCAAACTTGTTAGGTCTTGTGAGTGGAGTGTGAATCGTTTGGATACGGTGTCCATTGTTAGTAACAATGGGAAACCAGATTGAGAGAGATACAATAGAAGATCCCGAAAGCCCATTACAATTAGTTTGTAGTGAGTTTCCACAAAAAGCGGAAAGATTGAAATATTTTCGGGAGCGTTGAATAAGAAATTAGGAAATGATTTGTGGACAGAAGGAGGGGTCGGAACACTGAATGGAGTGAAATACATTGAGAAGATTGTTTGGCAATGTAGCAATAATGATGTAGCAAAGGAACTTATTGGGCTATGGAGACAATATTACGAAGGAGTAGAAGAATGCAGAGAGGCTGCGATAATGGCGAACTGGCAGGTGGCAGCTTTGAAGCTTGGAATAGAGTTAAAAGACGATGAAGGAAACAAACCTCTAGATACCTTAAAGAAGGAATGTGGATGTGCTTATAGAGAACAAAGGGAACGGGAGAAAAATAGCTCCTGAAGGGAAACTGGCATTTGTAGACTTAGAGTTAAGGGACCCGCTGGTTGGCTTTGGCTTGGAAGGGGGAGATGAAGAATATTTAGAAGATTGGGAGAGCATTCGAATTAAAAGAAGTTTGCAGCCTCCACCATATTCCCCTTGCGCTCCCTATACTCCCCCTTCACATTCAGCACCTTGTACACCTTGTGTGCATCACAGACCTCCTCCTGTGCTACAGCACCACCCACACCCCCTGCTGTAGTACCTGCTCATCAGACAGCAGCACCAGGACAGACTTTGTTTGTATCTATTTTAACTTATACTGTTCCATCAGGGACTGGATTGTTTTAGTGTTGTTATTATTATTATTATGTGTGAAATGTTTTAAACGTCATGTGCGATGCTCCGGTATTCCCTGGGAAACGTCTTTTCGTTTTGCACTGCACAACTGTTGCTTGCAAGATGACAATAAAGGAATTGAATTGAATTGAATTGAATTGAATTTGACCCCAACCACTCCACCACTGGCAGATAGTCCAGTGGCGCATAGGACAAGGAGCAAAACAAAGAAAATAGCTCCCGTGTTTAAAGATAAAGATCAAGTACGACCACCAGAACCATTTTATGAGCCTAAACCTAGAAGGATAAGACGACCACCTAGAGAGACAATATATGCCTTTAAGAAATATCGCCTTCCCCCTAGTGATGAGGATGATACATCGGAGGGTGAGACAGTATCAGGGGACACTGAGAGTGAGTTAGACATAGCAAAAAACTATGAAGGAAGAACAAATATCCCATCGTCAGTTCCCAGTTAGGGAGATGCCTAACCCAGCCTTTGATCCGGCTAATGCAGTTGGTGCAAACAATCCCCGAACCATTGATGTATATTCCCCATGGAAACCTAATGAAATCATGGCAGTACTGACTAAAATACCTGACAGAAAGAAATCACCTGCTTCCTTTGAGGACTATCTCCGGACCACTATGTGTGTGTATCACGCTGACTCAAGGACTTATGGGCTGTAATACAACAGATCATAACTCCTACAGAGCATACCAGGTTCTTAGCTACTATAGGACTCCCAACTCATGAAGCACTGGCTAATGTGATCACCGATAATAGTGCAAAAGATGCAGCTTTAACTGCCCTTGCTAATACCCTTCAAAAACTGATAGATAGCTAGGATTCTGGATGTTCGGCCAAAGAAAGGAGGAGCAGATGAGTTTTAAAAAGGTTCTCGGAACTATATATGGACCAGTCAGAAGATCTAAATTTTCGTAATGGGGCAAATTCTCCTCAGTACTGCGCAATATTGTTAAACTGTCTGACAACTAATGTGGCCAAAGCCATTAAAACAAACAACATGGACTGGTCGGAAAACAGTTCCAGTCAAATGGCTCGTGCAGTAAGGTATCATTGAAGAATATCAAGAAACAAGAGAGTCAGCCAGTGGTTAAGGCAAAAACTGAATATGTAACAAAGAAGGAGGCGCCAAAGTCTAATTTCGATTTATGGAGTCCTCAGACAAGGGCAAGGCATAGTTTGAAAGAATGGACAAGGCCACCAGAAACGGATTATCCAGGTTACCCTGATGAGCCACCTCACCTAGAACCAATTTCTCCAAGACCAAACTGGAGAGGGAATAGAATATTGGGACAAGACCAATGCTACGCTTGCGGTGGATTGGGTCACTGGAGTAAAGAGTGCCCAACACGAGGACAAAATGAAGGAGGGGGTCAGAGACCCAAGAGATCAAAGAGACCTAAGAGATCAAGAGACCTACTAAGAGATCAAAGAGACCTAAGAGATCAGAGAGAGCAGAGGGAGCAAAGAGGCAACTGGCAAAGAAATCAAGGGCAGAGAAGACAAACACCCTTCTCTCAGACTAATCCATTCTCGCAATCCTGATTAGCAAGTCTATCCAGATTTAAGGTCAAGTTTGCAAGAACCCTATTCCTGGGCCAATCGAAATAGTGTACCAAGACAAAACTGTAAAACATGCCGTTAAAATAATTATTGAAAATATCGCAAGAAACGAGTTCCTGGAAAATATCCCAAAACTAGGGAGAAATAACAGCCAACCCCATGTTTCCCTGAAAGTGCGTTTCAAAGTCAGCAAAATGGTAAAATCAGATGCTTGCTTTAACTGTGGTCAGCTAGGCCAATGGAGCAGGGAATGTCCGTCGCGAAGACAAAAGAGAAGGGACTATAACAAGAGCAAAGGGGGGGTTACAAAGAAACTGAAAGGGGAAACAAAATAATCGCTCCTAAGATGACTCCTGAGGGAAAGAATTGGAATGTGAACATTTTGGCACTGGTAACAGGACAAGAAAGAAATGCAGAGTAGGTTAAAATACCCCTAGACATATGGAAACGAGTTTCGGAATTTGCTCCACACATCACAAGGAAGGTGAATTTTCCAGCAAGCGCGAAAGACTTGGGAGCAATCGTAGAGAAAGCAATTGATCCGGCAGATCCGAATGTATATGAAGAACAAAACTTGTCTAATCAATGTACTGTTAAGTTTTATCAGACCCCGAGGACAGTTGTTGCCCAGCTACGCCAGCATCTGGAGTGAGGTATGTGAGTATGTGGACCTGCAAGTGTGGGCAGAAGACGCAACTCAGGTAAGATGTGTTCACATTGATCCCATCCAGGTAGCTCTCCAGAAAGGGGTGACACTGCCTTTGATACAACAGTACCCATTAAAACAACAGGCAATTCCTAGTATAGACAAGCTGAATCGGGGATTGCTGGAACAAGACATCTTAGTGAAGTGCCAGTCTATTTGCAACACACCAATCCTTGCAGTGCCCAAGGCAGGGAAAGAGGGCCAGTACAGGTTGGTCAAGGATTTAAGATCAGTCAATGCAGTAGTAGAACCGCTCCATGCCTTGGCCAAATCCGGCTCATATTCTAGCTTTGATTCCAGCGGAAGCTAAGATCTTTTCAATTGTAGACCTGCAACATGCCTTCTTTTCATTACCTCTGCACAAGAACAGCCAGTATCTATTTGCCTTTACTTTCAGGGGACAACAATATACGTGGACAAGACTACCGCAGGGATTTATTAATTTGCCTACCTTGTTTTCTCGATGTCTTCAAGAACAGTTAGCACTTTGAGTTTTAAAAGTGAATCCACTTTAGTACAGTATGTGGACGACTTGTTGGTGGCTAGTGTAGATGAGCAGAGCAATTGTGAGGACACGGCTTAATTATTGAATCATCTGGCAAATTTAGGATATGTGGTCTCTCAGTCCAAAGTATTGATGGCTCAACAAAAAGTAAAGCTTCCAGGAGTAATAATTTCGGCTACAGAGCGAAGTTTAGAAAAGAGCACACTATAACCAATTTGCGAATTTCCAATTCCAAAAGAGGCGAAGCAAATGAGACAGTGGCTCGGTATGGTGAACTACTGCCGACCCTGGATCCCTAATATTGCACTTGTCACCAAGGAATTGACTCCTTATACTAGCCTAGAGGGCGAATTTCGGTTGTCCAATGAAGCTCAAGAAGCTTTTGAGAATTTGAAGAGATCTTTAATGCAGGCCCCAGCACTAGGAAGGCCACTCTACGATAGACCCTTCCAACTTTACTGTACCATCCTGTCTGAGTACTCAACTACAGTCCTAACCCAAAAACATGGGGATAAGCACAGACCAGTGGCTTATTATTCATCAAAGCTCGACCCAGTAGCAAGGGGACACCCACTATGCACCCAGATCCTAACAGCAATCTATAATAGTCTACAGTCTGCTGCAATCCTGACCTTCAGCAAGAAATAGTAGTGTACAGTTCCCATTCGGTGGCAGCCTTGTTGGGAATGCTTCAAACTCAGCATCTGACAATGGCTCGTCAAAATAAATACAAAATTTATCTACTGAACAATCCAAAACTCCAATTTAGATACTGTACTAATATTAATCCGGCATCTTTCCTCGTTTCATCTCCAGAGGAAGTCAGAAGCAGGACATGACTGTTTGTTCATAATTGAAGAAGAAACATCTGTAAGGGAGGATCTAAAAGATGCTCCAATAGAAGACCCTGACATGGCACTATACGTAGACGGGAGTGCATCCATTGGGCCCCAGGGAGAGAGATTTTCTGGGTATGCTATTGTAGACCAGGATGGGAACAGTGTAGAGGCAGCTGATTTTGAATCTCCCTATTCAGCACAATAGGCTGAACTGTTTGCTTTGATTAGAGCATGTATTGTTGGGAAAGATTTAAGGGTGAACATATATACAGATTCGAGATATGCATTCGGAGTGGTACATGACTTTGGACAACTATGGAGGAATAGAGTATTCCTAACCTCAGCAGGAACTCAAATATCTCATAAGCTATTGGTGACTGATTTATTAAAGGCTCTGATGCTACTTAGACAAATTTCAGTGATGAAGTGTGGCGCTCACACAAAGGGACAGACCCCGATAGACATAGGTAATCGTTGTGCTGATCAAGCAGCAAAGGAAGTATTCCGGGAACGCAAGGTGGTGGTGCCAAGAATGATGAGGCAGACAAAAAGTTCAGGTAACAATTCTCCCTCGGAAAAGCCAATGCCAACCATCCAGGAAATTATTCAGTTGCAGGAGGAAGCTTCTGAAGGGGATATAAGATTATGGAAACAGCTTGGATGTACAATAGATTGCATTTCGGGATTGTGGGTTACTCCGGCAGGGCCACTTGCAGTTTGGGTTGTGGAGTGTATGCATTTTGCAACTCACTGTGGTGTGAGAGAAATTGGTAACGCTCTTTCATCTACTTGGTGGCATCCAAGATTACAAACTTTGGCCCAGAAAGTGAGTAGCGGCTGTATCATTTGTCAGAAGTTTAATACTGGGAAAGGAGTAGGTTGTGAAGATGGGAAAACATCTTTGCTCATGGGTCCTTTTGAAACTCTTCAGATGGATTATATCGAGTTAGAGAAATGCCAGGGATATAGATATGTACTTGTGATGTGCTGAGGTGACCCGTTGTCTTGTAAAAAACATTTCATTGTACCGTTGACCCTGTGTTAACCTACATATGACAAATAAAACGGAACTGATTGTCGATGTATTCAGCAGATGGATCGAGGCCTATTCAACACGATAACAAAGCGGCTACTGTTGTCAAGTGCTTATGAGAGAAATTATCCCTAGATTCGATATCCCAATTCGGCTTGGTTCTGACAATGGTCCTCATTTTAATTGGCCAAATTAATAAAGAATTCTGTGAACAGCTGGGCATCCAGCAGCAACTCCACTGTGCTTATCGACCACAGGCTGCTGGACTTGAAGAAAGGGCAAACCAGACGCTGAAAACTAAATTAGCTAAATTGAAGGCGGAGACAGGAATTGGTTGGATCAAATTATTCCCTATAGCTTTGTTCAGACGTGTATCACGCCTGTAGGGAAATCGAGATTGAACCCAGCTGAATTTGTTTATGGACGACCTTTGAAACCCCTTGGAACCAAAATGCCATAAAAGTCGTAAGCTTCCATCACATGACTACAGAGATGACCGATTACGTTCTGTCCTTGACTCGGGCACGAAGGGATTTGCATTCTAGGGTGCGAGCAGCATATAGTGAATTACCTCTTTCGGTCTCTTCCATTAAAGTCAAGCCTGGTAATTATATATTAGTGAAGAATTGGGTAAGGAAAGGTTTGGAGGTTCAGTGGGAGGGACCTTACCAGGTTCTCCTGACAACTTCAACAGCGGTTAAAGTAGAAGGAAAGAATGCGTGGGTTCATCTTCACCATTGTAAGAGTATTAGTGGGAGAATAGGCTGCTAACTTGTTTTTGTCAAGGAATTTCTTAGGTAACATCGTACCCATCGAGAGTCAAGAGTACGTTCAGCTAGCAAGATGGACAAAGAGAATTCGTGCCCATGCAAACTCGGGAGATAGAGACTCGTCAGTCAGAAATCATGAAACTATGCCCATACAAACTATGGAAGTTACTTAGAGTTCTGATAAATTACATCGCCGTTGTGTTAAGTTGAATAACAGGAACTGTGTCATCTTATTAGTATTATTATTTGTTTTCATGTATGATAAAAGAGGGGAATGATAATATTGGGCATTTTAGGTGCCTGACAAAATGGCAGATTTCTGCTTTTGCAAAGCCTACTTGACATCCTTTGTAAAGGCTGCAAAGACCATGAGGATCATGGCTCCAGAGTGTCTGGGGCCTGGAAGAGATTAAATACAGGTTGATGTCCAATGTCCTTTAATTGATAATATGTATGAGGGTTTTGCAGAGGGAGCTAGGTCCTGCTGCAAATGCATGTTCAGGATTGGTTGGGAGATGATGGGTTATAATAATGTTGATAACTATGTTGCATGGTCTTCGCGCCGTTGCTCGTGATTGGTCAAGGAGAGGGACCTTGCCCAAATTGTTTACTTTACCTGGTAGAATGTTTCTTTGCTTAATGGAACTGTTTCTCACTAAGTGCTTTCTATCGAAACAATGTTATGTGATATTTTGTGATTGGGTTAGGGAACTGTCAATTAATGTATTTTGTAACCTTTATTGATGATTGGCTTGTAGGGGTTGCCCCCCCCCTCCCCCCATGTATTTCACACCAAGGGTCCATGAAGGTATAAAAGAGGGGAGAGCACATGAGAGTGTGCCGATCTTCTGGGGTAGCACTTGGGACTGTGCGGGTCTTCTGGAGGTTCTAATCGCACGAGGAAGAAGGGCTTGAACGAGTAGAGACAAGGATCAGACCAGCGGTGTTGGACTAGGTATCGTATAGTGTATTTGTGTTGGATAATAAAGAGAGTTGATTACCAGTGCTTGTATTCGGTGTTCGACTGAACCAGACTAAGGAGGTAAGATTAGGACCGGAATTAGATAGTCACTATCTGATAGTTTTGTGACATGTTCCATAATTGTTGCAATACCCAGCTCTAGCTGCAACCAGGCATAGACTGCTTTATTTACTGAGGAGATATGAATTGACCTGGATCTGTAGAATTTGAATATGACATCATAATTTGCCTATGCACAAAATCTGAACTGAGATAATTTAGTCAAATCCATTGAAAACAGTTACAAGAAAGGAAATGAGATAAGGAGGGAAGACAATGTTAATGGGAATAAAGAAATTAGATGCAATTATCAAGACCAGGAACCATAAACATAGGCTAGAAACATAGCAACATAGAAAATAGGCGCAGGAGTAGTCTATTCGGCCTTTCGAACCAGCACCACCATTCAGTGGCTGATCATCCAAAATCACTACCCCGTTCTTGCTTTATCCCCATATCCCTTGTTTCCATTAGCCCTAACAGCTATATCTAACTCTCTCTTGAAAACATCCAGTGAATTGGCCTCCACTACCTCTGTGGCAGAGAATTCCACGGATTCACAACTCTCTGGGTGAAAACGTTTTTCCTCATCTCAATCCTAAATGGCCTACCCCTTATTCTTAAACTGTGACCCCTGGTTTTGGACTCCCCCAACATCAGGAACATATTTCCTGCATCTAGCCTGTCGAATCCCTTAAGAATTTTATATGTTTCTATAAGATCCCCCTCATCCTTCTAAATTCCAGTTACAAGCCCAGTCAACCCATTCTTTCATCATATGTCAGTCCTGCCATCCTGGGAATTAACCCGGTGAATCTACACTGCACTCCCTCAATAGCAAGAATGTCCTTCGTCAAATTAGGAGAACAAAACTGCACACAACACTCCCGGGTCTCACCAGGGCCCTGTACAACTGCAGTAGGACCTCCTTGCTCCTATACTCAAATCCTCTCGCTATGAAGGCCAACATGCCATTTGCTTTCTTCACTGCATGCTTACTTTGAGTGACTGATGTACAAGGACACCCAGGTCTTGTTGCACCTCCCCTTTTCCTAATCTGACACCATTCAGGTAATAATCCGCCTTCCTGTTCTTGCCACCAAAGTGGATAACCTAATTTATCCACATTATACTGCATCTGCCCACTCACCCAACCTATCCAAGTCACCCTGCAGCCTCATAGCATCCTCCTCGCAGCTCGCATTGCCACCCAGCCTTGCATCATCTGCAAATTTGGAGATGTTATAATTAATTCCTTTGTCTAAATCATTTATATTGTAAATAACTGGGGTCCCAACACAGAGCCTTGCAGCACCCCACTAGTCACTGCCTGCCATTCTGAAAAGGACCCATTAATTCCCACTCTTTGCTTCCTGTCTGCCAACCAGTTCTCTATCCATGTCAATACCCTACCCCCAATATCATGTGCTCTAATTGTGCACACTAATCTCTTGTGTGGGACCTTGTCAAAGGCTTTTTAAGGTCCAGATACACCATATCCACTTGCTCTCCCTTATCCATTCTACTTGTTACTTCCTCAAACAATTCCAGATTAGTCAAGCAGATTTCCCCTTCATGAATCCATGCTGACTTTGACCGATCATGTCACTGCTTTCCAAATGCGCTGCTATTACGTCTTTAATAATCGACTCAAGCATCTTTGCCACTACCGATGTAAGCCTAACTGGTCTATAATTCCCCGTATTCCCTCACCCTTTTTTTAAAGGTGGGGTACATTAGCTACCCTCCAGTCCACAGGAACTGATCCAGAGTCTATAGAATATTGAAAAATGATCACCCATGCATCCACGGTTTCCAGGGCCACCGCCTTGAATATTCTGGGATGCAGGCCATCAGGCCCTAGGGATTTATCTGCCTTCAGTCCCAACAGTTTACCTAAAACAGTCCTCCAGTTTGCTGCTTCCTTTGGCCAATTATATGCCTCTTGGATTTAACACTATCCCTAATTTCCCTCATTAGCCACGGTTAAGCCGCCTTCCATTTTATTTTTACGCCTGACAGGGATGAACAATTGTTTTAATTCATTCTTGCGATCTTTGAATCTTTGCCATTGCATCTCCACCTCCAACCCTTTAAGTATCATTTGCCAGACTATCCTAGCCAATTCCAGTCACTTTTCTTTAAGTTCGGGACCCTCGTTTCTGAATTAACCGTATCACTCTCCATCTTAATGCAGAATTCCACCATATTATGGTCACTGTTGCCCAAGGGGCTTTGCACAACAAGATTGCTGACTAATCCTTCCTAATTACACAATACCCAGTCTAGGATGGCCCGCCCTCTAGTTGGGTCCTCTACATATTGGCTTAGAAAACCATCCCGTATACACTCCAGGAAATCCTCCTCCTCAGCGCTGTTACCAATTTGGTTAGCCCAATCTGTATGTAGATTAAAGTCACCCATGATAACTGCTGTACCTTTGCTACACGCATCCCTAATTTCCTGTTTGATGCTATCCCCAAGCTCACTACTGCTGTTTGGTGGGCTGTACACAATTCCAACAAATGTTTTCTGCCCTTGGCCATTTCGCAGTTCTACCCTTACAGATTCTACAGCATCCAAGCTAATGTCACTCCTTACTATTGTATTAATCTCCTCTTTAATCAGCAATGCCACCCCACCTCCTCTTCCTTTCTGTCTATTCTTCCTGAATATTGAATACCCCTGCAAATTGAGCTCCCAGCCTTGGTCACCCTGGAGCCATGTCTCCGTAATCCCAACTATATCATATCCGTTAACAACTAACTGCCCATTCAATTCATCCACCTTATTACGAATGCTCCTCGCATTAAGGCACAAAGCTTTCAGGTTTGTTTTTCTTTTCTACCTTCTACCTTTTGTTTCTGCTCTCATTTTACGGCCCTCTGTCTCCCTGCATTGGTTCCCATCCCCCTGCCCTATTAGTTTAAACGTGCTTTCCTACACTCTCTATCCCATTTGGCCTCATCAGCAACAACGATGAGTCGGCCTATAGGGAGGAGGTCCAGCTCCTAGCAGCATGGTGCGCTGACAACAACCTGGCCCTTAACTCCAAGAAGACCAAGGAGCTCATTGTAGACTTCAGGAAGTCTAGGGGCGGCACGCACACCCCCATCCACATTAACGGGACGGAGGTGGAACGTGTTTCCAGCTTCAGGTTCCTGGGGGTCAACATCTTCGATGACCTCTCTTGGACCCACAATACCTCAACTCTTGTCAAGAAGGCTCACCAGCGTCTCTTCTTCCTGAGGAGACTAAAGAAGGTCCATCTGTCTCCTCAGATTCTGGTGAACTTCTACCGCTGCACCATCGAGAGCATCCTTACCAACTGTATCACAGTATGGTATGGCAACTGCTCTGTCTCCGACCGGAAAGCACTGCAGAGGGTGGTGAAAATTGCCCAACGCATCACCGGTTCCTCACTCCCCTCCATTGAGTCTGTCCAAAGCAAGCGTTGTTTGCGAAGGGCGCTCAGCATCGCCAAGGACTGCTCTCACCCCAACCAAAGACTGTTTACCCTCCTACCATCCGGGAGGCGCTACAGGTCTCTCCGTTGCCGAACCAGCAGGTCCAGGAACAGCTTCTTCCCTGCGGCTGTTACACTACTCAACACTGTACCTCGGTGACTGCCAATCACCCCCCCTTTCAGCAGTAGCCTGACCTCGCTGTTATTCCATGGCTTCTGATTCGGGAATATGGTCACCCGTTTGAGGGAGGTGACACTGTTGATGGTGGAGTTTATAAAGTCCAGAACAGAGGATGTATAGGAGTCAATGTCCGTGTGGGAGTCAACGGTGGCCTGGGCTGCAAACGCCTTCCAGTCAGTGTTTCCAAAACACTGCTGAAGTGTGGAGTCCGCCTCCTCTGACCAGACTTTAACTGTCCTCACAGTGGGTTTAACCCGTCTGATGAGTGGGGAGTACTTTGGGAGCAGGAACAATGAGAGGTGATCAGACTGTCCAAGGTGGGGGAGGGGGACGGCTTTGTAAGCTTCAGCCATGTTGGTGTAGACTTTGTCCAGTGTCTTGTCTTCTCTAGTGGCGAAGGAGACATGTTGGTGGAATTTGGGGAGTACAGTCTTCAGGTTGGAATAATTGAAGTCACCCGCAACAATGAAGGCTGCCTCGGGGTTGTGAGTCTGTTGTTTGCTAATGGCAGTATGCAGATCTTTCATTGCAAGCTTTGAATAAAGATGGGATAGCAGCACATTTGGAAAGTGGTGAATTCATTGGACAAAGTCAGCATGGATTTACGAAAGGTAAATCATGTCTGACGAATTTTATAGAATTTTTCGAGGATGTAACTAGTAGAGTGGATAAGGGAGAACCAGTGGATGTGTTATATCTGGACTTTCAGAAGGCTTTCGAAAAGGTCCCACATAAGAGATTAGTATGCAACTTAAAGCACACAGTATTGGGGGTTCAGTATTGATGTGGATAGAGAACTGGATGGCAGACAGGAAGCAAAGAGTAGGAGTAAACGGGTCCTTTTCAGAATGGCAGGCAGTGACTAGTGGGGTACCGCAAGGCTCAGTGCTGGGACCCCAGCTATTTACAATATATATTAATGATCTGGATGAGAGAATTGAATGCAACATCTCCAAGTTTGCGGATGACACGAAGCTGGGGGGCAGTGTTAGCTGTGAGGAGAATGCTAGGAGGCTGCAAGGTGGCTTGGATAGGTTGGGTGAGTTGACAAATGCATGGCAGATGCAGTATAATGTGGATAAATGTGAGGTTATCCACTTTGGTGGCAAAAACAGGAAAGTAGACTATTATCTGAATGGTGGCTGATTAGGAAAAGGGGAGATGCAACGAGACCTGGGTGTCATGGTACACCAGTCATTGAAAGTCGGCATGCAGGTGCAGCAGGCAGTGAAGAAAGTGAATGGTATGTTAGCATTCATAGCAAAAGAATTTGAGTATAAGAGCAGGGAGGTTCTACTGCAGTTGTACAGGGTCTTGGTGAGACCACACCTGGAGTATTGCGTACAGTTTTGGTCTCCAAATCTGAAGAAAGACATTCTTGCCATAGAGGGAGTACAGAGAAGGTTCACCAGACTGATTCCTGGGATGGCAGGACTTTCATATGAAGAAAGACTGGATAGACTCGGCTTGTACTCGCTAGAATTTAGAAGATTGACGGGGGATCTTATAGAAACTTACAACATTCTTAAGGGGTTGGACAGGCTAGATGCAGGAAGATTATTCCCGATGTTGGGGAAGTCCAGAACAAGGGGTCACAGTTTAAGGATAAGGGGGAAGTCTTTTAGGACCGAGATGAGAAAATCATTTTTTACAGAGAGTGGTGAATCTGTGGAATTCTCTGCCACAGAAGGTCGTTGAGGCCAGTTCATTGGCTATATTTAAGAGGGAGTTAGATGTGGCCCTTGTGGCTATAGGGATCAGGGGGTATGGAGAGAAGGCAGGTACAGGATACTGAGTTGGATGATCAGCCATGATCATATTGAATGGCGGTGCAGGCTCGAAGGGCCGAATGGCCTACTCTTGCACCTATTTTCTATGTTTCTATGTTTCTAACTGCATGCATACGCGTCCACGTTGTTGATCCTACCCCCTATTTAGAGTTCAAAGCTTCTGTTGTACTTAAAAGTTGCAGTGACAATATCAGTGATATACATAACTGAAACATGTAGCAGTTTATTATGTAATTCTTTAACAAATGTCGCACCAGTGTCCATTGTTCAATTTCATAACAGCATTGTGAAAACATTAAACAATTTGAATTAATACAAGAAATTATTGCAAATTCTTACGTAAAGGTCTATTAATGTTCATGATTCTGCTAATTATATCATTGGAGTTCATTTCTTGTGCTTTTGGCGTATCTAAAAAACAAAATAATATCTTCATTTTAGCAAGTTTCTTCAATACTTTATAAACATTTATATTTCCTTTCTACCTCCCAAATTAACTCCTCTTTGTTACCCAAATAGAATTAATGAAAATTATCAGGCAATCTCCATAATTTGCTCCATAAAGGGAGCAAAATTCCCTTTCTACCACCAATCTTTCAAAATGTTTACACAACAGACTAAGAAAAACTGGTGGCCAGTGAAATTAAAGGGTACTTTTTGATATGGGTGAAAAGGAGACGAGGCACAGAAAATGTGGAGGGATGACGTAGAACAGCTATTGCATTTCCTGCATTTACATTGGAAAGTATTGCAAGCAGGGGAGTAGTTGGCGAGATGGGAGAACGATAGCAAGATGGTGAGTGGTTGGTTGAAAGAGCTTGGGGCCCAAATAACCCTTTCAAATGATGCTGCGATTCACTTGCACTTCTCTCATCTAGCCTACCACATTCGGAACACATCACGTGCTCTCCTCTACTTTGGAGGAAAACATCTACTGGATGACTGTTTTGTAGAGTAATTGCTTTCAATGAGACTCAATGGTGAATTCAACGATTTTGGTAATTCACTTTCTCACTTACACCACAACTGCCTATTTCAGATACAAGGTTATCTATCTGTACTCCTTGTATTCCCAGTCCCCTACTATATTCCCTAAACACCAATGAGTGTGCAGCCAAATTCGGCTCTAACTCCATCTATAAGTTTGCAAATAATACCACTGTGGTAGGCGAATAATGACGAGAGGTAGCACAGGAAGGAGATAGAGAACTTGGTAACATTGTGTTAGGACAATAATGTCTCCCTCAATGTCAGCAAGACGAAAGAGCTAGTTATTGACTTCAGGAAGCATGGTGCAGTACATGCCCCAATCAGCATCTCAAAGGTGCTGAAGTATAAATGGTTTCAAGTTCCTTAGCATTAATAATACCAACAATTTGCCATGGACCAACCATATTGATGCAATTGCCAAGGTGGTACACTAATACCTCTACTTCCTCATAAGAGTGAAGAAATGCATGAAAATAATTATTCTTATCTGCTACAAAAGAGGCACCACACAGAGCAGATTGATGGATTGCATCATAGCCTGGTTGAGGAACAGCTCTGCTTAAGACTGCAAGAAATTTCATGTTACCCCAGGAACAGATATTCCCCTATTATCAGGCTTCAGAAGAGTCCTTCCATAAGCCAGGGTACTATCCAATTCACCTCCACCCCATTGCGGACATTGGACTTTGTCTATGGAACTGATGCGCTACAATGAGGAGACTTACATTTTGCACTCCGCATCTTCTCCTCTGTTCAGTCTATTGTACTTGAGTTTGATGTGTGTATTTATGTATAGTATTATCTGATCTGATTGGATAGCATACAAAACAAAGCTTCTCACTTTACCTCAGTACACAAGATAACAATAAACCTAAATCTACGACATTTCCTGCAGTTCTGACCCATCTTTCACAAATATTACATTCCCCTTTGTTTTCCTCTTTGTAATAGCCCCCATCAACCTATTAATCAGATGGTTTCGTCAACAATTTCAATTGCTGACCAGCATGCCTCGCCCTAGAAAAGATATTCCTATCCCTCCTACATCCTTCTCTGAATTTAAAACTAATTTGATTTCTCTTTCCAAATTTTGACAAAGCATCTTCAACCTGAAATGATTACTGCTTCTATCCACAGATCCTGGCTGGCCTGCTCAGTGTTTCTTACATTTTCTTTTTTATTTCAGCTGTCCAGCATCTGCAGATTTTTTACTTTAATAATCCAAGTCTAAAAGGCTTTGGTCTGGAAAGCTTCTGTGCGTCAGACCACAGCATATTTTACAAAATTCAATAGAAAAGCTAACTTGGAGAAACAGAAGAATATTGGGAGACGTGGGGCAAATTTGTCAATTGGGGTTAATATAAAAGATGGTACAGAGAAAAGAAAGGAACCATACGATTGTTTTAACCTACAAATGTTTAAAAACATACGGGGCAGTTTAATTAAACAAGTTACAGCTAAGGATAATATAATGGCAGACCACTGCACAAAATTTAAACAGATAATGTCTGCAAACTTGAATTTGAAATTAATAGGGTAAAGGAAAGGGGGTGAAAATGTTCACACCTGCCACCTATTTGAACAACTACAATTTAAAGCAAAAGCATGCATACATACATACAAATTAGGACCACGTAGGCCAAATGACCGCTGGAACCTGCTATACTATTCATTAAGATTATAACTAATCTAACTAATCAAATAGTATGAACAGATACTCTTCATTTCTTAAAATCAACAATATTTTTTAATGAGATTAAGTTGTATTCATCACTAGACAATTGAGACCCGTTGGGTCCCTGTCACACGGGAGGCCTGGTCCCCCAACGCAACCCGTTCCCCAACGCAATATTCCACCACTCACCCATAGCCGACAACTGTGCAGGGGCACACAAAAATGCTGGAGAAACTCAGCGGATGCAGCAGCATCTATGGAGCGAAGGAAATAGGCAACGTTTCGGGCCGAAACCCTTCTTCAGACTGATAGGGGGTGGGAAGAAAGGAAAAAAGGCGGAGGAGGAGCCCGAGGGCTGGGGGATGGGAGGAGACAACCAGAGGGCTGATGAAGGGGAGGGGACAGCAAGGGCTAGCAGAGTCGGGAGAATTCAATGTTCATGCCCCCTGGATGTAGACTGCCCAAGCGGAATATGAGGTGCATTTCCTCCAATTTCCGGTGTTGCTCGCTGTGGCCATGGAGGAGACCCAGGACAGAGAGGTCAGATACGGAATGGGAGGGGGAGTTGAAGTGCTGAGCCACCGGGAGGTTTAGATTAGATTAGATTAGATTTTATTTCTTGTCATTTGAACCTCAAAGAGGCTCAAACGAAACTCCGTTTCCACAGCCATACAAACAAAACAATTCCTACATGACACACAAACAATTCAATTTACAGAAAAACATCCATCACAGTGAATCTCCTCCTCACTGTGATGGAAGGCAAAGTCTTTTCTCTCCCCTGCACCATTTTTCTCCCGATGTTGAAGCCCCAGGCGGGCAATGTTAAGTCCCACGGCCGTTGAGGCCGTGCCGGGCGGTGTACGGCCTCGCTCCGAGCCCAAAAGTCACAAAGTTGGAGCCCCCGGCGGGCGCTGGAATGTCCTGCGGCCATTAAAGCCGCGCCGGGCGATTTACGGCCCCGCTCCGGGTCGTTCCAACCCTGCGACACGGGCGGGAGAAGTTGCGTTGCGGGAGCTCCGGAAAGCGGTCTCTCACCCGGACCCGCGAGCTCCCGATATCATAGTCCACAGGTCTGCAGTTGGAGCTCCGGAGTCGGGCCACAGCAGCGAGCCACCACCGCTCCTCACGCTCCGAGGCCGGCCAGCCCCACGATGGTAAGTCCGCAGCTCCGCAGGCTCCGCGACTGGAGTCCCCAGGTCGTCCCGGTCGGAGGCCGCTCCACGGAGCTAGGCCCCAACGACCACAGAGACCCGACAAGGAAAAGGTCGGGTCTCCCGTGCAGGGAAGAGATTTTTTAAAGTTTCCCCCCTCCCCCCCTGCCCCCCACATAAACACAGTTAAAAACAGTATTAAAAAACACAAACAACTACATTTAACTAGACAAAAATTAAAAAAAAGACAGACAGGCTGTAGGGGCCGCTGCAGTAATCCGCGCCGCCGCACTTCGCCGCAGGTCAGGTAGGTTATTGCGGACCGACCGGAGGTGTTCGGCGAAACGATCGCCAAACCTCCGCTTGGTCTCACCGATGTAGATCAGCTGACAACTGTGCAGGGGCTGCTCATTTCGCCTTATGCACTCTCCTTCATTTTTAAACTTAAAATAAAATGCAATTGCACTTGCTAGCTAGCAGAACTCAGTGTACTGTGACTTTAAAAATAATGGATTTGCACATGCTAGCTAGCAAAACTCAGTGTACTGTGACTTATAAAAAATGCATTTGCACTTGCTAGGGCTAGCAGTGTTCTTGGATAGCAACAATGTTGTGAGCAGGGCTACAATCCCATTGTGACGTCACAGCTGTAAGCACAGGGAATTAGCAGTTATTTTTTTCCAAGTTTCTTCAGATATTTGAACATTTTCATTAATAACTCAAGAAATAATGCATCAATTTTCCAGATAAGGCAATTTTTGACTTCACGGGATAAAACTACAGGAATATGTAAAAATGTTACCTTCAGAGCGTTGTTTTTTCGAGCAGTATGATTATACACACACACACACACACATCCAAGATCAGAGCTTTAATAGTTACTAGACCAAGTGGGACCCGTTGGGTCCCGTCCCCTCAGCGGGGGGAGGGCGCGGCCTGCGCCGTCACACACACTGACCTACCCCCACACACACACTAACTACCCCCCACACACACACACTAACCACCCCCAATGATATTATATTAATATTATTCATTCATTCCTTTTACCCCATCCCCTGCCCTATCCACTCACGCATAGCCCCCAACTCACAGGCACGGCTAGAGAGGGAGGGGGAAGAGAGAGACACACACAGAGGCACAGAGAGGGACACAGAGGCACAGGGAGGGACACGGAGGCACAGGGAGGGACATTGAGGCACAGGGAGGGACACAGAGGCACAGGGAGGGACACAGAGGCACAGAGAGGGGCACAGAGAGGGACACAGAGAGGGAGAGAGGTGGAGGGGAGTGGGGAGTGGGCGTCAACCAAAGCACTGCGTGTTCAGTGGCTTCAATCCAGCGCCCAGGGGGGGGGGAGGGAGAGGTCGTCAAAGGGGAGGGCATGCTCCCGAACGCAATACTACATTGCTCCAGGCTCCTGGGACACGGAGACGGCAGAGACAGTGAGAGGGGAGCTTGCTGCCTTCGGGCCCATGGCGAGCGGGCCCACAGTGAGCGGACCGGGCCACGGCGAGCGATAAAAGGACTGCAAGTCGGGGGGGTGATGACATCACTCGCAGCGCGTGGAAAATAGTACGGAGCAGGCAGCGCGTGGAAAGCAGTGCGGCGCAGACCCATTGTGATGTCATTAGCTCGTTTATTTTCAAAGATATTTCAGATTTGTTAACATTTTATAAATAACTCGAGAAATAAAGCATGAATTTTTCAGATGAGGTGATTTTTGACTTCACGGGATAAATCTCTACAGGAATATGTAAGTTTGTTACCGTTAGAGCGTCGTTTTCTCGAGCGGTATGATTATACACACACACACGCACACCCACACACATCCAAGATCAGAGTTTTAATAGTTACTAGACCAAGGGGGACCCGTTGGGTTCCGTCCCAACGCGCGGTTGCGGGGTGGGGGGCCTACGGCGTCACACACACACTAACCACCCCCCACACACACAGGGGGGAGGGGTGGGTGAGAGGCGAGTGGGAGAAGGCTGGGGTCAGAGGGAGAGAGAGGAGGAGAGACGGGGGAAGAGGGGAGAGAGTGAGGGGAAGGGAGGTGGAGGGAAGAGGGGGAAGGGGGTGCGAGTGGGGAAGGGGGAGAGGGAAGGGAGGGGCAGTGGGGGTGGGCTGGCGGGGGGAAAGGAGGGGTGGAGAGAGGAGGGGGGAAGGGGGTAGAGAGTGGGGAGTGTGGGGGAGGGGGAGGGGAGAGGGGAGAGGGCGAGAGGGGGAGGTGGAGAGAGAGGAGGGGGAGAGAGAGGAGGGGGAGAGAGAGGATGGGGAGAGAGAGCAGGGGAGAGAGAGCAGGGGAGAGAGCAGGGAGAGAGAGAGAGCAGGGGAGAGGGGAGAGAGAGGAGGGGGCAGAGAGGGGGTGGGGGGAGAGAGAGAAGGGTGAGAGAGGGGGGTAGAGAGAGTAGAGGGGAGAGAGGAGTGGGGAGAGAGGAGGTGGGGAGAGAGAGGGGGGGTAGAGGGGGCGAGAGAGTAGAGGGGAGAGAGGAGTGGGGAGAGAGGAGGTGGGGAGAAGAGGAGGGGGAGAGAAGAGGAGGGGGTGAGAAGAGGAGGGGGTGAGAAGAGGAGGGGGTGAGAAGAGGAGGGGGTGAGAAGAGAACGGGGGGGCAGAGGTGGAGGGGAGCCGGGCAAGTGAGTGGGCTGCGAAAAGCGGAGATAGCCTGGGGAGAGAGAGAGAGAGAGAGAGAGAAAGAGAGTACAGGGCCCTACTCTCTGGAAACCCGGAGCGTGTAGCAGCGGGGGGGGAAGAGCAGGATAGAAGCGGTTAGCAGCAGGAGGGTGGGGGCGGGGAAGGGGCATGACTTTACTCGCTGCGCCGGGGAGAGAGAGAGAAAGAGAGTACGGGGGCCGACTATCTGGAAACCCGGAGTGGGTAGCAGCGGGGGCGGGGGCGGAGCAGGAAAGGAGCGGTTAGCAGCGGGCGGGAGGGAGGGGAGGGGCATGACCACTCGCTGCGCAGGCCGCGAGGAGAAAGTTCTTCAAAAGCTTGTGAGCGCCGGACAACTGCGGTGTCCTCGCCATCTGCAGAACTTGTCAGCTGGCCAGCGGTGAGATTTGACACACACACACGTTCCTTATTTCTGTGCATTAAATTTTCTTCACATTCTTCTACTCTGCAAATTCTCCTGAAGGTTCTTAAACCCCTGTCTCACTGTGCGAGCTGACCCACGAGGTACCCCGAGTTTAAAACAAATTTAACTCGCGGTAATCACGTACAATTAACGTAGTGGGAACGTCGGAACTCGTGGACGCAACTTAGCGACTCTTGGCGCTAACGGCAGGTACCCGTGAAACTTGTTAACTCTTGAAAAAGTTCAAACATGTTTAAACTTTTCCACGAGTAAAATGTACTCTTGTGGTTAAAAATTGAAACATTTAAACTCGTTGTAAGAACGTAGTGGCCCGTGCGTTTACCTTAAAGGCCTGTCTCACGAGTCTGCGGCGAAACGGGAAGAATCTGCCGCCATAGACCACGCACTCGTGAGAACGTACAATTCCGGGGCCGTGCGTCGGTGTTCCCAACACCGCACGGTGCTAAAATAAAATCGACAATGTCGAAAACTATATACTCACCGCACAACCTCCACCAGTGCTGCACGAGTGCGGCACGGCCGCCCGCACGGGCCGCCGCCAGTGTGGCTCGAGCGCCGTGCGTCAAACCTCCACTGCCACAGCCTCCGCCAGTGAGGCACGTGTGCTGCACGGCCGCAGGCACAGCCACCGCTACAGCGCCGCGATCAGGATGGCCGCCGCCACAGCCGCCGCTGGTGAGTCACGTGCGGTGGGCCGACGTCATCGCAGTCGGCCCGCCCTTTTTTTACTTACCGCAAGCACGTGGGACCCACCGTGTTTGAATTAACTCGGCCCCCGCGCAGCATCCGTGCGGCGCTCCGGTGGATAGGCTCGACGCTCTCGCCATTGCCGCGCGGTCCCCGCTACCGGCGACGCTGCGCTTCACCGCCGATGACCACAAACAGGTAAGACAGAGCCTTTAGTGCCTCGTGAGACTACCGTGGGAACTCTTTAACTCAGCGGGCAGGCAGCATCTCTGGCGAGAAGGAATGGGTGATGGGATGACATTTCCAAATTGGGGGGGAGTAGGGGGTTGGAGCAGGGAGGGAGGGGGGGTGGAGGAGAGAGGGTGGAGAGTGGAGGGAGAGGAGGGGGAGACAGATGAGGGTGTCTTCATTCACTAGCGGCGGGTGCCGGTCACTGAAACAGGCAGGTGAGATTTCACATCCACCTTGTGTGTGTGTGTGTCTCTCTCCCCTACACACACACACACAGACTGAGGTACACACTTCCCGCTGTGTGTGTGTCTGCCTCTGTCTCCCACACACACAGTTAAAGGTACTCCACGCTGCCTGTGTGTGTGTGTGTGTGTCTCTCTCTCTCTCTCTGTCCCACCCCCCACACCCACACACACAACCCCCACACCCACTCAGTCAGAGGAACTCCACACTGTGTGTGTGTGTGTGTGCGCCTCTGTCTCTCCCTATCACAGTCAGTGAGGTACTCCCCCCGCAGTCTCTCCGCGGCCTCTCCCCGGGCAGGGTGCATCTGCCTCCCTCAGCTCTGATATGGTAAATAGTGATAAGATTACCGCTGAAATGTTGTTAAAGGCAAGTTTCACTGCACAAGTAAAGGGTCAGCTGTCCTCGCCAGAACTAATAAACAGTTATTTTGCAAGTTTAAGGGATTTAATAGTTAGTATCAGAACACAGTATTTTACTATATGTCTCAAAATGAGAAAAAAAATCTTATAGGATATATTATTTTACAAAGACCAGGTCTCCCACCATTGACTCCATTTACACTCCACGCTGCCTCAAAACATATATAATCAAAGACTTGTCGTCATTTCTTCTCCTTGCTCCCGTCCGGCGGGCAGTACAGAAGTTTGAAAGCGCCAGCCTCGGGAACAGCTTCTTCCCCTCTATTATCAGGTTTCTTTAAGGTCTTTCTATAACCGAAGGTAATGTCCGATTCACCTCTGCCTCATTACGGACATTTGGACTCTCTGTGCAACTGGTGCGGTGCAATGCTGAGAACTGTATTCTGCACTCTGTATACTGCACTTCGATTTGTACTCGAGTTTGACCATTATAATTAAGTATAATATTATTTGATCTCATAGAATCAGTCATACACCACGGAAACAGCTTATTTGGTCCAATTTCTCCATGCCGAACATGGCGCCCCACATTCCAGCGTATGACCCATATCCTTCCAAACAGATTTAAAAACACAACAGTGCCTTCAGTGGATTTAATTCTAAATTTAAAAAAAAATATTCATAAAAAGATGTACAGGATATGCAATACACCAATGCCATGTGTAATTTCAAAAATAATCTTTCTCCTGAATAAAATATGTATAAAACAAAAAACGTGCGAAATCTATTCATAGATTCTCAGTGGTTAATGCCTTCGGTATTTTTCTAAAATAAACTTTACTCAGAATAAGAAATGTGCACAAAACAAAAACAGTGCAATGCATTATCAGTGTCTATACATTCAATAGTGTCAGGACTGTTTCCATCTATATTTAAACAAAACTCTCTTGTCGCTATGTGCCCCTTGGGGTGATATCCCTATCCTTGTCTGACGGGTGTCCCCATTTCAATATCCTGCAGCGGAAGGGCCATAGACTGTGGTCCAAATGAACTGCACGTAAATGCAATGCAGATACAAATACAGATGCAGAAATGCGTCTGTGTCTGCCATTTCCGTCTTTATGGCTTTCATGTCACGATTGCCAGTTCAATGAGTAATTCGGCTTAATTCAGATTTTATATGCGGATGCGAATAGATTAATTATAAAGTGTAAATTCTATTAAATATGTTACAGGGAAAAACGTCCAGCAATGAAAAGACATCCCTGTATTTAAATAGTGCCCATCACAAACTCAGGAGGTTCCAACGTCTATAACAGTAAAGGAAGTACAGTGAACGTACTTGGATAAACATAATGTTGAGCATGAATATTGTTTTGTTTAAAAACGGTGGTAACAAGGCTTGTAATTATGCAAAGGCAGACAAAAAATGCTGGAGAAACTCAGCGGGTGAGGCAGCACCTACGGAGAGAAGAGATATGCGACGTTTCGGGTCGAAACCCTTCTTCAGTCACTGTTGCTTATTAAAACAGACCTTCATTCACGTTTGGCTCAAGAGTACCTCGGGAGAGGAACTTGATAACTCGGGAGACGAACTTGGAACATCGCAGAAATGACAGTTAACGGCAAACTTGAGTCATACCCGTGGGAACTCGGTTAAACTCTTGATCATACACTTGGAATCTCGTGCACAACCACGAGTCTTTCGCTCGGGGTACCTCGTGGGTCAGCTCGCACAGTGTGACAGGGCTTTAACAACCTTTCCTCTTTCGAAGTATAGAGATTATTTTTGTGTTGCTGTTAACTTTGCTATTGTCTTCCTTTGCGCAAATCTAGAATAGTTTATAATAGTTGTTGAATGTAATGGCAGTAGCATTAATTCCTCAGACAAACCGTTAATGTAAAATAAATTCACTAACACAATTAAATTTCTATTCCTGTCCCACTGTACGAGGTAATTCAAGAGCTCTCCCGAGTTTTAAAAAAATCAAACTCGTGGTAAGCACGTAGAATGTACGTAGCGGGTATGTCGGAGCTCGGGACGTCTCTTAGCGTCTCGTAACGCTAACGGCAGGTACTCGGGAAACGCGGTAAGCTCGTGATGACTCGTGAAGATTTTTCAACATGTTGAAAAATGTCCACGAGAGCCCCGAGTACCTATGAGCGGCTATTACCGTAATTCTCCGAGTTCGAATCAGGGGAAACTCGGGAGAACTCTTGAATTAGCTCGTACAGTGGGACAGGCCCATTAAACTAATCCATGCCAAGGCAGTTCTTTTGATAATAACCAATTATCACAATCATTAACACAATATCTGCAAACCTCTTATGTAGCTGACCACTTGCAAGAAATGAAGTTCAACTTATTTTTTAATAACTCAAATATGAATTTAAACCGTTTGTATGTAAAATGCTTCTGATAAATTGGAAAAGTATGTTACATTTTTAATTCACGATGAACCTTTTCCCATGGCAGATTTTTGATTTTATTATGTTTGTCACTAAACGAAAGGGTCATTAAAACAATTAGAAAATTGAACATACTGTCGTGCAATAACAATTGCTTTCATAATTAGTTCACTGGAGTGAAAAATAAATTATGATTTTACCATTAATTTTAGATTAAGCACGCATCACATTATACCTTCACATTTCAAAATACTTTAAATTGAAATTTTATAGTAGAAACATACCTTTAAATAATTGTTCCAACAATTCTTCTCCCTGCATTAAAATAATAACAGGTTACAGAGATCGTAAAAATTATGCTGATCTGTAACAATATTGCCATCACATTTTCTTCTTACCACAACTGCACTGCTCCACAAAGCACTCAACAGCGAGAAAGCCAACATTACTCCAGAGGTAAAGTTCATCTTCTGCTGTTAGCTGCACATCTACCTTATATGAAGAGACACCAAGATGTGAAACATTTATAGACTGCTTCCTACATACTGTAACACTATTTTTGAAGAATTAGAATGTCAAACATACTGAATTATATACAAGATGTTACAATTATCATATAAATTATCATCTTATTTCATTGCGACTTAACATGAGCATTGTAGTTTTTATGTAGGTCTGTTTAAATAAACGTAACGGTTTATAGTCAAACTCATCGTTGTTTTTCAAACTGAGTCAATGATACAGGAAAGAAATGGGCCCTTCAGCCTCAGACCCCACTGAATCCACACCAATCCTCAGATACCCATATTTACAAACCTACTCTAACCTACTTTATTCTCTCCTCATGTCGAAGAATGAAAAGGTTGAAATATAAATCATCATTTTTACTTTGAAAATAATGTAAATGAGAAAAACATCTGGAATAGTGTTTATTTTGAAAAATGAAGAACACGTAATAGGAAATCATCCACAGAAGACATTGTCCCAATAAGACGCTTTAAAAGATATAAAATGCAATACTACAAATTTCCAGGTAACAATAGACAACAGACAATAGGTGCAGGAGTAGGCCATTTGGCCCTTCGAGCCAGCATCGCCATTCAATGTGATCATGGCTGATCATCCCCAATCAGTATCCCGTTCCTGCCTTCTCCCGATATCCCCTGACTCCGCTATTTTTAAGAGCCCTATCTAGCTCTCTCTTGAAAGCATCCAGTGAACCTGCCTCCACCGCCCTCTGAGGCAGAGAATTCCACAGACTCACCACTCTCTGTGAGAAAAAGTGTTTCCTCGTCTCCGTTCTAAATAGCTTACTCGATATTCTTAAACTGTGGCCCCTGGTTCTGGACTCCCCCAACATCGGGAACATGTTTCCTGCCTCTAGCGGGTCCAAGCCCTTAACATTCCGTAACGTTCCTTCCTCTTCAGGTAGATATACATTGGGTCAAGTCCATTTACTGTGAGATGAAGGATCTCACTCAATTCACATGCTCAACATTGAAAACTTACTTCCCAAGAAAAGGAATCATTATGTGGTAAATCAAACTTGATGTTTTGGATGAAAATTACCCAATTCACAAAATTAATTTTGGCACCTCCAATCATTGTGTGCGCAAGATACCTGGCATGATATAATTTATCACACAAAGTTCCTTTAGACCATTTGTAAATGTAGTTGGGGCAAACTGTTCTTTGTTATCATTGGTCACTCAAAAAATTATGTTTTCATAGCACACAATGCCCGACAGCTGTGCTAGTTTGAGTTATTCAGCAATTCTATGATAATGCAATATACCATGAGAAATTGTCATTGCAATTTAGGCTTATGTTGGCACCACTGTATATGCCACTTAAGCTGGAGGTACAGGACAGGCATGGAAAGTAGGGTTTCATGCCTGGAGACCATGAGAAAGATGGGAAAGATGTCATGTCCATACCACCCTATCCTTAAGAGCATTCAGTGACCCAGGCTGCAAGATGCAGTTCTCAAAGCTTGAGGTTATCAAGCTCAGAAACTGACGTGGGGAAGGCTTATGTCTATTATAGGATCAGCCTATCCTCGACAGTACTCAACAAGGCACACACTCATCTGAAGATTTCCATGAAGCAAATTTTCTGCAGTTTATCCTCTATGAATGCAATGAAAGAGGTGTACTTGAGCCCACAGCATTTCAGTCACAGGTGGCCTGACAGAGGTCTGGCTGAAACTCTGCACAGCTGATCTTAAGATGAAACTCATACTGCTGTCACCCTAATCTTCTACTCAAAAGGCACTGTTCCTTAAGCACATAGATCCTTCTGGAGCATGCAGATTTTTGAGGTGTGTATAGTTTAGAGATAGAGTGCAGAAACAGGTCCTTTGGCCCACTGAGTCCATGCTGATCAGCGATCCCCATACAGTAGCACTATCTTACACACTAGGAACAATTTATAATATGCAGAAGCCAATTAACCTACAAATCTGCATATTTTGGGAGTGTGGGAGGAAACCGGAGCACATGGAGAAAACCCATGCTGTCACAGGGAGAACGTATAGGCAGCACCCATAGTCAGGATCAAATCCGAGCCTCTGGTGCTGTAAGGCAACTCTGTGACACCTACAGTATATCCCGTGGGATTACCAAAAGTACGCACAGCCCCCTATCAGTTAATGCTCCTCTTAAGCAGGGCTGTGGTCAGAGTCGTGGAGTCGGAGCAATTTTGGTGCTGCTGGAGTCGGAGTCGGCAAAAAAGTCCCGACTCCAATCTCAACATAAATTTCACAGACTACGTAAATCTCTGCCTTATCCACTGACTTGGCCTCCACCGCCCTATGTGGCAAAGAATTCCACAGATTCACCACCCTCTGACTAAAGAAATTCTTCCTCATCTCATTCCTAAAGGAACGTCCTTTAATTCTGATGCTATGACCTCTAGTCCTAGACTCTCCCACAAGTAGGAGCAGACTTATGGGCCTGTCCCACTTAGGCGATTTTTCAGACCACTGCTGGCGATAGTCAAGTTGCCGGCAGTCGCCTGAAAAACCGGCAACTGGAACGGCGACTGTCAGAGTGAAACACACACACACACATCGCTTCCTTCACCAGCCCGTTATGCAGGTGGGGGACAGGGCAAGCGGGGGGAGCGCTGTGTGAGTGAAATTCACACGGTGCAAAGCCAAGGTGATAGACAGGAAGGTTGGCGCTGTAATTAAGACGGCACAATGTACGGTAAGTCCTTTAAAAGAAGGGGGGGGGGGGAGAAGGAGTGGAGACAACTTTTAAGATGCCAGAGACACACGGTTGTGAAGTTCGTCGGACATTAATATTACCGGTCGGTTGTCCTTGGTTCTGATAACTACTGCTTACATTTTTTTCCCCAATGAGCCAATGAAATTCACCGGTCTGCACCGGCTACAACCTACGAGAACCTTCAGCCTCCTGGCAATACGCTAGGACCTCCTGGTGACCCACCTACGGCACGAGAATTCTCGCTATTCTCCATGGCGGCTTAATTCTAGTCGCCGCTAGTTTTTCAACATATTGAAAAATTTGCGGCAACCATAATGAGGCCGCCATTAGGTCCCAGAATGCGGGAACTCCTCACGACCATGAAGGTGACTCCCCGGCAACCACCCGCGAACATGTGGCGACTGCATAGTCTCCTGCAGTCGTCTAAGTGGGGCAGGCCCATTAGGCCATTTGGCCCATCAAGTTTATACCGCCATTCAATCATGACTGATCTATCTCTCCCTCCTAACCCAATTCTCCTGTCTTCTCCCCATAACCCCTGACACTGTACTAACCAATTTCACTTTAGTACCATCTGCAAACTTGCTACTCATACCGTGTATGTTCTTAAGATGAATATATGGTAATAAAACTAAACTGAACATAATCAGGCCATGCTGACCATATGCCTCGGTCCACATGACAATAAACTAAACTCTCCCCAGAAAAAGAAATAAGTTCAGCAAGCATTAAGAAATTGCAGCGAATTGTGGACGCAGCCCAGACCATCACACAAACCAACCTCCCTTCCATTTACTCCATTTATACCTCCCGCTGCCTCGGCAAGACCAACAGCATAATCAAGGATGGCGACATGCTTTGCTAGCAGTCGCAAACTTTTTAGCTCCGCTGAAAAAATCGCGTTTTTTCGCGTTAAAATCGGGTCTGGAGGTCGGGACCGTTTTTAAAAACTTACCGGAGCTTCATGTCGCGGTGCTGATGACGTCATCAGTAAGCGCCGCGATTTTAACGGAGGGAAAGTCATTTTAAATGAAAAGTACATCTCCAGGTCAGAGCCCACAGAGGAAAATCTCAAAACATCTGCTGAAGACTCTGGAACAGCAAGAAACTTCAGAACTGACCTCTGGAGAGGTCTCTGGAATGGCTACTCGATCTGCAAAAGAGAAAGCCGAAATGGAGGACTTAAGAAACTCGGTAAGAGATATCAAAAATGATATGGAAGCTGGGAACAGTAAATTGATGGCCGGTAATGATAAAATACTTGAGGGTATTGAGGCTCTCCAAAAAAGAATTGAAGGTGTGGAAAAAGGATTATCGATAAAAATTGAAAAGGTGGCAGAAGAGACCACAAAGATGTTTGAGGCTGTGCACGAAACTGTGGCTGCAAATGCATCTGCAGTGAAAGATTTGGAAGCTGCTGTGGAAGTGATGGCTGGAGAGATGCAGACTATGAAGTCAGAAATAGATAGTCTCAAGAACCAAGTCACAAAGGTTTCGAATAAATGTGTTGACCTAGAAGCTCGCTCAAGACGTCAAAATATAAGAATACGTGGTGTAAAAGAGGGAGCTGAGGGGGACAATGTTTGTGAGTTCGCTGCCAACCTAATTAAACACGTACTGAAGCTACCAGAAGTACCTGTAATTGAAGTAGCACATCGACTCCCCAGATTTAAATCAAGATCTCAAGGAGAACGTGCCTACCCACGACAGATCATAATTAAACTTCGGGATATCTCAACAATGGAAGCGCTGATGAAAAAAATCAACCACGGAGAGAAGATGATGTACAGAGGTGATACTATTAAACTCCTACGGGACTACCCTTATGAGATTGAGCAAAAGAGAAGAAAGTTCTCACAGACCAGAGAAGTTCTTTATGGTGTTAAGGGAGTTTTGTGTGGAGTGTTCTATCCGGCTAGAATGCGTATTACCTTTGAGGGAGTGTCAAAAACATTCACTAATTCGGATGAATCTCTCAAATACGCTCAAGAAATCGCGACTAAGGCTGCATCAACTGGAGATTGAAAACCAAGACGACATGAACAAACGAACTTGCTTATTCTCCCAACAAGAGTATCACAAGGAAAGTGAATTAACTGAACACTGATTTTTTATTTTTTATTTGACTTCAAGCAACAGATTCTTAGTGAGACGTGGCTAGACATTATTATCTTCGCTGGAACATTGTGCTATGTAATTCAAGGACACTACGTGCTCAAACGAGGAAAACCTGATAACACGGGACGAACTGCTGGGCTGAGAGTGAAAAACATCACATGGCTTATATTGTTTATAAAAAACTGAAAAAACTGAGAACTAATAATAATTAATAATTAACAATACTAATATAGAAATAGCAATTGTAATAGATAAAAAATGTGCAGCCTGCTCTGTTTAGCAGATAACAGCAAGTGCTATGCAGCTCGAGAGTGGAGGGAGGGGGAGACCGGGTACCTGGCATAACTCCAGGAGCCAGACTCCCGTTAACCCTTCCAGCGAACAGCTCATTTTTAACAATATTAAAACCAATTTAAAATAGTTAAGAGATAATATACACTCGAGGTTGGTATGAAAAATATATACGGCTTATATAGTTTTACAAAATGCTGAGAATTAATCATAATTAATAATTAACAATACTAATATAGAAATAATATTTGAAACTGATAAAACTGTGGTGCCTGCGTCATAACGCAGACAGCAGTTATCACATATGTTCGCAGCTCGTGGAGAGGAGAGGAGATCAGGCACCTGGCACAATTCCAGGAACCTGACTCCGGTTAATCCACTCAGTAAACCGCTCACTTTAACAATACTAAATTCATTTTAAAATAGTTAAGAGATAAAGAGTGAGTAGGATATGGAATCGAATACATTTGACATATATATAAATTGTAACTGGGTGAAATAGAACTGAATTGGAAACGGTAATGACCCCATAGATTTTGGGTAATAAATACAGCGGGGCTAACTTTATACCAACTACGCCGGAAGCGTTATGGATGTCGTACCCCACAGACGAGTGGGCCACTCACTACGGTGTTGAAATTTTAGACACCGTAAATTTATTTGATTTATATACTTTTTTTTTAATCACAATATGTCACATCTGTGTGTTTTTTCTTCAAGGACAATCGCGCAGGAGAACTACCAAGGAAGTCTATAATAGAAATACTCCCAAAATAACCAGAGTCCGGAGGTATGAACGCACCACAATAATTAAGGTCATTAAAACTGGTAAAAATGCATGACGACAATCAAAAGAAAATAGGAGGAATCACATTATGTAGTTGGAATATAAGGGGGATTAATGAACCTATTAAAAGGGGCAAGATACTAGCTCAGTTGAAATCATACAACACGGACATTGCGTTTCTACAGGAAACACATCTTAAACAGCAAGATCAGACAAGACTGAGGGCGAACTGGATAGGCCAAACATTTCACTCTTCATTTACCTCCAAATCTAGAGGTACTGCAATTATTATTCGTAAAGGAATTCCATTTAAATCAAAGAACACTATTTTAGATAAGGAAGGGAGATATCTTATAGTAGCAGGGGAGATCAATAATATGCCAATTACGCTGGTAAACATATATGCGCCCAACTTTGATAACCCTCAATTTTTTAATAAAATTCTGAATATAATTGCAGAATCTAATTATCAAAATGTTATAATCGGAGGAGATTTTAATTGTGTTTTAGATCCTTATTTAGATAAATCGATGCAAAAACAAAAAGGTCAGACGAAATCTAAAACCAGTGAACTATTGCACACATATATGGAAAACACAAATATAACAGATGTATGGAGGATTGCAAACCCGACGGGAAGGGATTACTCGTTTTATTCAATGGTGCATAAAACATATTCACGGATAGACTATTTTCTTGTGGATACAAAATTAATTCCGCAATCTCTGAATCCTAAATATCATATTAATGCGATCTCAGATCATTCTCCGTTAACTTTTGTTCTAAAACTAGAAGGAATGTCTATGAATAAACCGTTCTGGAGGTTTAACTCACAAATTTTAAAAGACCCTCAAGGGAGTATCTATCTAAAAAAACAGATGGATCTATTTTTTGAGTTAAATGATACACCAGAGATATCCCCCACGTTATTATGGGAATCCTTCAAAGCATTTATAAGAGGAGTCATTATTTCATTTCAAGCTTATCAAAATAAAAAGAATAAGAATGAACAAAGACACTTAGAAGATCAAATAAAACAGTTAGATATAGATAATGCTAAAGACCCAACTATGGATAAACATAATAAAATACTACTACTGAAATTTCAGTTAAATAAATTACTGTCAGAGAAAGTTATAACATTATTTCAAATCACAAAACAAGAACACTTCGAATTCGGGGACAAACCCCACAAACTTCTAGCACGACAACTTAAAAAACGGGAAAAAGAGAATGCAATATTAAAGATTAAATCAGATAGAGGGGAAGTATTAACACTACCCAAGGATATTAATAAAAGATTTGCTCAATTTTACCAGAATCTATACACATCTAAAACGTCAATAGACAATAATAAAATCTCAGAATTTTTAGATAATTGTAATCTACCACAATTAGAACGCAGGGAACAAGAGGAACTGGGAGCACAAATTACTTCTAAGGAGATAGAAGACACAATAAAAACACTAAAAAATGGAAAAACACCAGGACCAGACGGATTCAGTAATGAATTTTATAAATCTTTTTATGATATAGTTACTCCACGATTACAAAAAATGTATACATATGCTTATAAAGAGCAAAACCTACCTGAAACACTAGCGGAATCAACGATCATATTAATACTTAAAAAAGATAAAAATATAGAAGAACCAGGATCATATAGAGCTATTGCTTTGTTAAATACGGATCAGAAAATAATAGCAAAAACATTAGCCAATAGATTAAGCAAGTATGTTAGTAGACTAATACATGAGGATCAAACAGGATTTATACCTAAGAGACACTCATTTAATAATTTGAGACGTTTGCTTAACATAATGCATTCACATAAATCTTATGACCAAGAGTTAGCTATCATCTCACTGGACGCAGAAAAAGCGTTTGATCAAGTAGAATGGGACTATATGATCAAAGTATTGCAATAATTCCAATTGGGAGAAAACTTTATTGCATGGATAAAACTACTATATAACAAACCTACGGCTAGAATACTAACTAATAATATATTATCTTCAAAATTCGAATTATCTAGGGGCAACAGACAAGGATGTTCACTATCACCGCTGTTATTTGCTTTGGTAATTGAACCCCTTGCTGAAAAAATAAGAACACACTCGATTATTCACGGTTATAACACAAAATATTCAAACAACAAACTATCCCTATATGCTGATGATGTACTACTGTACATCACAAAACCACAAATTAGTATACCAAATATATTAAACTTAATTGAGGACTTTGGATCCTTTTCAGGATATAGAATAAATTGGAACAAAAGTGAAATTATGTCGATTAAACCAAAAGACTCAACACATCTCAGGAAATTCCCTTTTAAAATAGCTATGGAAAAATTCAAATATTTAGGAATTGAGATCACTAGAAATTACCATGATATGTTTAAAGCTAATTATAATCCCCTACTTAAGAAATTAAATAATTTGATTAAATTTTGGAAAACACTTCCGATGTCCTTAATAGGTAGGATAAATGCTATAAAAATGATTTTCTTACCACAAATCCTTTACCTATTTCAATCAATACCTATATATCTCCCAAAAAAGTTTTTCAAAAAACTGGACTCAGACATTACAAATTTTATATGGGATTACAAATCCCACAGAATACAAAGAACACACCTTAACAAACGAAAAGAGTTGGGGGGTCTAGCGCTCCCTAACTTTATGTATTATAACTGGGCAGTAAATATTAAAAATATGATTCACCTGCTGGACAATTCTGCCCAGCAGGTGGACTGGATTATAATGGAAAAAGGGGATTGTTCCCCGAATAATATAGGAGCGATTATTCTCTCTCCAATAAATTTGAATAATAAAAATTATAATAAAAATCCAATTATATATAGCACTATTAGAACATGGAAGCAAATAAAACAGAATCTAAAATTAAGAAACCTATCTCTCTTAATACCAATAGTCAATAACCCATCGTTTAAACCTTCAATCATAGATAAAGCATTTATACAATGGGAAAGAATGGGAATCAAAACGCTCGAAGATCTGTATGAATTAGAAAAATTACTATCATTCCAACAACTACAACTGAAATATAATTTGAAAAATAATCAATATTTTAAATATCTACAAATCTGTGACTATCTGAAAACACACACAAAAGATTATTATAATATGCCTTCCGACTTACTAGATGAAGCAATGAAGACAAAGGCGGAATCAGTTAATTTAATATCATACTTATATAATATCATCTTAAACATAGAAATACCCACAACAGATGGAATTAGAAGAGATTGGGAACAAGATCTAGGTATAAAAATTTCAAAAGAGAGTTGGGATAATCATTTATTACAGGTGCATAAATGCTCGATCAACGTACGACATACGCTTATCCAATTTAAAACATTACATAGATTATATTATTCAAAAACCAAACTAAATAAAATCTTTCCTAACGTCTCACCAATCTGTGATAAATGTATATGTCAAGAAGCTACCATAGCACATTCTTTTGTTTTTTGTACAAAAATCCAAAAATTCTGGTTTGAAATATTTGATATTTTTTCAAAATTAATCAAAATAAAACTGGTACCAAAACCAGAATGGATTATTTTTGGAATATCGGAAGGTATTCCTGAATTAAACGTGTATCAGAAGAATTTACTCAATTATGGGCTAATAATGGGAAAAAAGCTTATACTTAAATTCTGGAAAAATGCGCCCACACCAACAATAAAAATGTGGACATCAAATATGTTGGAAACATTACATCTGGAAGAGATGAGATTCCTCCTAGTAGGCAAAGTAGACCAATTTCAAAAGACGTGGTCTACGTTTTTGGACCTATTACAAGCATGAGGTGCAATAGTAATTTAGAAAAACAAATAAATAAATAAAAGGTATCTGGACCTGGTAATGGGAGGTAAAACAAAAACAGACTTGGTTGGTAGTCCCTTCTCTATGAAGTATGTTATAAGAGTTATAATAGAGCGATTGTTCCTTCTTTCTTTCTCTTTCTTTTCTAGGGTCTATTTTCTAACTTTACTTCCTTCTCTAACTTCTTTTCTAAGGGGCTTTCTTTTCCCAACACTCTTTTGCACTTCACAACCTTTGCGCACTTTCTTCACTTTTCTTACTTCTCTCTTTTTCTTTCTTAAAGTTTAAAAAAGTGAAGCGGTACAAAAAATGTATTAATATATACGTGTTGTACATTACTGTAATCTACCGTACTTCTATTAAAAAAATTATTTAAAAAAAAATAAAAAAAATAAAAAAAATAAAACTAAACTGAACATAATCAGGCCATGCTGACCATATGCCTCGGTCCACATGACAATAAACTAAACTCTCCCCAGAAAAAGAAATAAGTTCAGCAAGCATTAAGAAATTGCAGCGAATTGTGGACGCAGCCCAGACCATCACACAAACCAACCTCCCTTCCATTTACTCCATTTATACCTCCCGCTGCCTCGGCAAGACCAACAGCATAATCAAGGATGAGTCTCACCCTGGCCACCCTCTCTTCTCCCTTCTCCCATCAGGCAAAAAGCACAGAAGTGTGAAAACACACACCTCCAGATTCAGGGAGTTTCTTCCCAGCTGTTATCAGGCAACTGAACCATCCTACCACAACCAGAGAGCACTGCTGAACTACTATCTACCACTTTGGTGACCCTCAGACTATCCTTGATTGGACTTTGCTGGCTTTACCTTGCACTAAACGTTATCCCTTTATCATGTATCTGTACACTGTAAATGGCTCGATTATAATCATGTATTGTCTTTCCGCTGACTGGTTAGTAAGCAAAAAAAGCTTTTCATTGTACCTCGGTACACATGACAATAAACTAAACTGAAACTGAAGATAGACACAAAATGCTGGAGTAACTCAGCATCTCTGGAGAGTAAGGAGTCTGAAGAAGGGTCTCGACCCGAAACGTCACCCATTCCTTCTATCCAGAGATGCTGCCTGTCCCAGCATTACTCCGGCATTTTGTGTCTATCTTCGGTTTAAACCAGCATCTGCTGTTCCTTCCTACACATAAATTGAAACTGAACTACTGGAAACTTTACAAATCCCAGCTAGTTCAGTAAGGACGTTCGGGGTGACGTTATGTCACCCTTACATAACGCTAAGCCTCAGCAGTGAAATCTTCACTCTGTTAGTTAGGGGTGGATCATAAATGCCAATGACACCATCACCACCCACAACCCCACAAATGATGGCATCTTTAAAATATGCCCAACCTCTGCCGTCTAATCTCATACATTGCCATGCCGATAAAACCCTGTTGCTGCAAAGCAGCTAACACAGAGAGAGAACTTCAGCACATAGGCTCGGTAAGGCGTAGGCTGGTAAAGCTTCATTTGGAGTTTTGTGAGCAATTTTGGGCACTATATCTGAGGAAGGATGTGCTGGCTCTAGAGAGGGTCCAGAAGAGGTTTACAAGGATGATCCCAGGAATTAGTATGTTGATCTATGATGAGTGTTTGTCGGCACTGAGCCTGTACTCGCTGGAGTTTAGAACTCATTGAAACATACAGAATAGTGAAAGGCTTGGATAGAGTGGATGTGGAGAGGATGTTTCCACTAGGAGAGTCTAGGACTTGAGGTCATAGCCTTAAAATTAAAGGACGTTCTTTAAGGAAGTAGATGAGGTGGAATTTCTTTAGTCAGAAGGTGGTGAATCTGTGGTATTTATTGCCACAGAAGGCTGTGGAGGCCAAGTCGGTGGATATTTTTAAGGCGATAGATTCCTGATTAGTGCGGATGTCAGGGGTTATGGGGAGAAGGCATAGGTCAGACATGATTGAATGGCGGAGTGGACATGATGGGCCGAATGGCCTAATTCTATTCCTATCACATGACCTTAATGCATATATTGATGCATAAGAATATAAATATCATAGTTATTATAGAACAGAATAACACATATTGTTGTAGAATATAGCTTTTGTTATGGAATAGAATAGAGCATAGAACAGTCCAGCACCGGAACTGGCCCTTCGGCCCACAATGTCCGTGTTGAACATGATGCAAATAACATCCAATTTCTTCATTTTATTCAATGTTTTTTCTGAGTCATAAAGCATGGAAAGATGCCCTTCGGCCCACCTTGCCCACCCTTTCCAGCTTGACAACATCTTTCCTATAATACGGTGACCAAAACTGAACACAATACTCTATACTCAATGCTCTGACTGATGAAGGCCAATGTACCGAAAGCCTTCTTGACCACCCTGTCTACCTGTGACAACACTTTCAAGAAGCTATGTACCTGCAATTGAATTTCGATCACAAAAATAACCTGCTTTTAAAAACACAGCAGGCATCTCCCCCACACGCAACGTTTAGGCCAATTATCCACAATAATAGGTAGAGTGGGCAAGTGAATGTGCATCTACACAATCTATTCCTCCTATAATTTTACTCATCACCCCTCATCCTCCTGCGCTCCAAGGAATAGAGTCCTAGCCTACACAACCTCACCCTCTAGTCCTGGCAACATCCTTGTAAATCTTCTCTGTGCCCTTTCCAGTTTGACATCTTTCTGATAACATAGTGACCAAAATTGAACACAAAACTCTAAATGTGGCCTCACCATCGTCTTATATAACTCCAAAATGACCGCCCAACTTCTATATTCAATACTCTGACCGATAAAGGCCAATGTGCCAAACGCCTTTTTGACCACCTTATCTACCTGTGATGCCACTTTCAATGAACTATGTTCCTGTACTCCTAGATCCCTCTGCTCGACAATACTATCCAGAGGCCTATCATTCACTGTGTAGGTCCGGCCCATGTTAGACTTCCCAAAATGCAACACCTCACATTTCTCTGTATTAAATTCCATCAACCATTCCTCAGCCCACCTGGCCAAGCGATCCAGATCCTGCTGCAATTTTTCAATCATCTTCACTATCTGCAAAACTACCCACTTTTGTATCATCAGCAAACTTGCTAATCTTGCCCTGTATGCTCTCATCCTAATCATTGATGTCGATGACAAACAGTAATGGACCCAGCACTGAACCCTGACGCACACCACTAGTAACAGGCCTCCAGTCTGAGAAGCAGCCTTCCACCATCACCCTCTGCTTCCTTCCTTGAAGCCAATTTTCTATCCATTCAGCTATATTTCCTTGGGTGTCATATGTACCGACAGTGGAACAATTACATTTTTACAGTGCAGATTTACAGGCCTATTAACCCAATATACATAGATACCATGCAATAAACAAAAATTCAATAAATTAATAACACCAATACTATTGCATAAAAGCCCTACAAGTGCATAACATGTTGAGGGGGATAGTGAAGTGTAGATGGGGCATAGAAACATAGAAAATAGGTGCAGGAGGCCATTTGGCCCTTCGAGCCAGCACCGCCATTCATTGTGATCATCCACAATCAGTAACCCGTGCCTGCCTTCTCCCTATACCCCTCAATTCTGCTAAGCCCAAGAGCTCTATCTAACTCTCTTTCAAATTCATCCAGTGAATTGGCCTCCACTGCCTTCTGTGGCAGAGAATTCCACAAATTCACAACTCTCTGCGTGATTTTTTCTTCTTCTCTCATCTCAGTTTTAAATGGCCTCCCCTTTATTCTTAGACTGTGGCCCCTGGTTCTGGAATCCCCCAACATTGGGAACATTTTTCCTACATCTAGCTTGTTCAGTCCTTTTATAATTTTATGTTTCTATAAGATCCCCTCTCATCCTAAATTCCAGTGAATACAAGCCCGTCTTTCCAATCATTCCTCATATGACAGTTCTGCCATCCCAAGGATTAACCTCGTGAACCTACGCTGCACTGCCTCAAATTAGGAGACCAAAACTGCACACAATACTCCAGATGTGGTCTCACCAGGGCCTTGTACAACTGCATGACCTCTTTACTCCTATACTGAAATCCTCTTGTTATGAAGGCCAACATGCCATTAGTTTTCTTCACTGCCTGCTGTACCTGCATGTTTACTTCCAGTGACTGGTGTACACCCAGGTCTCGTTGCACTTCCCTTTTTCCTAATCTGACACCATTGAGATAATAATCTGCCTCCTTGTTCTTGCCGCTAAAGTGGATAACCTCACATTTATCTACATTATAGGGAGGTTGCACGCAGTCGAGGTCACGACCCGTGACCCGTACTGTTGCCACGCAACGCCAACTGGAGTACACGCGATGAACTGCAGGTAAGCATTTACTATGGCTGCCAGCACAGCGGGCCCTTCTTCTGGCCCAGCATCCGGACTGGTTGCACACACGTGGACCCCGGGCCGTCTATCCTCGCCGCTGGGGGTGGGGGAGGTTAGAGGTCAGGGTGTCGGTGCAGCGCGGTTAGTGACTCAAGGTGGGCGGAGGGAGCAGACCGCCCCTAACTTTGCTGCAGCTGACGTTGCCCAGAGCCGCGGCCCCACCTCACCCGGCCCCATGTGTGGGTGCTGCTGACCCACAGCCCCTGACAGTGCGTCCCACAGGGGGAGACGGGGCGGAGGGCGGCCGTGGCCGGACAGCGCTGACCCCGGGGGGGGGGGAGAGGAGAGTGGGGGCTGTCCAGAGGGATGCGCTCCTTCGGCCGCTTACACATTGGTGCTCGGGTTCAGAGCAAAGATACTAGAGCATTTGGTTCTGTGCGCTCAGTCACCCAAAAAAAAAATAACCCCACAATATTGCAATCAAATTGCTCTGACTTTGAGTTCGCTTTATTTAGCGAAGGCTTATCGAGATGGTGCTGTCTCTCTGGACACGACACGGCTATTAGTCGCGGATTGTTTTTTTTATTTTTTTAAACTAATAAAGGGAAAGGATGAGATTGAGAGAAAGGAGAAAGTGAAGGAAAAAAGTGCAAGTGTAAAAAACGTGACAATAAAAAAGAACAAAGACCCTATAAGAAAGAATGTTTTTAAAAAGTTAAGAAATAGACCCTAAAAAAGAAGTAAAAAGAGAAAGAGGGAAAAGAGAAAAACAAATACTTTGTTGTAAGCATCACGCAAATGGGATATACCAACTCTCCAGCTTTCATCCCCCCTTACCTGACCTCAATATTTTTTTTTAAAAGTTCTTTTGCACCCTATACTTGTAATAATTCTATAAATGCAGACCACGTCAGGTGGAAGTGATCTGGTTTACCTGCCAGGAGGAGTCTTATCTCTTCTAGGTGTAATGTTTCGCACATATTTGAAATCCACATGTTTATAGTTGGTATTGGAGCGTTTTTCCAGAATTTTAGGATTAACTTTTTTCCAGTTATTAACCCATAGTCTATTAATTTATTTTGGAACACATTTAGTTCTGGACTATCTTCCGTTGTTCCGAAGATAATCCATTCTGCTTTGGGTATCAGTTTTATTTTAAATAATTTTGTAAAGATTTCAAAAATTTCAATCCAAAATTTTTTGAATTTTTGTACAGAAAACAAATGAGTGCGCTATAGTAGCTTCTTGAGATTGACATTTATCACAAATGGATGATACATTTGGGAAAATTTTATTAATTTTAGTTTTGGAATAATATAATCTATGTAAAATTTTAAATTGTACTAAAGTGTCTTACATTAATCGAACATTTATGCACGTTTAATAAATGTTCATTCCACCTTTCCTTTGAGTCGCGGATTGTAAAAGACGCTACACCATGAGATAACACCAGTTTAAACATGATACCTCCCCGCTTTCAATGACAGCACCCACAATTATTTACAGCGCAAAAAATGATCATTTCGGCGTTTTTTAACAGGAAAGTTTCGTGTGTTAACAGTGTATACCGAGGCCGCCATGTCCTCCACATGGATTGAGCTGCTCCGTGCGTCACGCCCTTTGACCCGATGAACGTATGTGCAACCCCCCTATACTGTATCTGCCCACTCACTCAACCTGTCCAAGTCACCCTGCAACCTCCTAGCATCCTCTTCGCAGTTCACACTGCCACCCAGCTTTGTGTCATCTGCAAATTTGCTAGTGTTACTTTTAACACCATCATCTAAATCATTAATATATATTGTAAATAGTTGTGGCCCCAACACCGAGCCTTGCGGCACTCCACTCGCCACTGCCTGCCATTCTGACAGAGACCCGTTTATTTCTACTCTTTGTTTCCTGTCTGCCAAACAATTCTCTATCCATGTCAATACCCTACCCCCAATACCATGTGCTCTAATTTTGCCCACTAATCTCCTGTGGGACCTTATCAAAGGCTTTCTGAAAGTCCAGATACACTACATCCACTGGCTCTTCATCCATTTTACTTGTCACATCCTCAAAAAATTCCAGAAGATCAGTCAAGCAGGATTTCCCTTCATAAATCCATGCTGACTTGGACCAATCCTTTTGCTGCTATCCAAATGCGCCGTTATTACTTCTTTAATAATTGACTCCAGCATCTTCCCCACCACCAATGTCAGGCTAACTGGTCTATAATTCCCCATCATCCCTACTTATCCAGAAATAGTAAAATTTGCAGCTATGATAGTAACAGCCATACCACCCACTCAGGTCAGCGTGGAGAGACAGTTCTCCGCACTGAAAATAATTAAATCAGAATTAAGGGCTTCAATGAAAGAGGATCTGGCAGAAACAATTCTGTTCCTAAGGACAAGTTATTAATAAATTTTAGGTATGTACTTTTGTAGCAAACTTAACTACCTATGCATTTACTTTTTATTTCTATTGCACTTGAGAATTGTTTTTTGTCATAATTTAGCCATTTAGCTCATACCTGTGGCCTTAGTTTAATACATTTTGGAGTAATGCTTTTATAATTTTTATTTCATTCAATGGAATTTTAATTTTGTCTTGGTCCTTTCTGTGTTTTTTTTTCTTTTAGCATAATTATGGTTTTCTTTCAAGAATAAACAATGAAAAAGCCACAATAGCACAGCTACAACCATTAGACTCAAAACTTTAAGGACGTGGGTTTAAAAGGTAGCCTGATGATTCATGTGGTTCTTATGAAATGCCATCTTGTGTAATGTCATCATAGCAGATTTAGAATTATTATACCTAGGGGTCAGGGTCGGAGTCGGAGTCGGATACACAAGAAATCTGAGTCGGAGGTTTTGGGTATCGACTCCACAGCTCTGCTCTTTAAGAACACAGAACTCTATGTGCACAGCTTGCAAATGACCATGAGAAAGTAACATTTTATTATCATGTAAATAAGGAATGTGTATGTCTCTTATTGATATATAATCTGCCTTATTGTTGTTCAACATGAAAATCTAGATCATACTATGATAGATAAACATTTCTTCATCTTGTGATCCAGCTAATTCAGCAAAGTTTTTATAATAACTGTCCTTTGAATCACCAGGAGTTCAAGAAGGATGCTCGAGGGGTTCCAATGAATTCTGGTGTCACCAGTGCTAACATTCCAGAGGAATGGAAACTGTGTTGTAGTTTGCAGAAATCCTCCATAACCTCCCTCTGCAGAATGGCAATGGAGGAAGAGATCAAGATCTTATGGAGAGACTGTCACCAGACAAAATTGAAGTGAGTACCTACCTGGATGCAATGCTGACTACTCTCTTCCCAAACCCATTCCAGGAATAAACTGGTAACTTGGAAATTGATGAACTGCTTTTATATCACCTGATCTTGATATTCAATATCCAAAATTTGATTTTAAGAAATACCCACAGTAGGATTCAGACCAAAGTAGAATTCATCCAGTCATTTCAGCAAACCATAACTAAAATCTTCCTTCAAAATTGTAGTTAGCTTGCAGAGCTGGCAACGACCTGAATAAGAGCCATTAAAAGTCACAATTCATCAAATAGCTGTGGAGTTGAGATGAACCAAAAGTTCTGATTACAATGGACAACAGAACAATGAAATTCTTACTGGCAGCAGCTTAACAGATCTGCAAACACAATACACAAAAAATATATTTTTTAAATCAATAAATAACATAATACTAGGTAGTCCATAGTACAATCAAAGCAAGTCCACAGAAGTTTGTAGTTGCTGAGGTTAGTGTGTAATGTTGAAGAACCTGATGGTTGCTGGAAAGCTCTTCTTGAACCTGGTAGTCAGTTTTCAGTACCTTCTTCGCCATGGCAGGAACAAAATGAGTTTGTGGTCAGGATGGTGTGGGTCTATGATAATATTGACTGCCTTTTTGAGGCAGCACTTCCTGTGGACCTCTCCGATGACGGGGAGGTCAGTACCTGCGATGGACTGGGCAGTATCTACCACTCTCTGTAATCTCCTTTGTGCCTTGGTATTCAAGTTGCCGAACCAGGCTGAGATGCAATCAGACACTGTGCTGACTACCATACACTAATAAAAGTTCAAGAGGGTATTCATTAATATACAGAATATCTTCAATCTTCCAAGGAGGTAGTGGTGTTATGAGCTTTCATTGAGAGTGCTTGGCCCAGGGCAGATCTTCAGAGTTATGCACGCCCAGGAACTTGAAGTTGTTGACTCAATCCACTGCTGTTCCGTCAATGAGGACAGATTTGTGGATCCTCGGACTTTCCCTCCTCAACTACATCAGCTCCTTGGTCTTGCTGATGTTGAGAGCGACATTCAATCCGAATTTCAGTCTCTCTCCTGTACTCTGTCATCATTTATCCAACAATAGTTGTATTGTCGGCAAATTTAAAATGCCGTTGGAAATATGTCCGACTTATAGAACAAGTGAAGCAGGGGACTGAGCACACAGACTTGAGGTGCCACAGCGTTGATTGTTATCAAGGAGGAAGTGTTGTTGCCAATTTGTACAGTTTGTGGTCTGCCGATGAGGATGTGGAGGATCCAGATTCATAGGAATGAGCAGAGACCCAGACCCAGTTCTGCGTCTGATGATAGCTTTGGAGGGGACAATGTTGCTGTGCACTGAGCTGTGGTCAATAAATAGTAATTTGCCATTCTTATTGTCCAAGCGGCCCAGTGCAGAGTTTAACCCACAGCATTGTGCTTAAGGATTTTTCAACATACCCAGAGAAATCATCGCCAAATATGAGAGGGATGTCCCATGGATAGGTCACACAATCCTCTGAGAAACTCATAGCTTTCAGTCAAATTTTCACAGCACTCCATCACATCTGTTTATATTCTGTCCTAATAGAATGACTAGTGACAAATTGGTATAAAGGAATAGGACAATACATGGGACTTTTAAAGATGACTCTGGACTTTAAATCTCACGGGAAAGGGGCAATCATCAGTTAAGAAATCTACTGCTGATTTTATCTATTATGGCCAACTTCTCATTAGGTGTCACTACTCGACATCGAACAACCAGTGGCAGTTGCAACTGCAGGAAGTAGACAGGAGGGGACCTTCAATGCCTATCAGTAGAATGTCTCAGTAGAACCACTAATCTTTAAATTAATGAGTACTAAACTTCATAGCTATCAGATTAAGTTGGCTGCATGTCGTCAGTGATCCAACTCAATAATTACTTGACTTCATCCTCACAAGTCTACCTGTTACCTTCAACAGCATTGGCAGGAATTATCATTGCACAACTGTTTCAGAGACAAAGATCAGCTTCTATAATGTTTTGTGTGGCACTACTTCTGTTCTATATAATGTAGAACAGAACTGTCAGCTTAAAACCAAGCTCCATAATACATGGTAATCAAGCAGCAACAACCACAATGTTTCATCATAATCTTTTTTTTTGGTTTGGTATTTCCTTCCCTACTCTCAGGCTGTCTCTGCGATGGGTGGAGAAGTCTATGATGGAAGGAGAAGTACAAGGTATTGTACTTTGATTATGTGCTGTTGAGTCAAATCAAATCATACTATGAATGAGCAATTAAGCCATACACAAATAGATCAGATAGTGCAAAGAGAAATAAACCAGAGTACATCGTATAGTGTTACTATAATAGTAATATATTATAGCATGTTACATAGAAAGTGCAGATAAAAGAGATTGCACGGATCACAATGACGTAGGTTGGAATATTGGGACTACACCCTCAGTTTATCGGAGGATCATTCAGGAGTCTGACAACAGCAGGGAAGAAACTGTTCCTAAATTCAATGATACGTGCTTTCAAGCCTCCTGCATCTTCTGCTCGACTGGACATGATAGAAGAGGGAACGGCAGGGGTGTAAGCGAGAAACCGGTTTGAGATAGACTGGGCTTTATCCACAACTCAGTAATTTCTAGCAGTCTTGGGCAGAGCTGTTGCCAAATCAAGTTGTGATGCATCCCGATAAGATGCTCTCTACAGTGCAATCGTAGAAGATGGGAATAGTTGTGACAGTCTTCTGCAGATGTAGAGGCATTAGCATGCTTTCGTAGCTGCAATGTAGTTGGTGATACTTGCACCTAGGAACTTGAAGTTCTCCATCATATAATTCCAGCATCATTGATGCTGACTAGTGCATATACAACTCCCTGTTTTCTGAAGTCTTGCTGACATTAAGTGAGGCATTGTTGTCCTGATACCATGGTAGTAATCTCTTTAACTCCACCTTGTACTGTGTATCATCTTTGTTTGAGATCAGGACCACTACAGTGGTGTCTTCTGAAGCTTGTAAATGGATTTAAATCAGAATTTGGTTACACAATGATGGGTGCATATAGCGCATAGTAAGGAGCAGAGAACGCATCCTTGCAGGGCATCAGATTGAGAATAATCATTGATATTTTGCTGCCTATCCTCGCTGATTGTTGTCTATAGGTCACAATGGCAAGGATCCAGTGGCAGGAGCGAGAAACTGATTCCTAGGTCCAGGAGTTTGGAGATAAGTTCAATAGTCCTTTATTGTCACGGGCACCATTTAAGGTACAGTGACATTTGATTTACCATACAGTCATGCCAGAAAACAAGCAACAAGACACACAACCACATAAAAGTTAACATAAACATCCACAACAGCGGCTCCCTCACATTCCTCACTGTGATGGAAGGCAATCTTCTTTCCTTCCATCACAGTGAGGAATGTGTGGAAACCACTGTGGTGGATGTTTGTTAACTTTTACGTAGTTGTGTGTTAAGGGCTTGGACAAGCTAGAGGCAGGAAACATGTTCCCGATGTTGGGGAGTCCAGAAACAGGGGCCACAGTTTAAGAATAAGGAGTAAGCCATTTAGAACGGAGACAAGGAAACACTTTTTCCTCACAGAGAGTGGTGAGTCTGTGGAATTCTCTGCCTCGGAGGGCGGTGGAGGCAGGTTCTCTGGATGCTTTCGAGAGAGAGCTAGATAGGGCTCTTAAAAATAGCGGAGTCAGGGGATATGGGGAGAAGGCAGGAACGGGGTACTGATTGGGGATGATCAGCCATGATCACATTGAATGGCGGTGCTGGCTCGAAGGGCCGAATGGCCTACTCCTGCACCTATTGTTTATTATCTTGTTGCTTTTTTTAGTATGGCTGTAAGATAAATTGAATATCACTCTATTTTAATTAATACACAAGACAATAAAAGTCCTTTGATACTTCTACGGTTTAGAATATGGTGTTGAAGGCAGAGCTTTAATCCATAGACAGGAGTGATTTTGTTTATCCATATATGGATATTATCCATACACTGATATGTGTAGGTAAAAATGAGGAGCCAATCTGCTAACATTGCAACATACAATGCACGTCATAGTCATACAAGATAGAATGGGACAGTTTTGTTCACCATTCATTTATACCAATCCTATGCTAATTCCACTTTATTTCTCCCCCAATTCCATCAACACCCCCCTGGGGTAATTTACAATGGACAGTGAACCTACCAACTTGCACATCTTTGGGATGTGGGAGGAAACCCGAGCACCCGTAGGGAACCCACATGGCTCACGTGCAGAATATGCGATCTCTACATAGGCAGCAACACAGATGAGGATTAAATCCAAGACACTGGAGGGAACTGAGGGGCAGCAGCTCTATTAGCTATACCACTGTGCCACCTTGGAAAGGTAGCATGCAATAAAGTGAATTGCATGATCCCATAATCAACACCTGGATCAATGCAAAATCCTATTAACCTGTCAGCGAGACAGGATCCCGAGGCATTATTTAATGCTTTTGCCAACATTCTCTACTTGGCCAACAATCTCTGACATCTCATTTGTGAACTCTCAATACTCATAAAATGGTTTTCATGCCAGCCTGTGTAACGGAGATCGTGGGCATTCAAACTACTGTTGTTTCCAAGGTACAAACAAATATGCTTTGTGGTAAGGAGATAAAAGAGGCTGGACACTGGAATCCGAAACAAAAATAAAAATACGGGAAGAAGTTGGAGGCAAAAGGTGTACATTTGCAGTTCGGGTAGAGACCATACAGAAGACCTGAAACTGAATAGGAAAAAATGCCAGTGTGTAGGGGACAGGTGGAACCAGATAGGGAGGTTCTGATGGAACCAGGTGGGGGAGATGTGAAAGGAGAGCAAAAGGAGGAAGACAGGTGAGTGTGGGTTACAGCCATGGAGTGGGTTCCCTGAAACAGTGTTGCTATCATCGGGCTGTAAACGGCTCAAGTCTGAGCTTGGAGATCCCGCGAAGAAACACGCTTGCTAACCACTGGCCGAGCAGAACGAGTTGGGACCAATGTAGGGTGTTTGTTAGTTTGGGGTGTTAACACGCGTCCAGCTGCTCAGACACGAGGCCCAGCCCCAGGCTAATGGAGCTCCAGCCCCGGCCCAGTACCAGATCACTGCCTGCGACGAATGTAAGTAAGGGAGGGCCGGGATATGGAGGACCTGGAAACCCTCCCTCTTTCCCTCCGGCCGCATGCTGGCGAGCCGTCGGCTTTTTCTGGTTGCAACGGCACCGAGTCAGCCCGGGCCCTTGGGACGGGAAGGGCTGCGCCTCGACCAGCGGCACCATCTCCCGCTGCACCGATTTCGATGGCACTGCCCTCCTTACCGATGGTGCTTCGCCAACATCCAGAACCTTCCTTCCTTCCTTCCTTCCCTCCCGCCTGCCGAGAGGATCCACCCCCCTCGCGCGCACGCGTCCTACCCGCACCACCCGCCGCTACCGGTACGCGCGCGCTCCTTTCAAACCGTCTCCCCCTTGCCGCGCGCGCGCTCCTTTCAAACCGTCTCCCCTCGGCGCTAGCGCGGCATCGTCCAAACCGCCCCGGGAGCACCCGCCAAGAGCAACGGCCGCTCATCAGGGGCCAGAACCAAAGATCATAGAGCTCTATGATCTTTGGCCAGAACAGCTGGGCAGAGGCGAGCCCTCCATCTCATTAAACTCATAGCATCAGAAAAAATCTCAACGAAAGCAAATTAAGAATTTCACTCTTCACAACAATAAAAAGGTGTAGGCACTGGAAATAGACACAAAAAGCTGGAGTAGCTCAGCGGGCCAGGCAGCATCGCTGGAGAGAAGGAATGGGTTTTGGCGGTCTGAAGAACGACAACTGGGGTTTCCAACAGATCTTTATTCAAAAGTTCGATTTCCAGTATACAGGTTCTTCAGACACGTCTGCCCACAACGGTGCTCAGCGCTGAATTAACGCGCGCAAGCAAAAACCGCGCGAAACAAGCGGCCCCCCCCGAGTCACGTGACCGCGGCTTCCGAACGCCGGGTTCGATCTCTGCATACGCCAGCAGGCGCCGCTACATGGCCCCCCCCCCAGAATCCGCGGTACGGAAACGCACGGGTAAACGGACGGTTCGACCGGAACGCATAGTCCGAGGTCGCGGGGCGAGCGTAACAGTAGGGGCCGGCAGAACAAGAACGGAGGGGCGCGAAAAACGCGAACGAGGGACGGGCGTAACAAAGGGGACCGGCGAAACATGACCGGGGGTAACAGGTGCAGAGGGTGGTAAAATGGCTGGTGGACGTCCTCTACGCCACGGAGTAGCCACTGTCACTGGGCTATCCTCGTCGACGTGTGCTGGCTTAAGGCGGCTCACGGAGACGAACTCCTCCTTGCCACCCATGTCCAACGTGAACGTCAAGACACCAGTACTGAGCACCCTGTACGGACCCTCGTACACCCGCGGTAAAGGTGAGCGGTGAGCAATGAGCATTTCTACGGAGAAAAACATAATCACAATCCCGTAACATAGTAGGCACATGCACCGAAGACGAACCATGTCGGGAAGTGGGAACTGGGACCAAAGCGCGCGCCCACTTGCGAACGTCCGCTAACAACGCTGAAATTTGCGCCACACAACACCACAGGGAGGACATGAACTGGGCCCCACGATCGGTAGTAATATCTGAGGGGACCCCGAAACGAGCGATCCAATTTGAGACAATGGCCCTCGTGCATGCCTTAGCGGAGGTATCCGTTAACGGTATTGCCTCCGCCCACCTGGTAAACCTGTCCACGATGGTCAGTAAGAGAGTAGCCCCGCGCGAACACGGCAAGGGACTTACCAGGGCAACATGGATGTGCAGGAACCTGCCGTCTGGTATGGCGAAATCCTGGACCGGCGGGTGCACATGTCTCTGCACCTTGGAGGTCTGGCATGGGATGCAGGAACGAGCCCATGCAGCGACCTGCTTCCTTAACCCGTGCCAGATGAACTTCGCCGTGACCAAGGCAGAGGTGGCGCGAATGGACGGGTGCGCTAGGCTGTGGATAGTGTTGAAAATCCGCCGCCACCAAGCGACTGGGACAATGGGACGGGCTTTGCCCGTGGAGATATCGCAAAGGACTAGCACGCCGGCGGCGCCACAGGGCACCTTAACCAGCTTGAGCTCTGATTCAGCATTGCGGTAAACCTCCATGCCGACATCTGCCTGTTGGGCAGCGGCCAGCTCCTCATAATCGACGCCTAGGCTAAGCGCTGAGACTTCGGGCAGCGCTGGACGGGATAACGCGTCAGCCACAACGTTTAGCTTCCCTGCCACATGCAGAATATCGGACGTGAATTCGGAAATGTAGGCGAGGTGCCGTTGCTGTCTGGCAGACCAGGGGTCAAACACCTTGGTCAAAGCGAACGTTAGTGGCTTGTGATCTGTGAATGCAGTGAAAGCGCGCCCCTCCAGGAAATAGCGAAAATGGTGGATCGCTAGGTAAAGTGCGAGGAGCTCCCGGTCGAAAGCGCTATACTTAACTTCGGGGGCTCGCAGCTGCCTGCTGAAAAATGCCAGCGGCACCCAGTGACTACCTACACACTGCTCGAGGATGGCGCCTACTTCGACGTCGGAAGCGTCTATGGTGAGGACCGTTTGGGCTGACGCCCTAGGGTGTTCCAGCATAGTGGCGTTGGCCAATGCGGTTTTAGCCCCCTCGAACGCCTTCTGTGCCTCCTTAGACCAGACCAGGTCTTTGGGATTACCGGCAAGGCATTGGAACAACGGCCGCATGATGGCGGATGCTGACGGGACGAACCGGTGGTAGAAGTTAACCATCCCGTTAAGAAGTTAACCATAGAGGCCTCGGGAAGCGACGGATAGTGTCGACTTTCTCGGGCAGTGGCTGCGCACCGTGGGAAGTGATGCTATGACCCAAGAAAGAAATGGAGCGCAATCCGAACTGGCACTTCGCAGGGTTGATCACCAACCCGTGTTTGCGCAACCGTTCGATAAGTAGGCGGAGGTGCCTGACATGCTCCGCCTGCGACCTGCTGGCTACCAGGATATCATCCAGGTAGATGAAAATGAACAGCAAACCCCGACCGACCTGATCCATTAGCCTTTGGAACGCCTGAGCAGCATTCTTCAAACCAAAAGGCATTCTGAGCCATTCGAAAAGTCCGAAAGGGGTAATGGTGGCCGTTTTAGGGACGTCGTCGGGGTGGACCGGGATTTGATTATACCCACGAATAAGGTCAACCTTCGAGAAGAAGGTCGCACCTTCCAGATGGGCCGAGAAATCCTGGATGTTCGGGACTGGGTACCGATCGGCTGTGGTTACCGCGTTCAAACGCCTGTAATCACCGCAAGGTCTCCAACCCCCGGAAGCTTTAGGCACCATGTGTAACGGGGAAGCCCAGGGGCTATCCGACCGCCGGACGATCCCTGGGTCCTCCATAAGTTGGAACTCGTCTCGTGCGATGCGCAGTTTATCGGGCGGGAGACGGCGCGCGCGTACGTGTACCAGTGGGCCCTCGGTGGGAATGTGGTGGACCACGCCATGACGGGGCGCGTCCCCGTCGAACCGGGGTGTGAGCAACCCTGGGAAGTCGGCGAGCAGGGCTGCGAAAGGTTGCTGGATCTCAGCTACCTCGTCGAATTGCTGTAGGGGCGTTGACGGATTGCGCGGCTTGGCAGGGCATGGGTCCGACACAGGGACCATGTGTCCACTTCGCAAATCGATTAACAGGGAGAACGCGCGCAAGAAATCGGCCCCCAGGATCGGTTGGGCGACGTCAGCAACGATAAACTTCCACCTGTACTGGCGGGAGTCGAAATTTAGTGCGAATATTGCTCCCGTTAACAGCCGAGAGGACGGGTCCTACCTTACCGACACGAATATCTCGGGCGCTCGGAGGCAGGATACTGGCATGGGCACCGGAGTCCACCAGGAAACGGTGGCAGGAATGGCGAACGCGGACGTAGAGGCGTTCGTTTGGGCCGATCGCGTTCGCCTCGATGGACGATCGGCTGGGTCGTTTCCCGGATACGAGCAGGGGCTCTGACACCTTCGGGCTTCGGGTCCGTATCGTTGGTGGTAGTAGCACCATCTGCGTTGACTGTAGACCACTGGCCGCGGCGATTCTTCGGCGCTGGGCTGGGCTTCTTCCTCCTCTCCTCGATGTCGGCTCGGCTGCACCCGTTGTGTGACCAGGGGGCGGGAGAAAGTGAAAACGTCCCGCCACCTGTGCGCCCACAGTTCGTCAGCTCTCTCCGCGAGTTGTTGCGGGTCGCTGAAATCAGCTCCGGCGAGCATTAGCTGGACTTCGTCAGGCATCTGCTCCAGGAACGCCTGTTCGAAAAGTAGACATGGGCGGTGCCCGTCCATCAGGGCTAACGTTTTCGCCATGATGGTGGATGGCCGCCGGTCGCCGACACAGTCCATGTGCAGCAGCCTTGCTGCCCTGTCTCTGCGGCTGAGACCGTAAGCGTGGAACAGCAGGGCCTTCAGCCCTTCGTATTTGCCGATGGACGGCGGTAGTAGGGCAACAACCTCGAGGCACAGTCCTGCGGCAAAGCCCCCACCACATGGAAATACATTGTGTCGTCCGCCACGATGCGATGAAGGTGGAACTGTGCCTCAACATGGGCGAACCACACCTGAGGTTGATCAGGCCAAAAGGCTGGCAGTTTGAAGGCTGGTGAGCCCTGCCTCGTGCTGGCCGATTCTGCGGGAACACTCTCTTCCTGCATAATTCTTCTTGTCTAACGACGGCTAGACAGGTCGGGGTCACCAATTTGGCGGTCTGAAGAACGACAACTGGGGTTTCCAATAGATCTTCATTCAAAAGTTTGATTTCCAGTATACAGGTTCTTCGGACACGTCTGCCCACAACGGTGGTCAGCGCTGAATTAACGCGCGCAAGCAAAAACTGCGCAAAACAAGCGGCCCCTCCCAAATCACGGGACCACGGCTTCCGAACGCCGGGTTCGATCTCTGCGTACGCCAGCAGGCGCCACTACAGGGTGACGTTTCGGGTCGAGACCCTTCAGTGGTTAGGGATAAGGGAAACGAGAGATATAGACCAAAGATCCTATCGGTGATGTGGAGCGATAAGAACAAGTAACGATGATAAAGGAAACAGGCTGTAATCTGTTTATAGGGTGAAAATGAGAAGCTAATGCGACCTGTGTGGGGGAGTGATGGAGAGAATGCAGGGGCTACCTGAAGTGTGAGAAATCATTATTCATACCCTTGGGCTGTAGGCACTGGAAATCTGAAATAAAACCAGAACATCTGGAAATATTCAGTAGAATATTTAAATAGGCAGAATATTAATATGGGATAATAATAGAATAAGATAATAATTGAATATTAAAATAGGCTGCATCAGTGGAAAGAGAAACATTGGAAAGAGAAACAGTTTAACATTTTGGGGTCTGGGACATTTCATCAGAACAAGCCAGTTCGGTATTCTGAAAAACGCAAGGAATCATGGGATTTGTCAAAGGTCATTCGAGAAGAAAAAAAGTGAACGGGGTGCCTGGTAGTGGGGGAGAGCGGGGTGTAACAGCGAGAGAGAGGGGGCAGATGCAAGTGGGAGACTGGCAGAGATGGTGAGAGGTGGGGGAGAGAGGTTTCAGTTAGACAGACAACCACTGGTAAAGTCATGGGTCGTTGCTTCTTGGTAGTCGAGAAATTGTCCTCAATCTTCTGCTCCAAATTGGAGGAAGAGACAGAGGTTCGGCGGCTGTGGCAGGGCCTGAATGCAATCACCTCTTACAAGTCGAAATCAGGAGGCAGCTCGAATGTCGGCGAAACTTCACTCCCTGATGAGCTCAATGCGTTTTACGCACGCTTTGATAGGGAGAACACCGATGTACATTCCCGAGCCCCTATTCGCTGTGATGGTATTTCAGTCTCAGTTACAGAGGCCAACGTCAGGAAATCCTTCAGAGGGATGAACCCTCGAAAAGCGTCTCGACCTGATGGTATACCGGGTCGTGTTCTAAAAACCTGTGCGGACCAACTGGCTGGAGTTTTTACGGACATTTTCAACCTCTCACTTCTGAGGTCTGAGGTTCCCACCTGCTTGAAAAGGGCATCAATTATACCAGTGCCCAAGAAGAGTAAGGTGACGTGCCTCAATGACTATTGACCTGTGGCACTAACGCCTGTGGTGATGAAGTGCTTTGAGAGGTTGATCATGGCGCAAATCAACTCCTACCTTGACAAAAACCTGGACCCACTGCAGTTCGCTTACCGCCACAACAGATCAACGGTGGATGCGATCTCGCTGGGCCTCCACTCCGCTCTGGACCACTTGGATAACAAAAACACATATGTCAGGCTGTTACTCATCGATTACAGCTCGGCATTTAATACAATCATCCCCTCCAAGCTGGTTACCAAACTCGCAGAACTGGGTCTCTGCGCATCCCTCTGCAATTGGATCCACGACTTCCTCACTCTCAGACCACAGTCTGTTCGTATTGTTGGAAATGTGTCAGACTCGATAACAATCAGCACGGGAGCACCTTAAGGCTGCGTGCTCAGCCCCCTGCTGTACTCACTCTATACTCATGACTGCGTAGCCGGTCATAGTGCGAACTCCATCATCAAGTTCGCTGACGACACCACTGTTGTGCGACGTATCACTGATGGGGATGAGTCAGAGTATAGAAGAGAGATCGAGCAACTGTCCATATGGTGCCAGCACAATAACCTGGCCCTCAACTCGCTAGAATTTAGGAGATTGAGAGGGGATCTTATAGAAACGTACAAAATTCTTATGGGGTTGGACAGGCTGGATGCAGGAAGATTGTTCCCGATGTTGGGGAAGTCCAGGACAAGGGGTCACAGCTTAAGGATAAGGGGGAAATCCTTTAAGACCGAGATGAGAAAAAACTTTTTCACACAGAGAGTGGTGAATCTCTGGAACTCTCTGCCACAGAGGGTAGTTGAGGCCAGTTCATTGGCTATATTTAAGAGGGAGTTAGATGTGGCCCTTGTGGCTAAAGGGATCAGGGGGTGTGGAGAGTAGGCAGGTACGGGATACTGAGTTGGATGATCAGCCATGATCATATTGAATGGCGGTGCAGGCTCGAAGGGCCGAATGGCCTACTCCTGCACCTATTTTCTATGTATCTATGTATCAACACCAGCAAAACCAAGGAACTGATTGTGGACTTTGGAAGGAGTAGGATGGGGACCCACAGTCCCGATTATATCAATGGGTCGATGGTTGAAAGGGTCAAGAGCTTCAAATTCCTGGGCGTGCACATCTCTGAAGATCTTTCCTGGTCTGAGAACACTGATGCAATTATTAAGAAAGCACATCAGCGCCTCTACTTCCTGAGAAGATTACGGAGAGTTGGTTTGTCAAGGAGGACTCTCTCTAACTTCTACAGGTGGCTTGGTTCGGCAACTTGAGCGCCCTGGAGAGGAAAAGACTACAAAAAGTAGTAAACACTGCCCAGTCCATCATCGGCTCTGACCTCCCTTCCATCGAGGGGATCTATCGCAGTCGCTGCCTCGAAAAGGCTGTCAGTATCATCAAGGACCCACACCATCCTGGCCACACACTCATCTCCCTACTTCCTTCAGATAGAAGGTACAGGAGCCTGAAGACTGCAACGACCAGGTTCAGGAATAGCTACTTCCCCACAGCCATCAGGCTATTAAACTTGGCTCGGACAAAACTCTGAACTTTAATTAGCCCATTAACTGTTATTTGCACTTTATCAGTTTATTTATTCATGTGTGTATATATTTATAGAATGGTATATGGACACACTGATCTGTTTTGTAGTCAATGCCTACTATGTTCTGTTGTGCTGAAGCAAAGCAAGAATTTCATTGTCCTTTCAGGGACACATGACAATAAACTCACTTGAACTTGAACTTGAATCGAGAGAATGCAACTTCAGAACCTCCTCGTCTCGACCACACTGGAGATTTCGGAGCACAAGGAACAAATTACCTAAAGTTTGCATTGAGTGAACTGAATGTTCTTACCATCCTCGTCGTACACCGGCGTTTTGTGAGAGTGGTTGGATCCTGGGATCGAGGAGCCAGCGCCCGACAGGTGAGCGGCCCTCGGTAGCTGGTGCCTCTCCGCTCGCTGCTGGAAGAACTGACTCCTCTCCTCCCCGGGTCGAGCGCTGCCTCTTCGACCCCGCTGCTCGGCGGCGGCCGACTAGGATTCCAAAGCATCGCTGATGCCTCACATCAGCTCCTGATCCCCCGGATAATGTGACTGACATTGGTTGAGCTGAAGCTGGGATCCAACCACTCTTGCCCGCCCGGGGCCACCCCGGATGGGACACTCGGGAGGGGACGGGGACGGCCCAGCGGTGGCTGGTTAGGGACGAGACACAGGTCTGCACCCATGCAGCAGAACGGTCGCCGAAAGTTTTATCCCGAGCGACCCTGTGCATGCGCAGTCGGAATACCGAACTGGCTTACTGGGTTAGGACTTTCAGCCAGGTGAAGAAATATATTAGTGGAACAGAACCTGCTCAGCCTCTGTTCCAGAATTGAACCTTTAAGCCATCCTAAAGTGTGATGGAGGTGTGGAAAGACTGAATGACCATGGTGAAGATGAACTGGTTGGGACAAGGGAATTGTTGGACCCAGTTAAGATGTATGGTCCTGGAGCCATAATTTTAATTGCCCTTTGACAGCTACTATCTGATGTCAAAGAGTTCTACAGGTATGCCAAAGACAGCAATAACATCCATGGCAAGGATCCCTCCAAAGGTTGTGCCCAGTTGGCACAGGAGCTTCAGAAGCCTGTAGATCACCTGGCACTCCGACACCACAGAACCTCCAGAAGTCTGAAATAAATCAGCACAACATTTCAGATTGGCATCAACCTAAAGTCAATGCAGAGTCATTTACCCGGACTGGGGGAATCAAGAACCAGGGGATATAGTTTTGAGGTGAGAGAGGAAAAATGGAATAGGAACCTGAGGGGAATCTTTTTCACACAGAGGGTGGTGGGTATATTGAATGAGCGGCTAAAGGAGAAGGTTGAGGCCGCCAAGAACAAGGACCCAGCAGGCCGCCTGCATTCACGGATCGCTGATGCGATGGGCCAGGTGGGCTGCTGCCTGCAGGAAAAGCTCAGAAGCTCCGAAGGCCAGAGAGTCAAAGAGGGAACCGCTGGCTGAGACAGACACGAGGAGTGGGCCGGTAGGCGAGGGACCAACTGGGGTATTGCCTCCGGTGTCTTCAAGGTCGGCTGCAGGCTTAACTGGAGCGGAGTGCCCCAGTACTTCCAACACGTTGACCGGACTTTAGACTTTGGGCAGTTTCTTTGTAAACGGCACCAAAATATGGTGACTTTGTATTTGTGGGTTGTGCAAAATAATTTCACTGTGCTGTACATATGTGACAATAACGAATCATTGAACCATTGTGCTATGACAAGTTTTAAAATATATTTAGACAGGATAGGAAAGCTTTTGAGAGATGTGGATCAAACATGGTTAGGTGGGTAAGTGTAGATGGGCCATCTTGGTCGGCATGGGCAAGTTGGGCTGAAGGGTCTGTTTCCATGCTGCATGACCCTAAAAGTAAAATTAATTTGAACAAAGATAGCTATATATGGCAGTTAGAAGGTAACTTTGCAAAGGAATGGGATTTTAGGCACATCACCAGCAGTTGAACGGGCTGGCTGAGCGAGCTGTCTGCAGTGCAAAGGAGCTCATGGAGAAGTCCAGCAGGGCCGGGTCGGATGTGTTTTTGGATCTTCTCAATCTCCGCAACATTCCACGTGATCCCACTTCTGACACCATGTGCAAAGTACTTATGATACAGAGTAATTATATATCATAACAAGTACTTTAATTTGTATACATACAGAGATGAGTACTGTATGCTCCGAATCGTAAGTTAAAACTAAAACACAACATGGCTGCCCGCATGCACGAGGTGGAGGTGGTGTGGGAAATCCGACATGGATTATAGATCAGGTCATCAGCAGCAAAACCAGAGATGGTTCAAATCAGCAATACTGTTTGATCTACAGTTAGAAGGTAGGACTATTTTTGGGATAGGCAAGATATGATGAGAGCAGGAAAGCAGGTGGACTTCTTGACTATAAGAAGGATGAGGGAACTGTTATCAGACTAATCTTGTACAAATCAATAACTAAGTATCACAATCCCCATTTAAAAACAGGATCTTGATGATTTATGGTGAAATTGTAGAATCTGTACATAACTATTTTTATCTTAGAGATACAGCGTGGAAACAGGTCCTTTGGCCCACCGAGTCCGCACAGACCAGCGATTCCCACATATTAACACTATCCTACACACATTAGGGACAATTTACACAATTTTACCAAGTCAATTAACCTACAAACCTGTACGTCTTTGAAGTGTGGGAGGAAACCGAAGATCTCAGAGAAAACCCACGCGGTCACGGGGAGAACGTACAAACTCCATACAGACAGCACGCATAGTCAGGATCGAACCCAGGTCTCCGGCGCTGCAAGTGCTGAAAGGCAGCAACTCTGTTCGAAGACAAGATTTTTCAAAAGTAATTCCTGCGCATGCGCGGAACCCCCACGCATGCGTGGACTTTATTAAGTTGTTAAAGGCACATTACACATATCATAACATCCCCCCTTTTTCCAAAAGTGTAAAACGAACAGATGTACAAAGTATGTTCACTTGGCATATATCTGTCCAAGTGAGAAAAGAACACTTATTTTTAAGTAAAGTTCCTTTCTCATTATCTTATGTACATAAACTTGGTTATCATACTTGCAACCTCATACAGGCATAACAATTGATAATGTTAAAATCAATGTGTCACATAGTCTCTGAGATACTTAAGCAGTCTCACAACTTGACCTGAGCAAGTTTTCACAGTTTCGTTTATGTCAATGTCATTGTTTTTGTCAGTTCGCTCAGTAGCTGTTTTCTCTTCAGTATGCGCTGGCTGCTGTTTCAATGCCTGTGTCGCGTTAGTTGTGGTCGGTGTTGTAGATGCGCTCTGGTGGTCTGGTCGTGCTTCGCGTGTTGGCGTGTGACTAGCTCGTCTGGTGGATTTTCGCAGGTCTTACGGAGATGTACACGATAGCGATGGTATATGCCAGATGGGCTCTGAACCACGTATGAACGCTCACTAAGCTGGCGAGAAACAATGGCTTTCTCCCAACTACTATTTCCTTGCACGAGAGGTTGCATTCTCACTGTATCCACTTTGTGAAGTGTGGAAAGGTCTTTAGCTGACTTATTGTAATTGTCAGCTTGCTGCTGAACGCGCTGCTTCATGCGTTCATGATCGTACACTACTCTGGGTTTGAGTAGTCTCGCTGTCGTCGGCAAAAGTGTACGCGTGCGACAATTCATGAGGCGCTGAGCGGGAATTGTGCTCAGCCCTAGTGAAGGCGTATTACGATGATCCAACATCGCTAGGTAGTCAAGTCAAGAGTCAAGTCATGGGAGTTTTATTGTCATGTGTCCCAGATAGGACAATGAAATTCTTGCTTGCTGCAGCACAACAGAATATGTAAACATAATACAGAATAGGAGATAAAAGTTCAGTGTGTCTATATACCATAGACCATATATATATATACAATAAATAATCAGATAAAGTGCAATAGGCTGTTATTGTTCAGCGTTTGTTTGATGGCGAGTTTAATAGCCTGATGGCTGTGGGGAAGAACCTGTTCCTGAACCTGGATGTTCCAGATTTCAAGCCCCTGTACATTCTTACCGATGGCAATGCAGAGATGAGTGTGTGGCCAGGATGGTGTGGGTCTTTGATGATGTTGACAGCCTTTTTGAGGCAGCGACTGCAATAGATCCCTTCGATGGTGGGGAGGTCAGAGCCGATGATGGACTGGGCAATGGTCACAACTTTCTGCAATTTTTTCTGCTCCTGGACGTTCAAGTTACCGAACCAAGCCACGATGCAACCAGTCAGTATGCTATCTACTGTGCACCTGTAGAAGTTCGAGAGAGTCCTCCTTGACATACCGACTCTCCGTAATCTTCTCAGGAAGTAGAGGCGTTGATGTGCCTTCTTTACGATTGCATCAGTGTGCTGGGACCAGGAAAGATCTTCGGAAATATGCATGCCCAGGAATTTGAAGTTCTTGACCCTTTCCACCATCGTCCCATTGATATAAATGGGATTGTGGGTCGCTATCCTACCCCTTCCAAAGTCCACAATCAGTTCCTGGTGTTGAGAGCCAGGTTGTTGTGCTGGCACCATTTGGTCAATCTCACTTCTATACTCTGACTCATCACCATCAGTGATTCGTCCCACAACAGTGGTGTCGTTTGCGAACTTGATGATGGAGTTCGCACTATGTCCAGCTACGCAGTCATGAATATAGAGTGAGTACAGCAGGGGGCTTTGCACGCAGCCTTGAGGTGCTCCCATGCTGATTGTTAATGAGGATGACACATTTCCACCAATACGGACAGACTGTGGTCTGTGGAAGAGGAAGTCGAGGATCCAATTGCAGAGGGATGCGCAGAGACCCAGATCAGAGAGCTTGGTAACCAGCTTGAAGGGGATGATGGTATTAAACGCCGAGCTGTAGTCTATGAATAACAGCCTGACATATGAATTTTTGTTGTCCAAGTGGTCCAGAGCGGAGTGGGGAGCCAGTGAGATCGCATCCACTGTTGACCTGTTGTGGCGGTAAGCGAACTGCAGTGGGTCGAGGTTCTTGTCGAGGTTGGAGTTGATATGCGCCATAATCAACCACTCAAAGCACTTCATCACCACAGACGTTAGTGCCACTGGTTGATAGTCACTGAGGCACGTCTGAAAGAGCTAATAGTCAAATCTAATAGTCAAATCTAAAATGGAGTCGTTCTTCTAGAAAACAAAAGAATGGCTCGGTGCCAAGTCTGAATGACTTTGTAAATTATATGGAACACAATATTGAGGGCAGGCTGTCTTTTCAATAAAGACATTAAGATGGCAGCCTGCAGTAATAACATGTGCTTTATTCAAGGCCATAAAGAAACCAAGAATGAAAAAAATAGCTAATGCTCCGGAGATAAGTAATAACTTGTTATTGGATGAGCTTGATTTGGACCCAGATTTTCTTATATTCTGAAAGGTTGCAGAATCTTTCAGTCATGCCATATTCAGACTCGGTAGGAGTGTTTTACTGATAAGAAAAATGTATAATTGTGCTCTGTCCTTTGTTCTGAGAGTGGGAGCCCGAGAAGCACTGAGCAACGTTTGTGCTCATTGTAATCTCGCCACTCCCGTCTGTCGAATCAATTAAAGGTTGCCACGGTTTACCTTGAACAGTTTTTGTTGCTATCTGCTTTTTAAGAAACAAACTTTGACATTTGGCTGTAGTCGGCAGGGATCTCAGTGGGACCAGCAACAGATGACTGAGTAAGAGGGTGCAGTTGACCGGGATCTGAAGGGGAGAAAACTGAACTCTAGTCGGACCCTTTGAGTCTGGCCTCCCAAAGAAGCTCCCGGTAAAAAACTAAGGTCCCTCAGTCTGAGGTTGGCCTGGTTCCAGACAAGATCCTTAGAAGCAGACAGCGAAGGTAAGACCACTTGTGTAAAGGATTCGCTTGTGTATTGGAAATGAGTAAAGGATTGGCTTGTGTATTGGAAATGATGAAAGGATTGGCCACGACAGACTAAAGAGGTTTTGTCACAATTAAAGGATTGGACACAGCAGACTACAAAGTTTTTGTCACTAATGTGTATTGGAAAGTTGGATGGATTATGCCTGTTAAAGAGGAATTGAATTGTGGAATAAAGGCAGAACTATTAAAAGAGTGGAAAGTACTTCAGATGGAATGCCAGTGGGCAGACGAATAGGAGATAAGGGCTAAGGCAGAAAGAAAGCGCTGATAAGAGTTCAGAGAACAAACCCGGTACCAGTAAAGGGGCTGTCCCACTTGGGCGACCTCATCTGTGAGTTAAGAAGAGTGCCTTCGACCTTTAAGCTCGAGGGCACTTGCCTGGAAAGCCACGAGCTGGATTGACCATCCGCGTTAAAACCGCGAGCTGGATCGACCGACTGCACACACACACACACACACAAACACATTGCAAAGGCGGGGGCCAGGGAAAGCGGGGGAGCACTGTCTGAAATTCACACCCGTGATGAAGAGGAAGGTAAAACGGCTACACAGTAATGGTAAGTCCTTTAGAGAGCACGGTTAAGGGGGTGAGGGGGGGGAGAAGGTCGGGGGGAGAGACACTTTTAAGAAGTATAATAAAGTTTAGCAGGCATTTTACCTACCGGTCTATTTTCCCTGGTCCTGAAAACTCCGATGAGCCAATCAAAATGCCCGGTCAGTAAAGGAGATTGCCTACGGCCACCCTCGACTGCCTGTAACTAAATAGCGACCCCACTCCACTGCACTACGAGTCAAAAAGAACCATGCCAACCAAATTTTACTCGCGGAAAATTTTTCAACATGCGACCTAGCTGAGGGCACGAGTATTCGGGAACTTCCCTCGAGCATGAAGGAGAGTTCCAGCGACCTCATAGGACCTCCTAGGACCACGTGTCGACCTGCGAGTTTGAAGGTCGAAGACACTCTTCTAAACTCGCAGATTAGGTCGCCCTAGTGGGACAGCCCCTTAAGTCTTCTCGAGGTCCTCTCACGTTATCGTGTACCATTTTTGCGCAAATAGAAAAACCACGCAAACTGGAAGCTAACAAGATCAGTTTTAGTTATATAATAATATAGATATAGATATAGATAGATAAAGGACCCATGGAGGCGTTTGTACAGTAAAAGGAAACTTACCCGTGGAGCCTTTGCGTCCCCGTTGTGAGGCCAGGCAAGTACACGTGAAAACATGGCAATTAAAAAAAAAAGAAATTTGCGATCCCATAGTGACGGCATGATGTCATATGCTGCTGATGGGCAGGGCAAGTGGAAAAGTTATTTTTGTAAAAGTGATTTTTGTAAAGTTTAAAATGTGAATAACTTGTAAAATATGACATCAATCCAAACAAATCTTGCCACAGCACACCCCAGGACAATGGTGAGTAAGGTGGCCTATTGTGGGCTAAATTGTAGCGCTAGTGTGTACTATTTTGGCATAGTTTTGGGATCACATTCATCGCGCACACGTACACACACAAACAAACAAGATGAGAGTAATATACTAGACCAAGTGGGACCCGTTGAGCCCCATAACCACAATGCAATATTCCACCACTCACCACTAGCGCTCAACTGCGCAGGCGTGTCTGACATTTTAAAAGTTTAAAATGGCAATAACTTGTAAAAAATAAGATCAAAGTAAATGCATCTCACTTCCTCTTCAGTCCCTTATTCCCCTCCTCCATTATCCTCCCTCTCCCCACCCTCCATCAACCCTCCTGTTTCCTCTCCTACCCCTATCCTCCTCCATTGTCCCTCATCCCCAGCACTCCCTCCCCCTCCTCTGCACCCCACTCTTCTTTTCTCTCTCCTGCTCCCTCCCACTCCCTCTCCCTCCCTCTCCTTTCCCCTACTCAGTCACTCCCTCCCTCCCTCCTCCATAACCCCCTATCCCCTCCCTACTCCCCTCCTCTCCCTCTATCCCCCTCCTCCACCACTCCTCACCTTCCCCCTATCCCACCACCCCCATTCTCCCTCCTCACCTCCCCCACTTACTCCGCCCTGTACCCCTCCCTGCCCCCCTCCTCTCCCTCTATCCCCCTGCTCCCCCACTCCTCACCCCCTCATCCCACTCCACACAATGAAAATCGCGATGTTCCACCAAACTGCGCATGCGCGGCTGCCGCGTTCAAAGTTGTGCCGTTGTCGGCTGAAATTAAGTTAAAGTTAACAAAGTGAATAGAGACCCATGGAGGCATTTGTAAGGAAGAAGGAAACTTACCCGTGGAGACATTGGGCCCCCGTTGTGAGGCCAGTCAAGTACACGCGGAAAAACAAACATGGTGGTTTAAAATTTAAAAAATTCGAGATCCCATTGTGACGGCATGATGTCTTATGCTGCTGACGGGCAGGGCAAGTGGAAAAGTTATTTTTGTAAAAGTGATTTTTGTAAAGTTTAAAATGTGAATAACTTGTAAAATTTGACATCAATCCAAACAAAACTTGCCACAGCACACCCCAGGACAATGGTGAGTAAGGTGGGCTATCGTGGGCTAAATTGTAGCGCTAGTGTGTACTATTTTGGCATAGTTGTGGGATCACATTCATCGCGCACACGTACACACACAAACAAACAAGATGAGAGTAATATACTAGACCAAGTGGGACCCGTTGAGTCCCATAACCACAACGCAATATTCCACCACTCACCACTAGCGCTCAACTGCGCAGGCGTGTCTGACATTTTAAAAGTTTAAAATGGCAATAACTTGTAAAAAATAAGATCAAAGTAAATGCATCTCACTTCCTCTTCAGTCCCTTATTCCCCTCCTCCAATATCCTCCCTCTCCCCACCCTCCATCAACCCTCCTCTGTTTCCTCTCCTACCCCTATCCTCCTTCATTGTCCCTCATCCCCAGCACTCCCTCCCTCTGCACCCTCACTCTTCTTTTCTCTCTCCTGCTCCCTCCCACTCCCTCTCCCTCCCTCTCCTTTCCCCTACTCAGTCACTCCCTCCCTCCCTCCTCCATAACCCCCTATCCCCTCCCTACTCCCCTCCTCTCCCTCTATCCCCCTCCTCCACCACTCCTCACCTTCCCCCTATCCCACCACCCCCATTCTCCCTCCTCACCTCCCCCACTTTCTCCGCCCTGTACCCCTCCCTGCCCCCCTCCTCTCCCTCTATCCCCCTGCTCCCCCACTCCTCACCCCCCCATCCCACTCCCCACAATGAAAATCGCGATGTTCCACCAAACTGCGCATGCGCGGCTGCCGCATTCAAAGTTGTGCCGTTGTCGGCTGAAATTAAGTTAAAGTTAACAAAGTGAATAGAGACCCATGGAGGCATTTGTAAGGAAGAAGGAAACTTACCCGTGGAGACATTGGGCCCCCGTTGTGAGGCCAGTCAAGTACACGCGGAAAAAACAAACATGGTGGTTTAAAATTAAAAAAATTCGAGATCCCATTGTGAGGTCATGACGTTGTACGCTGCTGATGGGCAGGGCAATTGGAAAAGTTATTTTTGTAAAAATGATTTTTGTAAAGTTTAAAATGTGAATAACTTGTAAAATATAACATCAATCCCAAAGAGATTTGCCACAACACACCCCAGGACAATGGTGAGTAAGTTGGGCCAAAAATTGTATCGCTATCGTGTATCGGTTTGGCATAATTTCGTGATCGCACTCACACACGCACGCACGCACGCACGCAAACAAACAAGATGAAAGTTTTAGTAATATATAGATAGATAGATGTACTTTGGACTTTAGAATTGAATAATATAATATAGACCCATTGTTTCTGCTTGCTCCTGTCCCACGGAAATGATTTCCACGTACCTCGACTCCATGCTATCCCCCCTGGTCCAATCTCCCCGACCTATGTCCAAGATACCTCACATGCCCTTCGTCTCTTTAATGACTTCCGCTTTACAAGCCCCCACTCCCTCACCTTTACTATGGACGTTCAGTCACCCTACACCCCCACCAGAAGGCCTTATAGCCCTCAGTTTCTTCCTCGACCGCAGAACCATCCAATTTCCCTCTACTAATAATAATAATAATGGATGGGATTTATATAGCGCCTTTCTAATACTCAAGGCGCTTTACATCGCATTATTCATTCACTCCTCAGTCACACTCGGTGGTGGTGAGCTACTTCTGTAGCCACAGCTGCCCTGGGGCAGACTGACGGAAGCGTGGCTGCTAATCTGCGCCTACGGCCCCTCCGACCACCACCAATCACTCACACACATTCACACACATTCACACACATTCACACACAGGCAAAGGTGGGTGAAGTGTCTTGCCCAAGGACACAACGACAGTATGCACTCCAAGCGGGATTCGAACCGGCTACCTTCCGGTTGCCAGCCGAACACTTAGCCCATTGCGCCATCTGTCTACTCTACTCCACCTAGCGGAGCTGGTCCTCATCCTCAACAACTTCTCCTTTGACTCCTTCCACTTCCTCCAATTCTAAGGCGTAGCTTTGGGCCCCAGCTATGCCTGGCTCTCTGTAGGGTACGTTGAACATTCCCTGTTCCAGGCGTACACTGCCCCTATCGCCGAACTATCTCCGTTACATTGATGACTGCATCGATGCTACCTCCTACACCCATGCAGATCTCATGGGCTTCATCAACTTCAACACCAATTTTCATCATGTACTCAAATTCACTTGGACCATCTCCGACGCCTCCCTCCCCTTTCTTGATCTCACAGTCTCCATCACAGGAAATCGACAAATTGACTGATGTCTATTACAAATCCACTGACTCCCACAACTATATCGACTACACCTGTTCCCACCCTGCTTCCTGCAAAGACTCTATCCCCTACTTCCAATTCTTCCGTCTACGCCGCATCTGCGTCCAAGATGAGATGTTTTATGGTAGGGCATCCGAGATGTCCTAATTCTTTAGGGAACGGGGGTTCCCCTCTCCCATCATCGATGAGGCCCTCACTCGTGTCTCCTCGGTACCCCGCAGCTCCGCCCTTACTCCCCTCCCCCTAGTCGCAACAGAGACAGAATCCCCCTAGCCCAGAGGTTCTTGATCTTTTTGTCACCAGTACACGCATACGCGAACAAAATACTGTATGTGATATGTACCTTTGTTAGGTTCCCAAACATGGGCTGAACAAATTGATATGTTATTTGTGTCCCCTTCATGACACCCGGCAAAGCCCCAAACAACCCCCATAGGGGGTCACGACCTCCAGGTTAAAATCCATTGCCCTAGTCCTTATCTTCCACCCCATCAGCCTTCCCATACAACGCAAAATCCTCCGAAATTTCCACTACCTCCAACGGGATCCCACCACTAGTCACATTTACCCATCTCCACCCCTTTCCACCTTCCGTAGAGACCGTTCCTTCCGCAACTCCCTGGTTAACTCATCCCTTGCCACCCAAACCACACCCTCCCCTGGTACCTTCCCCTGCAACCGCAGAAGATGCAAACCCGGTCGCTATACCTCCTCCCTCCACTCTGTCCAGGGACCAGACAGTCCTTTCAGGTTAGGCAGAGGTTCACTTGCACCTCCTCCAACCTCATCTACTGTATCCATTGTTCAAGATGTGGACTCTTATACATCGACAAGACCAAATGCAGTCTGGGTGATTGTTTCACGGAACACCTTCGCTCAGCCCGCGTGAACCTACCTGATCTCCCAGTTGCTGGACACTTAACAAACTCATCAAGAAGGCTGGCTCTGTCCTGTGGGCGGAGTTGGATTCATGGGAAATGGTGTTGGAGAGGATGCTCCTCATACTGTGGAGCATCTTGGACAACACAGCTCACCCCCTCCATGACACACTAGTCAACCTGAGGAGTACCTTCAGCAACAGACTGATTCCACCAAGATGCAGTACAGAACACCAGATTCTTCTTCCCTGTGGCTATGTAAATGTACAACTCCTCCCCCTGTCATGGGGTAGACTGACTCCCACCACCCCCCCCCCCCACCCTCCCTCCCACCCCCCTATGGACATCCCCAATCCTTTTCCACTCATCCCTTTAATCTCATGCTTCATATATTTTGTGTTTTATGACTGTTGGCAGATCAATTTCCCTCCTGGGATAAATAAAGTTCTATCGTATCATATCTTCATTCTAGCCTGTCTTTTGCCCTATTACAGATCTTCCCTTTTCTATTTTCCGCCATTTCCCATCCCTCCTACTTATACCTTTCTGTGTATCTCTAACTTTTTCCATTTTCGACAAAACATGAGTTATGTCCACCGATGAAGCATGATTTGTGGAATATTTCCAGTATCTTTTGTTTTAATTTCAAATTGCTAACCAGCATTTTGTTTGCAATGTGCAAGTTGGCCCAATTTCTAAGCAGCTATGATTATCCATTTAAGTGTTCCCCTAGATAAATTCAAGGATGTTTACTTGGGGTATGGACCACTTTCTTCAGCCATGGCTTATGATTACCCAAAATACCTGAGCACATAAGTTTAATAAGAAGGTAGACAAAAATACTGGAGAAACTCAGCGGGTGAGGCAGCATTTATGGAGGGAAGGAATAGGCAACATTTCAGATCGAGACCCTTGAGTCTGAAGAAGGGTGTTGACCCGAAACATCGCCTATTCCTTCGCTCCATAGATGCTGCCACACCCGCTGAGTTTCTCCAGCATTTTTGTCTACCTTCGATTTTTTCAGCATCTGTAGTTATTTCTTAAACATTAACTTTAATAAGAGATTATGTTCAGATGATACGTAGCATTAAGCATCACCCTTAAGCCCTGCAGGATTGCTTAGAGTTTCTCAGTAAATTCGGGGGCCTTCCTTCAATGATCCATAGCCAGGATCTTGTGAATACCTGGCAGAAATTCTGCACAACATCAACTGGGTGTGCAGAACACAGATTAGCAAAAAGACATATGAGTATGTGAAGAACAAATGAAGCTACGGTAAGAGCAGCAGAGGAAAATGCCTATCAGAGATGTATAGATTATACAGTTTTGGTGAACAGCTTGATCTCTTTTCAGTAAAAATAAAACTGGCAGTTAATATTCGTCTTGATAAGTCCAGCTCCAACCCTCCATCACACTTTCTGTAACACTAAACATTCAGCCAACTTTTCCAAAAATTCCTCATAACAAATCAAGCTGAGATGTTCTATAAACACTGCATATCAAGATGCTTGAAGTGTTATATATTGTAATGTGCATTCTAAAGCAGTTAATTTACTTTAAATCATTGTGTATCCAAGTGTCAATACCCAGGTCTAATTTAAAATAAAATGATAGTTGTTTAATCCATTACTTTTACATGTTATCCATTACTGCCTCATTGCACTTTTGTCAACTGCTTCACAAAAGTGCAACGAGGCAGTAATGGATAACATGTAGACCCTACACACGGGCAATCTCCTCTGGTACTCTGAGGCTGTAAGGACATAGCTAGAGACCATGGGTCCTCTGCTGTTGCCAGAGTTATCAGGCCTAGGCAGCTTTCAGTTACCATGCTGGCTATTGACTGCCAAAATATATGGCTCCTGAAGTTCCAAAAGAAGTGGCAGCAAGAAAGTGGACATGTTGACATTGATCTTCAAACATTCCTGCAATACCAGCAAGAAAGGATGGGAGCAAAATTAGGGAATGATGCAGTAGTGGTCTGACATCAATGTCAGGACAACGATGGAGTTTATCATTAAGGAAGTTATAAAAAAGGTACTTGCAAGATCATAGTATAATTAGGCAGAATTGACATGAATTTAGGAGTGGACTATCATGTCTCAATAAACTATCCATCTGCTATTATGAATATAAGGAAGACAACGTCAAGGGAAACTAGTGGCTGCTGTATGTTTTTTTTTAATCAGGGTGGAAGAGACTTAAAGAGTTGGGGTAACATACTCGCGTGGATATAAAATGGATCAGAGTACAGAAAATTAATTCTGTATGGTGAGCTGCAGGTACAATGAAAATCTTGCTTGCAACAGCACAGGCACATAGACTCAACAAAACAAAAACATGTCATACATCAATTCTGTAAGACAATACAATACCGTTGCAAAAAATGAACAGGATATTAGCGCAAAACACAATTGGAAAAAAGTGTGCATGATAGTGCAAGAGGTAATCTGTAGTGTTTTGTTGTCAAGGTAGGATTAGAGTTGTGCGGGTTGGTTCAAAAACCTCAGGTCTGCAGGAAAATAGCTGTTCCTGCACCTGTAGTGACTTCAGGCTTCTGTGCTTCTTGCCTGACGGTAGCAGTGATAAGAGGGTATGGCTCAGTTGGTGGGATCCTTGATGATAGTTGCCACCTTGAAACAGCACCTCATGTAGAAGTTTTAGAAAATGGGGAGGGCTGTGTCCCCAATGGATCAAGGTGAGTTCATCACATTCACCTTCTTACATTGGAATTGCCTTAGCCGGACATATTGCAGTCTGGTATGGAAACTTTCAGGTTGACAGAATCTTATCAGTGGGCTGTCATAAGGATCAGGGTCATCAGTTGCTATGATCCATAGTAGTAAACAAATGAAAGGATCTCAAGCAATCTTAACAAGTTGCTAATAAAGCAAATTTAGGTGGAAGTGCCAGGTATGGGCAGATATGATGCAAATAGATATAAACAGAATGAATTGGGTCTACAATTGTCCAAGCTAGCTCATCATTTGGACCACTGTTTGTTCCAACGGGATCCTGGCTACAACCTTTCCTTGTAAGATTGGCTCCAAGCTGGCCAGTGAGACATTGTGTGGTGAAAGCTGTTTCCATTCCTGAGTGGCTCTAACATGTGGCATGGCCTCCACCTGAGGCTGTCTGGCTGTCCACATTGTATGGATCTGAAGCCCACAGTTGCACTGCAACAAAAGCGTGGTCCGTCATCCAGCTGTTCACACTGCAGGCATATTACTGAATACATATTATACAGTTTACTCCAACTTCTACGAATTTGTCCTTTACAAGTCCCAATCCTGAGACAATCGAAAGCCTGACCATTACAAATGCTCCTATATTCCAATTTACAAATAGTAACATTCACTTCAGGGTTTAGCAGAAGTCATTACAAGATGTCTACCAACATTTTGATGTCTTCTGCCTATTCAAGTTCAGCTCCAAACGACTCTCTGACATATCTGTAAGTAATTGATGATTATTTTAAAGAGTGCAGGTGCAATGCTGCTTCCTACCATTCAGATATGTTTTTCTGTGTGTGCCAGGCATTGAATGATTTTTGCATACGTATAAATTACAAGCATACAAGAGATGTTAATTGTGTGTGTACAAGTATTAACATTACCCCTATGTACTCTGTTTGTATTCTGTATTCTGTTTGTGTTTATAATGCATTAGAACCATTCAGTTGAAAGTTACATCATGCTGTTGTTGTTGTTGATCAATTTTATGGATATTATTAAACCTCTTCATGCATAAATATCATGGGCCGCAGCACTGAATTTCCAGGTCCTTTCGTCCACAAATTATATGAAGCCAATCCTCTCCCTTTAATGAATATTTTCTCATGCAACTTCTTCTTAGACAGACCCGAGGGTTCAAGGATGACTTCCTTCCACTCTTAAGGTGGCTGATGTTGTTAACATGCAAACAGCAGACTTCCACAGCTTGGGCATAAAGTTCCTAATGGGGTAAGTGGATGAGTAGTTTTGTGAGGTAATGCACTCTCTTTGCTGATAACCTTGGGGTTCTGCATTTTGTTGTGCCCAGCTGTAGTCCTTTGCTTCACATGTCACATATGGTGCAGTTCGACACTTGTTTAATGAGTCCCAACTTCACTGGTATTCATTGAATATCAGTTTGAGAATGCTGTACTCTAAGTAGGATGGTTGCACTTACAGCCTCTTGCTTTCCTTCTGAGTTGTCACCTAAAATTTCAGAATTCTGTGAAGCTGTATGCTACACAAAAACTCATCCACATTATAAATGATCCCTAAATCAAATGATAAGATTATCTTTTTAAATATGTATGCACAACGGTTTACAAAGAGGAGAAAGATAGGTATACATGTTTTAATATTCAACAAATTAGGATGATTGATGAACTGCTGGGATTATAAACTGCATTGGCTTTGTATTTCGGAATTAAGTGTAGGATGTGTTGTGAAACCTGACTAACCATGCATTGCACAAACAATTCAGCACCTGAGTTTTATGCCTGCAGTTGGATTAACTTCTTTAGGAAGTAACATGCATGTGATTTAAAGAATTATATTCCCTTGTGTTCAGAGGTGGCAACGTTGAGGCATATTTTATCAGGATGTAGAACTAGTCTTTCTCAGGGTCGGTATACTTGACGGCATAACCAGGTATGAAAGAGCACAGCTGCAGCAATTGAGAGGAGGAGAGTACAGGTGAATTCAGTAGGCATCAGGACTGGGAGTGTAGGAATTAATTTTGTCTGTGAGGGAAAGGTAGAGGAGGGAAATTTGCAGATAGGTTTGAGTCAGGCCAGTTACGGGGACTCAATGATTGGGTGATGCGGGTAGATTTAGGAGGAAAGCTGTTGTTCCGCAGGAAATAATTACTACTAGTTTGAGGCCTGATATAGTGTTATGGTCAGTTAGTCAGCAGATAGTGCATTTCATAGAATTAATGGTGCCTTGGGAGAACATAGTGGATGAGGCTAATGAAAGGAAAAGGCTTAGATATGTAGAGTTGGCAGCAGAAGATGAGCAGCGAGGATGGAGAGCAAGAGTACATCCGGTTGAGGTGGGTTGTAGAGGTTTCATAGTGAGATTGATCATGTCGCTAGTTGGAGAGCAAAGAATTTGCAGACAGAGTTTGTGTCAGGCTATGAAGCAAATGTCAGAGGCAGCAGAGCAAAGCAGTAGATGGATTTGGTGGAGAAGAAATAGTGTAAGTTGGGGGCAGAAAGGAAACATATGACATGTATTTCTTTATGATTGTAGTCTGTGCAAGTGTATCCCGATCTTATGCAAGGGTGATATTTGTGGTGTTACAAGCTTAATGATGGGTTAGGATTAGTGGAAGATAGGATGCAGATGTTTAGTATTTGTTAGAGTGAGCTAATTGACTTCAGCTTCCTTTATTTAGTAGATACTACTAGCATAGGTGGTGAGAGCAAGCATTTAGGTGGGTGGTTTGTGGTTCTGGGATGAAAGATTACAGCAGGATCTGGATCGATTGGCCAGCTGGGTGGAGGAATGGTTGATGGAATTTAATACAGAGAAGTGTGAGGTGTTGCATTTTGGGATGTCAAACAAAGGCAGGACTTACACAATAAATGGTAGGCCTCTGGGGAGTGTTGTAGAGCAGAGGGATCTAGAAGTACAGGTGCATGGTTCCTTGAAGGTTGAGTCGCACATAGATAAGGTGGTCAAAAAGGCTTTTGACACTTTAGCCTTCATCAGTCAGAGTATAGAAGTTTGGAGGTCATGTTGCAGTTGTATAAGATGTTGGTGAGTGCATTTAGAATATTGTGTTCTGTTCTGGGCACCATGTAATAGGAAAGATATTGTCAAGCTTGAAATGGTTCAGAAAAGATTTTTGAGGATGTTGCCAGGATCCTGTGAGCTATAGGGAGAGGTTGAGTATGGAGTGCAGGAGGATGAGGGGGGATCTTATAGAGGTATACAAAATCATGAGAGGAATAGATCGGGTAGATGCACAGAGTCTTTTGCCCAGAGTAGGGGAATCGAGGACCAGAGGACATAGGTTCAAGGTTAGGGAGAAAAAATTTAATAGGAATCCAAGGGGTAACATTTTCACACAAAGGGTGGTGGGTGTATGGAACAAGCTGCCAGAGGAGGTAGTTGAGACTGGGAGTATCCCATCGTTTAAGAAACAGTTAGACAGGTACATGGATAGGACAGGTTTGGAGGGATATGAACCAAGTAGGCAAGTAGGACTAGTGTAGCTGGGACATTGTTGGGCGAATTGGGCCGAAGGGCCTGTTTCCACACTGTATCACTCTATGACTCTAACTCAACGAAACACCAATGAAGGGAGGTGCCCACTTGATAACCCCAATGATATACTTGCATCTACAGGATTCATTTTTGTTTTAAAGAGCTAATTGATATGTACTGTAGGTAGCTTTTTTTTTGCATATGGAGTCATTTATTGTAAGTTGGTGTATTTAGTTAGATAATAGTTGGTATTGGGCTTAGTTTTCTTAGGTGAGTGCTTTTCCAGTTATAGCACAAGTACTTTGTGTTTTAACTGTAACTAGACTAAGTGAGACCTGTTGGGTCCCTGTCACATGGGAGGCCTGGTGCCCCAACGCAACCCGTTCCCCAACGCAATATTCCACCACTCACCCATTGCCAACTGTGCAGGCGCGGCTCATTTCCCCTCATCCACAGCCCTCTCTCCCTCTTCTTTCCCCTCCTCCTCCCTTCCCCCAATCCCTCCCTCCCTCTCCTTTCCCCTATGCTCCCTTCCTCCCTCCATAACTCCTCTCCCCTCCCTACCCCCCTCATATCCCTCTATCCCCCACCTCCCCACTCCTCACCTCCCCTATCCCCCCCACTATCACTCCTCAGCTCCCCCACTGCCCCCTCTCTATTCCCCACTCCCTACCACCCCACTCCCCTCCCTCTATTCTCCCTCCTCGCCCACTCTCCCTCACCTCCTCCCTCTTCTTTCCCCTCTCCTCCTACCATCTCCCAATCCCTCACCTCTCCATTCCATGACCCTCAGTCACTCCCTCCCTCCCTCCATAATTCCTCTCCCTACCCACTCCTATCTACCCCCCTCCTCCCCCACTCACCCTCCTCATCTCCCCCACTTTTCCCTCCCTCTCCCTCCATACCCCGTCCTCTCCCTCAATCCCCCGTTTCTCTCCTCACCTCCCCCACTTTCTCCTTTCTCCCTCCTCTCCCTCCACTCTCCCTCCTCACCTCCCCAGGATCTCAAGGTTGCCACTCCTTTCCCTTCTTGCGTGCCCCAGAGGACCATCTGCCGTCGCCGCCCTCAGAGCCAGGCTCAGCAGCCAGGCCTCGGATCCTCGGCGCGGCCCCGGAAGAGCATCAGCCGTCAGCGCCCTCAGAGCCACGCTCAGTGCCCAGGCCTCAGGATCCTCAGCGTGGCCACGGAGAACAAGCAGCTACGGCCACGCACCGGCAGAGGCGGGCGGGTGCCAGCAGAGGCGTGCGGGTGCCGGTGACAGACAGCGGACGCGACCAATCAGTGAGGCGATGGTGCAGGAAGGGGCATTGCCGTCCCGGCGGTGACAGACAGAAGAGGAGACCAATCTGCGCACGTGCGGTTTTTAAGATATTTAGACCTTAATAACTTTTAAAATATACCACCGATTGGAACAAAACTTGTTGCACTTGCAGCACAGAAGAATGGCGAGTAAGCTGGCGAAAAATCATAGCATTATCGTGTACCGTTTTTGCACAAATGTTAAAAAAACACAAATCAGAAGATAACAAGATGAGATTTTTTGTTATATATATAATATAGATAGATATAGATTCAATTATGTGTACTCTAGATGAGATTAATGGGATAGATTATATTTTTTCATTTATCTTTTATATTTACAAAGCAAAATGTGCGTGAAGTCTTACTTTATTAAAATAACATTTGATGACAATTAATTTCAAGTAAATATTACAATCGGTTTACCAGCATAGTGAGAATAGTAAAAATAATATTACCTCGAGTAACAAACAAAAATTAGTGATTTGATTCTAAACAATTAATTCCTTGGAGTCAATCACCATGTTCAGTTTGGACTCAAAGTCACTTGGAAAAATTGATCGTCGACCTCTCCTTTCCTTAGCAGTCAACAAATAAAATAACTTAAATACATATAGGTTAGAAAATCAGATGCATTATTGGTCACCAGAATATAGCATGGGCAGTGAATCCCTGATTACTCCAACATTCATTGTCAGATTATTTTATAATGCAGTCAAATCAAAATCTCAAATTGGAGCAGCTGACTGAAAGATCATGGTTGTTAATGTTGCAGTGAAATTTATGCATCTGGGGTCACATTGGAGGTAGGAATCAGGACTGTGGCTGCGAAAGAAAGTCGAGGTTAGGATCTGTGGAGTGACCATTTTCCAGTCTGCAGTTCTTGGTTCAAAAGGCTGCTATTGAGGAGAACAGTATCAGCTGTTGGGGGAAGAGGTTGTGGGAAGAAATGGGTGGTGGTGGTAGTTGGGAATGCTAGTGATCATGTCAAAATGAAGGATGGTTAAATATGCCTGGAAGACGCTCTCTATCTTCTCTTAGCTACATTCTTAGCTGGTGTGTAATTCCTTGGGAGAAAGCCTGTCTGGAATTGAGGTCTCTTATTAGTACTCAGGGGCCGCGGAACATTTATGAAAGTAGGGGGGCTGAGCGATTACTGATCACCGGCCTCTGGGGTATCCGGTGAGGGAGCGGAGCGACCGAGTAGTGTGGGAGGGTGGCACAATTATTATTTTTTGTTGGGGGATAAAACTGGGGAATAATACAGGCCATCCCCCAACTCAAAAAGTGGGGTGATATATCCCCCATCCCCCCCTTCTCTTTCTCTCTCCCTCTCTCTCTCCCTCCCTCTCTGGGTCAACTCTCTCTCTCTCTCTGCCTCCCTCTCGGGGCCGACCCTCTCTCTCTCTCTCTCACTCTCCCTTTCTCTCTCTCTCCCTCCCTCTCTCTCTTTCTCTCTTTCTCTCTCTTTCTCTCTCTCTCTCTCTCCCCCTCCCACCCTCTCGGGGCCGACCCTCTCCCTCCCTCTCGGGGCCGACCCCCTCTCTCTCTCTCTCTCTCTCTCTCTCTCTCTCCCTCCCTGCCTCCCTCTCGGGGCCGACCCCCCCTCTCCCTCCCTCTGGGCCCTCCCTCCCTTCCGCTCGGCGGCTAATCACAGCGCTTCGTTCACTGCCCCATATCTTGACTGTGAACCGCGCTGTGATTGGCCGTTGAGCAGAGGAGAGGGAAGGTTTTGTGGGGGCAGTTGTTTTCCGCCACGCTGGTCGTGGTTTAGCCGCGCTCACTGTGCGCTTGTTCTGAGATTCTGGATGTCGGAGGTCCTCAGAAGAAGAGAAAAATACGCCTGCGGGCTGGATAATTTCGGGTTATGGAGCATGTCTCGCCAAAAAAGTGGAGGGGCTGCAGGCCCCCCAGCCCCCCCCCCCCCAGTTCCGCGGCCCATAGTACTGTATATGGGCTAATGCCTGCTTATGTGAGGTAAGGATATAACTTTTCCCATTCCTAGCATGCTTCCTGCCAGAGTTCTGGATCCTCAGGAGGCCAGCCAGTACCGTAAGCATAAATGTTGGAGAGCTGATCTTATGAGCTGTATTAACAATTTTTGTTTTCTATCTCGACTTATTAAAATTAAAGAAATAACAAGTAAATAATAATTAGCAGGAATATTTTGCTCTAGGATAAAACAATTAATGAAGCAGATAAAGCGCAAGAATCATTGTTCCAATTTCAGGTATGTTTCTCTGTTTGATTCAAAGAGTTAATTGTTTTGTTTAAATAGAAGAGACTGATGTAATGAAAGTGTGATGAGCTTGTTCGTTCATACCAGAACATTAATTCCAAATTTATCTTAAATGCTTTTGGAACATATGTATACCTTTAGTTGTCAGTTGTACAAAACAGATGGACAGAATTTCCATGGACAGATGTCAAAATTTTAGAAGGAGGGAAAAATGCAGAAATAAAGGATTGCAGAAGTTATCAAGATGCGCGGCACTACTGCAAAAGTGTTCTGGCAATTCCCATCATTCATGTAAGTAGTAACCGTAGGAGGATTTTTATCTGCAAAAAGAAAGGAAAATAAAACATAGTAATTCTCTAGAACTCCAAGAACCAAATGATAGCACAGATATAACGGAAAGTTTTTGCTAAAAATCGAAAACAAAAATACATTTTCCAGAATTATTTTTCTCTTTTTGATGGTTGGCATTCTCTGGTGGGGCTGTACTCTGGGAAATTACTTCAGTAGATATCCCTTCCTGTTGCCTTGTCAGCATTTGAATGGAGAGTCACTTGCTCGCCCCATTGGCAGACCCCCGAGGAACCAGGATATCTATTATCAATTGGTCTACTAAGATCTTCACTGTAACATATGATATCATGGGCACCCTACTGCTCCTGTGGCCAACCATTCTTCAGTTTTCATCACAACAGTCACTAATTCACATTGTTAACTCTATTTCTCTCTCCACAAATTCTACTTAACCTGCTGATTATTTCTAGAGTTTTCTGTTCTTATTTCAGAATTTCAGATTTCCAACCTCTGCAGTTTTATTGTCTTTTGATTCCTGGTTGAATTTACTTGAACAGTGACTCTCAGTATGCCACAGCTATTATGCACCTTGATATTAAAAGATTCTGTCTTACTGCTGTAAAATGAAAGGTAGACATATTATTGGTCTCCTTCCGATGCATACAGGCAATGAAGCACTAAATATATGCAAAAATCATGATAAAGACATGGCAGCACAAAGTTGGCTTGTGCTGGATTCCACTTCGTGGTCGTGGAATTGTTCATCATGCTCAATGCTATTTTGAGAATGTGACTCTTCTTGGAATAACATTTGTAGTAACAATAATATGCACTGGATCCAAAATATGGGCGTTAGAACATGCCTGTACATTGCCCATAAGATGTTTTCATTTGTGATCAAAATACAACAAAGTGGATATGTTTTTATTTAACAACATCCTTTTACGGAAATTAATAGTTCAATGATGGAGACTGAGCAATCCTCATGGAGGAAATCTATGACAGGCAAGGTCATACGATCATAAGATCATAAGTGATAAGAGCAGAATTAGGCCATTCGGCCCATCAAGTCTACTCTGCCATTCAAACATAGCTGATCTATCTCTCCCTCCTAACCCCATTCTCCTGCCTTCTCCCCATAACCTCTGACACCTTTATCAAGAATCTATCTATCTCTGCCTTAAATATATCCACTGACAGCCTCCACAGCCTTCTGTGGCAAAGAATTCCACAGATTCACCACTAAAGAAATTCCTCCTCATCTTCTTCCTAAAAGAACATCCATTAATTCTGAGGCTATGACATCTAGTCCTCGACTCTTCCACTAGTGGAAAATCCTCTCCACATCCATGCATCCACGTATCCAAGCCTAGAAGTTCGATGGTCTTTCAATAGCAAAAGGTTTATTTTAATTACTGCATATAAAATAAAAAAAATGCATGTTACATTGTTCAACAAAGTATCATTGCACAAATGTCAATAGAAGCGATTACAAGTAAATTTCAATGCCAATCCTGGGTTAAAGTAGCAGCCGTGTTCTTAACAGCTCATGGTGTTATTACTGCAGGGAGGTTAAAAGGAAATATATTTTCCCTACACTGTTAGTTAACCAACAAACCTTTTTTTGTTTGTCAATTTCCAAAGTCATTTTTAGTTACTAATTGCCACTTGTCCTTGGGTTCCCGATGAAATTGCATGATAATCTATTCAGCCCACATAATGCAAATAGGTTTCCTGAATTTGTCACTCACAGTATATACAATTTGAATTATGGAAACACACATTATAGTAGAACTGCCTGCACTTACTGTAATATGTCACTTCCCAATTCTCAAAGATTCAAAAAAGAGAATTAATCAAAGAAGCTATTTATATTCTAGAAGCCTGACCTAGTCTCAATAGAGCCTTAACCCAGACCTAATACTGGTATAAAGGTATTAAACTGGGTGCGACCACAAAGACTGGAATACAACATTCTCGACTGACATTGCAGTGAAGGTGTATTACATGGTTGGAGGGAGTCATATATCACCTTTCTGACATACAACATCTCTTGGCAGAGTTAGGCAGCAGCATAAATTGGCTACAACAGTGACTACATTTTAAAAGTACTTCATTGGCTCCAAAATGCTTTGAGGTACATGCAAGGATTGTGAATAGTGTTATGGAAGCGTTTCTTCACTCAAGGAATGGTGCACAGGGATCAGGAAAAGGTGATTTGTGGCTGCTATTCCTTAAGAAATAAGTTCACAAGTAAAGTCCCCAGATTGTGAATTAATTACTTTTACTTGTATTGTGGAAAACTAAAGGGGCTGTCCCACTGCGGCGACCTAAATGGCGAGTTTAGAAGAGTTTGGAGAGTTTGAAAAAAAGTCATGTTGAAGACCTCCTTCGACTATGTAGAAGACCTCCTTCGACCTCCTTCGACTATGTTGAAGACTAGCTTCGACCAGCTTTGGGAAAATTGGACACCGAATAGTGGAGAGTGAAGACGACCTCCTTCAATCTCCTTCGACCTCCCTTCGACTATGTTGAAGACCATCTACGACTACCTTTGACTACCTTAGATTACCTTCGACTACCCTCGATTACCTACGAATAACATGCCGACCTACTACGACCTACTTCGACTAAACTTACGAGTAAAAAAAGTAGTGATTTTTTTCCATGGCGACCTTTTTTTACACGGGCATTTTTCAACATGTGGAAAAATACTCCGCGACCTAGTTGAGGCCTCGAGTACGCAGGGACTACTCTCGAACATGAAGGAAAGTTACAAAGACCTCCTAGGACCTCGTGTCGACCATGCTGCGAGTATGAGTCGAGGGCATACTTGTCTGAACTCGCGGATTAGGTCGCCGCAGTGGGACAGCCCCTTAAGGCATAATAAAGTTCAAACAACGACTTACATCTGCCCTAATATAAAAATCAGCAAACTCAACTTTAAAGATGCCCCTTTGTTCCATTGCAACCAGAAAGCCATCCTTACCTACATCCAGATACACTGGCAGAAGATGAGGTGGAGCTGATCTCCAGGAATAAGACACTGTAAAGTATCATAATGTCAGGCAACATGGGGAGCAATTTGAGAAGAGGGAGGGGAATACAGAACTGAAGGTGTTATACACAAGCTTATAGTGCAGTTAGAAATTGGCAGGTACGACATTGTGGGCATCACAGAACCATTGCTGAAAGAGGATCAGGGAGTTGAACAACAAAGTATGCACATCCTATTGAAAAGACAGGCAGGTGGGCAGAGACGATGCAGTGGCTCTAGTGGTAAGAAATGAAATTCAATCCTTAGCAAGAAATTACATAGGATCAGAAGATATAAAAGCTTTGTGGGTAGACTTAAGAAACTACAAGGGTAAAAAGACATTGATGGGAGATATTTTAGCCTTCAAAGAGTAGCCAGGATGTAGGATAGAAATTACCTCAAGAGATAGAAAAGGCATGTAAGAATGGCAATGTTACAGTGTTACAGTGATTCAATGGTCCTTTATTGTCACCGAGGTACAGAGAAATTTGATTTACCAGTCAAACCAAAAAAAGCAAGAAGATACAAAAACTACATAAAGATTAAACATAAATAGCCACCACAGTGGTGTGTGAGAATCCCCAGGGCACACAGCATAAGCTGAGACCCGCTGTCACTCTCTCTGCAGTCTCTGTCCACCCGAACAGTCAGAAAGCCATCTACACTCGCTCTAGACTCCGGGATGTCCTCATGGCGCGATGTCCCTGCAAACACTGAGATCACTGCACTCACGGCACTCCCTCCGAGTCCTCACCAGCGCAGGCAGCATGTCCATCTTGTTTTTCGGCGCCCTCACATTCCCCACTGTGATGGAAGGCAAATAACTTTTACCTTCTTCCTCCTTTTCTCCCGCGGTCGGCGCAATCGAAACATCGAAGCTCCCGCAGCCGGCGATCGAAGCCCACGCATCGGGTTGGTCGAAGCTCCTGCGGTTCGAGTTCCCGAAGTCGATCCCTAACAAAGGGACTGCCAGCTCCACGATGTTAGGCCGCAGTGCGAACGGAGATATGATACAGAAAAAGTCGCATGTCCATTGAGGGAAAAGAAAAAAAATGTTTCCCCCCACCCCCGAGATAATACAAAACTAAAGATACACTAAAACAAACAAGTAAAACAGACTAAAAACAACAAAAGGAGAAAGTGACAAGACAGGCTGTTGGCGAGGCTGCCACTTACCACGCCACCCTGTGGTCATGGAAGATTTCAATATGCAGGTAAACTGGAATAAACAGGTACAGGTTCCCAAGGGAAGGAATTTGTATAATGCCTATGAGATGGCTTTTTAGAGTAGCTTGTGTTCAAGCCCACTATGGAAAGGGCAATTCTGGATTTGGTTTTGTGTAATGAACCAGATTTGATTAGGGAGTTAAGATGAAGGAACCCCTAGGAAGCATGATAGAATTCAATCTGCAGTTTTCTGGAGTTCAGAAGGATGAGGGGGTATCTCATTGAAACTTAATGGTGAATGAAAGGCCAAGATAAAATGGATGTGAAATGGATGTTTCCAGTATTGGGAGAGGCTAGAACTAGAGGCCGCAGCCTCAGTATAAAAGTACGGACTTTTAGAATGGAGGTGAGGCGTAATTTCTTTAGCCAGAGGCTGGTCAATCTGTGGAATTCATTGTCACAGACAGCTGTGAAGACCAATTCATTGAGTATTTTTAAAGCAGAGATTAATAAGACCTTGATTATTAAGAGCGTCACAGACTACTGGGAGAAGGCAGGAGAATGGGGTTGAGAGGGAAAAATAGATTAGCCATGATCGAATGGTGGATCAGATTTATTTGGGTGAGTGGCGTAATTCAGCTGCTATGTTTTATGATCTAATGACCTCACAATATATATGAAGTCCAGACTTAAAAATAATCTCTGAATTGTACTGCTTTTACAACGCCGTGACCATCGCAGGGTTCAGGTCTTACTTGACCATATGCACCGTCAGCTATAGACAAACACCTTCTTCATGTCAACTGACCATGTCAGGATCTAACTCATTAATTAGTTTATTTATCTTACAGTCCAAGATGCAACGTAATTTATTGGTGTCTCACTTGACTGGAAGAAGGGGTGCTCTTGTGCTCAAGGAACCCTAACTGATGTAGCATTCCATCTTGCGATGGGCCAAGTTCTAAGGTCAAGGAGTTGCAGTGTAGACAAAGAATTCCTATATATAAATAACTATTCTTGTTTTACATCTCTCATCTCCTTTTGAACTGATTTCCTGACTAACAAAATTGCATGGATGCTGGCTACTCTTCTCAAAGACAATGTGCATGGCATTATCACATGGTTCTTTTCTGTCCTTGTCAATGCAAGCTCATCAGTGAAAACTACACACTCCCATTTGAGGTCCATGCTGACATAACAGGGAAGGAGGAAGATATGGAAGATGAGTAATTGCACTGTGATGGCAGAACATGGATTAGACATGGCTATTGCATGAGAAGAATCATCAAGCTCTAATGATGTCAAGTAGGTATATAAATAATTTGTGTCGACTTGCTAAAGGTTGACTTCACAATGCTTTGAAGAATTACATAAGCATCATTATAGGGAAGCATTTAGGAGAGCTGGTGGAGAAACGAGGTGTAATACTTAGCTGATTACCTGCGATATTAGACCGAATGCATGAGATGACTGGGGCATGAAGGAGTTCATTTTACACATCACAAAGAAACCAGCAGAGCACTCTGCGAAAGCTGGAGGCCAGTCTTTGTGCCGCAATGGAACCTCAGGCTGATTCCATCAAGGCTATGTTAACTGTGATTTAGCTGCAGATAAGTCTCCAGTGTGACCAGATTATTGTCCTGTTATGGACAATACCACAGCCATAGGGACAGACTGCTGTTTTGTGTATCGTAAGTCAGTGTTGGCAGTGGCATGGAGGCCTTTGTTTGCTGCAGGGAGAAGCCTGAGATCACTATGTCCCCATCACAGCTGATTTGCACACCTTTGTTTATTCCATCGCATAACATAAATAGCATTGGAGAGTGTAAATGTTCTGCTTTCCCTATGTACATTAGGATTGTTTCTCCTAACTCGGGCTTCTTGGTGAAACACACTTTTTTAAAGAAAAAACATGGGCATTCAGCATAGAATTCTGCTCTCTACACTACAAAGATCTAATCTTCCAGCTACAGCAAGGACCACATTACACAGCGTTAGAGCAGTGAAGTTCCCATGGACGACAAGCACAATGAAGAAGCACTGGGGCACATTATGGAAATTGTGATTTGTTAGGTAAATTTCATGTCTCTTTCTGTTAATTTGTTCCAAAAAGTAAGGGTTTTTACGTTGAGACCTTTGCAAGGTTTATTTCAATATTTAAGCTGCATTGCAAGTCAGCTTTTTGCATAAGGATCTCTATGGCTGGAGTCCCATGGATCGGGAAGGCACAATTTTCTTCCATTGCATGAAAGTCAGAAGCCTAATTACACTCACAGGAGGTGTAAATTCACAGACTCCTGGCATTCATCAGTAGTTATAACTGGACGTTGTAGAAATATGTTCAATGCAACAGACATCAACGAGTCCATGTCATAAGAATCTACATTCTATTCAATGGCCCCATTAGGTGTCTAAATGGAGAATTCCACCTATGCCACCTACCATGCTCAATAGCAGATGGGACCTATGAGTGTACATGATGGCATCTCTGCTCCTATTTTTCCTGAACCCTTTCCTCCTGCCCTTTCACTTCCATTGCTGCATAATCTACTGGATGTTCACCGTCTGTGTTGCTAGTTTGCTAAGTTGTGCTGTCTGAGGCAGACATTGCTGAATTGGGGCACCCTCCATATAAAGGTTGTGGCTTCAGGGATAATGCCATGTTTGGCAGTGACCAAACCGACACTCGCAGTAGGGTGAACTCATGTAAGTCCAGGACGGCAAGGGGGCACTGTCCCTCGAAATCAGGGTGCATGTCTTGTGTGGATGATGATCTTGGGCTTGTCCCAGCAGCTCAGTCCTAGTCTCAAAGGAAGGGACTTAACAATCTCAGGCTTCTCCCTGCAGCTCACACTTGCCTCCAGAGAAGGCATTGGCAGTCTCAGATTTATCTTGGTGCCAATGCCTTGGGCTTGAAAAGGCAGCGCTGGCATTCTCTGGATTATCCTAGTGGCTCAGTCTTTGCCTCTGTGTGTTGGCGCATTCCCTCGTTGTCTGTGCACATGAAGAGGCACTGGTGTCTCAGGCTTGCCCAACCACTCAGTAGAGGCACTAGCTGTCTCAGGCTTCTTCTTGGCAGTCCAGTCTTCCACACACAGTGATGCTGGTGGTCTCATGCTTGGCCCAGTGGATCAGTCTTCCTCAAAACTGCAACAAGTGAATATAACTAACAGGAAAGCTCCTTGCTCCTTCCTCAAATGCCTGGGATTAATAAGGACTAAGCTGACGAGGTTCAGGTGGCCTAACCAATGTCAGCTAATCGGACTCAACTGTTATTAATGATGCTGTGGTTGGCCTCTCCTGGCCTGTCAAGCTAGTGATAGGGATCAGAGCGGTCATTGAGGGAGGGGATTGAGTGCAAAAGCATAGCTCTGGAGTGGTCCAGATAGCAAAATCTCATTTTGAAGAGGCCAGTTCCTATTAAGTTTAGTTTAGTTTATATTGTCATGTGTACCGAGATTATGTAAACTACATTCAAATTTACAACTCACTAAAAAATTACTTTAAAAAGTTTTTTAAATTGCCCTCAGTCAGATTTTCCATACGGATTCAATAGTTGATAATTATATTCATTTTTATTCTTGTGCCTGCGGGAAGAGACAGAGACTTTAAGACTTTTGCCTCCATCACAGTGAGGAGGTGCCTGGTGAACTCACTGTGGTGGATGTTAATTTGTGTTTATTGTGTGTTTTGTTATTTATTATTATATGTATGACTGCAGGCAACGAAATTTCGTTCAGACCGAAAGGTCTGAATGACAAATAAAGGAATCTCTAATCTCTAATCTCTAAAGGGTCCAGTTTAACTTTTGAAATTCTTGCAAATTTGAACAATTAGGTGAAACACTCAATCTGAAGGTGTGGCCGTTTTGTGGGCAAAGCAAAGTTTAACATGAAAACAGCAAAATCCAGTCAGATTGCATTCAGTGCATACATTATGCCAAATATTGGGTAAACAGTATGGTAAGAAGGCACAATTGAGCCTAAACTCCATGCTGCCAAATTTAGTACACGAATTAATACAAATAAATTGCATTGCAACAGCCAAACCCGTGGTAATTCTACTGAATTACATCAATAATGGTCCTCTGTTCATGAAGTTTAGCTTTTCTGGTATAGATTTGAAATTAGGTTTGTGCATTTATGATTTCTTAGTTGGACAATAAGACCAGGTATCAGCAGGATTTTACAAGCATGTTATCATATATTATTAAAAGCTCAAATGTTTGACTTTATAGGTTCCTATAAGAAAAATATTTTTGTGACATGTGTTTTTCAGTACTTACTTTTAATAGATTTGTATTCAGCTGCAAATCCCCATCCAAGGTTTGTTTGTACATGAGCTAATTCTATTACAACAGTCCGTCCAGTTGAGGTAAAAGTGATTGGCTTATCGAGCTGTTCACAATATTTTGCAAAGGGTTTAGCTGGAATTGCAGCAGTGTCATGGATGGCCAAGTAGCTATTTTCACAATTTTCAGTTTTGTCGAGGTTCAGCATAGTTAATGTGAGGACTATCTGTAAAATGATTTAATGATAAAAAATATGCTTATGAATGAAAAGTGAAAAAGTTTGAAGCAAACATTTTCCAAGCATTATTTCTTTACATGGAAAATCAGCTCACAATCATAAATTAAAGTTATAGTTTATACCAGAGATCATATTTGAAACACCTTATACTGATAACAAAAATAATATAAAACAACCTTTATTAAATGGTCTAGTGTTAATGCCTCTGACCAACCTTACAATGTACAAAGTTTACCTTTTTAAATTCTTGTGTATGCATGTTTTTATGCGCCGACTAACTCCAATTGAATTTTTTGAATCTTATATAATGAGTGCATGCACATTTCTGTGTTATTGGATATCTGAAAAGCGCTGCTGACAACTTAAAAGTTCAACAGATATCAGAGGCATATTTGCTGTGCCATCTGCCACTGTGCTACTTAGACTTGGCAAATTACAACTCACAATATTACACATTTACAGGAATGGAGAGACATAAAAAGCTTGAGTAACTCAGCAGGACAGGCAGCATCTCTGGAGAGAAGGAAAGGGTGACGTTTTGGGTCGAGACCGCCTCGTCCCGAAACGTTACCCATTCCTTCTCTCCAGATATGCTGCCTGTCCAGCTGAGTTACTCCAGCTTTTTGTGTCTATCTTCAGTTTAAACCAGCATCTGCAATTCCTTCTTACGCATTTACAGGAAAGGAACTGAAATCACATTCTTAGTGAATCTTCTCTCATCATTTTTTATCCCACACCACCAACATGTCCTCCCTTTATTCCGTTCACCCTCGGGTACTTACCTTGCTTTCCATGAAATGCATCCATACTTTTCATATTAACTATTTTAGCATAGTTCAACAATTTAGCTACTGCTTGGTGAAGAGGTTTCCATCCAAAGCCCAACTGGAGTTTTTGTGACTGTAATGTCTATGGTACCTGATTCTCAACTTCAATTAAACATTTCCATTTGCAGATATGTCTGCCCTGTGAAACTTTTTCCCTTTTGCTCTGTGAAAATATGGTATGAATACTACACCTGGGGATTTTGAACATGATAAGCACAAGGAGATAATAGCCCCAATACCACAGCTGATACCTGCCATTGAATTTCCAGAATGTGGACAGATTTGTAGTCACAACTGGGAGGAAGGAGTGTGGGTGGATGCATGACCAGAACTATGGTACAGGAATAAGGTTAGTTTTACAAATGGTGTCAAAGTATAGGATTGTGGACAAATCTGTGTGAGAGCCAGAAAAAATGAACATGGACGTATATGGCCAGAAAGAGAAGACACAACACAAGTAGGTTTGTGGCCACAGCAAGGGACTGAGACGGTGAAGCCAGAGCTGGGGTTTGCCTATATGGTCAAGGTGTGCTGTTGGGAGTGGGAGGGGGTGGAAATGTGGAAGATCTCCAACTAATACTGGGGATCAGAGATACATGTACATTTGAGGCCAGGATTGATAGTTTGATTTGAAGCAGTTTAAATAACTTACCTAATGTGAAAATATGTGAACCTAGTGGCACAGCAGGAGTGTGGGGAAATGGCTGAGAGGCAAGGTGGGAGGAAGTGGGTGCAGGCTCCACTATATTTGCGTGTTTGTTGGCAGGTACATGTGTGCATTAAGCATTCTTTCATTTAGCAAAATAATAAGTAAAATTAGTTTAAATAATGAAACAGCTCATTGCAATATTGTAAAACCTATATAATTAACAAGATTTGAACTTACTGTAACATTAATGCCACATTAATTGTATGCGGTTGTTATATCTTAATTAATTATGAAGGCATATATGCCATTGCCAAGAAGCTTAGATATCTTAACTAATGTCAAAACAATGGCTGCAACAAATATGTTATGTTTTTGTTCATGAGGTGAATGGCCGAAAAGAAGTGTGCTGGAACTCAGGTCACAGCTGAGAAGCTCAACAATACTCAAGAAGCTTAATATGCTCCGGGAAAAAAATATCCTTTTGGGTGGTATACCAGCCACTGACTATAGAGCAACACGGTTACAGCATCTTCAAAATGCATGGGTGAACTTACTATTTATCCAAGTGAATTGTGTTGATATAAAATAATTCAGCAGCACCCCTGAATATTTGATATACATTTACTTGAGGATTCTTATATTTAAAACAGATATCAGCCTACCATCTTTATCCCATAAATTTACAGTATTGTTTTTTTTTACAGAGAATTCATACCTTAAATGCTCTTGGTACTAGCAGCGCCCACAAACATCTTATCTCTGACCCATCGTTCTTCCAAGCTCTATAATCAACTTCATCATTTTTGTTTGTCATTGTAGAACCACATTCAACTAGGAGGGAAAAATATATTTATTAAACAGCATATTGAAAAATATATAGACAATCAAAAAATATATAATTTCTAACTGGATGAGAGTATTACCAAACTGAAAATTGGCACTGAAACCATGCGCCCTCTGTGAACGTGAAGTGAAAAATTCAACTAATAAAGCTGCTCCAGATGATACTACTGCTGGATTCTCTGCACCACAATTTGGTCCATCAAGGACAGGTGACAATGAATTGTCACCATCATAAATTATTACGTGATCAGAATAACAGCGTGTAAACTGTTCTACTTGAAATGTAGTAAACTGCAAGAAAATCTGTAAAAAAAACATAATCAAATCAGACTGGTTATGATTCAAATGTACAATAACAGAACCAGAAAACAAAAAGCAGAATAATGTAAGGGCAACCTTTTAAAGAAGAAATGCTAGGATATCTTTATCATTGGAAGATTTATGTCTTCAAATTGTCTGAAATATAATTGGAAATTCAGGCTTGTTCAATGGTTCTGGTCTTTCAAATAAATGTCTCCTCTCCACTTGTCTGTTTGGGTGCAGCTAAGATAATACAAAAGTTCATATGAAACAAAACAAGCAGACACTTGGTCAGCAGCCCATCAATCTCCAAAAATATCAATTTGCTCCACCACTAATGTACTGTTTATATAAATAACTCCAGCACCTCACCACAACCTTTTGGATAGCATCTCCCACAACTAATACTTTTACCATTTATTAGCTCCCTAGGTCATATTACAACATTAAGTGTTTCATATTTCATGGGTATTCTAATGACGAAGGGTAAACAAATCAGATGTTATGGTTTATATAAGTACCAACAATAATGGTAAAAACAGGGAGGAGATCCTGAAACTTGAATTCAGGAAGCTAAATCACAATTTAACGAGTAGCACCTCTAAAGGCATAATCTCTAGATTACCTCTGGTACCTTAATCTAGTGAGTAGAGAAATAAGAGGATGTTTCAGATGAATGTATGGCCAGAGGATTGGTACAGGAGGGAGAATTTTAGATTTCTGGATCACTGGAACCATATTACGGGAAGGTGATGGCCTGTACAAGATAGACAAGTTGCACCTAATCTGAAATGAGTTCAATGTCCTTGCTGGGAGATTTGCTAGTGCGTTGGAAAGTGTCTCAATTTATTTGGTCCGGGAATAGGTTACAAAGCATATGACAGTTGGGGTGGGCGAGGGTGAGTCAGTCTAGTTGGTAGAACAAACAGGGGCATGAAAAGGGCACATGGATGGAATGCAGGTTAAACTGCATCCATTTTAATGCAAGGAGTCTAACTAGTAAGGCCAATGAACTGAAAGAATCAACCAGCACATGAGACTACAAAGCCAGGGATGAGAAAACAGCTAGATTGGCAACTTAGCATTCCAGTTTATAGAATATTCAAGTGTGATGAAGTTGGGGTACATAAGTAAGGAAGAGGCATTGCAATATTGATTAAGGTCTGGAACAATGAAGAAGGGTTGCAATATCATAAGAGAGGACCTGACCAAAGTAGACATAGGAGGGCCAGATAAAGTAATCAAAGGAATCATATGACAGATATAGAACACTAAAAATGGGGCAGTGGTATAAAAAATGCAGAGAACAGATGGCCAAGAGGGAGAAAAATATATTACCAGCAAACAGGATTAAGGCAAATAAAGTACTTTTCTAGTATTTTATAAGAGTCTACAATCAAGAAAGAAATTGTTATGTTCAAAAAGATTTAACATTCATTTAACTGATTTTACAAAAGGTGACACATGTTTGATAATGTTGCTAGAGTTCTTTGAGTAGATAACATGTACAGTTGATAGAAAGAAACTCGCAGATGTAGTATATTTGGATTTCTGGATAAATACAGAAATCACAGTAGTATCACATAGAAAACAGTCAGAATAAATATTATTTACGATTTATATGAATGATCTGGAGAAGGCAGCAGAGACGTTAATTGGGAGGGCTCCTATTGAGAAATGGAGAAAGGTTGCAGATAAGTGAAGTACAGAGGAATCCAGGTAACCCTGCGGAGACACGAGAGACTGCAGATGCTGGTTAACAAAAAAAGACACAAAGTGCTGGAATATCTTTTTGGGCCAGGCAGCATCTCTGAAGAACATAGATAGGTGACATTTTTCATGGGTAATCAGGGGTTATGGGGAGAAGGCAGGAGAATGGGTTAAGAGGGAAACATAGATAAGCGATAATTGAATGGCATAGATTTGATGGGCCGAATGGCCTAATTCTGCTTGTATCACTTATGAACTTATGAATCTTGACCAAAAAATATGTACTGGAGGAACTCAGCAGACCAGGCAACATCTGCGGAGGCAAATGCACAGACGATGTTTGGGTTGGGACCCTTCTTCAGATTGATGGAGTGGAGGGGAGAAAGTTGGGAGAGAAAACCAAGGGGACGAAGTGGCGCAAGTAACCAAGGAAGGGAGTGAATTGGAGACAAAATGGACAGATGTGGAATCTAATAAGGAAGAAAGATGGGGAGTGAAATGTAGAACCTGGAAGGGGGTTATAGGGATAAAGGAAAATGGGATTCGGCGGAGATGAGCAGATGGAGGAGGGGAAAGGTGCGTTCAGAGGTGGAGGAGGGAATTGGTTAGTTGATGGGGGGGGGGGGGGGGGGGAGAAGTTTACCTGAAATTGAAAAATTCAATGTTCATGCCATTGGGTTGTGGCAAGTGGAGGCTGAGGGCAGAAAGGTTGGTATGGGAATGGGAAAGGGAACTGAAACTAGAAACTGTGAGTTACAGCAGACCCTGGCGGACAGAGCACAGAGGTTTGGCGAAACAGTTGCCTAGTTTACTTCAAAAGTATCAAATGTAATGGACGAGGCGTTTGCTGACATTTGCAGCTGTTACTATTGAAGACAAATGGCATATTGGCCTTAATTGGAATAAGATTGGAGTTTAGAAATGGGGAAGTTTTTTTTTTACAATTGTGTAGGGTACTGGTGAGAATACACTTGGAGTACTGTACATAATTTTGGGACCCTTATTTTAAGAAAGATTATACTGACATTTGAGCCAGTCAAGAATACATTTTCTGTTTATTCCTGGGATGAGAAGAATGTTCAATGATCCACTGCTAAATAAATTAGATCCATATTCTTTGGTGCTTGAAGAATGATAGGGTAAATGTTAAGATGCTTTCACCAGTGGTAGGATCTTGATTGCGGAGGCAAGATCAAGAGCGAGAGTGTTTTATTGTCATATGTCCCACGTAGAACATTGAATTTCTTATTTGCGTACACATAAAAAACAAACAATAATAGTGCAAAAACACAAAACCAATGCCCCAAGTCTAAGTAGTTCAGATCTTATTGGAGGTTGTAGTAATCAGTGGAGAGCCCTTTAAAACTGACATTTATGGGGAACTTTTTACTGCAGAAGGTGGTGAGTCTTTGGAATTCACTAACCTGGAGAGTTGTGGTGGCTAGATCAGATGCAGTATTAAAGAGGAAGTATATACATTTGCTGACTGGATACATAGATACATAGAAAATAGGTGCAGGAGTAGGCCATTCGGCCCTTCGAGCCTGCACCGCCATTCAATATGATCATGGCTGATCATCCAACTCAGTATCCCGTACCTGCCTTCTCTCCATACCCCCTGATCCCCTTAGCCACAAGGGCCACATCTAACTCCCTCTTAAATATAGCCAATGAACTGGCCTCAACTACCCTCTGTGGCAGAGAGTTCCAGAGATTCACCACTCTCTGTGTGAAAACGTTTTTCCTCATCTCGGTCTTAATGGATTTCCCCCTTATCCTTAAGCTGTGACCCCTTGTCCTGGACTTCCCCAACATCGGGAACAATCTACCTGCATCTAGCCTGTCCAACCCCATAAGAATTTTGTACGTTTCTATAAGATCCCCTCTCAACCTCCAAAATCTAGCGAGTATAAGCCAAGTCTATCCAGTCTTTCTTCATATGAAAGTCCTGACATCCCAGGAATCAGTCTGGTGAACCTTCTCTGCACTCCCTCTATGGCTATAATGTCCTTCCTCAGATTTGGAGACCAAAACTGTACGCAATACTCCAGGTGTGGTCTCACCAAGACCCTGTACAACTGCAGTAGAACCTCCCTGCTCCTATACTCAAATCCTTTTGCTATGAAAGCTAACATACCATTCGCTTTCTTCACTGCCTGCTGCACCTGCATGCCTACTTTCAATGACTGGTGTACCATGACACCTAGGTCTCGCTGCATCTCCCCATTTCCTAATCGGCCACCATTTGGATAATAGTCTGCTTTCCTGTTTTTGCCACCAAAGTGGATAACCTCACATTTATCCACATTATACTGCATCTGCCAAACATTTGCCCACTCACCCAGCCTATCCAGGTCACCTTGCAGTCTCCTAGCATCCTCCTCACAGCTAACACTGACCCCCAGCTTAGTGTCATCCGCAAACTTGGAGATGTTGCCTTCAATTCCCTCATCCAGTTCATTAATATAAATTGTAAATAGCTGGGGTCCCAGCACTGAGCCTTGCGGTACCCCACTAGTCACTGCCTGCCATTGTGAAAAGGACCCGTTTACTCCTACTCTTTCCTTCCTGTTTTCCAGCCAGTTCTCTATCCACATCAATACTGAACCCCCAATACCGTGTGCTTTAAGTTTGTATACTAATCTCTTATGTGGTACCTTGTCGAAAGCCTTCTGAAAGTCCAGATACAACTCATCCACTGGTTCTCCCCTATCCACTCTACTAGTTACATCCTCGAAAAATTCTATAAGATTCGTCAGACATGATTTACCTTTCGTAAATCCATGCTGACTTTGTCCAATGATTTCACCACTTTCCAAATGTGCTGCTATCCCATCTTTAATAACTGACTCTAGCAGTTTCCCCACTACCGATGTTAGACTAACTGGTCTGTAATTCCTCATTTTCTCTCTCCCTCCCTTCTTAAAAAGTGGGGTTACGTTTGCTACCCTCCAATCCTCAGGAACTACTCCAGAATCGAAAGAGTTTTGAAAAATTATCACTAATGCATCCACTATTTCTGGAGCTACTTCCTTAAGTACTCTGGGATGCAGCCGATCTGGCCCTGGTGATTTATCGGCCTTTAATCCATTCAATTTACCCAACACCACTTCCCGACTAACTTGGATTTCACTCAGTTCCTCCATCTCCTTTGACCCGCGGATAGCATGCAACAAAAGCTTTTCACTGTACCTCTGTACATGTGACAATAAACTAAACTGAAACTGAACTGAATATGGAATTGGCATAGATGAGAAGATGAAGCTTGAGGCAGAAGAGCCATAATCACATTGAATGGCAGGGTAAACTTGAGGGGCCATTGTCCTGCTCAAGGTTTATTTTGTTTTTAAGTACATTAAGGACAGGAGGGTGACAAATTAAAAGTGTAGGGTCCATTTGGAAAACATGGAGCCAGAAGGTATTTGGATCGGTCTAAAATAAATACATCTCATTTGTATTTGCTAACAAGGATTTTGAAGATGGAGAATTTGGGATGAAATTCTCAAATACATTATTATTAAAAAGGAGGGCAACATGTAATTGCTGGCTTCAAGCTAGACAAATTCCCAGGGCTAAATAAGATATATCCTAGCTGCTATGAGAGATGAGGGGAGAGACTGCTGGGTGCCTGCGGAGAAGTTTATGTCTCCACTGCCACATGTAAGGTGTCAGATGACTGGAAAGCAGCAAATTAGGTTCCTTTATACAAAAAGGACAACAGTGATAAGTCAGTGGGTCTATTAATCCAATCCTATTAATCCAATGTTACTGGTAAGGAAGACATTGGAAAAATTCTGAGGAACAGGATTAAGACATACTTGTATAAGAGGTAAGAGCGTTGTAAAAACAAGCCTGAAGGCTTTGTGTCTCAATGCAAGGAGCATTCGTAATAAGGTGGATGAGTTGAACGTGCAGATAGCAATTAATGATTATGATATAGTTGGGATCACGGAGACATGGCTCCAGGGTGACCAAGGCTGGGAGCTGAACATCCAGGGATATTCAATATTCAGGAGGGATAGAGAGAAAGGAAAAGGAGGTGGGGTAGCGTTGCTGGTTAGAGAGGAGATTAACGCAGTGGAAAGGAAGGACATTAGCTTGGAGGATGTGGAATCGGTATGGGTAGAGCTGCGAAACACTAAGGGGCAGAAAACGCTGGTGGGTGTTGTGTACAGGCCACCTAGCAGTAGTAGTGAAGTTGGGGATGGCATCAAACAGGAAATTAGAAATGCGTGCAACAAAGGCAAAACAGTTATAAAGGGTGACTTCAATCTACATATAGATTGGGTGAATCAAATTGGCAGGGGTGCTGAGAAAGAGGATTTCTTGGAATGTATGCGGGATAGTTATCTAAACCAACATGTAGAGGAACCAACGAGAGAGCAGGCTATTCTAGACTGGGTATTGAGTAATGAGGAAGGGTTAGTTAGCAGTCTTGTTGTGCGTGCCCCCTTGGGCAAGAGTGACCATAATATGGTTGAGTTCTTCATTAGGATGGAGAGTGACATTGTTAATTCAGAAACAACGGTTCTGAACTTAAATAAAGGTAACTTTGAGGGTATGAGACGTGAATTGGCCAAGATTGACTGGCAATTAGTTCTAAAAGGGTTGATGGTGGATATGCAATGGAAGGCATTTAAAGACTGCATGGATGAACTACAAAAATTGTTCAACCCAGTTTGGCAAAAGAATAAATCAGGGAAGGTAGTGCATCCGTGGATAACAAGGGAAATCAGGGATAGTATCAAAGCAAAAGATGATGCGTACAAATTAGCCAAAAAAAGCAGCATACCAGAGGACTGGGAGAAATTCAGAGACCAGCAGAGGAGGACAAAGGGCTTAATTAGGAAAGGGAAAATAGATTATGAAAGAAAACTGGCAGGGAACATAAAAACTGACTGCAAAAGTTTTTATAGATATGTGAAGAGAAAGAGATTAGTTAAAACAAATGTAGGTCCCTTGCAGTCAGAAACAGGTGAATTGATCATGGGGAACAAGGATATGGCGGACCAATTGAATAACTACTTTGGTTCCGTCTTCACTAAGGAAGACATAAATAATCTGCCGGAAATAGCAGGGGAAATAGCAGGGGTCAAAGGAGATGGAGGAACTGAGTGAAATCCAGGTTAGTCGGGAAGTGGTGTTGGGTAAATTGAATGGATTAAAGGCCGATAAATCACCAGGGCCAGATAGGCTGCATCCCAGAGTACTTAAGGAAGTAGCTCCAGAAATAGTGGATGCATTAGTGATAATTTTTCAAAACTCTTTAGATTCTGGAGTAGTTCCTGAGGATTGGAGGGTAGCAAACGTAACCCCACTTTTTAAGAAGGGAGGGAGAGAGAAAACGGGGAATTACAGACCAGTTAGTCTAACATCGGTAGTGGGGAAACTGCTAGAGTCAGTTATTAAAGATGGGATAGCAGCACATTTGGAAAGTGGTGAAATCATTGGACAAAGTCAGCATGGATTTACGAAAGGTAAATCATGTCTGACGAATCTTATAGAATTTTTCGAGGATGTAACTAGTAGAGTGGATAGGGGAGAACCAGTGGATGTGTTGTATCTAGACTTTCAGAAGGCTTTCGACAAGGTACCACATAAGAGATTAGTATACAAACTTAAAGCACACGGTATTGGGGGTTCAGTATTAATGTGGATAGAGAACTGTCTGGCAAACAGGAAGCAAAGAGTAGGAGTAAACGGGTCCTTTTCACAATGGCAGGCAGTGACTAGTGGGGTACCGCAAGGCTCAGTGCTGGTACCCCAGCTATTTACAATTTATATTGATGAACTGGATGAGGGAATTGAAGGCAACATCTCCAAGTTTGCGGATGACACTAAGCTGGGGGGCAGTGTTAACTGTGAGGAGGATGATAGAAGACTGCAAGGTGACTTGGATAGGCTGGGTGAGTGGGCAAATGTTTGGCAGATGCAGTATAATGTGGATAAATGTGAGGTTATCCACTTTGGTGGCAAAAACAGGAAAGCAGACTATTATCTAAATGGTGGCCGATTAGGAAATGGGGAGATGCAGCGAGACCTGGGTGTCATGGTACACCAGTCATTGAAAGTAGGCATGCAGGTGCAGCAGGCAGTGAAGAAAGCGAATGGTATGTTAGCTTTCATAGCAAAGGGATTTGAGTATAGGAGCAGGGAGGTTCTACTGCAGTTGTACAGGGTCTTGGTGAGACCACACCTGGAGTATTGCGTACTGTTTTGGTCTCCAAATCTGAGGAAGGACATTATAGCCATAGAGGGAGTGCAGAGAAGGTTCACCAGACTGATTCCTGGGATGTCAGGACTTTCATATGAAGAAAGACTGGATAGACTTGGCTTATACTCGATAGAATTTAGGAGATTGAGAGGGGATCTTATAGAAACGTACAAAATTCTTATGGGGTTGGACAGGCTAGATGCAGGAAGATTGTTCCCGATGTTGGGGAAGTCCAGGACAAGGGGTCACAGCTTAAGGATAAGGGGGAAATCCTTTAAGACCGAGATGAGGAAAAACGTTTTCACACAGAGAGTGGTGAATCACTGGAACTCTCTGCCACAGAGGGTAGTTGAGGCCAGTTCATTGGCTATATTTAAGAGGGAGTTAGATGTGGCCCTTGTGGCTAAAGGGATCAGGGGGTATGGAGAGAAGGCAGGTACGGGATACTGAGTTGGATGATCAGCCATGACCATATTGAATGGCGGTGCAGGCTCGAAGGGCCGAATGGCCTACTCCTGCACCTATTTTCTATGTATCTATGTAAGACGGTATATACCTGGAAGGGCAGAGATTAATTAAAGATAATTAATACAGTTTTGTTCAGCGGAAATCTTGTCTGATCAAATTTATGGAAATGTTTTCAAAGTGGGAATAAAGTGTATTAATAAAGGCAGAATGGCTGATGTGATCTACATTAAAAACAATGTTCCACGTGAATAATTAGCCCAATAAGTTCGAACCTATCAGATCCATGTCATAGCAAATTGGTATAAAAACTGGGTAAGAGGAGGTAAAGGTAATGGTGGAAGCCTCCTAGCCTAGGAGCAGTGACGTAATGTTTGTAAAATATACAGTATTAACTATCTGGATATGAATGTAGGAAGTATAATTAGTAGTATTCCAGATGACACGTGAAATGGTGGCGTTGGAAAGGGAGAATAGTTGTAGGATGCAGGGTATTGATCAGATGGTAAAACAAGCAGAACATTGGTACTTGGATTTAATCCTGATAAGTGCAAGATAATACACTGGTAGCACTAAGAGAGTATGACACACACATTGAATGACAGAGCCCTATGGAATACTGAGGAACAAATAGACTGGGGGGGGGGGGGGGGAACAAATCCAAGGATCTCTGATTGTGCCAGCAGAGGTAGATAAGATGGTGAAAAGGGCATATGGGATACTTGCCCTCATTAGACAAGGCACAGAATGTAAGGAGATTATGGGACAACGTAATAAGACATGGGTTATGTCACAGCTGGAGTGCTGTGTACAATACTGTTTGCCAAACAATTTGAAGAATGTGATTGCCCACGAAGATGCAGATAAGATTAACAAGGATGTTGCCTGTAATGGTCATGATGGGTAAATGGCCTTTTTCTGTGCTGTATAACTATGGCTCTGACAATATTAAAACAAACATCAGGTTGGCCGCTTAACCACTGATGTACAGGTAAATAACACTTTTAGTACTTCTAAAAATTAACTCTTCCTTGAAATACTTTCCTTTATTGAATATGGAGATATCTTGAGAAAGTAATTTTATTTTAATCAGGGCAAAGTATATTTGTTGAATTGTCAAAACCGAGAGCATATTCCATAAAATGATTCATTATTTGTAACTTCATTTTATAATTTTAATTAACTCTTTGACCTGGGACATTACATTTCCTTAATTATTTGAAAGTAGTCCTTTGATGAAACCATTGCCTTTCTGTCATAGGAAGCTTGCAAATATGTTGCTTGGGGCAAATTACTATATTCAAGTAATTAAGGGCGTGTAATAGTACACCATAACATTATTACGAAATGAAAGTAGGCTATTCAGTCCATTGAAAAAGTACTGGTTCTATGGAAAAGCTGTCCAATTGGTTGTATTCCCTGTCCTATCCCCAATGCCCTGCAAATATTCTTCTTTCAGATAATTACCTAGTTCCTTTTTGGTTGCACAACTGAATTTGATTCTGCTACTATCAGTACTGTATTTCTGATCCTAACTAGCTACTGAATGAAAGTACTTACATCATGATTCTTTTGCCAGTCATCTTCAATCTATGTCACATCAGCCACTGGGAACCGTTTCTCTCTATCTGCCCCTCCTACAATCCTCATAATTTTAAATACCTCTGTTTAACATCTCTGCAATCAGCCTTGTTTCAAGGAAAGCAACCACAACTTCTTTAGTCTATCTGTGTAACTTGTTCCTCATCCCCAATATCTCTTCTGCGCTCTCCCCAAATTGTTTACATTTTTCCTAATATGTCGTAACCAGAACTGAACACAATGCTTCAAATGTGGCAAATCGGTGTTTTATAAACATCCATTATGACTTCCTTGCAGGGTTTTTGTCACATAGAATTCCCAGTCTATGCAAAAATATTACAATCAACACACAGTTTTTATAATTAATCCATGTGTGGCAGCTTATCAAAGGTGGCATTCTGAATGTCCAAATACAATAATTAACTGTTTTGCCCTTATCTATTCAGCGAATTAAACTTCAAAACACCTTCAAAACATGAATTGTCAGGTATAATTTTATTTTCATATAAATCCATGTTGTTTCTTCAAAATTACTTTAAATGTTGTTATAATTACATTTAATAATTTTAATAGGAGGGAATATTGCCAGACTATTGATGTCAGGCTAACTTGTCAATGTTTTCTGTGATTTTTCTCTCTGCTTTTTTTCATAAATGGTGGAGTTATACATGGTTCCTTTCCATCTGAAGGAACCACATTGGAACCTATGAGATTTTGGAAGAATTCACTACAGCATAATGTTGAACAGTAAGCTAAAGGTCAATGAGAGGAAATATATTTAAATTTTTATTCAGAGATATTAAAAAATGAAAAGGTAATTAAGATAAATTAATACAAATTTCCATAAGGAGAGTAATACATTTTATGTAAGAAAAGAACAGAGTTGATGATGATTTTGGTGTCATTTGCCACCATCACATCTTGAAAGTGGCTGCAAGAACATGGCATGCATAATTAACTATGGAATATCAGAATTTTTTGTCAGTGATTCTCTTCAGATACAGATATTACTAAGGTCTTCAGCATAATCTTCAAAGCTCAATTCAATGTGTTTATTAAATCAACCTATTTTTACAACTTCATAGGCCTTAAATAAGTTACATTTATAGAATGTATTACCCTGAAATGAATATTTCAGAATCTCATAGATTTTTTTTGAGCTTTGTGATATTTCACCTTTCATGTTCTTGTTGATTTAGCCATCTTGAAATCATTTTTAAAAGTTTAAAACGTTAGTTGATAGGTTGGGTATCTAAGTTCTATTTATGTTCTGTGAAGATACTTCAATAAAATTGACTGGTTGGCATTGCTGTTGTTGGATGTTAAAGATTTACTTTAGTAATAGATGAGAGTAACTTTGCCAAAACACCACAAAGATATCTTGTGGGAAGGTTATTTGAAGTTATCATGAGTGTTCTCACTTTACTATTGACTGAAATATCTGAGTACATATATTTAAAATTCTGTCCCAGTTCTGCTCTCTATATTATACAAGGTTTATTATGCATTAAAGATTAACATGGATGAATTCTGAACAGAATGTCCATATCTATCAGGAAAGATTAAACCTGTTTTCTTTCTTCTTGGCAACTTAATGCTGAGGATAGTGATTTTTGCAAAGGGTTTGGCAGGTGGTGGATTATTGAGGGATGTTCAGTGTGGGTTGCAGGATTATGGAGGTGTATCATTGCATAGATATAGAAAATATGTTTCCCTCCTTCAGACAGGCCTAAATGTAATACACCTATTTGCTAAGAGGATTATTGCAATGATAATCATGATGGATATGTGGATTGGATTAGAAATAGGGTTATGGGCCTGTCCTACTTAGGCGACTTTTTAGGCGACTGCAGGAGACTATGCGGTCGCCACATGTTCGCGGGTGGTTGCCAGGTAGTCGCCTTCATGGTCGTGAGGAGTTCCAGCATTCTGGGAACTATTCGCGGCCTCATTATGGTTGAAAACATGTTGAAAAATTAACGGCGACCAGAATGAAGCCGCCATGGAGAGAAGCGAGAATTGGCGTGCCGTAGGTACAGTGGTAGTGGATTGCCAGGAGGTCGAAGGTTGTCGTAGGTTCTCGTAGGTTGTAGCTGGTGCTGACCGGTGAATTTCATTAGCTCATTGGGAAAAAAAACATAAGCAGTAGTTTTCAGAACCAAGGATAACCGACAGGTAATGTTAATGTCCGCCGAGCTTCACAGCCGTGTATCTCTGGCTTCTTAAAAGTTATCTCCACTCCTTATCCCCCCTTCTCCCCCCCATCACCCCCGCTCTTTTAAAGGACTTAAGTGACCCTTCCCGTACACTGTGCTTTCACCGTCTTAATTACAGCGCCAACCTTCCTGTTCATCGTGGTGTGTGTCTGTATCACATTAGCTTTGCACCGTGTGAATTTCACTCAGACAGCGTTCCCCCCCGCTTGCCCTGTCCCCCGCCTGCATAACGGGCTGGTGAAGGAAGCGATGTGTGTGTGTGTTCCACTCTGACAGTCGCCGTTCCAGTTGCCGTTTTTTCAGGCAACTGCCGGCGGCTTGACTGTCAGACTTGGCACGGAATAGCCAAACTTAATGGTATTTTTCTTTATTGGTGCACTATGCAATAATGATGCACATTGTTACCATGCTGTTAATATTTCAACAAATTTTTGTATCGATTATTGATTGATTAGTCAGATTTCCATTTGATGTTACATCTCCTAATATATAGCTAGGACAATCCTTTTCCTAGATCCCCACTAACATCAGAATATCACTAATATCATTTGAAATAATTTTCTGAATTATTCATTAAACATTCTATATGACTATCTTTTTTCCCCTATTTGTTCATTCACAGAAGCTATCTGTTTATGAATGTTCCACAGCAACACACATAGTGAAGATCAATCTTTATTCCATAGGCAAACAGGAACATTCAAACAGCCAGCCATTCTCATCTAGCTCCGCTGGCTTGTGAGAGAGAGAGAGAGAGAGTGAGCTGGCTGACCTTGCTAGTGTAAAGATGTGTAGTACCGTAATGCCATGTAAAGGGTGGCAGGCACATATGTGTACTGGAGATTATAAATGGCATAAATTCATAAGGGTTAATCTACATCCTTCCTCTTAAAGAAGCAAAACATATATAGAGTGGATTGTGGAGCATATTGTAAAACAGTATAAGGTGCGGCATTTATTGTTTTACATGTACATGCTCGTGCATATGTGAGTACATAAAACAAGACGGGTCATGCACAGTTCAAGTATAGCCGGTAAATTTTCCAATCAGCGGGTTTGGCTTGCAGACACGACCTGCACATGTACGGTAACACTCCTCGTGCACCTCATCTTTCTCTGAGGGAGCAAGTCCCTTATCGGGTGAACGCAGAGGAGAAGACACCAGTGGAGATGGGGGCACCAGGAAAGGCAGGGATGGCGCTGGCACTGGCAGAGGAATCGTTGGAGTAGCATTCGTGGAGCATGAGGGAAGACCGGCGGGCTGTTCCTGGTAAGGACGTGGAGGTGCTGGTTCATTAACAGGGAGGAGGTGTTGGCGGGTTCGCCAATAGATGCCGTTGTCGATACTGACCAAGTACGAGCGTGGACCCCAGAATGACTCTGAGGTGGTCATAACCTCGGAGTGACTGTAAGCGGACAACCCGTTCCTTGTTGAGCGGTTGAAGCGGAGAGCTGGTTTTATTGTAGTATTTTCTTTGTATGTCGTGCGCCGTTGGAGCTGGGATTGGATCACTGACGGTGCACAAACTTGTGGTTCTAGTAGTTGCTTGGCTGTAGGCAGGGTGGAGCGGGTTCGCCGTGACATGAGCTGTTCAGCTGCAGATCCCAGGAGAGGGTCGCAGACGATGTTTCGTAGGTTGAGTAAGTCGAGATAAACATCAGAGCCGGCCCTGTGTGAGCGTTACATTAGTTCTTTTGTACTTCTTACTGCACGCTCAGCCAGGCCGTTGGACTGCGGGTACTTGGGGCTGCTGGTGATTTGGTGGAAGTCCCAGTTTTTCACGAAATTCCTAAAGAGCTGACTGGAGAATTGAGTTCCATTGTCTGAGAGTAGCTTTAGGGGGTCTCCATGGACAGAGAAGTGGCGAGTTCATTTTTGAATGACCATGGCTGAGGTCGGGCTACTGAGCAGGTCGATTTCAAACCATCCTGAGTAGGAATCGACTAGAACCAGGTATTGTTTGCCATGCCACTCAAAGATGTCGGCTGTTACTGTGGACCAGGGTAAGTCCGGTGTGGGGTGCGGGAGAAGTGGTTATTTCTGTTGGTGTGGGGTCAGGCTATTGCAAATCGGGCAGGCAGCAACTTTATCAAGAATGTAGTCAGCCATGTCAGGCCAGAAAAGCATACCTTTTGCATGTTGGAGTGTTATTTCTGCAGCAGGATGGCCCTCATGGACAATATCAAAGTACTTGCTGTGAAGAGACGTTGGGATGACTGCCTTATGACCTTTCATTATAACGCTGTCATGAATGACCAGTTCGTCGCGGACAGGGTAAAATGGGCAGACAGCTTGTGGTAGGTGGTGCTGTTTGTCTGACCAGCCGCGGCGGATGACAGTGGCCAGTGATTGTAGTGTTTTGTCTGCAGCTGTTTGTGCCACTAGGATATCTAAGCCCGTGCATGGAAGGCAGGAGACCATCATAACCGTGTACCCCTAGTGCTGATCATCAGACAGCTGTTTTTCGCAGGTTCCCGTGAGAAGGTATGTCCTTACCGCGTTTGTAGGTTAGTCTGATGTCATATCTCTGTAGTTCTGTAGTTCCATCATCATGCGTTGTAAATGCGCTGGTGCCGTGTGGATCGGTTTACTGAGGATACTGGACCAGGTGCTGGTGATCGGTCTCGATCATGATTGGGTTGCCAAAGAGAAAGTCCTTGAATTTCTTGCAGGCAAAAGTTACTGCAAGTAGATCCTTCTCGAGCGTAGCGTAGCGCTGTTCAGTGTCGGTCATGGTGCGGGAGGCATTGGCAACTGGCCTGGGACCCTTCCCATCGTCTTACAGGCAAGCAGCGTCCAGTCCATATAGGGAGGCATCACAGGTGAGGGTGACGGGTATCAAAGTATGTGAGGGTTGGAGCGCAAGACATTAGTTGTTTGAGAGTTTCAAATGCTCTCTGCTGGTGTTGGTGCCAGGACCAGTGGGTATCCTTGTGGGTCAGTTGTCGCAGTGGGGCTGACAGTTCGCTGCAGTTTGGGATGAATTTTCCCAGGTAGTTTACCATACCTAGAAATTGTTGTAGACCTGTCACGTCCGTAGTTGCTGGCATTTCGTTGATGGCAATGGTTTTAGATGGGTCTGGCCTGAGTCCGTTGTTGGTGAACACGTGGCCCTAATAAGTCACTTCGTCGACCCGAAACCTGCATTTGAGAGGGTTGAGTTTGAGATTTACCTCCCTGGCACGATCTAGGACCTATTTCATGTTTGAGTCATGCTCTTCTGCGTTGCGCCCGGCGATCAGGATGTCGTCCACGATTATGTCGCATGGGTAGCCAGTAAAGAGTTGTTCCATAGTACGTTGAAATACTTCGCTGGCTGAATTGATGCCAAATGACATTCGTAAGAATCGATAGCATCCGAAGGGCGTCGCGAATGTGGTTAACATGGAGGATATCTAGTCTAGCGGTATTTGCCAAAACGAGTTCTTTGCATCTAGGATAGAGAAGACTGTGGCTTTACCCAGGTTGGCTGCGACTTCTTCCTCCGACCGCATCGGGTGGTGTGGTTATTTGATGGCAGTGTTTAAATCTTTGGGGTTGATGCAGATCCTTATTTTGTCTTTGTTCTTCTTAATTGTTGCGACCATGGTGGAGACCCAGGAGGAGGGGTCATTGACAGGGGCTATTACGCGCAGTGTTTACATTCTGTCTAGTTCGGCTTTTACGCGGTCCTTCATTACGTGCGGGATTCGGTGAGGAGAACGAACGACAGGTATGACTTCCTTGTCAGTTACAATGCTGTATTGTGTGGGAAGCTTGCCCAGCTGGTTATCAAAAAGGTCATTGTGTTGTTCGAGTAGTTGTTGGGTGGGACTTTGAGAGGTCGACAGCTGGTACACAGTTTTGCCGAAGAAGACTAGGTTCATATCAATGCCCAGGAGGGGCACTTCCCCTCTAACGATGAAAAACTCCAGATTATAAACTTGAGATGCGAGATGGCATTGTAATTTGACCGTACCAACTGGTTGCTACTCCCCCCCACCAAATGGATGCAACTTTGAGTTTGTTTTTATGAGTTTTGTTGTTGTGAATTCTTTGGAAGTCTGATAGAGAGACGACATTACATCTCGCAGTATCTATCTTTGCAGCAACTCTGGTGTTGTTGATACTGAGCGTTGTCATGGGATCACTGTTTGTAGACGGTGAATCGGGTATACAAGAATGTATGTTTTGGCTGTCTTCTTGCAGGTACTGTGGTTGTGGTTCTGCTGGAAATGCTGATTCTGTCAGTGCCTCGTGGGAAAGTGTGGGCTCAAGTGCATAGGGATTGTTGTGGCTGGGCCCTGTTGGCACGAGCGCGGCAGCACCGGATAAAGTGGCCTTTCTTTTTACAATAGTGACAAGTTTTGCCATAAGTGAGGCATTGCTCACGAAATTTCAGGTGTGAGCCACCGCAATTACTAAAGTTATGGACCAGAGGATCGGTTACCCTCCCTGGGGCTATGGGCGATGGTTGAGGGGTTGTTAATGTTTGTCGAGTAGTCAAAATCCTGTGCCCCCAGGGCAGCCTCTGTGCCCGCTACATTGAGGAGAATTGATGCAACGGTGTGGGGAGCAGCTCCAGGGTGAGCAGCATCTATGAAAATTCCGAATTCCACTTCGAAGATGCAAGTTCACTGTCGAACACCAAAGGATCTGGTTTACAGAAAGAACTTGCCATGGTTTGATGTTAAAAAAATAAACTAAAATAAATTCAGGCAAAAGAGTTGGAGACGTGGCTCATGACTTTGTCACCATGTTTATGAATGTTCCACAGCAACACACACAGTGAAGATCAATCTTTATTCCATAGGCAAACAGGAACATTCAAACAGCCAGCCATTCTCATCTAGCTCTGCTGGCTTGTAAGAGGAGAGAGAGAGAGCTGGCTGACCTTGCTAGTGTAAAGCTGTGTAGTACTGTAATACCATGTAAAGGGTGGCATGCACATATGTGTAGTGGAGATTATAAATGGCATAAATTAATAATGATTAATCTACACTACCTGACTTTGCAATGCAGGAGATATACTTTTCATGAGGTTCTGCAATATTAATTTGCAAAATGTCATCCTAACATATTGTGTTCTTAACTTTCACAATTTTTCCTTCAAAGCTCAAACTAATCTTTAAACAAATCTAATGCCTATTGTTTAAAAATGTTCTAATGTAAGCTTTTGGATTTTTTGAATGAAGAGTTGACTGTTAAAAGGTTAGGATTGAGTTCCAATCAATACCAGAAAAAAAATGAAAGTCATCACTATTAATGGTTAAGACAAAAACCAATAGGGGCTTTAATTTGATACTGGCCAATGGGATAGTAAACCAGATTTTCAATGTTTTTAATGATATAGTTTGATGATGTTGTACATGATGTCAAATATGCTATTGTATGCCAAAGTATTATTAATAGATTAAGAGAATATATGAACTATGGTATATGGATTTTAATATAAGGAAATAATATGTTGTTCCTTTATTTAAGAAGGGAACTAGAGAGAATCCTGGGAATTTTAGGCTGGCGAACCTCACTGCAGTGGTGGGGAATCAATTGGAGATGATTCCTCGGGATACAATTTGATCCCGTTTGGAAGAGAATGGGTTAATTAGAAACAGTCAACATGGCTTTGTATTTTCAGATCGTGACTTACTAACTTAATTCTGTTTTTTGAGGATGCGACAATGATGTAAGGATATGGATAAATGCTATATTATATCAAAAATTAAATACTCCACTCTTTTGAGTGTAGGAGGAAATCGAAGATCTCGGAAAAACCCCACACAGGTTACAGGGAGAACGTACAAACAAGCGCCCATGGTCAGGATTGAACCCAGGTCTCTGGCACTGTAAAGCAGTAGCTCTATCGCCACGCCACCGTGCTGCCCTTGAGTCATTAAGTATAAGAGTCAGGAAATCATGAAGCAGTTTTATAGGACTTGGGTTAGGCTGCATTTGGAGTATTGAGTGCAGTTCTGGTCAACCCATTACAGGAAGGCTGTGGAGCCTTTGGAAAGGGTGCAGAGGAGGGTCTACCAGAATTATGCCTGGATTAGGGGGTATTAGCTATAGGCAGAGGTTGGACAGACTTGAATTGTTCTCTCTGAAATGTCAAAGATAGCATAGATAGTCAGAAACTTTTTTTCTCAGAATGAAAAATTAAATACTAGAAAGCATAGTTTTATGGCGAGAGAGGCAAAGTTTAGGGAGATGTACAGGGAAAGATGTTTTACACAAAGGGTGGTGAGTGCCTGGAACGCAAACTGGGGGGGGGGGGGGGGGGGGTGGGTGGTTGAGGCAGACATGATAATGGCATTTAAGAAACTTCTGGATAGGCATATGGATGTGCAGGGAATAGAGGGATATGGTGTTACAAGGGAACAGGTTCAAGGATCTGACTAGTAGAAGAGAAAAAAGCACACTCATCTGTTTAGTTGCACTTCTGTTCTATTGGCAAGGGAGGACAAAAACAATACATCTTGGTATGTGCGGGGTCCAGTTTTACAGCAGCACACCTCTCTCTCTGCTTCCGTCCGCGGCGCTAATCACAACTCAGCCCGTCGGTGAACCTCTCTCGTACATGAACATATCAGATTTATTGGAAAGAGAGAGAACAAAAAGAATACTTGTCTTGGTATGCGCGGGGTCTGTTTTACAGCAGCACATGTCTCTCTCTCTCTCTCTCTCTCTTTCTCTCTGACTCAGCCCGTCGGTGAACCCCTCTCGTACATAAACTTGAACTAACTTCTGGGTTTCTGGGGTCTGCCTTTATACAGGTAGGAAATCAGGTGTTGAAATAGCCGCCGGTAAGTCCTGGCCAATAGCGCTGCTTCCAAATTCAAACTATAACCAATGGCAGGGGACTGCATCCCAGCAAGCCCCCCCAACCCCTTTGGGAACAAAGCGCTATCAGCCGCAGACTGGCGCGTAAAGCAATACACAACACTGCAAACTTGGCGCGTAAGGTAATACACACAGCGCTACCGGTTTGGCACGCAAAGGTTTAAACAGAGCACTGTTGGCTTAACGCGTGGGAATTTTTTAAATAAAGCTGTCGGTTGCAGTGTTATGGGTTCTAAATATAGTGCTACTGGCTGCAGCGCTATGGGTTTAAATATAGCGCTACCAGCTACAGCGCTATGGGCTTTAATCATAGAGCTATGGGCTTTAAACATAGCGTTATAGCCACGGCTCTATGGGTGACAGACTGTTCGGGATAGTTCTCATATAACATATGGATTATGTGCTGGTAGATAATAAATGGTCATGCAATTATATTCAGCGTAGACATTGTGGGCTGAAGGGCCTGTTCTTGCTCAATGTTCTATAAAGCATCTACTTTCAAGTGATATCTGGAACTCACTGCCAAAGGATGTGGTGGAATTAGATACAGTACATTCACTATGTTTAACAGTCATTTGGACAGACACTTAAATAGGCAGGGCATGGAAGGATATGGACTTTGTGTGGGTAAATGAGTTTATTGTAGGGGGTAAAAAGACTGAGGTGGATGTGGCAGGCTCAAGGGCCCATAACCGTGCTGTACAACTCTATAAGGGTGGCATGGTGGCGCAGCGGTAGACTTGCTGCCTTGCAGCACCAGAGACCCAGGTTCGATCCTGACTACGGGTGCTGTCTGTATGGAGTTTGTATGTTCTCCCTGTCACCTGCATGGTTTTTTTCTGGCAGCTCCGGTTTCCTCCCACACTCCAAAGATATACAGGTTTGTAGGTTAATTGGCTTGGTATAATTGTAAATTGTCCCTTGTGTATGTAGGATAGTGTTAGTGTGCGGGGATCGCTGGTCGGCATGAGCCGAAGGGCCTGTTTTCACGCTGTATCTCAAAACTAAACTAAACTAAGCTTAAAAATAATGAAATTGATGGCGAACAATCAGATATGCAGTAATCGAAAAAGACTTTGTCCAAGTACAAAGATAATTAAATATCATATTGGAGATAATCATTATGGTTTATGGTAAAGTTTATAAACAAGACGGTAAAAACACATGCTGTGAATGTACTAAGCCTTGGCAAGACCATGCTGGTATGACTGTGATCAACTTAGAAACTTCCAATTTATGAGGGATATATTGGCCTTGGATTGAATTCTTGCTCAAAATGACACCAAGCAGAAATTTCACAAACCATGTGAGAATTTGTCGAGCTGAAGGGTGAGTTGATTGAAGTTTTCAAGATACTGACAACTGAAGGTAGATAAATAGAAACAATTTCCGATCAAAAATCTAATAGCAGGGTAGATCATCTAATCATTATAGCCAGTGCTTACAGGAGTCAACCTAGGAATAATTTCAATGCACATAGGTTAGAAGAAGTTTGAAACTCTCCTCCATCAACAACTGACTTATTTAAAACCAGAGCCAATGATGTTAAGTAAAATTGGACTTTAGTTTTAGATTTTTGTATTTGCCGTGTATTTTTAAATTTTGTGGGATTAATTAGCATTCAGACATCATTAATTATTACTTATGATAATGTTTAATGATGGATGAAAATCATAATATAGTTTCTCAGTTCAGACTCCACTATTTACTAGAAATAAAGTAGAATTTTAAGATCTCAGATGACATTCCACATGGACCTAATCATTTCTGTCACCAGTGGTTGGCAATATATTGTTGTGGAATTACTTACTTTATTGGTGTAATCTGGTGTTCTAATTAGCCATTTGCAATTAAGATTGTTTGGATATAATTGTGGAAATCCGGGAGAATTGAGTAGTCCATTATCGTTCATTAACAGTCCTCCACATGCATCTATAAAATTAAATTAAATATTATGAGGTTGAAAATAATTTATCACAGATGCACTGCACCATTGTGACTACATCAATTCTTTTAAGTTAGAATTCTTGGTAGCCATGTTAACATAATAGTTATATTACTGGATTAGTAATCAGGGGACTGGACAGATGATCTACAAGTGTGAATTCAAATCCAAATGTGGCTGCAGAAGCAATTATACCTAGTCACAAAAAAGACACTTTGGGAACTTTAAAGTATGGTATATAAATAATAAGCCGGGACCAACACTCGTTCATTAAAGTGTAGTAGTCTGTTCAAGAGCAGCACCAACTTTAACTAAGAATAAGACATCAACCTGATAGAGGTGAAAGAAAGGAGAGCATTTCTACTAAGCATCAGAAGTACCATGTTACAGACAGAGCTATGTAATAGCAAATTGGACTGAAGCTCTATTGATTATCATGTGAACAATTAAACAACTAAGTCACAAACAGTAACGTTCATGATTAGTGTTCAGTGTGCAATTCTACTTGGAACTCCTCAGATAATGCTTGTTCCTGCATATAGGAAAACATGGACAATACACCTTGGTTTAATGAATGGGCATGTGGCAATTGCATCACACATTGCCATATGTTGACAATGCCAATGAAAGAGTGTTTAATCATCTCGGTGTGACATTCACCTACCATCAATTCCCTCATGCTCACCACTGATCAGAAACTTAATTGGACCAGTGAAATAAAATCTACAGCTGCAAGGGCAGAAAAAAAATTGTACTCTGTGAAGAGTGATTCATTTTATAAATGGCATGCCATTTATATTGCATATTTTCTTGAATTGATTTGCTGGGTCTGGTGTCACTGCCCTCGTCAGTATTTCTGGCCCTTGCATTACAATACAATACAATACGGTTTTATTCGTCACATTGCACATAAAGTGCAAGTGAAATGAATTGATACATTAAAATTTGTACATGAAACATTAAAAACATACAATTATTACCCTGAAGGTAATGATGAATCACTTTCTTAAACTGCTGCTGTACTTTTATAAGTGTACTCCAGTGTCAATGAAGGACTGGTGATTTATTTCCATGTCAGCATGATGTGCGACTTGGAGAGGAATCTGCATAGGGGCCGCGGAGCGTTTTTGAAAGTGGGGGGGCTGAACGATCACTGATCACCGGCCTCGTGTATGTGTGTGTGCGTGTATGTGTGTGTGTGTGTGTGTGTGTGTCTGTGTGTGTGTGGGGGGGGGGGGGCGGGGGGGATGCCCCGTCCTCACCCAGCGTCCCGTGTGCGTATTCGCAGCCAACAAGTAGCAATGTTACAAAATTTTGAGATTTTAAAAATAAAGTCTGTAATTTATCCCATCAGATAAAGCATAAAAAGAAGCTTCATTTTGAAACCTAATTCACTTTCATATCTTCAGTATTAAAAAGGTTATGGCCATTTTCATACTCGGAAATTAGCATCTTGTTCCCTATTGCCTTTCCATTGACTTAACACAAAAGCTGTGATCGAGGACAGTCAAAAGCCCATAACTTTCTTAAAAATTAAGTGAACTGAAAGAAATTTTCAGTTATTATAGATTGAAGCATTCTGAAACAAATATGAAACAATCTTACATAGATGACATGAAATTAAAGGATATAATTAGTTAGTTACCTAATTGTAGCTAATTACAAAATTCAATTACTAGATCTAAACATCTATCTTTTGAAGCACTTTTATACATAAAATAAACTGCTTTCGTTTACTTGTCCCGTGCGTGAAATCCGTCCCCGTTGTCGGCGTTAACGGCTTTCGAAGCTAATTTTAAAATAACTCCAGCACTGAACTTGTCGATCGAATAAAAATAAAAAATACACAAAACGCCCGTTGGAACGATTTTTCAGCAAACGCTGGCACTCCAACGAAATATAATTCAGGACAAGGTAGGAGAAACCCGCGTTTTAACCCCGCCCCCCCTCAAAGGCGCCAAAATCGCGCACACGGCCAGTGGCAGAATTGCAGCGCCGCTGAAGGTAAGTATTGTAACATACCTACAACAAGTGTGTATCCAGATTACAGCCTTCGCCGCCCCGTGGCCGCGGGGGTCGGCAAACGTCTCACCTGGCCAACAAGGAGGTCTGGCGCCGGCATGGTGTCTGGAGCTGTGGGCAGGTGTCTGGCGTCGAGAGTGTGGCCGGCACTGTGGATCCCAGTCTGGGACAGAGGGGAGAGGCGGTCAGGAGCGTTCGGGGGAGGTTGAGGATCGCTCCCGATCTGTAGGGCAGGTATCTGGGTGATAGGGTGTGTTGGCGACCGGGGCTCCGGCTCTGGGATATGGGTGGGCAGGATGCTCCGTATCTGAAGGACAGGGGTCTGGGACAATGTCTGGGGTAGCGATAACGGCGAAGCTGCGAATGACTGTGAACAGATCTCCCAATCCTCAACGTGAAGCAATCATGTACAATAAACATTTAAACACCAAACAGCAGCCTCGTCAGCCCGCAGGCAATTGGTTGATCACTAATGATTGCATCGATATCTTGCTCATTGCCAATTTATAAGGCAGCTCCTCAAGCGGGAATATGTCACACTTCCCAAACCATGAATTATTCTTGGTTTTCTCAATCGTTCTTGGATTGTTGACGATGCAAAAGAAAAGCAAACGTTTGAGTGAGTGAATTCGCTTGGCGGAAATCGCTTTTAAAACATGGGGGGGGGGGGGGGGGGCTTTATAGTGTACATAGAGACACCCTGTGGCAAATTCTTAAAGTGTATGGCATCCCAGAGGCTTTCATAAACATCTTCAAGAACCTTTACGAGGGATCCAGTTGCTGTGTCAAGGTTGATTCAGGAAACACAGAATTCTTTGACATTGTCACAGCGGTAGACAAGGTTGCCTTCTATCCCCCTTACTGTTTATTGTCACGAACGACATGTCATGCAGAAGACAATGAACAAACCTGACTTTGGAATACCGTGGAGAACACGAAGATGCCTCACAGACCTACATTTTGCTGATGACATTGCACTGCTGGCAGAGTCAAGACACACCCTTCAAGAGATGACAACTGCGCTGGAGGAGAATGCATCAAAGGTTGGATTAAAGATCAACTGCCAGAAGACTAAGACCATGCAGACTGGAGACCAGCAGCCAATAGACCAACTGATAATCAATGGGGAACCTGTGGAAAATGCCACAAGATTTACCTATCTTGGCAGTATTTTCACAATAGATGGAGATGTAGAGGTCGACATCAACTCCTGAATTGTTAAAGCTGCATCAGTCTTCAGAAGAATGCAGCCAATATGGTCTAGTGGCGGGATATCCAAGATGCTAAAAGTCAAGCTCTTCCAGTCTGTAGTCCTCCCTACAGCCCTCTATGCCAGTGAGACATGGAAAATCAATGTGAAGATGAAAAAGAATTTGGATGCATTCCAACAATACTGCTTGAGGAAGATCCTGAAGACCGGCTACAGAGACCACACATCACAAATGAGGAGATCTACCGGGAAACTGCAACAATGCCTGTCAACCAGGACATAGAGGTACGGAGGATGAAATTTGCAGGACATGTACTCAGAATGTCACCAGAAAGTGCACCTCAGATAGCAATGAAATGGCAACCTGACAGAAGAATGAAAAGAGGCCGACCAAAACTCACATGGAGACGAACATTCCAGAAGGATTTGGAAACCCGGGACGCAAACCTATCGAGGGTGGAAGACGTTGCACATAATCGAACAGAATGGCGAAAGCTTGCTGCCCAATGCACTCAACAAGGTAAGTCCCACACTGAAGGCTACCCAGCCGCTGTTCTTGAATTGAGTTTATTGTCACGTCTACTGAGGTACAGTGAAAAGTTTTTGTTGTATGCTAACCAGTAAGCGGAAATACAACGCATGATTACAATCGAGCCATTCTCAGTGTACAGAAACATGATAGAGGGAACAACGCAAATAGCGTTTAGTGCAAGATACAGCCAGTAAAGTCTGATCAAAGATAGTCCAAAGGTCTCCATTGAGGTACATAGTAGTTATAATGGCAGTTTTTACAACGTTCTCAAAGTCCGACTTCGATACCCATTAATTATCGGAGATGATTTGGAGGTATAGCCTAAAGCACTCACGACACACATAAGACAGCAAAGATGAATCTTTCAGATGTCGTTTCTTGATTAATTGCTTTTTATTGAAGTAATACAAAATAAAGAAATAACTCATAACTTTCCGTTCTTAATCGCTGTTCCATTCACATCATATAAATCACATAAAAACTTATTCTTATAAAGGTATGTCGTCTTGTAACATGTGTGTGTCATGATCATGGTAGAAAATTATTTCCCCTCATTCTCTGACACCAAACTGAAACTTCCAAACTGAGAGTCTGCGCCAGACTCCTCTAACAATAGTACACACCCCTACTATGTATCAAATCCCACCTACAAAAGTACAGGCAGATAAAAACTAAAACATAAAAATATCAGGCATGATAATAATACTGACTTAAGCTTAATGGCTCCTACATACCGGCCCCTAATTGTTCGGAGTATATAACGAGGACATTACCAATAAACATTTTTTTTTAAAAGGAGCTATAAAAGCTTAACATATCTCAAAAAACAAAAGTAATAAGCCTTATGCATTAGCATTCAGACTTTAGTGATTCTTCCATCTTCGCCTTCTAAAAGCAGACATATCTTGGTTATTGGTTTTACCAAGACATTGTTCTTAGTCTGAAGTCATACTGTATGCACCAAACCTTTAAAGTACGACATGATGTCCAGTATCCTTCCCATCAACCAAGAACCTTGTGGTGCAGTAGAATCAACCACCAAAACGATATCACCTGGAATAAAATGTTGTCTAACCCTTGACGATCGTTGTCGTTCTTGGATTGGAGGCAAATATTCTTGTGTCCCCCTTTTCCAAAAAAGACTTTGTTCAGAAATACTTTCAGCAATCTCTTTCCTTTTTCGAGCAAATAGCAATAACTTTGTTTTAGCTTTAAGAACCCCAGCTACCACAGTCACCAACTTATTTCATGATGAAAATGGGTAATTAAGTCATTTGTTATGTTCGATGAATCCTTAGCAATAACATTCACTGTGACATTTTGTTTAATTTCTGGATCATTAGCAGAGATTTCAAATCCCAGCTCAAGCTTTGGTCATTCTCTGTCTGGCTTACAGAGAAACTCTGGTCCATTGATCCGTCTCTCATTGCTTAAGAAGCGAGCTGCTGTTAATCCTCTAGAAGCTTCATCTGCAGGATTTTCTTTTGTGTTAACATATTTCCACTGTGATACATTAGTAGCTCTCCTACGTAAGAGATTCTGTTTGGTACAAATGTTAGAAAATGCTTGTTCTCATTGTTAAAGTATTTAAGCACTGTAGTACTATCAGTCCTGAAGATAGATTTCTCCAGCTGAAGCTGTAGTTCCTTTTGCAGCATTATGTCAACTTTAACAGCTTAGACTGCGGCAGTAAGTTCCATTCTGGGAATCGTCATTCGTTTCAATGGTGCTTCTCTGGCCTTTCCCATTAAGAATGCAACATGTGCTTCATTGTTATCATTTTCCAGTCTTAGATATGAAACAGTACTGTAGCCACTTTCACTTGCGTCTGAAAAGTGATGCAGCTGTGCATCTCTGATTCGACCAAAGTTTGTAGACTTCAAACACCGGTCCACTTTGAATTCTGAGATCTTGTTGAGATCTGCTAACCATTCTGTCCATCGCTGATAGGAAGTTTGCGTTATACTCTTATCCCATCCAAGTATTTCCTTACAAAGATCCTGCAAAATCAACTTGGCTGGCAGTGTAAATGGTGCAAGAAATCCCAAAGGGTCGTAAACTGAACCAATCACGGATAGGATACCCCTTCTAGTAGTACATGGTCGGTGTTGAATCGAGATTCTGAACTGGAACACATCTGTTTCGACGCACCAGTGTAATCCTGGTGTCCTTTCCATTGGCAGATTGTCATTGTCCAAATCCAACTCCCTGGCCTCCTTGGCTCTGTTATCTGGTGGAATGCTCTCCAATACAACACGGCTGTTGTTGATCCACTTGGATAGCATGAATCCTCCCTTATAACAAAGAGTAGTCAGATGTTTTACCATTTGAATTGCTTCCTCTTCCGTGGATATGGATTTTAAACAATCACCCACATAGAAATTATTATTACTGTGTTTGTCACTTCTTCTGGAAAGTGAGCTTAATTGTCCTCGACGGTCTTCCTTAATGCAAAGTTTGCACAACTTGGTGATGAAGAGATCATGTACCTTCATCTGATATTCAACGAGATCTTGTTGTACATCACCATCAGGCCACTATAGGAATCGCAAATAGTCAATATGCTTTTCTGATACATTGATTTGATGAAACATCAGCCATCAAAGCAATCGGTTCTTGCCTGAATTTAATAAGAACTCCAAGGAGTTAGTAAGGTCTGGATCTTGCAGTAATTGACAGTTAAGTGATGTTCCTTTGAAGACTGCAGCACAGTCAAAGACCACCCTCAAGGTCCCTTTCTTTGAATGATAAACACCATGGTGCGGAATATACCAAAGCTCTCCGTCACTTTGATTCAGCCGGTCTGTAGATACCATTTCGGCATAATCATTGTCAATCATGTCCTTTAGGAAAGATGTATATTCATCATGAAATTTCGTGTTCTTGTCAAATTTGCATTTCAGAATCTGGGTGCGTTCCTCTGCAATGCGACGATTATTCGGCAGACTAACACTTTCTTGTTTGAAAGGTAAGTCTAGACAATAATATCCTGCTATCAACTTTACTGAGTGGTTCATAATATCCAAGAACTTTAACTCTTCCCTGGACATCTCTTCTGATTCCTTACTGGTACATTCACTGAAGTCATGATTGTAATGCTTGATCAATAGCTGTTCTAATTTAACAGTAGATATTTGATTGACAGCAGCAGCAGGGTGGTTATTCTGGTTCCTGCTTTTGTTGTTCCTTCTCAAGAAGCCATAGATAACCCATCTGAGTAGGGTTCTCACGGCAAATGGTCCGTCCCCTTGACTGCTGACAAAGTCTTTAGGTTCCAATGCCTTCAAAGCATTCATTCCAATAAGTAGGTCGATACCAGAATTTATTTTAGGTATCTTGACATCCTTCAAGTAAGGCCATTGTTTCAAGTCTTCTTGCTTGGGGATATTTAGATGAGAAACAGGCATGGTCTCGTGTAAACACATCAGATATTTGTATAAAATTGTCTTCATCCAGACTAGATATTTCCATACCTGTAATATGATGACTATCGCAGCATTTCTCTTCATTCATGGTACGCATGAAAATCTTGGTCTTTTCTACTGTGATGTCCAGCCTTCTCATCAAGATTTCTGTGCAAAAGGTAGCCGAACTTCCATGATCCAAAAATGCATATGTTTGCATCACTGTATTCCCCTGGCTGACCTTTACTGGTAAAATGGAGAAAATACAGGTTTCTACACCAGCCCCAATATGCGCATTTATCTGAGGTGACATAACAGCATCACTAGTAGCTGGCTTCTCCTCCTGTTCTATTTGCTCCGGCTTCTTTTCCGTATTCTCAGTATGAAGTAATTCAGGATGATCTTGTCTGCACTTCTTACAAGTTATACGACTCTTGCAGTCTCTAACGATGTGTTCTTTCTTCAAACATCCAAAACAGATTCCCTTCTCCTTTAAGAAGTTCATCTTTTCTTTATATTCCTTCTCTTGAATTTTCGACACCACCTTATGGTGTGACCAACCTCATCACATGACAAACAGAACCTTTTTGCTTAATAGTGGATGCATCTCCTTTCATTCCTCCTGTCGTTTCTACATGTATTGTAGCGGTTGCAAAACTGCTTTCCTTAAGTCCTGATCTTCCTTTTGTTTTAGGAAAGGTAGAACCTTTAACAGTTGCTGGTTTAGGATCCATGGAAAATGGCGGCTCGTCCACACGCAGCGGCTTTGCGCTCTCCAGACCGATTCAATTCGGAGCAGCCCAGTATCGAACGTGGCTGTGAAAACCAGGTACTTAAAAAACCCAGAAAAGAACTCACCACCAGTACGGGAAAATCCAGTACCCGTACCGAAATCCCGACGGGTCGCACATGGAGCCGAACGGAACTGCTCAACATCGGACGTGGCTGCGAGAAACTGGCTTGTGAGTACTACAGTACCCTCACCAAAATCCTGATGGAGTTCGGCAGAACAGCCCCCTGGATCACCACTCCGGAGGGTAGGAGATGGAGCAAGCGCCGGGAGAGAAAGCAGAAATGTGGAAGGCAAGCGGGGGGAGGGGGGGGGGGGGGCAAGCCAGGCTACGGAGGGCTTCACAAAGACCATCCCTGCCAAGCGTCTTTCTCGCAAATGTCTGGTCACTCACCAACAAGCTGGATGAGGTAAGGCCCTGGATCAACACCCAGCGATCCCTGAAAGACTGCTGTGCGCTGATCTTCACGGAAACGTGGTTCAGCGCGCTCGTTCCCGACGGGGTTGTGGAGCTAACGAACACTGCATCGTGCTGATAGAACAAAGGACTCCGGTAAGAGCAAGGGCGGGGTCTCTGTATCTGTGTCAACAATGACTGGTGCACCAACCACACTGCAGTGGAGAGCTACTGTTCCCCAGATCTGGAATACCTACAGCTTAAATGTAGGCCATTTTATCTCCCTCGGGAGTTTACTGTGGTTATCATCATGGCCGTATACATTCCACCACAGGCTAATGCTAATCTAGCGTTAGCGCAGCTGCACTTGGCCATCAGTAAGCAGCAGGACGCTCACCTCGACGGTGCCTTCATTGTTGCAGAGGCTTAATCAGGTCGACCTATAGGCTGCGCTCTGCAAATTCCACCAGCATGTGCAGTGCCCTACCAGGGGCTCAAACACGCTGGATAAAGTGTACACCAACGTCAAGGACACATGCAGAGCTCACCCCTGCCCACCTCTGGGACAATCTGATCACCTCTCACTGTTTGTACTGCCTGCATACAAACCCCTCATCCGCAAGACCAAACCTGCAATAAAGACGGTCAAAATATGGCCCGAGGACGCCACCCTACAACTCCAGGACTGCTTTGATCGCACCGACTGGGACCTGGATGCACAACAGGCAACCTGTGGTACAGAGGTAGACTGGGAGGAGTACACATCCACTGCGCACTCCTACATCAACTGCTGTGTCGTTGTTTCCTTGTCACAGAGGACAAGGAAATAAAGATGTTCCCAAACTGGAAAACGTGGATGAACAAGGAGGTTCAGAATCTGCTCAGGGCCCGCAAGAATGCCTTTAAATCCAGTGACACTTCAGCATACAGTGCTGCCAGGTCAAACCTGAACAAAGGTATAAAAAGGGCCAAAGACATCCAAAGGCAAAGGGTGGAAGACCACTTTAATACCGCGGACACCAGAAGCATGTGGCAGGGTGTCAGGGACATCACTGACTACAAGAGCAGCCCTGCCTGCCCCCACAGTGATATCACACTGGCCAACGAGCTTAACACCTTCTTTGCCCGCTTCGAAACTGGCAACACCACCAGGAGTGGAATAGCCCCAGGCATGGCAGAGGGACAGGTCTTAACATTGAGCACACAGGATGTACAGTGCGCTCTGCGAAGGGTCAATCCATGCAAGGCTGCAGGCCCGGACGGAGTCCAAGGAAGGGTACTTAAGGACTGTGCTGAACAGCTGGCTGAGGTATTCACCAGGATCTTTAACCTGTCTCTATCTCTGGCAACGGTCCCCAAGTGCCTGAAGTCAGCTACCGGTGCCGAAAAAGACAAAAATCACCATCCTTAACACCAATAACCATGAAGTGCTTTGAAAGGCTGGTCCTCTCACATATCAAATCCAGCATCCCTGCCTCACTGGACTCACATCAATTCGCATAGATGGCAAATAGATCCGCAGAGGATGCCATCTCTCTGGCTCTTCACACTGTCCTGACTCACCTGGAGAGACAGGGCACGTAGGTGAGGATGCTTTTCGTAGACTACAGCTCTTCCTTCATTACGGTCATCCCCTCCAAGTTCCCCACAAAACTCCACCAGCTAGGTCTCAGCTCGTTGATATGCGACTGGATCCTGAATTTCCTGACAGAGCGACCGCAGGCAGTGAGACTGGGCCCGCATCTGTCCTCCACTATCACCCTGAGTACCGGCACACCACAGGGCTGTGTACTGAGCCCCATGCTTTACTCCCTCTTCACACACGACTGTGTTCCTGCATTCGCCACCAACACCATTGTCAAGTTTGCAGACGACACAACGGTGATCGGGCTGATCACCAATGGTGATGAAACACTTTTCAGAGCGGAGGTGCAGAACCTGGCGGACTGGTGCTCAGATAACAACCTATCCCTAAACACCTCTAAGACCAAGGAGCTGATCATCAACTTCAGAAGGTCACATAATGGGGAATACGCTCCAATCTTTATCAACGGGGACAGTGTGGAGAAAGTGTCCAGCTTCAGGTTTCTGGGCACACACATTTCGGAGGACCTCACATGGTCCACCAACACCGCTGCACTGGTCAAGAAGGCACAGCAACGACTGTTCTTCCTGAGAACACTAAAAAAGACTGGTCTGCCCCAACAGCTGCTGACAACCTTCTATCGCTGCACCACAGAGAGCATCCTAACATATGGCATCTCTGTGTGGTATCTCAGCTGCATGGAGGCGGAGAGGAGAGCTCTTCAGTGGGTCATCCACAGGGCGCAGAAGATAATTAGGACACAGCTACCAGCCTTGGAGGGCATCTACAATACACGGTGCCTCAGGAAGGCCATCAGCATTCATAAAGACTCCTCACACCCTTGCAATAGTATGTTCGAACTTCTACCATCCGGCAGACGTTACAAGGCCTTCTACGCCCGCAACTCCAGACTTAGGAACAGCTTCATCCCCAGAGCTATAGCTGCTCTGAGCCGGTCCTGCTGAGTGCCCCCATGAACTGTCTCCCTCGGATGGTCACGTCGCACATTGACCCGGCACAGACCTATTTGCACTTTATACTGCTTTAACTGTGTTTTTAATCTTGTTTTTCTGGGTGTCAATTTTTTTTAGCTAATTAAGTTATTACATCGGATGGAAGTTGCATTCCAAATCTCGTTGTACCTCTGTGCAATGACAATAAAGATATATTATTATTATTATTATTATTATTATTGAATATTCTCATGGCATAGATTTGACATTAACCATACTTTCCTTTCCATGAAACTCACCAGATCAGGAAGCATGGCTTCTCGTTTCTCAACTTCCAGTATCAGACATGCTCTATCTCTCCACCTTTCTCTAAGCCTATAGGGCAGTTTTAGAATGATAGTTCCCATATCACGAACAACATTCATTTCTTCCAAGTGGTCGAGATTTCTCATCGAGCTACAACATCCTCTAAGAAATATCGCAAACTCATGCAATGCCTTCACATTTTCTGCCTTGATAGCTGTCCAAGCATAAGCCTTCTTCATGTATGCATTAGCAATCTTCTGTTCGTTACCAAAATTTTCTTTAAACAATTTTCTTGCCATTTGATAGCCCTCCTCTGCAGGCAAATTTCGACAACTTATTATAAGCTGCTTTGCATATCTGCTTGTGTAGTGCTCCAGAAATCGTAAGCGATCTCTTTCATTAGTAGTTTTCAGTTCCACTCCTTCGTGAAACGCTATTATGAAAGTTTCATATTGCAAAGGATCACAATCATATTTAGGAATTTCCATTGGGGGTAAGGTGGAAAAGAGATTTTGTTGAGCTAGGAGCTCGCTGATTCTCTTTTGATTCTTCACCAATTCATAGAATTCACTTTGAGATCCCTGGTTGGGCGCAGATGGATGATGGCAGGCCTCTGAAACTCTTTGCTTGTACAAGCCTGTGTATTGGGCCTCTGAGAAGAGTGCTGGGTCATTGGCTTATTACAAGCCTCAACAGACAGCCCCAAAATTGTTTGCTTTAGTCTAGCTCCTACTCAGTACTAGTTCTGAGTCATGCCAGATATTCTCTGGCTGTACTAATAGACTATGGGATAATAACTGGAAAAAAGCTCATCCTAAAATTTTGGAAACAGGCTCCAATACCAACTATAAACATGTGGATTTCAAATATGTTCGAAACATTACACCTAGAAGAGATAAGACTCCTCCTGGCAGGTAAACCAGATCACTTCCACCTGACGTGGTCTGCATTTATAGAATTATTACAAATATAGGGTGCAAAAGTACCTTTAAAAAAAAAAACTGAGGTCAGGTAAGGGGGGATGAAAGTTGGAGAGTTGGTATGTCCCATTTGCGTGATGCTTACAAAAACTATTTGTTTTTCTCTTTTCCCTCTTTCTCTTTCTTCTTCTTTTCTAGGGTCTATTTCTTAACTCTTTTACTTTTGTTTTTAATTTTGTTCTTATAGGGTCTTCGTTCTTTCTTGTTGTCACGTTTTCTACACTTTCACTTTTTCCCTCACTTTCTTCTTTCTCTCAATTTCATCCTTTCCCTTTACTAGTGTAAAAAAGAAACGGAGTACATTAATTGTACGAAGATATATGTGACGAGTACTAATGTATGTGGTTGTAATGTAATGTACTTCTAATAAATAAAAATTAAAAAAAATATATATATATATATATATATTCTCTGGCATTCCCAGCTTAGCAGCTCCTTTTTGGACTAAGGAACTCTGCTTCCGAGATATTCTCGAGCCGCATCTTGTACCTTGACCTTCCAGTATCTCCTTCTTTGCCTTGGCAGCTGCCAACTTTGTGGCTATTTCCAGCCGTTCCTTCTCCTTCCTCAACTGTCTTTTTTCATTCCTCAGCTTCTCTCTTCAGCTGTTCTTCTTGTTCCTCAATCTCATGTTTTTTCTCCAAGGCGGCAGCTTCTAGCGAGAGAGTTGAACTGGCTACAGAACCAGATTCATGCCTTGATCTTCGTGTTAAGACATTTGAAATACTATCTTGAGGAGTAATTTCTTCTCCCACTTCGACACCTTGTTGCATAGCACTTCCGACTGTTGGGTGCATAAGTTGTTCGATTTCAAGTAACCAAGTCTTCGCATACTCTACAAAACCATCAAAAAAATTCCACTCTTTCTTGGAACCAGAGTTCTCCCTCAGGCAGTTGTAAACCCAGCAATGAGTTTTGCTTTTCTCCAACCTCGTGGCTGAGGCTGAATAATTGCTGCAGATTAGATTGCACCATCTCCGCATTCTCATCTGATTCCACTAGTTTCTTCTGGATTTCAATTTCCTTGGCTATCTGCTTCCATAAGTTGTTTCTTTCCATCTGTCATCTTTTCAGGTAGGCTGCTTCTCCATTTTCAGTGTGCTTGGTGTCTCTCTTCTCATATCTTCTCGATTCTAACTCCACACCTCCCGCTGGTGGCGATTCTTCGTACTTACCTGTCGGAAGATCCATGATGAGTAAATCCTTGGCTGACTGCCAGATCGTTTATTCAAACGTAGGGCAGGAGTTTGAAACAGTCTGTTCTGCTTCTTCAATAACACCTCATTATTTTCAAGGTTTTGGATTATTTTGCCAGTATCTAGTGTAAACATTCATTAGCTGAGCACGTCTTATCTTTTTTTAGATCCCTGTTTGTCGTCAAGTCCGTTCCACCGTATAAAGGTAAAAGAATTCTTATAATGGTTGGAGAGAGAACAATTTATACCGTGTGAAAATATTGAATAAAGCTTCCCCAAGTCCGATCAAATTTAACCAAGTGTTCAACAATGTCACTCCTAATTTTTTCTAAATTTAAACATGATATCGTTTCAGAGTACCAATGGAGTGTGGTAGGAGGATTAGAGTCTTTCCATTTAAATAAAATAGATCTTCTGGCAATTAATGTTGTAAAAGCAATTAGCCGATGGGCTGAATGGGACAGATGAGTAGAATCTAACATTGGTAGCCCAAAAATTGCAGTAACAGGATAAGGTTGTAAATCAATACCTAACACTACAGAAATAGTATCACTAATTTATTTCCAATATTTTTCCAAAAGTTGGCAAGACCAAAACATATGAGTCAGTGAAGCCACTTAAGAATTACATCTGTCACAGGTAGGATTTATATGACCATAAAAACAAGCTGACTTATCTTTTGACATACGAGCTCTGTGAACCACCTTGAATTGTATCAGAGCGTGTCTTGCACACATTGAAGAGGTATTAACTAATTGAAGAATCCTCTCCCATTTCTCTATAGGTAGAGAAATTTGGTTCTCTTTCCCAATCATTCTTAATTTTATCAGATGTACCTACTTGTAATTTCAAAATCAGCTCGTAAAAATGTGGTTATTAAACCTTTCTGATAAGGGTTCAAATGTAAATTTTTTCCCAAGATTTTGGTTTGATGTAGTAACGGAAAAGAGGGTAGAGTAGCCTTCAAAAAATGTCTAATTTGTAAATATCTAAAAATGTGATTTAGGTAGATTATATTTATTGGAGAGTTGTTCAAAAGACAAAAAACAACCATCCAAAAACAAATCACGAAAGGCTGGTAATCCCTTCCTCTTCCATAACAGAAAGGCTTGATCAGTACTAGAAGGTTGAAAGAAAAAAATTAATATGATAGGACTCGGTAAGATAAAATCATTCAATCCAAAAAACTTACGAAATTGAAACCATATTCGCAATGTGTGTCTTATTATTGGGTTAATTGTATATTTATTCAATCTCGTAATTGTGAAAGGTAACGAGGCCCCTAGGATAGAAGCCAATGATAACCCTTGTGTAGAATCACATAAACCTTTGCGTAGATTTATCCATCCTGGGCATTGGGTAACTTCTAAATCTATTGTCCAAAACGTTAGATAACGAGCATTAACTGCCCAATAATAAAATCTAAGGTTCGGCAGTGCCAAACCACCGTCTTATTTTGATTTCTGTAAGTATTTTTTACTTAGTCTGGGATTTTTATTCTGCCATATATATGAAGACATTTTTGAGTCAATAATATCAAAAAAAAATTTAGCAATAAAAATAGGTATCATCTGAAATAAATACAAAAATTTAGGTAGGATAAACATTTTAATAACACTAATTCAGCCGATTAGAGATAAGGACATTGGTGACCATTTAGTAAACTGTTTGTCTGACGTGGTCAATTAAGGGTGTAAAATTGGCTTTAAATAGATCCTTATGTTTCTTGGTAATCTTAATGCCTAAATAAGTAAAACAGTCAGTAGTCAATCTAAATGTAAACTGTCCATAATTCAAAATTTGATTGTTTAATGGAAAAAGCTCACTCTTACTAAGATTCAGTTTATAACCAGAAAAACTACTAAATTGATTAAGTTGTGCTACTATTGCAGGAATAGATTTCTCTGGGTTAGAGATCAATAATAACCAATCATCTGTATAGAGAGATAGCTTATATGTCTTATTCTCACGGACAATACCAAAAATATTAGGGGATTCCCTAATAGCGGTGGCCAAAGGTTCCAAAGCAATATCAAACAATAAAGGACTTAAAGGACAGCCCTGTCTAGTACCTCGAAAGAGCCCGAAAAAAGGGGATATCTGATTATTGGTAAGTACAGAAGCTTGAGGTATATGATATATCAGCTTGATCCAAGAGATACATTTTGGACCAATCTTAAATTTTTCAAGTGTATTAAATACGTATTCCCATTCTACTCTATCAAATGCCCTCTCAGCATCCAAGTGAAATGACACATTCTGGAGTTTTATTTGACGCTGTATATACAATATTCATTAATCTCCTAACGTTAAAGTATGAGTAACAATTTTTAAATAAAATCTGTCTGATCTTCAGAAATAATTTGCGGTAAAATATTTTCCAATCTCATAGCTAATATTTTTGAAAGAATTTTGGAATCTACATTTAACAGTGATATAGGTCTATATGATGTCACTTCAGTAGGGTCCTTATCTTTTTTAAGAATTAAAGAAATAGATGCTTCATAAAAGGATTGTGGTAATATATTCATTAAAAAGGCTTCTTTAAAAACCTTGCAGCCAGGGGGACAGTAAACTTGAAAAATACTTTTAAAATTCCACTGTATACCCATCTAAACCGGGAGCTTTACCAGAATTCATTGAGAGGATTGGTTTCTGCATTTCTTCCTCCGTGATGGGTTGATCTAACAACAGAGACTCATTATGTGGTAAATTTGGCAAGTTCCGTTTCTTTAAAAACTCATGCATTATATTGGAATCAGTAGGAAATTCTGATTGGTATAGGGAGGTATAAAATTCCTGAAAGGATTTATTAATTTCATCATGATCTACTGTCAATGTACCATCCCGTTTACTCACTTTAATAATCTGACGTTTGGCTGACACAGCTTTCAACTGATTGGCAAGTAATTTGCCAGATTTATCACCATGTATATAAAATTAACTTTTGGTTTTAAGTATCTGATTCTCAATCGGTGATACGAATAACAAATCATGTCTTATTTGAAGTTCAACTCTATTCTTATAGAGCTCTAAACTAGGAGCTTTTCAATTTTTTATGAATTTCTTTAATCTCATCAGCCAATATACGTATTTCATTTTTAGTTTTTTTTTAAATCCCGCGGAGTATGAAATAATTTGTCCACGAATATATGCCTTGAAAGCATCCCAGACTACACCATTGAATATTTCTTCAGTATTATTAAGAAGAAGAAGGCAATCTGGTCTTTAATAAAATGAACAAAATTTAGATCTTGAAGCAAATTAGTATTAAATCGCATTGTTTAGCACTAAACTTGGAATCAGGTAGTTTGATTGATAGTTTCAATGGTGCATGATCAGAAATAGCAATTGCATCATACTCACACGCAGTGACCGATGAAACTAGCCGAGAATCTATTATAGAGTAGTCAATCCTAGAGTAACTATGATATACATGAGAGAAAAAATAAAATTATTTGTCATTTGGGTGTAGGAATCTCCAGACTTCTAACATTCCAGAGTCAAGTAAAAAAGAATTGATAAAACTACCGGATTTATTTGGAAGTGCATGATCAGATGCAGATCTGTCCATCGAGGGGTTCAAACAACAGATAAAATCTCCACCCATTATCAAAAGATATTCATTTAAATTAGGAAAGGATGCGATTAACAGTTTAAAAAAATCAGGGTGATCAGTATTAGGTGCATACACATTCATCATAACAACTTTTTGGTTATGAAGTAGACCAGTAATCATTAAAAATCTACCATATGGATCAGAAATTGTTTCATAATGAATAAACATGATTGAGGAGTCAATAAAAATAGAGACTCCTTTCACTTTCGCCTGTGAATTTGAATGAAACTGCTGTCCTCTCCAAAACTTAAAGAAGCGTTCATTGTCATCCTTCCTTACATGAGTTTCCTGAACAAAGATAATCTGAGCATTTAGTCTACGAAGAACTTTTTAAAAAAAAATCCTCTTAATGGGGTGATTCAGACCATTAGCATTCCATGAGAGAAAGTTAATAACTTTATCCATATTGTTTGTAAAAATTATGTGGAATGCAAATTCATGTTTGCTGTCCCACGAAGCCTCTTGTGAGTGAATTTATGAACCTAGTTGAGTCCTTCAATCTGTCTCTACTCACCCACGCACAAGCTTGGCCATACACTAGACCTAGTGCTTTCGTCTGGTCTCCCAACTCGTAACACAGATATTATTGATGCCTGCCTGTCTGATCATAGTGCTATTATATTTGATATATCTCTGCCTTTCTCTCCCTCAAAATCCCACCTCCCTGCTCGCTACTCCCGCTACGTTAACTCCGCGACGGCCAGTAAGTTCTCAGAGGCTCTCATAGCCGCCCCCGACATCTGCACTATTGAGGCATCCACCCCTCATCTCAGTACCGACGACCTAATTTCTTTATTCAATAATACCTGCTCTTCCGTCCTGGATTCTGTTGCTCCTCTTAAAATGAAAAAGCCTAAGCCTAAAAGCGAGCCGTGGCTCAATGATACCACCAGAGCCCTAAGAAGAGAATGCAGAAAATCAGAACGGAAGTACAAATCTGATAAGCTTCAAATTTCCTTTGAACTCCTGAAAAATAATCTTGACAAATACCAGGAAGCAGTAAAATCTGCAATAACTAAATATTTTTCCACCCTTATCTCCAAAAACGCGCAAAATTCCAAGGTCCTTTTTAGCACCATCACCTCCATCATCTGTCCTGCCACCAGCACCAGCCTACTGGGTCCCCTGCTAAGTGCGAGGAATTTACCACATTTTTCACGAGCAAGGTAAAGAATATAAGAACAAATATTTCCCCTCCCACCCGTGACCTGGCTGTCTCATTGGTCTGCTCTTCAAAATTAGACAGTTTCCAACCCGTTACTCTACCCTCCCTTGTAAAACTGATCACCACCATGAAACCTACTACCTGCCCCCTCGACACTGTCCCCTCTGCCCTCCTAAAGGACGTCATTACAACAGCTGGTCCCAGCATCCTCACCATCTTCAACAGCTCTCTAGCCATTGGCACTGTACCTACCTGCTTCAAGCATGCGGTGGTCCAACCACTCCTGAAAAAAACTAACCTCGACCCCACCTTGACAAGCAACTACAGACCCATTTCTAAACTGCCTTACCTCTCAAAAGCCCTTGAAAAGGTAATTTTAAGTCAACTTATACCTTACCTGGCTGCGGAGCCCTCAGACTGGCCCCGATCTCGGGTGGACTAGGAGGAGGACTGGACACTTTGGTGCCTTTCCCTCACGGTGGAGAGTGTCGACTCTGCTGTGGGGGGATGTTCATGTTGAATCTCTAAATAGTGTGTCGTGTCTTTTTTATTCTACCTTTTTATTTTTTATTTATATGGTTAATTGTCTGTAAAGCGCTTTGGTTTCAGTAATCTGATTGAAAGGCGCTATATAAATAAACTTACTTTACTTTACTTTACTTTACCTTCACCAAAACACTATCTTGGAAATTTTCCAATCAGGTTTCAGGGCTCACCATAGCACAGAGTCTGCCTTGTTGAAGGTACACAATGACCTACTGCTCACCGTTGACTCCGGCGACTGTGCAATTCTTCTCCTTCTTGACCTCAGCGCAGCATTTGATACTGTTGACCATACCATCCTAATTGACCGTCTCCGGTATGGGGTTGGTATTGATGGCACTGCCCTGAGCTGGTTCATCTCCTACCTCAAAGGTAGGAGTTTCTCGACTAACATAGGCAACTCATTCTCCTCCCCAGCTAATCTCTGCTGTGGGGTTCCACAAGGTTTCATCCTTGGCCCCATTCTCTTCTCCCTGTATATGCTCCCCTTAGGTCAAGTCATTGAAAGGCACGGCATTTCCTTCCATTGCTATGCAGACGATACACAACTCTATCTCCCCCTGAAGCCCAAAAACCAATCAAATCTGTTTAACCTTACCCACTGCCTCAAGGATATAAAGTGTTGGATGGCCCAGAACTTCCTCCAACTAAACGAGAGTAAGTCTGAGGTCATCCTTCTCGGCCCCTCGGACTCAATCAAAATGATAGCAGGCAGCCTTGGAAGCCTTACCCCACTACTCAAACCTCACGTCAAAAACCTTGGCGTGATATTTGACTCGGCAATGAAATTTGACAAACAAGTCAATGCCGTGGTAAAAGCTAGCTTCTTTCAGCTTTGGACGATAGCTAAAATAAAACAATTCCTCCAGTTTGATGACCTGGAAAAGATCATCCACACATTCATCTCCTCCCGCCTAGATTACTGCAACTCCCTTTACACTGGCATCAGCCAATCTTCCCTGTCCCGCCTGCAACTGGTCCAAAACGTCGCAGCGAGACTCCTGACGGGCACCCGAAAAAGGGACCACATCACCCCAATCCTGGCCTCTCTCCACTGGCTCCCTGTGCGGTTCCGTATAAACTTCAAGATCCTCCTCCATGTCTACAAAGCCCTCAATGGGCTTGCCCCCACCTACATAAAAAGTATTCACACCCACCACTTCACCTCCAGGCCCCTCAGATCGGCCGACTTGGGATTGCTGAATATCCCACGGTCTAGGCATCTCAGGGGCGACCGCGCCTTTGTGGTTGCAGCCCCTAGACTGTGGAACAGCATCCCCTTTCCCATCAGAACCGCCCCCTCCATCGACTCTTTTAAGTCAAGACTAAAGACTTATCTATACTCCCAAGCCTTTCCTGACGTTCTCTGAGTGAGGGCTACATGTATATATGTATGTAGTTTGTTTTGTTGTGCTATTCTTATAACAAATGTAAAGCACTTTGGCCAACAAGAGTTGTTTTTTAAATGTGCTATATAAATAAATGTGACTTGACTTGACTAAAGGGTTAATTTCGTAGACCATAGTGGTTCATGATACTGGAAGGAGAAAAATCTAAGGCGGAGCCGGAAGTGACGACATTTCAGACATTTTTGTAGTTCGAATACAGCCCAGATAGAAAAAACTAAACTAAAAGCAAAAGTCCCCCCCCCTACCCACGCAAAGCCCATAACTGACCAGTAGGCAGTCGGTACTACCTAACCCCTCCCCTGGCCCCGTCTCTTTCTAATGATGGCTCCAAAAGTAAAAGAAAGGTGTATTTACCACTCAGTAGCCAAGACTAATTTATATTATGGTTAAAAAATACATGCAAGCTGTGGAAAAACAAGAACTGCTTCATTTGTTTGTCCAAGGACAGGAAGAGAAACCCTTCGGAAGACATTTTGAAAGTGGAAGAGCTAACAAAGAAGATCTTAAAAGTTAATGTATAATACCATTACATTAAATTAACAGTATCTTAGAGAACTTAAAAGTTATGATTTGATACCATCATACTAATATACTAAAAAGTAATTTAAAATTTATTTTAAATAACTCATCCGGTTAAATTCTTAGTCATTTACAAAGCGTTGTATTGTCAAATTAGGAGCAATAAATCTCCAATTGTAACTCAGTCGGCTATCAACAACTCCCCATCGCGGCTTCGGGGGGGGGGGGGGGGTGGACACACACATTAATCAATGTCTACCTCCAGTCCCAACGATGTCAGGACCAGTATATAAACTACTCAATAAATTGTAAGTTTCAAAGGGTACCGGCAGGATCTTGATAAACCTCCAGAAAGCTGGAGGCGTCTTGCAGATTGTTAAAGAATCGGCTGTTACCATCAGGGAGTTGTATTCGCAGTCTGGCTGGGTAGAGCAGAGCAGGGCGTAGCTGCTTCTTAAATAACTCAGACATTACCTTATAAAAAGGCATTCTCAGTCCCATAAGCTCACGGCTGTAATCAGGAACAATCCGAAACTTGCATTCTTCAAATTCAACCATGCCCGACTTTTTTGCTGCTCGGAGGATATTTTCCTTCATCTGCAAAAAGTGAAACCGAACAATCAGATGTCTCATTTTGTCTTTGAAACCGGGTTTCTTCCCAACCCTGTGTGCGTTATCCAAAATTGGACGATTTCCAAGCTGCTTGATTTTGAAAGTCTCCTTTAACATTCTAGAGACATAATTTATAGCATTGTCCCTTTCCTGACCTTCAGGCAAACGAACAATTCGCAGATTCAGCCGACGGCTTCTATTTTCCAGGTCCATGTTTTTAGTCTTGTATTGCTCAAGTGCTCGGGAGTTTTCGATCATTTTCCGTTCCAGTCTTTCAATCTTCGAGTCTCTTTCCTGACCCAAAATTAGCATGTTAGCAATTTGTTCCTTCTGTTCACGTGATTCATCTTGTAACACTATCAGCTTGTCTTGAACTTCCTTCAATTTGCTCCAAACTCCTTTCATCATTTCTACCAAACTGCAGAATCTTCTGTCCATTTCTGCACTCATTTTCGATATTGCTTCTAAGGTACTGGAGCCAGAAGCCGCACCTTCACCACGCTCCTTCCTTGGAGAAGTTCTTTTTGCTCTTGTCTCCATCCTTTACACGGTTGAAATGTATAAATGTTATCAACACTTTAAAAGAGGTTATTACGTGTCTTGAAATCAAGTAATATTGAAAGAGTGGTAGCAAGGGGTTAAAACTTAAGGGAGCAAGTGATATGCAACCTTACAGCATTCCGCCACTAGAGAGAGTCTACGTCTTATCTTGTCAAAGTTCAAAACATCGTTATTTCCAAGGTCATTGGTCAGCACTAGCAGTGGTGATTCTAACGCTCCTGTATGCATCAGAAACCTGGACACCATACCGACGGCATCTGAAAACACTTGAAAAGTTTCATCAACGATGTCTCCGAAGCAGCTTAAATATCAGTTGGGAAGACAGAAGAACCAACGTCAGCGTGCTGACTGAAGCGAAAACATCTAGCATCGAAGCCTTTGTCATCAAGAACCAACTAAGATGGGTCGGTCATGTGGTTCGAATGGAAGACTTGCGTCTACCAAAGCAAACCTTCTACTCCCAGCTTAAACAAGGCAAACGGAAAAGAGGCGGACAAAAGAAGAGATTCAATGACGCCTTAAAAGCCAGCATGAAGAAATGTGCAATCGACATCGACAATTGAGAAACCAATGCCAAGAACAGGAAACTGGCAAACCACCATCCAAGAAGGAACAGCGATCTTCGAAGTCTAGAGATGCGCAGAATTAGAAGAAAAGAGAAGAAAACGGAAAGAGGCAGCAACAACCAAAGCCCAATCTGCCATCTGGAATTACCTGTCCTGAATGTCGAAGAACTTTCAAAGTCAGGATTGGACTCATAAGCCACCTGAGATTCTATGAAAACAACAGAATGTAAAAACAACAGAACGTAGACCATCATCCTCGACCTCGAGGGATAGCCACGACGTAGTTTATCTCAAAGCTGTTTTCAAGTCTGCAATAGCCGCCTTTTAAAATAGAGCCTTTCAAATATACAGCCCTCTTGGCCGTTCATAAAGCTTAATATAGCCTTAAAATAGAGCGTTTTGCTGCTCGTTACTCACAATCTGGTCTGGCTTTCAAAGTCTTCAATCTTCATGGCTTCTGATGACCCAGGTCCTGGCCGTGTCAATTAGCCTATGACTGGCGGATTCTTTGATCCAGAATTTAGGCCCTAATTTCTGGCAGAGATTCAGCTTCTTCTTCGGTTCCACTGTTGAATCACTTTGGCTTACTACCTCCTGGTAGTAGCACAGTTTTCTACTTAATATAATGGCAGTTTTTACAACGTTCTCAAAGCCCAACTTCGATAGCCATTAATTATCGGAGATGATTTGGAGGTATAGCCTAATGCACTCATGGCACACCTAAGACAGCAAAGATGAATCTTCCAGACATCGTTTCTTGATTAATTGCTTTTTATTGAAGTGATACAAAACAAAGAAATAACTCATAACTTTCCGTCCATTCACATCATATAAATCACATAAAAACTTCTTCTTATGAAGGTATGTCGTCTTGAAACATGTGTGTGTCATGATCATGGTAGAAAACTATTTCCCCTCATTCTCTAATACCAAATTGAAACCTAAACTGAGAGTCTGCGCCAGACTCCTCAAACAAAAAAACACACCACTACTACATATCAAATCCCACCTACAAAAGTACAGGCAGATAAAAACTAAAACTAAAAATATCAGGCATCATAATAATACTGACAAGCTTAATGGCTCCTACAGTAGTTCAAGACTGCTCCTTAGATGTGGTAGGATGGTAACAGCTGAGAAGAAACAGTGCCTGAATCTGGAGGGATGTGTTTTCATACTTCTTGCCTAATGGGAGACGGGAAAAGAGGGAGTGGCCAGGATATGACCTCGTCCTTGATTATGCTGCTGGCCTTGCCGAAGCAGAATGAGGTACAAATGGAGTCAACGGAAAGGGAATTTGATTTGTGTGATGGTGGGGGCTGCGTCCACAATTCTCTGCAATTTCTTGTGGTCTTGAATGGAGCTGTTCACAAACCACACTGTGATGCTTCACAAAAAAATACTTTCTATGGCGCATCTGTAGAAGTTGGTGAGAGTTGTTAGGGACATGCCGAACTTCCGAAGCCTTCTAAGGAAGTAGAGTTGTTAGTGTACTTTCTTGGCCAATGGTTGAATTTGGGTAGTCCGGGAGACGTTGTTGGTGATATTTACTCCTAGGAATTTGAAGCTTTCAACCATTGCTACTTCAGCGTCGTCTATGCAAACCGCGGTATGAGTACCACTTTGCTTCCTGATGTTGAACACGATCTCTTTTGTCTTGCTGACATTGTGAGAAAGGTTGTTGTCTCGTCACCGGGTCACGAGGTACTCCATCTCCTTCCTGTACTGTGTCTCATCATTATTTGATATCCAGCCCACAATGGTGGTGTCATCTGCAAATTTATACATTGAATGGGAGTCACGGTATGTATATGGCTGTTCCAGTTGAGTTTCTGGGCAATGGAGACCTCCCCAGGACATGATGAGAGACTCAATGATGGTGAAGGAAAAGCAAATGGTTATGCTCTCTCTTGTTGGAGATGGTCATCACCTGAAACATTTGGCACAAAATGTAACTTGCCACTTATCATGACACTGATCAGCCCATGCCTGAACGTTTACCAGGTCATGTTGCATGCAGATGTGGACTAGTTTAAATCTTAGACACTGCCCTGAAGAACTTCTGTAACAATGTCCTGGGGCTAGGATGGCTTATCTCTTACAGCCATTATCCTTTTCTTTGTGAGAAATGACTCCTTCACTGACTTCCGATTATAATGTAGTTGTGAATAGCTAATTGCCAGGAATTGATTCCACCCTACTGGCCTTTGACATCTTGGTGCTGCAAAAGGCATATTTCATCATTTAGCTTGGTGTAGAGGGACACTATAGGTCAAGGCAGACAATGAGTTATAGACCGATTACTAAGGCAGATAAACCCAAGAACTCAAGCCAGGGTGAAGGGCCTCACAGAGACCTCATTGAAACTGGATTATACCATTCTCAGTGACCAGTTGCAAATGAAGTGAACTTACGTGAACCCATGCGGGGGAGGGGGGGGGGAGCAGGAGAGAGGAAGAGATGAAAAGAGAAGAGTGGATGAGAGAGAGAGAGAGGGGAAGAAAGGAGAGGGAGGAAGAAAGGAATGGCTATGTTACACCGGGTTGGGACCCTTCTTCAGACTGCTTGTTGTAAGGGGGAGAAAACTGGAAAAAATATGGGAGCGGGGCATGGATGTTCAGTCACTCTACACCTCCACCTCCCACCAGGAAGGTCTCAAAGCCCTCCGTTTCTTCCTCGACCATAGAACCAGCCAAATTTCATCTACTAACACTCTCCCCTGCCTAGCAAAGCTGGTCCTCACTTCCACTTCTTCCAAATGAAAGGCTTAGCTATGGGCACTTGCATTGGCCTCAGCTATGCCTACCTCTTTGTAGGGTACTTTGAACATTCCCTATTCCAGGGGTACACTGGCCCTATCCCCGAACTCTAACTACGTTACATATATAACTGTATCGGTGCTGCCTCCTGCACCCATAGAGAACTCATGGACTTCATTAACTTCACTACCAATTTCCATCCTGCACTCAAATTCACTTATACCATCTCTGACACCTCCTTCCCCCTTTTTTGATCTCACTGTCTCCATCACAAGAGATAGACTTTTGACTGGCATTTATTATAAACCTACTGACTCCCACAACTATCTAGACTACACCTTCCCACCTTACCTCCTGCAAAGACTCGTACCCCTACTCCCACTTCCTCTGTCTATGCCGCACCTGCGCCCATCTTCCCATCTCCACCCCTTTCCGCAGAGACCATTCACTCCGCAACTCCCTGGTTAACTCATGCCTTCACACCCAAACCACCCCATTCCCAGATACCTTCCCTGTGCAACCACCTGTCCCTACACCTCCTCCGTCGGCTCTGTCTTTGGTCCATTCAGGTTAGCAGAGGTTCACTTGCACCTCCTTAAACCTCATCTACTGAATCTGTTGTTCCAGGTGTGGACTCTTATAGATCGGTGAGACCAAGCGTAGACTGAGCGATCATTTCGCTGAACAGCTTTGCTCAGTCCACCTTGGCCTATGTGATCAGCAAATTGGAGGAATGGCATCTCACATTTCGCTCGGGCAGCTTACAACCCAGCGGTATGAATATTGATTTCTCTAACTTCAAGTAACCCTTGCATCCACTGGCTCTCTTTCCCTCTCCCACTCGAGTCGTTGTACTAGTTTCACTGTCGTCTTGGTGAGTTTGTATTTGTATAACTTGTTACCACCGAGCTCACAGGCAACAATGGAGTGTTTCTTTGATCATGGTTAGTTTTTTTGCATATCTTTCATTAATTTGTTCTATATCCCTTGTTTCCCTTTCCTCTGTCTACAGAAGGGTTTCGACCCGAAATATCACTTATTCCTTTTTCCCAGATATGCTGGCTGACCCGCTGAGTTACTACAGCTTTTTGTGTCTATTTATGGGCAGGACAAAGCCAGGTAAGTGATGGGTGGATTCAGGTGAGGGTGGATTGATTGGCAGTTGGGTGACAAAGGCTAGCAATGAAAGTACACAAAAGGGTGTCAGATTAGGAGAGGAGTGAACAGTAAAGCCAGAGGGAGGGATATAGTTAGAAGGGGACTGGGGGAAGGGGAGGGATAGTGGGCGAAATAGGTACGCATGAGGGGAGGCACAGGAAATAGAGGGAAAAGGGAGATTGTGTTTCTTAAAATTGGAGAATTCAATGTTCATACTATTGGCTTGTAAGCTACCCAAGTTGATTCATGTAAGGTCTACAGTCTGTTCTTATTCACCATTTCACTGTCATCCAAGGGAATCAGTCATAGTAACCAGCTATCCTTAACTTCTACCACAATCTGAGAAACATATTTTGGTGCTCTATGATAAAGCACTGGTAAACATCAGGAATGATACAGAATATTGAATGAAATTGCTTCCCTTCTGGAAGCTTCAACAATCAAAGCTAAATGCTGTACAATTCTCACCCTAAAGACCTCTGCCTAAATTATGTTCTTCTGTGCTTTAAAACAGTTCTTAAAACCTAGTCTGAAAAATGTTTAGTTACTTGCCCTAACATCTCCTTATGTGGTTCAGTATCAATTTTCTTTTTATATTTAACTCTCCTATTCTCCACTTGAGGAAATTATGTTAAAAGTGTTTCTCGTCAATAATAATCTTGACAACTAAAAGGTCTGTCTCACTGTGCGAGTTGACCCACGAGTGACCCCGAGTGAAAGACTCGTGGTTGCGTACGAGACTACAAGTTTATGATGCAGAGTTTAACCGAGTTCCCACGGGTATGTCTAAGTTTCCCGTTTACTTCTCATTTCTGTGATGTTCCAAGTTCGTCTCCCGAGTGTACCAAGTTCCTCTCCCGTTAATCTTGAGGCAACAATGTATATCGAACTGTTGAAAAATCATCACATGTTAAAAAAATGATGTCATGCCAGCCAAAGAACGTAGAGACTATTGTGTTTGCTGCATGTGTTCTGCACAACCTGATCCGTATCAGAGGTGCAGCTTCAGGATCAGCAACAGCCATGCAGGACGGTGACTTAGTGGACAGTCAAACAGGGAGAATAACACTAGGTGCGTGGAGGAGTGGTACAAACGACGAGACTTTGGTGCCACTGCAGTGTTTTCGAGGTAACACGGGGACCAACAGTGCAAAAGAGCAGAGAGACCATCTCTGCTCCTACTATAATTCAGAATTGGGCAGTGTGCCGTGGCAGGACAGCTTATTTTGAGCGGCTGCCGACCACAGGTACATCACTGCATGAGGAGAGCCCACATGCAGAAGAATCCAGTTAATTTCATGTTTAGTTTAAATCCTGCTGACTTTTCATTGTTTAACTTTAAGTGTGGATTTTATTTTTTATTGTGGTGTAAAAGTTATTTCATTGCATCTGTCTTTCCTTTAAAACGTGGTTATCATGCATCTGCTTATCTGATTGTAGATCTCAAAACTTGTCATTTAGCGCATTGCATTGTATCTTTTATTGCCTGAATTTAGACTTGTGCATTTCTCAGCTGAATTAGTATATAGTGGAAATACTTTTATTTTTGCTTCATTTGTTGATTTTCATTTATGAGAAGCCCTTTTCAGACAGTGGTGTTTGCTGTAGTGCTACTTTTCTCAATATGCGCAAAAACGCATTTTTTATATTGAACAAGAATAAAGACTTTGTTTCACATTCAAGACATTTGTTTCACATAAGACTTTGTCTTATTTTCTGATCTACTGAGAGGTGACAATTTTAAACATTTAAAAAGCACAGCATATGAGGCAGTTGAGTCCTTAAATCTCACAAATGATTGTGAGAATCAAGATGTGAATATATTTTGCCTTCCTCTATTTTGTGTTTTAAGATGAAAGGAATATTACATTCAAGTCATGAGACTTTGTAGTGATATTAAAATGAAGACTTCCAGACATCAATTTGATCTTGATAGCAAAGAACTCTCTTTTATTGTACAATGAAGTAAACAAACAGTGAGAATCAAACGGATCAGCAAAAAGCTTTTCAACACAACACAACACAAATTTATATATAAACTTCAAGCAATTTTTTCTTTTCAACCCACTCTGTCACCTTATCAATAACTTGCTTAACTTTGTTAAGCAGAATTTGTCTTTAAAAAGTCTAAGTAACTGATATTTCTGTCCCTGATTATTGTTTCTAAAAAGAGTTCCCACGGTAGAATCACGAGTCACAAAGTTAAACGCACGGCCACTACGTTCTTACAACGAGTTTAAAATGTTTCAAATTTTAACCACAAGAGTACATTTTACTCGTGGAAAAGTACAAACATGTTTGAACTTTTGCAAGAGTTAACAAGTTTCACGTGTACCTCCCGTTAGCACCAAGAGTCGCTAAGTTGCGTCCACGAGTTCAGACGTTTCCGCTACGTTAATTGTACGTGATTACCACGAGTTAAATTTGTTTTAAACTCGGGGTCACTCGTGGGTCAACTCGCACAGTGAGACAGCCCTTTAACAGGGAACTAAGTGTAAAATAATCAGAACCTCTATTTTGTACACATCTTGATTTTGATCAGCAACATAATTAATGTAAATTCAAGGGTCAATGATCAGTTTAGAGTAAAATGTTAATTTGCTATTCAGCAGGATAGACTTAATTTATTTCGTTGTTAGGTACAAAAAAGTCTCTAGGTTTATCATGTTCATAAAATGTTCTTAAAAAGCACAGTTTACGACTTCCGGTAGCGTCATGGAACATTGAGGACGCTGCAGTGAGCTTTACTCCCGTAAAAATTATCAAAAAGCCGTTTTAAAGTTAAAAATAACTCAACGGAGCTGCTTGGTTTGCATAAGGAAAACATCATTAGATAACGGACTTTTAAATGAGCAAGAGGACTTGTTCACGCGCACCAAAAAAAACCACTATAAGCCTCCAGCTGAAAAGTGTGTTGGATACTCTGCAAACAACTGAAGAAGGTTCTGAGGAGGAGCCCGATAGCCAAGGAGTTGTGCTGGAAATGGCTACAAAAGGAGGAAAGAAAGAGCTGGAGGTAAAGGAAATGTTTGTAGAAATTACTACTACAATTAAGAGTATGGAGAATAATATGGAAATATTTTCTCATAAAATTGATGGTGCCTGTGATGAGTTAAAGGAGCTGAAGAAACAACATAATGAGTTTGATAAAAAACTTAACTCAGAAATTGTTAGAGTCGAAAAGGATTATAATAAGAAGCTTTCTGGTGTAAATGCTAAGATGGACAACATTGACAAGAGAATGGAAGAGATGGAAAGTGATATGAAAGAGATGATCATGGAAATAAACAGTCTGAAAAAATCAAAGAAAGATGAAGCAGAAAAGCTGTCAAGAATGACTGACAAATGTTTGGACTTGGAAGCGAGAGCGAGAAGGCAGAATTTGAGAATCGTTGGAGTAAGAGAAGGACGAGAAGAACATGTATCTCAAACACGTACTTTCGTTACTGAATTACTCAAAGAGGTTCTTAAACTGCCGGGAGAACTAAGAATAGATACTGTTCAACAAGTTGGACGTGTCTCAAGAGGCATAAATGCTGCTCCAAGACAGATAATTGTGAAATTTCTTGATATTTAAGAAAGGACATCATTAAGAAAGGACAACAACGCCTATACTTCCTCAGACAGCTCAAGAAGTTCAGAGTCCACAAACACCTCCTGGTACGCTTCTATCAATCCATCATTGAAAGCATCATCACCTCCTCAATCACAGTCTGGTACGGAAACACTGACAGTCACTCACTACACAGAATACAGCGCATTGTCTCCAAGGCCTCTAGGATCATCAACTCTCCCCTCCCCTCAATCCATTCCATTTACCTCCAACGTACCTCAAAACGGGCAACAAAGATCATCTCGGACCCCTCCCATCCAGCAAACCACCTTTTCCAGTCTCTCCCTTCAGGGAGGCGCCTTAGGTCACTTGCTACAAAATCCACCCGTTTTAAAAACAGTTTCTTCCCCTCAGCAATAAGAACACTTAATTCCCTCCAATAACTTTTTGACTTTGATGTATACAGTGTCTTGTCTATGGTTTTTGTCTGTTCTTTTGCACTATGTATTGTTGGTGAGATTTGTGATTTGTGATGTGCTTTATTATTATTGTTGTTAGTGTTAATGTGCTAAAGCAGTACCATCATGTACCGAACCCAATTACCACCAACCCTGGTCGTGTGGCAAATAAAGTTTCTATTCTATTCTATTCTATTCTATTTCTATTCTATTCTATTCTATATTTCTTCAGTGGAAACTATACTGAAGAAGATTGTTCATGGTGAAAATTTGATATATCGTGGGGAAAAGATCCGATTTTTCCGTGATTATCCTCCAGAGATTGTCCAGAGAATGAACCTGTTTACACCGACAAGAAACATATTGAGGGGTATTTCTAAAGTCAGATATGGTATTGTTTTTCCTGCAAAAATGAAAATTACTTATAAGGAAATTGAGCGCTCATTTACGGACCCAGAAAAAGCATTTAAATATGCAGAAGATATCATGAGGAAAGCATCGGAAACATCAGAAGAAGACGACTAAAGGAATGAACATGGAACTTTTTAATTTCTAAGATGGAGCTGGAACTGGCGGATTTCTCAGACAGTTACTGAGCTTATCTGTCTGGAATGTATTGGACAATATTGTTTAACCTTGAATGAAAAGCTCTCGTACAAAGAACGAGATAACATGAGTATTTAACTATTATATGCTAATTACAATTAACTAATTAACTTTAACAAAACTAATGTGAGTGTGTGTAGTAAATATGAATAATCATGAATAAACCATTGCTTATAAATTGTAATTAACCAAAATGTCTATAACATTACTAACATTTTCTTTCTTTCTTTTTGAGTGGGAACGCAACATAAACTTGGAAAAAATCCAGGAATGAGGTTAACCCCTCGGTACCTGCTTGTAGGGTAGCTGGCTAGATAAATTGGTACAGTACAAATACTTATAGAAATGAGAATAGGTTGTGGTTTATATTTGGATTTGGGGTTTAATTACATTAATTTTTTCTTTTTTTTTAACTCTTTAATATTTTATCTTTGCATATTTTTGTTATTATTATTATTATTATTACTAATATTTTTTTTAATTATTTTTTTGGGGGGCATTTTACTAACGCTAGTTTGATAAAGTTATACAAGAATAAACGAGACGGTTTGTAGTTTTTTTTTTTTACGAGGTGTTAATAAGGGATTGGGGCTCACTGTAAAATAACATCAATGGAAGTCTATAATTCTTTCGCCACCTTAGGTGGCTATTTGTCTTTAAGGTACCTGCTTTTAGATACCTTAATTTCACTTTTTTTTTTAAATCACTTAATTAATTGTAAATCACAACTTTTCTTGCTTTATCTAAGGCACTTTTGGAGATGGAGATGTAATGTAAACTTAAAAATTTGGAATGACCACCCAACGTCCAGAACACGGAGGTATTTGTTTGCACCATATGTTTCAAGAACATCACTTTGATATACAATGCAGGACGATAGGCAAATAAAGAATGGAGGAATCACATTCTGTAGTTGGAATATAAGGGGTGCTAATGAACCAATAAAGAGGGGTAAAATTTTTGCTCACCTAAAATCTTTGAAAAGCGACATAATCTACTTGCAAGAAACTCACATGAAACAGGAAACACAAATGAGATTAAAGGCGAAGTGGATAGGCCAAACATATTATTCGTCATTTATTTCTAAATCTAGAGGTACGGCTATTCTTATTCGAAAAGGTATACCGTTCAAATTAAAGAATACTATATCAGATAAAGAGGGAAGGTATATTATAGTTTCGGGAGAAATTTATGCTACCCCAATAACTATGGTAAATATTTACGCTCCGAATTTTGATAACCCTCAATTTTTTGAGAAAATTATAGATATAATACTGGAGTTTAATTATCAAAATGTCATAATAGGAGGGGATTTCAACTGTGTTTTAGATCCTTACTTAGACAAATCAGCAAAACAAAGAAGGAGTAATACAAAATCTAAGACTAGTGAATTTCTAAATACATATATAAAAAATACTAACATAACAGATGTATGGAGATCTGCTAACCCAGCAGGAAGGGAATACTCGTTTTACTCTTCGGTACATAAAACATACTCAAGAATTGATTATTTTTTAGTGGATAGGAAATTAATGCCATATATAATTAACCCAACTTACCATATTAGTAGTATTTCTGATCACTCTCCATTGACTTTTTTAGTAAAATTTGAAGGAATGCCAGGAAATAATTTTTTTTGGAGGTTTAACATATATATTAAATGACTTACAGGGTTATCAATATTTGAAACAACAAATGATATCATTTTTTGAGATAAATGATACACCAGGTACCTCACCTTCTTTAATATGGGAAACTTTTAAAGCATTTATTAGAGGAATTATAATTTCATATGAAATTTTTCAAAATAAGAAGAATAAAACAGAATAGATGCTGTTAGAACAAGAAATAAGACAGTTAGAGTTAGATAATGCTAAAGATCCCACTATAGATAAACATAATAAGATAATACTACTGAAATTTAAACTTAACCGAATTCTCTCGGCAAGAGTAATAAGATTATTCCAAATTACAAAACAGGAACATTTTGAGTTTGGTGACAAACCACATAAGCTGTTGGCACGTCAATTGAAAAAACAGGAAAAGGAAAATACTATAAATAAAATTAAATCAGAGAATGGTGAATTACTAACACTACCTAAAGATATCAATAAAAGATTTGTTCAATTTTATCAGAATTTATACACATCAAAAACCAAAACAGAAGATAGTAAAATTACAAATTTTTTAGATAAATGTAATCTACCAAAACTTGACCTTTTGGAACAAGAAGAACTAGGAGCGCAAATTACAATCGAAGAAATAGGTGAAACAATAAAATTGCTGAAAAATGGTAAGACACCGGGACCAGATGGTTTTAGTAATGAATTTTATAAAAAGTTTCATGAGATAACGACCCCCTATCTATTTAATTTATATACTCACGTTTTTAAAGAAAATAAATTACCTGAAACATTAGCAGAATCAACTATTACGCTTATTCCAAAGAAAGATAAAGATCTAGAGGAACCGGGCTCATATAGAGCTATATCACTTTTAAATACCGACCAGAAAATTCTAGCAAAGACTTTAGCTAGAAGACTAAGCAAATATATTAGTAAATTGATAAACCCTGATCAAACGGGGTTTATACCCAAAAGATATTCATTTAATAATTTGAGACGCCTGTTTAATATAATGTACTCACATAAAAAGGAAGAAAAAGACTTAGCAATTATTTCTTTGGACGCAGAGAAAGCATTTGATCAGGTAGAATGGCAGTATTTATACATAGTATTACAAAAATTTAATATGGGAGAGAATTTTATTGCATGGGTGAAATTATTATATGACAAACTGATCGCAAGAATATTAACTAACAGCATGTTATCTCAAAAATTTCAATTATCAAGGGGTAATAGGCAGGGATGTGCTTTATCACCCCTGCTATTTGCCCTTATGATAGAACCTCTGGCTGAAAGTATAAGAAGCCATCCGAATATTCAGGGTTATAATACTAGGGACTCAAATAATAAAATTTCATTGTATGCAGACGATATTTTGTTATATATAACAAATTCACAAACGAGCATACCAAATTTATTAAATTTAATAGAGGAATTTGGGTCCTTTTCAGGATATAGAATAAACTGGAACAAAAGTGAAATTATGACGTTAAAACCTCAAGAATCCACACACTTATTGAAATTCCCCTTTAAAATAGCAACAGAAAAATTCAAATATCTGGGTATACAGATTACTAGAAAACATAAAGCTTTATTCAATGCTAATTTTATACCCTTAATAAATAAACTTAATATAATGATAACATTTTGGAAAACACTCCCTTTATCATTAATAGGCAGAGTAAATGCTATTAAAATGAGCTTCTTACCACAGTTATTATACCAAATTCAATCTATACCAGTATATGTACCAAAATATTTTTTTTCTAAACTGAACGCTAATATTACTAATTTTGTTTGGGATTACAAATCACATAGAATTAAAAAAGAACACTTATGTAAACCAAAAGATGTCGGGGGACTTTCACTCCCTAATTTTTTGTATTACTATTGGGCAATACATAAGAATATAATTTACTGGTTGGATAGTTCAACTCAACAGACAGAATGGATAAAAATGGAGAAAGAGGATTGTTATCCTTGTAATATAGGAACAATCCTCTTCTCCCCGAAAAAAATGAACAATACAATATATAAGAAAAACCCAATTATACAAGATACAATAAGAATATGGAAACAAATAAAACTATCCTTAAAATTAAGAAACCTATCATTGTTAACACCGATAGCGAATAATCCTTTATTTAAACCATCTATGATGGATAAAATATATAATCAATGGGAAAGTTTAGGAATTAAAAGGATCGGGGATATGTATGAAATGGGAGATTTATTATCATTTCAACAATCTATCTATATACTTTTAAAACTCTCTGGCTGTCGTCCGTCTGTACGTCTGTACGTCTGTACGTCTGTACGTCTGTACGTCTGTACATCTGTACGCCGCCTTTGATACCGCCCCTGGCCCACACAGCGCGCGGAAAGGCCCATATTTTTTACCATTTCCAAAGAGATGACATTTATCTTTACGAATAGCCACTCCTCATTAAATTCGGTCCTGTTTATGTACACGTTTTTTTAATAAAATCCACCCCCCCCCACCCCCATGTGATTTTCTCCAATTGTCTCCGATTTTCTCCGAAAATGACGCCATCTTTTTTTCTCCGATTTTCTCCGAAAACGACGCCATCTTTTTTTCAGCAGATTTTCACCCCGGGGTCTGAAGCACGTCCGGGAACAACACCCCGGGGTGTCAAGCACTTTCGGGGACCAGACCCAACGGGTCTGCACTTGGTCTAGTTACAATTAAAATTTAAACTGAAAAACACTCATTATTTTAAATATTTCCAGATTTGTAATTTTTTGAAGACATACATACAGGAATATCAAAAAATAACTCCTGATTTACTAGAAGAAGTAATGAATATAAAAGCTGATACACAAAAATTAATAGCATATTTATATAATAGTATCTTAAATATAGATTTACCTGTGACCGAGGTAATTAGAGAAGAGTGGGAACGGGAATTATTGATAAAAATTGCGAAGGCTACATGGGAAAAGTATTTGACATACATTCACAAGTGTTCGATTAACACAAGACATAATCTAATCCAATTTAAAATTTTACATAGATTATATTACTCAAAAACAAGATTAAATAAATTTTATCCAAATATATCGCCCATTTGCGATAAATGTTTAACCCAAGAAGCAACTATAACACACTCTTTTGTTTCTTGTATAAAACTTCATGGATTTTGGAGTGATATTTTCAAAATATTTACAAAACTATTTAAGACAAAAATGGAACCCAATAATGAATTGATTATATTTGGGGTAATGGAAGACGGGAACAAATTGAGCTCATCTCAAAAGTCAATTTTTAATTATGGTTTAATAATAGCAAAAAAATTAATATTTAAATTTTGGAAAAATACACCAATACCAACGCTCAAAATGTGGATTGCAAGTATGTTGGATACCGCACATCTTGAGGAAATGCGATTCCTCCTAATAGATAAATTTGACCAATTCATAACGAGTTGGTCTCCATTTGTCGTCTTTTTGGAAACGTATGGTGCAAAACAGGTGTAAAAGCTAATCCGTGACTGCGGATGGTCAAGATTATAAATGATCTCCTTCTATCTTCTTTTCTTCTCTTCTTTTCTTTTATTCTCTTTCTTCTATTTTCTATGTCTCAACTTTCTTATTTCATTCTTTATTTTTCTTTTTCACACACTATATATCTCACATTTTTCTATTTTTCATTATCTAACTTTTTTCTTTTTCTTCTTTATTTCAAAATTTTTTAAAAATAAGAAGCTGTACATAAAAGGCATTATGAAAATATGATTGTATACAATTGTACTTCTAATAAAATAAAAAATATTTTTTTTAAAAAAAAAGCACAGTTTACACTTACTGCAATGATACAGCTTGTTAACCTTTTTAACATCTAGAGTGGACATTCCAAAACGTTGTCCAATAGCTATTTGTGGATCTGGTTTGGGCACAATGGTGATGCTCTGGCCATCTTTAGAAAAAGCATATCTGCAAATAGAAAGACAACTATTTTAGCATTTGTTTGGTATACGATTCAGATTTACTGTTAAACATCAAAATGTGCTGGAAGAACAGCCAACTTGATTTTCAACTAGGTTGGGTGCTGAGGAAATTAAAAATTCTAATCTAATTTACCTCAACTACATCAGTAGACACAATTGGCATTGGCAGTGATAATTACATTAAAGGAAGTTTCTTTCTCACTTGAGGAATTAAAAAAATGGAACCAATCTGACAGATACATTTTGTGAGTAGGATCCCAAAGAATTTTGAATTATCCCAAGTTTACAAATATCTTGTAAGTGAGTAGCCACGCCCTCCACCTATATCCCCTTCTGTCTTTACATTTCACTACTCTTCTCTCCTAATCTGACAACCCTTTGTCACCTTTTCACCTCTACCCTTTGTCCATTCACATGCCAATCAGCCTCCCCTCTCTCAGTTCCATCTATCACATACCAGCTTTGTCCTGCCCCACCTCTTTTCCAGTTTTCTCCCACCCCACCCAACAATCAGAGTTGGAACCCATTTATTCACAATCTATATCAGTAATTTAACTAAGATAACCAAATGGCATGCTTCCAAGTTGATTGATGCTGAAGAATTAAATATGACTGTGAGAAAAGAGGACGGTGTAAAGAGGCTTCAATGAGATAGGGACAAGTTGAGGGAGTAGGCAAGATGGAATATAATGCAGATAAATATGAGGTATTCCACTCAGTTGCACAAAACAGAACAACAGAGTATTTTTAAAGGGTGAAATATTGGATGGTGTTGCTGCTTATAGGAATCTTGGTACACTTGCACTCATGTCATTCAGAGCTAACATGCAAATGCAAAAAATAGTTATGAAGACAAATTTTCTGAGAAAATCTGCATAATGAAATAAGGATTCCCAAGGCAACCTCGGGGTACACATCTCGGAGGATTTGTCCTGGTCCCTCAACACCTCCAAGCTGATCAAAAAGGCACAGCAGCGCCTTTACTTCCTGATGAGGCTCAAGAAAGCCCACCTGTCCCCCCAGATCCTGACCAACTTCTACCGGTGTACCATCGAGAGCATCCTGACCACCTGCTTCACGGTATGGTACAGCAGCTGCACTGTTGCGGCAGGAAGGCACTACAACGGGTGGTGAAAACCGCGCAGCACATCATCGGTGCCCCGCTCCCTGCCATGGATTCCCTCCACCGAAAACGGTGTCTGAAACGGGCTGGGAAGATCATTAAAGACCCCTCCCACCCCAACCATGGACTGTTTGCCCTCCTCCCATCAGGGAGGCGGTACAGGAGCCTCAGGTCTCGTACCAGTAGGATGAGGAACAGCTTCTACAATTATACCGTCGCATTGCTGAACTCGGAGTCCCGCCGATAGATTCCTCCAGTCCCTCCGTCCCCATTGTTAATTATTCTGTATTTTTGATTATTCTATATCCTCTTTTAAAAAAAAAAAAATCTATATTGCACTACTACTACGGACTGACGCAAAACTGCATTTCGTTGTACCCATACTCAGTATTTGTGCAATGACATTAAAGTTGAATTGAATTGAATTGAATTGAATTACATATGGCCTTGGCAATACGCCATTTTTGGTTTTATTTCCTTCCTAAAGAAAGATGTATTTTCCATAGAGAAAGGATCACGAGGATGGTTCCAGAGGTGGCACCTTTGTCATATGAGGAAAGATTGTGTGGACTAGGCTTGTGTTCTCTGGAGTTTAGAAGAATGAGTGGTGATCTCATTGAAATTTACAAAATGTTTACAGGGCTCAACAGACTGGATGCAGGAAGTATATTTCCACTGGCTAAGTCTAAAAACAGGAATCACAGTCTCAGAATAAATAATTAACTCATTTAAAAATGATATGTGGTATGATAAATACTTTAGACTTCCCTAATCCAAAGGGCTGTGGAAGCTCAGTCATTCAAAAGAAAAATTAATGGACTTTTGTACATTGAACAATATTTGGGATATGTGGGAAAATAACTCTATAAATTGAAAAATTAGACAGAATATTGGTAAATGGAGAAAATTTAAAGAGCTAAATTACCTTCTCTTATTTCTTACATTGTTATGAAAGAGAGAGGTAGTCTAGTGATCCACATGAATAGTGTATACAAAAATCCATTTATGAGGGTGACAGAACCACCTTTAAGGTGTGTGGAACTAAACCTTTCTCTGCAAAGCGCAAGAAAATTGCAAATTTGGTAGAATTTAAAAGTCATAGGGACAGATTTTTCTGCTTTTAACTTGAGACACATGCATGCAGTGTTTTCTGGGACAAGGTAAGAAATAGCCGTGAACTTACTGGAGAAATAAAAAGAAGATTCAGAAGTGATAGCCCATGTTAAAGTCAATGATCATTGTAGCGGCAGATTTTCATATCTTTCAGGTAATTAGCACCCTAGCCGCTATTTGGATGAGAATGGTTGAAGGGGGTGTCATCTAAACGCATGCAAGCTCACTCACAGAGACCTTCAGAGCTTCTTCTCAGATATGGCTTCAAAATAGTGTTTTGATGAATAAATGCTTTATTGTTGATAGAAAACAGTAAGATACATCCAAGTTTCTTCCGACTCGTTACTACAATCTTCTTCAAACTCAAGCTTATTACTTTAGACATTAGAAAACTCCTCGTGTCTCCGTAACACTGGCAAGATCTGGCATGATCTCCTTTAGATCTCCCATGGACCCCGCATGGCCCGCATGATCCCGCATCGTAGAAGGGTTGACCTTCCCCATCGTCTCTCCAAACTAATCTAAAAACTAAACTTCTGCGCAAGCATCTAAGCTCCAAACACGCCCAAAAACACGTCATTAATCCCACCCACAATATAACAGGCAGTCTAAAATTCAAAGGCGCATGTCATCCTCAATTACATGCAAAACAGGCCAAATGGCCACTACATTCCGGCCCCTAATTGTTCCGAGTATTTAATGAGGCAATTACTAATAATCATTAAAAAAGTGGCCATAAAGGCTTAACATATATCAAAAGCAAAAGGTCAGGGAATAAAACCCTGTGGCTCCTCGTCGGGAAATTGAACCCTGCTCTACCGCGTGACAGGCGGGGATACTAATCACTATACTAACGAGGAAAAAAATAGCATGCACTATATATCTGCAATCCGAATTCTTCATCGACTCTTCCATCTTCACTTTCGCCTTCTAGAAGCAAGCACAACTTGGTTATTAATCTTATTACAACAGTGGTTTTAGTTCAAAGTCGCATCGTGCATACCAAACCCTTAAAATCAGGCATGATACCCAGTATATAGTCCAAAACATAATCGTCCAAAGCTTTGACAGCATGAAACACCTTCCTCCATGTCCGATCAACTCATGGATGTGTTGTAACAGTAATGTTGAAGTATGAAAATCCTTCAAAAGAATAACAGGATCTTTAACAATAAAGTTCACCGTTAAGTTTGATTTAATGTCTGAATCATTAGCAGAGATTTCAAATCCCAGCTCAAGCTTTGGCCATTCTCTGTCTGACTTGCAGAGAGATTTTAGTTCATTGATCCATCTCTTATCGCTTAAGAAGCGGTTCACTGTCAATTCTCTGGAAACTTCATTCGCAGAATTTTCTTCTGTGTCAACATATTTCAGTTGTACCACAATAGTAACTCCCAATGCTCTTTCCATTGGCAGATCATCTTTGTCCAAATCCAACTCTCTGGTTTCTTTGGCTCTGTCATCTAGTGGAATGCTTTCACAATTGTCGCTGTTCCACTTCGAAAGAATAAATCCTCCCTTATTGCAAAGAGAAGTCAGATGTTCTACTGGTAGAATTGCTTCCTGCTCAGTAGACATAGATTTTAAGCAATCATCCTTGTAGAAGTTATTCTTCAAAGAGATTCTTCTTTCATGAAATGCAAGTTTACTCTTCTCGCCAAACTTGCATTTCAAATTCTGGGTACGTTGCTCTGCCATACTACGATTATTTGGCAGATTAACACTTTTGAAAGGTAAGTCCCCACAACAGTGTCCATCAGTCTTCACTGAGTAGTTCATAACATCCATGAACTTCAACTCTTCAGATTTCTTGTTGGTACTTTCATTAAAGTCATGATTGTATGGCTTCATCGCCGACTTTTCTAATTCATCAGTTGACATTTGATTAATAGCAATTGCAGGACAGTTCATCTGATTTTCGTTTTCGTGGTTCCTTCTCAAGGAGCCATAGATAACCCATCCAAGTCGGGTTTTCATAGCATACGGTCCATCACCTTGGCTCCTAACAATCTGTATAGGTTCCAAAGCTTTCAAAACATTCATTCCGATAAGTAGATCAACACTAGAATTTATTTCAGATATCGTGACATCCTTCAAGTAAGGCCATTACTTCAAGTCTTCATGTCTTGGTATATTTTGACGACCAACAGGCATAGTTCCATGTGTAAACACTTCAGATATCGGTATGAAATTATATCCATCCAAACTGGATATCTCCATACTCATAATGCAACAACTCATGCTCTCTTCATCTTTAATCATGGTACGTAATCGAATCTTAGTCTCTTCTCCTCCGATATTCAGCCTTCTCGTCAGGCTTTCTGTGCAAAAGGTAGTCGAACTTCCGTGATCCAGAAAAGCATATGTTTGCAACACTGTATTCGTCTTGCTGTTCCTTACCTGTACTGGTAAGATAGAAAAATTACAAGCTTCAACCCTGGCTCCAATATGAGCAGTTATTGAGGCGAGGTGATAGCATTTCTAGTATAGTCTGAAGAAGGGTTTTGGCCTGAAACGTTGCCTATTTCCTTCGCTCCATAGATGCTGCTGCACCCGCTGAGTTTCTCCAGCATTTTTGTGTACTTAGCATTTCTAGTAGTTGGATTCTCGCCCTGTTCTGTTTGTTCCGGTTCATCTTCTTCTATTTGCTCTGGTAGCTCATCATCCGTTTGTTCCAGTTCTTCTTCTTCCCAATGCTCTGGTAGCTCTTCTTCAATGTGAAGTGCTTCAGGATGATATTGATTGCACTTATAACAAATTATAGGACTCTTACAGTCTCTTACCATGTCCCTTTTTCAAACATCCAAAACAGATTCCCTTCTCTTTCAAGAAATCCATCTTGTCTTCATATTCTTTCGTCTTGAATCTATGACACCATCTTATGGTGTGACCAACTTCATCACATAACAAACAAAATACTATTTGCTTGCTAGTAGACACATTTCTTTTTCTTCCATCTGTCTTTTCCACAGCTACGGTCGTGATAGCAAAACTACTTCTCTTAGATTCAGATCTTTATTCAGTTTTGGAAAAGGTAGAACCTTTGTTAGTTGCCATCGGTTTGTAATCTTCAATATTCCCGTAGTGTGGCTCGAACATGTTCCATACTTCCCTGTCCAAGAATTCCACCAGGTCTGGTAGCCTGGCTACTTGTCTCCTTTCATCTCTAATTTTGCCTGCTTCATCTCTCCACTTTTCTCTCAGTCTTCTGGGCAATATGCTCAAGATGATTCTAGTATTACTCACAAGATTCATTTCTTCCATGTGGCCGAGATTTTTCATCGAGCTGCAACAATCTCTCAGAAATATTGCATAATCACTCAATGCCTCCCCATCTTCCGGTTTGATTCCTTTCCAAGCATGGGCCTTCTCCATGTTAGCATTAGCAATCCTGTGTTCATCACCAAAATGTTCTTCAAGTACTCTTCTCGCCTTTTTATAGCCATGGCTACCTGGCTCCTCTGACAACTTTTAACAAGTACCTTCACACTTCCACTTGTGTACTTCACCAGAAATCATCAGCGCTCCTTTTCATCCTTAACTTTCGTCTCTAATACCTCCTCTAGTGCCCTTACGAAAGTTTCATACTCCAAAGGATCTCCACCATACGTAGGAATTTCTACTGGTGGTAAAATGAGAGAGGTATTTTGTCGAGCTATGATCTCATTGAATTCAGATTGCCTATTCAACAGTGCCAATAATCCTTCCCGATAACTCTTGGCTCCACCTGTTCATAAACAGGCCTTTGTGATTCAAATTGGCTTGCTCGAGCCTGTGCACCAGGCCTTGAAAAAGCGTGGTCCGCTATTGGTTTGTCTTGAGCATCCACAGACGCTTCAATTGTAGTTGGTTTCAATCTAGCACTCATTTGCTGAGATGCAGTTTTACCCATCTTACTGGCTTCCAATGAGTTTTCAAAGCCTAGAAATCTGGTGGACCTCAATTGTGGAATTGATCCAACTGCCAATTCACTCTGAGCAGTTTTTCCTCTTGGTCTAGAGCTCATCGTCTTCGACGATCTAGAGCTGCATCTTGACCCCTCACTTTCCAGTATCTCCTTCTTTGCTTTGTGTCTAATTCCAGTTGTTCCTTACGTCGCCTCATCTCATCTTCTTGTTGCGTCATCTCATCTTCTTGTCGCCTCACGGCTTCTTGATCCCGCTCGATCTCATGTTTCTTCTTCATGGCATCCGCTTCTATTGAGAGAGCAGCTAGCTCAGCTTTAGCTCCCAATCGAGCAGAAGCCCTCGAAACCGAACTGGCTGAAGAACCAGATTTATATCGTGAACTATCTGAGCTGAAACTGCAGCCTCTGCTGCTGCTGTTAGCTTTCTTGGCCACAGACTTTGCAGGCAGTAAAGAAGGCTTGGCCTTTGCCATTCGTAGTTGGGCTACGGGGGTCTTTATCCGAGGCTCTTCATCGCTTGAAGATTCTTCGGTACTTTCAGAATTGGACTCGAAGTCCGAGCTGGTACTGGCCTTCTTGGCCGCAGGCTTCTGAGCAGCAGCAGCCGCCTTGGCCAGCGTGGGGTCAGCTTTCCTCTGTGCAGTTGCTGTGGCAGGTTTTAGGGTTGCCTCTTCATCACTACTGTCTGAGTTGTCATCTGACAAGTCACTGATTTCCATTTTACTCACTCCTGCGGCTGGTTTCTTCTCGGTCACGCCTGCTTTTCCATTCTGAACTTTGGGAGGTGGTACAGCACTGTACAAACCTTGTTGTCCTTTGATTTTCGCAGGAAACTCATCATCTGAACTGTCAGACTCTTAACTGCTTGAATTTTCATCTTCCATTCTGGCACCTTGTTGCTTCGCACTTCCAGCTACTAAGCTCGTAAGTTGTGATATAATTTCAGATAACCACATCTCTGCCTTATCCATGAAACCATTAAATATCTTCCACTTGTCTTCCCACCACTGGGTGTGTCTTCTGGCTTCTTCCTGAGACGGCTGTACATTCTGTTTCTTTGCAACCTCTTTGCAGAGGTTACATAGTTGGCTCATATTAGATTTCACCTTGATCACGTTCTGTTCTGATTCCATTAGTTTCTTCTCTGTATCAATTAATCTGTTAACCTGTAACCATAATTCATTTTACTCTCTCTCGGTTTCCCTCAAGCAGGCAGTTAGTGAAATATCTGTTTCTTTAAGTTGTCTGGGTTTTTCTTTACCACCACGTGGTTCATCTGGCTTAGCTCTTTCTTCATCTTCAAATTCCATGATTTTAAAGAGGTCTTGGCAGATTGCCAAGTCTTTAAATTAATCGAACAAAAGTCTCTGCTGGTAGCTGTGGCTCTGTTTTTTCAACATTTCTTTCAAAATCATAACATACTGATAATGTAGAGAACATCTCTCTAACTCCAGGTGCAAAAAGAATGATGCTAATTCAAATGGAATGTGCTTATCACAAACGATTCAAAACAATCCAAGGTCAGTCTGCTTTCCCCAGACAAGCTGGAGAAAACACCTTCAGGTGGCTCTGTTACAGAAGTCTTTTAAAATAAAGCTGTGATTTCAATTCAAAGAGTAATAATCGATTTGTACTCACAAATCCAGTGATACGTCTTCAGATACGTCTCGATGCTGTAGATAGACCTCCAGGCCCTTCTCTGGCCGAGATCTAGTTCCTCCTGGAACCACTTTCTTCTGGCTAAAACCTCTCCAAGATCTTAGCCTGGTCATCCTGCTTCAACTTAATCTTCTTTCCCTCTCTCTGGGACTGGTATTTAACCCCCTGCGGTAGGTATCCTTCTACTTAATGTAGCGGCAGATTTTCATATCTTTCAGGTAATTAACACCCTAGCCGCTATTTGGATGAGAATGGTTGAAGGAGGTGTCTTCTAAACGCATGCGAGCTCACTCACAGAGACCTTCAGAGCTTCTTCTCAGATATGGCTTCAAAACAGTCTTTTGATGAATAAATGCTTTATTGTTGATAGAAAACAGTAAGATACATCCAAGCTACTTCCGACTCGTTACTAAAATCTTCTTCGAACTCCAGCTTATTACTTTAGACATTAGAAAACTCCTCGTGTCTCCGTAACACTGGCAAGATCTGGCATGATCTCCTTTAGATCTCCCATGGGCCCGCATGGTAGAAGGGTTAACCTTCCCCATCGTCTCTCCAAACTAATCTGAAAACTAAACTTCTGCGTAAGCATCTAAGCTCCAAACACGCCCAAAAACACGTCATAAATCCCACCCACATAACGGGCAGTCTAAAATTTAAAGGCACATGCCATCATCAAAGACTTGCAAAACAGGCCAAATGGCCACTACAATCATAAGACATAAGATCAGAATTAGATCAATTAGCCCATCGAGTCTGCTCCATCATTTGATCAAAGCTGATCTGTTTCCTCCTCAATTGCATTCTCCTGTCTTCTCCCCATAATCTTTGACACCCTTACTAATCAAGAATCCATCAATCCCGTCTTTAAAAATAACCAATGACTTGGCTTGCACAGCTGTCTGTGGAAATGAATTCCACAGATTCACCACCTTCTAGCTAAAGAAATTCCTCCTCATTTCCATCCTGGATTTCCATCATTTCCACGAGGAGGAAATCGAGGGGACGGGGACGGGGGGGGGGGGACGGGGGGGCTGTACTCCCCATGTTTTGAGAGGTAGGGGACAATCCCTCATGTAATTTGTGAAACATGTTGCAGCAAAACAGAAGCATCCGAAGTCGAGTCGCAACCATAACGCCACAAGTCAGCCAGCTCCATGATGATAAGTCCACAGGCTCTGCGACCGGAGCCCTCGAGGTCGATTCCAGTTGGAGTCCGCAGGCTTCTAGAATCTAGCAGCCCGGGACTAGCTGCAGTTCCCAGGTCGGCTCACCTGCCCCGGGACTGGCTGTAGCGCCCAGGTCAGCTCGCTTGTCCCAGGACTGGCTGTAGCGCCCAGGTCACCGGCATGCTCCGGGACTGGTTGCAGTTCCCAGGTCGCAAAAACGAATTGAAAAAAAATACGCCTGGATGATTTCTGGTTACGGGTCGGTTTACGCCCCATGGGCCGTAGGTTGCTGACCCCTGCCCTAGATGTTAGGCATCATTGTGCCCCCCCTCCATGTTTTAAAAGCGATTTCCGCCCATGAAAGGTATGTCCTTTTATTCTGACTCTGTGCTGTCTGGTCCTAGACTCTCTCACTACTCAAAATATCCACTCTGAGTGAAAGGACATATTAAGAGACTTGATGAAGAAAGAGGCTTCAGATTTTTGGGACTTAGGGAATAGTTGAAGTCATACATCAGGGAAATTGATCCATCGGTTCAATCTTATCCATGCCGATCAAGATGCCCATCTACACTAGTCCCACCTGCCTGAGTTTGTCCCATATCCCTCTAAACCTTTCCAATCCACGTACCTGTACAAATGTCTTTCAAATGTTGTTACAGTACCTGCCTCAACTGCCTCCTCTGGCTGTTTGTTCCATGAACCACCAACCTCTGTGTGAAAAAGTTATCCCTTAGATTCCCATTACATTTTTCCCTCTCACCTTTGTCCCTTAGATTCCCATTACATTTTTCCCCTACTCTGGGTAAAAGACTGGGCATTCACCCTATCTATTGCTCTCATGATTTTATACACCTTTATAAGATCGCCCCTCAACCTCCTGTGGTCCAAATAATATTTTCTAGCCTGCCCAACCTCTTCCTGGAGATCAGCCACTCAATTCCTGGCAACATCCTCATAAATCTTCCCTACACTCTTTCCAGTTTAATAAAGTTCAAGGTTCACATTTATTTGTCACATGCACCAATTAAGATAGTTAAATGAGTTACCATGCAGCCATACAATTAAAAAGAACACAATACACAATAGAATTTAACATAAACATCCACCACAGCATTCTTCACTGTGATGGAAGGCAATAAAGTTCAGTCAGTCTTCCTCCTTTGTTCACCCGTGGTCGGGAGCCTTGACGCTCTGTAGTGCCGTTATGGACGGCCCGATGTGCAAGCCCTTTCGTCGGGATGATCGAAGCTCCGATGTTGGGACAGATCAAACACACGGCGTAGCTTGGAGTTCCCGAATCGGCCACTTCCTTACCAGAGACCGCGGCTTCAAGCTAATAACACCCTTCCTATAGCAAGGTGACCAAAGCTGAACATAATACTCCAAATGTGGCATCTCTAAAATCTTGTACAATGTACAAGGTCTGTGACAGGAAGGACTAGTTCACAGATTGTATTTAAACAGGGATGTATGGGACCATTGTCCTCGTCGGCACCGGGAATGGTTTAAACTAATTTGGTTTGGCATGACTATGTAGAATTAGAAAGTGGAAGCATGGTACAGTGATGTCTGCAGAAACAATGAGTGTTAGAAAAAATATGGATTGGATGGTATCATGGTGAATAAAGAGATATCCAAATTAGCTTTGGGGATGCATGGGGTAGAGATTCATCTTTGTTCACCTGCTCTGAACACATGATTTAGTAATACCAGAAACATTTTCTACATTACAATAATATCTACACATATTTAAATGGTTCTAATTCACTTGGAGATAATAGGAAGGGTATTACAAAATAATAATGTAATAATCATATATTATGTAATTATATTATATATGCAAATAATTATATAATAATAATAATGGTTGAAGAAGGGTCTCGACCTGATACATTACCTATCCATTTTCTTCAGAGATGCTGCCTGACGCGCTGAGTTACTCCAGCATTTTGTGCCTATCTATGGTATTATATAATGTTATTTTCTTTCTACTGATTTGGTATACTTTACTTGCAGCATTGGCCATCATTCAGATCATCATATGAACATGACCCCTGTCTTTTTAAGTCCCAGGGATAAAGATATGATGCAGTCTATTCTGCATTCTTTGTTTGATCTGGATGCACCACATTAGATGCTATTGTACTTTTTGCACTTTTCACTTAGGAAACAGGAATATGATTAAACATTTGCACCTGTTCTGCCGTCCAAAAAGATCATGGTTAAGCTTTTTATCTCCGCTCTAACTTTTGAGAAGGATGTAATATAGTGTAGAAAAATGTACAGTCATCCGCTTTGATAAGAAAATCAAAAATGGGAAGTCCTTGCCCATTCACAGCCTGAAGTCTCTGATTTTTACAGCCTTCACCACCACCAAGCTTGGTATCATGAGGAGACTTCCCTGATCCCAATCATTGATATTGTTCATGAGCAGTAGATGTAGTTTGTGAGCATTCCAGTACTGTTCCCTAAGGAACCCTACTGGTCACAGGATACCAGTCTGAAAATAACCCATTTCTCAATATTTTCCCAATTTTCGATCTATTCATCATTCCTCGATCCATGCCAGTATAATGCCTCCAATAATATGCACTTTAATTTTATTTGGTAATCTCTTCTGTAGCAATTTATTGAAGGTCTTCTGAAAATCCAAGAATAAAAAATCTACTTCCCCACCTTAACGATTTAAAAAAAATTATAATCTCAGAAAAATAACAGATTTGTCAAACATGATTTCCTTTTAAAAAACCCATGTTGATTCTGCATAATCCTTTTATTATTTTCAAAATTTTCTATTATCACTTTCTTAATAATAGAATCCAGCGAATTTGTTTAGTGATGTCTGGCTAACCAGTTATAATTCCTGTTTTCCCTCTCCCTCCTATCTTAAATAGTAGAATTGCATTTGCTATGTTCCAATTGCAAGAACCATGTTAGTTCCTGGAATTTTGGATGAACACAATTACTACCTTCTAAACACACATTCAAGTCAAGACAACAACCTCTTCCAGAATGTTAGCAAGACAAAGGAGATTGTGTTCAACTTCAGGAAGTGAAGCAACGCATTGATGGTGCTGAAGTAGAGATGGTCGAAAGCTTCAAGTTCTTAGGATATTCTTACATATCACCAGCAATTTGTCCTGAACCAGCCACATCAAAGCTAAGTAAGCACACCAATGCCTCCACTTCCTTAGAAGACTTAGGAAGTTTGGCATGTCTCCAATAACCCTCACCAATTTCTACAGATGCGCATAGAAAGCATTTTATCGGGATGCATGACAGCATGGTTTGGGAACAGCTCCATCCAAGACCACAAGAAATTGCAGAGAGTTTGAACGTAGCTCAGGCCGTCACACAAAACCACCTCCGTTCCATCAACACACTGCCTCAGCAAGGTGACCGGCATAATCAAGGATCAGTCTCACCTTTATCACTCCCTCCCTTCCGCTCTTCCATCAGGCAAGAGGCACCGTTTTGGAAACACATACCTCCAGATTCAGGGACAATTTCTTCTCAGCTGTTATCAGGCAACTGAACCATCCTCTCACCAACTAGAGAATGGCCCTGACCTCACATCTACCTCATTGGAAATGTTTGAACCATCTTTAATCACACTTTACTGGACTTTATCTTGCACTAAATGATATACCCTTTATCCTATAACTGTACGCTAGCTGGCTTGATTGTAATCATGTATAGTCTTTTTGCTGACTGGATAGTATGCAACAAAAAGCTTTTCAATATACCTCAGTACATGTGACACTAATTTACTAAACTAAAAGTCGTTATTTCCTGAGCATTTAACATATTTCAATCGCATTAATTTTTCCAATACTAATTTTTGACTAATGTTAAATAAAAATAAAGAAAAACGATCGATGATAAAATTCTGAAATAAAATCACAAAATGTTGGAAATTCTCAGCAAGTCTAGGCAGCATCTCAGGAAGAGAAATTGAGTTAAAGTTTCAGTAAGGTGGTCAGGCCCCTGGTTAATCGAACCCTCGTTCATAATGTGGTAAGAGGCACGTGACTGAGGGGCGGGGGTTAGAAAGGAAGTAGAGGGTGTGCCCTGCGGCAGCGACACGCAGTTACTCTGGGCTCAGCAACACTGCTCTTGTTTTTGATTTCCTTTTTGTTTAATAAAGCCCGTGTTTTGGACGTCGCAGTCGCATATATGGTTTCAGCAGGCCGAGGCTCAATTTCATTTTCGGCACATTACGCTGACGACAGTTTCAAGTGACGTGAGTAGAGGTAGGTGGTGCTACTACCACCAACGCTGGGGTCCTGCAGCCCACCAATGCCGTCCGTCCTGCTCGTATCTGGGAAACACTGCGGTCGGCCGCCAGTAGTGGCGTCCGCGGCTGGCCAGAAGAATCGCCTCTACGCCTGGGACCGTCATTCGGGATGGCGGTTTCTGGTTGACACGGGTGCGGAGGTCAGCGTTTTGCCCCCAGCGGAAGTCGACACTCGATCCGGTAAGCGGGGACCCACTCATACCGCAGTTAACGAGAGCTCCATCCGTACGTATGGTTTTCACACAGTCCCGCTTATTTTCGGCTCCTGCCATTTTACATGGAGTTTCACTGTGGCTGATGTGTCCCAGCCTTTGCTGGGTGCCGTTTTTTTACGGGCACAATACCTGTTGTGGGGGCAGCGTCTTGTGCATTCTGGCACTTTTGAGTCGATTTCTCTACGGCCCGCACCAGTTCCTCTGCCTCGCCTCGACCCAGTTTCTGCTGTTGACAATATATAAGCCCAGATATTGGCGGAGTTTCCTGCCATTCTGACCCCTCAGTTTCAGTTGGTCATTTCCAAACATGGGGTTTTGCATCGTTTTACTACCACCGGACCGCCACTTCACGCTCATGCATGCTGGTTGCCTCCTGACAAGCTTCGCAATACCAAGGATGAGTTCCGCCAGATGGAGGAGATGGGGATTGTGCGTCGTTCTGATAGCCCGTGGGCCTCTCCACTGCACATGGTTCCTAAGGCGAATGGGGACTTGTGGGGATTATCGCTGTTTAAAAGATGTCATGGTGGCTGATCGATATCCTGTTCCGAATATCCAGGACTTCACGGCCCATTTAAATGGGGCCAATTTTTTTCCGAAGATCGACCTGGTGAGGGGCCATCATCAAATTCCAGTTCATCCGGCCGATATTCCCAAAACTGCTATCATTACACCTTTTGGGCTTTTTGAGTTCATCCCCATGCCTTTCGGTCTCAAGAACGCCACGCAGGCTTTCCAGTGCCTCATGGACATGGTGGGTCGTGGTTGCGATTTTTTGTTTATTTATTTAAACAATATCCTCGTAGCCAGTCGCTCTCGCCAGGAGCACTGTGCCCACCTCCGTGTGCTCTGTCAGCATCTCAGTGAATATCGACTGGCCGTCAACCTCGCAAAGCGTCAGTTTGGTCTGTTCCATCACTTTTCTGGGGCATCATGTGACACCACAGGGGGTGGTGCCTCTTCCGAGTAAGGTTGAGGCCATTCAGCAGTTTCCTCAACCATCCACGGTGCGTGGACTGCAGGAGTTTGTCTGGATGGTCAATTTTTATCAATGTTTCGTGCCCACTGCTGCTCGGATTATGCGGTCATTGTTTAACTTCCTGTCCAGCAAGCGGCGTGACCTGGTATGGGATGATGAGGCCACGGCTACGTTTGAGGGCGCGAAGGAGGCGCTGGCGAAGGTGATGATGTTGGTCCATCTGCGAGCTGATGCTCCGATTGCCCTGACGTTTGACGCTTCTGACACTTCTGTTGGGAGCGTACTTGAGCAACTGAATGATGGACGCTGGCAGCCTCTCACTTTTTCAGTCGGCACCTGAGGAAGTTGAACGGAAGTACAGTGCGTCTGATTGGGAGCTCCTTGCACTTTACTGGGCGTTCGCCATTTCTGGTATTTTCTTGAGGGCAGGGACTTTACCGCTTTCTCGGATCACAAGCCTCTAACCTTCGCTTTCGCAAAGATCTCGGATCCCTGGTCAGCACGGCAGCAGCGCCATTTGGCTTACATTTCGGAACACACGACTTGCGTCCGGCACATTGCAGGGAAGAGCAACCTCGTTGCGGATGAGTTGTCCCGCACTGACTTCCATGCCGTCCATGAGGTGGCTCCGGGTATTGATTATACTGCCCTGGCGGCAGCACAGCGTGACGATGATCAGGTGCTCGCCTACTGCACTGCTATTTCTGGTTTGGTGTTGGCGGATGTGTGTTTTGGTCCTGCTGGTGCCACGGTCCTCTGTGATGTGTCAACTGGACAGCCGAAACCCATCCTTCCTGCAGCTTAGCATTGCCGGGTATTCGATCTTGTTTATGGTTTGGCTCATCCATCCGTCCAGGCGACGATTGCATTGGTGGCGGCCAAGTTTATGTGGCATGGTCTGTGTAAGCAGGTTGGTCACTGGGCCAGAACATGTATCTCCTGTCAGACGTCTAATATCCAGAGTCATGTCAGGGTGCCCGTGCAGGGTTTTGCTCTGCCCCAGCACCCTTTTGACCATATCCATGTTGATATTGTGGGTCCATTAACCCCGTCTAGAGGGGTTACTCGTCTGTTTACTATCGTTGATCGCTTCACTCGATAGCCAGAGGCTGTTCCGATTGCTGATACCTCATCCGGTACATGCGCTCATCTCCTCGCCGCCCATTGGATCGCTCGTTTTGGTGTGCCGGTGGACATTTAATCTGACAGTGGTGCACAGTTCACCTCTGAGTTGTGGTCTGCCATGGCCCGGCTGTTGGGGACTCAGTTGCATCACACCACGGCCTACCAGCAGCAATCCAACGGGTTCGTCGAGCGTTTCCAACGCCATCTCAAGGATGCTTTGAAAGCACGGCTCACAGGTCCGGATTGGGTCGATGAGTTACCGTGGGTGTTGTTGGGAATTTGTACTGCCCCCAAGGAGGATCTTGCTACGTCCTCTGCTGAATTAGTGTATGGTACACCGCTTACGGTTCCTGGTGATTTCATTCCGGCTGCGCGGGAGCAGCAGCAGTCGCCCTCCTCTCTGCTGTTGAGTCTTCGGGAGCAGGTGGGCATACTTTCTCAAGATGCTTATTGTACACTGTTGCAACGCCTGTATGTAGGTCCATTCCGGATGTTGCAGCACGGCATTTCGACTTTTGTGTTGGATGTGGGTGGAAAGCCTGAGATTGTATCGGTGGCGTGTCTTAAGCTGGCTCATGTGGACATTCACCAGCCGGTGCAGGTGGCTCAGCCTCGCCATCAGGGGCGTCCGCCATCTCAGCCCCTGTCGCCCGTGCTGTGGGGTGTCCGAATGTGGATCTTGTGGTTACGAGATCAGGCCGTTGCATTCGTCCACCTTTTCGTGTTTGTTCCTCCGGTTCTGGGAGGGGGGGGGGGGGGAGGGGGTGGTGTGGCGCCATTTGGTAGTCGGGCCACTGATTAATCGAACCCTCATTCATCATGTGGTAAGAGGCACGTGACTGAGGGGCGGGGGTTAGAAAGGAAGTAGAGAGTGTGCCCTGCTGCAGCGACACACAATTACTCTGGGCTCAGCAACACTGCTCTTGTTTTTGATTTATTTTTTGTTTAATAAAGCTTGCCCTTGAGTTCACAATGTCTGATTCCTTTATCGCGCTTTAACATCTTGTTTTAAGTGAGAGGGAAGAGTGGAAAAAAACAAAGCATTTAGCTATGAAATGTGCACAACAAAATAATCCAGATGATAGTGCTTTCAAATCCATCTAATTAATAGATGAATAAGGAAAAAGAGAAATAAGCTTGCTGGAATGAAGAAGAGACCAGTTGTTGGAAAGCGACAACAACAAAATTGAAGGATGTACTGAGTAATCAGTGTCCGTAGATTGAATAAATGTTACAGATTTTATCAACATTCCCTGATCATGCCTCAGCATGCTAATCAATTACCTGCCGTAATGCATGACTGAATTATAATCGTATGGCATTCCCAGGTTATTGGTGTTCATTTTGATAAAATTGTATCTTGCTTCTGTAAAATGAAACAGAAAGAAATAACTAAAATAAACTTTTTTGCTCTTGTCAATTTAATATACTGATTTACATACTTAATTTCCAGGCAAGCCGTTTAACTCACTGATAGTAATGTTAAATGTGGCTATCAATCCAGACAATGCTTGTCCATTATACTTTGGAGCTGTTATCCTTTCCATTAAATGAGATATATAACGCTGAAGTTGAATTTCATCCTCTCCACTTTAAACTGAGTAATGAATTCTCAGTTTTTGCCATTTTTAGAGTGCAGAGATATATCTTATTTCAAATTATAATGCTACTTATGCTTATTTAAAACTGTTTGATTGACCTAGTAAGCATATTCCGTTTATCAGTCTGATAAGGTATTTCCATTTCCCTCCAACATAGAATCATAGAGTGATAAAGTGTGGAAACAGGCCCTTCGGCCCAACATGTCCCAGCTACACTAGTCCCACCTGCCCGTGTTTGGTCCATATCCCTCCAAACCTGCCCGATCCATGTACCTGTCTAACTGTTTCTTAAATGTTGGGATAGTCCCAGCCTCAACTACCTCCTCTAGCAGCTTGTTCCATACACTCACCACCCTTTGTGTGAAAACATTTTTTAATTTTTATTTTTTATTTAATTAGAAGTTTTGTACATTACAGTAATCTCCAATAAACGTAAGTTTATACTTTTCTTATGTTTATTGGATAGAAAGAGTTAGTAAAGATAGTAAGTGAGTGATTGAAAGAGTGGTCCAGGAACACCCATATGGACCTAAACCACAAGAAATAGTTTTAAAAAAAAAGAAAAAAAAGGAGGAAAAAGAAAAAAGAAAAAATAAGATAAGATAGGACAATATGAAAGGGATGTACCTACTTCATATCTTTACTCACCCCTCGCCAGGTCCCGAAACCATTTATTATCAACATTTTGTTGCACCCTGTTTGTAATAAGTCGATAAATGGAGACCAAATCTTTTGGAATTGGTCTGGTTTACCTGCTAAGAGGAATCTCATATCTTCTGGGTGTAACAATTCCGACATACTAGAAATCCACATTTTTGTCGTTGGCGTGGGAGCGTTTTTCCAAAATTTCAGTATAAGTTTTTTTGCCGTTATTAAGCCATAATTAAGAAAACTCCTTTGAAACGAAGTCAGCTCCAAACTTGCTTCTATTGTTCCAAAAATAATCAGTTCTGCATTCGGTTTCAGTTTTATTTTAAATAATTTCATGAAAATTTCAAAAATTTAATTCCAAAATTTTTGGGTTTTTATACAAAAAATGGAAGAATGTGCTATAGTTGCTTCTTGGGTTAGGCATTTATCACAGATAGAAGAGGTATTTGGGTAAAATTTACTTAATTTAGCTTTCGAATAGTATAATCTATGTAAAATTTTAAATTGAATTAGAGTATGTCTTACGTTAATCGAGCATTTATGCACATATAACAGGTGTTTATCCCAACTCTCTTTCGAGATTTTTATAGCTAGTTCTTGTTCCCAGTCTCTACTAATCCTATCAGATGATGGAATTTCTATGTTTAGAATGGAATTATACAGGTATGATATTAAATTAGCTGATTCCGCTTTTATATTCATTATCTCATCTAATAGGTCTGGAGACATATTTTGATATTCTCGTGTATATTTTTTCAAATAGTCACGTATTTGAAAATATTTAAAATATTGATTACTACTCAAGTTGTATTTAAGTTGTAGTTGGTGAAATGTTAAAAAACTTCCATTATCATACATATCTCCAAACGTTTTAATTCCTAATCTATCCCAATTTGTAAAGGATTTATCTAACATAGAAGGTTTAAACGAAGGGTTATTCATTATAGGTGAGAGAAGTGATAGATGTCTTAATTTTAAAGTTAATTTTATTTGTTTCCAAATTCTAATTGTACTATGAATAATTGGGTTTTTACTGTATATTATATTCTTCATTTTTGTTGGTGAGAGAAGGATCGCTCCTATGTTAAAAGGGGAACAATCCTCTCTCTCCATTACTATCCAATCCACCTGCTGGGCCGAATTGTCCAACAGGTGAATCATATTTTTGACATTTGTGGCCCAGTAATAATATAAAAAATTAGGGAGTGATAATCCGCCAGATTCTTTAGGTTTACACAAATGTTTTCTTTGGATTCTGTGGGATTTATAGTCCCATATAAAGTTTGTAATATCAGCATCCAATTAAAAAAAAAAAAATGTTGGTAAATATATCGGTATTGACTGGAATAGATATAAAATTTGTGGTAAAAAGATCATTTTTATAGCATTTATTCGGCCTATAAGAGACATCGGGAGCGTTTTCCAGAATTTAATCAGTACGTTTAGTTTATTGAGTAAGGGCATATAGTTTGCATTAAATAAAGATTTATATTTTCTAGTAATTTCAATTCCCAAATATTTAAATTTTTCTGAAGCGATTTTAAAAGGGAATTTTAACAGGTGTGTTGGGTCTTGAGGTTTAATCGTCATAATTTCACTTTTATTCCAATTTATTCTATATCCTGAAAAGGATCCAAATTCCTCTATTAAATTTAATATATTTGGTATACTGATTTGTGATATATAGTAGTACATCATCTGCATATAATGATATCTTATTATTTGAGTATTTTGTATTATAACCATGGATGTTTGATGTATTCTAATACTTTCCGCTAACGGTTCTATTACAAGAGCAAATAGCAGAGGTGATAATGAAAATCCCTGTCTATTTCCCCTTGATAATTGAAATTTCGGGGACAAAATATTAATAGTTAATATTCTGGCAATAGGCCTATCATATAATAATTTTACCCTCATAGAATCATAGTGATAAAGTGTGGAAACAGGCCCTTCGGCCCAACATGTCCCAGCTACAGTAGTCCCACCTGCCCGTGTTTGGTCCATATCCCTTTAAACCTGCCCGATCCATGTACCTGTCTAACTGTTTCTTAAATGTTGGGATAGTCCCAGCCTCAACTACCTCCTCTGGCAGCTTGTTCCATACACTCACCACCCTTTGTGTGAATACATTACCCCTCAGATTCCAAATAAATCTTTTCTCCCTTTACCTTAAACCTATGTCCTCTGGTCCTCGATTCCCCTACTCTGGTCAAGAGACTGCATCTACCCGATCTATCCCTTTCATGATTTTATACACCTCAATAAGATCACCCCTCATCCTCCTGCGCTCCAAGGAATAGTGTCCCAGCCTATTCAACCTCTTGCTATAGCTCAGACCCTCTAGCCCTGTCAACATCTTTGTAAATCTTCTTTGTACCCCTTCCAGCTTGACAACATCTTTTGTATAACATGGTGCCCAGAACTGAACACAATACTCTAAATGTGGCCTCACCAACATATTATACAACTGCAACACGACCTCCCAACTTCTATACTCACTTTTGTTTTTTGCTCAGTATTCTAGCATCTGCAGTCTCTTATGTCTGGATTTGGTCAAATACAACATGCCTTATCAACTTGATATAGATCATTTGACGAAGGTAGAGACGTTGATGAGGAAAATACGGTTGATGTGTCATATGTAGACTTGCAAAAGATAGTTGACAAACTTATGTGTCATCAAAATTGAAGCCCTTGGAATATCAGAGATTATGGCAACATGGAAGCAAAATTGGCTCAGAAACACAGAAACTGAGTGACGATGAAAGGTTGGTTTTCCAACTAGAAGAATGTACACAGTGGGGTTTGAAACGAGAATCATTGCTTTATTTTATAATAATAATTAGGATTTGAATGTGCAGGACACAATTTGCAAATCTGTAAATGACATAGTTTGGAGGTGTTGTGAATTATAGTAATACTTTTATAGATAGACGTCTGGAATGAACCAAAGAAATTTAGTGTCAAGAGACAAGACTGTTTACTTGTCATATGCACCGTGACCAAATTTATGATATTCTTACTTGCAATAGCTTTACAGGCAAATTAAATGCAATAATTTGCCTGTAATTGCAACAATTCCTTGAAAATGGCATCACAGGTAGATAGGATGGTCAAGAAGGTTTTCGGATCATTGGTCTTCATCATTAAGAGTATTAAGTATAGAAATGGGAGGTCATGTTACAGTTGTACAAGGCATCGGGGAAGCCACATTTAGAGTATTGTGTTCAGTTTTAGTCACCCTGTTGTAGGAAATACATTGGTAAGCTGGAAAGGTTTCGCCGGATATGGGCAAAACGTAGGCAGGTGGGACTAGTGTAGATGGGGCATGATGTTTGGCTTCGGGAAGTTGGGCCGAAGGGCCTGTTTCCACACTGTATGACCCTAAATAAATATTTTTATATTAAAGGCAGAGAAGTGGGAAGTGTTAGATTTGGGTAGAGAGAATAAAAGGTTGCAATACTAGTTAGAGGACACAGAACAAGATAAATGTTCACATAATACCCATTAAGCCACTATTGCAGAATTGTGTCAAGTTCTGTGTGCCACACTTAAGGATGGGTATAAAACCATTAAGAAGATTGCAGATGAGATTCAAGGGATGAGGAATCTTAATTATGTGGAAAGACTGGAGAAGCTCAGTGGTACTTTTTTAAGCAATGGCAAAAATGTTAAAATTAACATATGGGGAAAACAAATCAGAAATACACTGCCAAAGGTAGCTGTGGAGGGTGGTTCAACTGAATCGCTTAGAATGGAGATTCATCATCAGAAATTAAAGAATTTGTATGGCTATGGGTAAAGGGCAGAGATATGGGACTGGCTATATTGCTCTCCAACATAATATGAATTTGATAAAGTGAATGGCTTCCTTTAGTGGTGTAACTGATCTATTTATACCACGATTAGATCCCCTTGCAACCCCAATTAAAATAAATTACTGATCTAAAGTAAGGTAACATGATAGCATCAAGCATATAAATCACTATCAATACTTTATAGGGAGGGGGAAAGTATATTATGCCGAAGGAAAACTAGTGCAATGCTGGAAATCTGAATTAAAATAGAAAATGGTAAAAAAAACTCAGTAGGTCAAGCCACATTCATACAGAGACAAACAGAATAGTAAGATTAAACGAGAACTTACCAGTTTGAAGTTTGATCATTATTTTATGAGGAGTTACGTTGGTGATTACGTGAAGAAGACCCGTCAGGGCGCATGCGCGTCAATCTTCAAAGCAGCGGTATAAAATCACAGATAACACAATATTTGAAGTAACATATTAAGATGAGCAACATGAGAACTACCATATGACCTTTTTTATGAGAGAGGGTTGGGGGTTGGCGGGCACATAATCACCAACGTAATTCCTCATAAAATAACGATCAAACTTCAAACTGGTAAGTTCTCGTTTAATCTTACTATTTTACTTCGGAGTCACCTTAGTGATTCCGTGAAGAGTTCAAAGCTCTGTGATTTTATGCCGCAGATCGAAATCCTGGCTTCTCCCTGCATTGATTGACTTTCGATGAGAAACAATCAATAATGCGTTAAACATGAAATTTTAATATCATGCAATAACAATTGATTTGAATAATCAAAACAAACAGTAACCCCTCTATCCCAGGGGAACCTAAACAGGACTTAATACTGAATTTGCAAACAGCCTTTCGCTGATAGGCAATCGGCCGATGGTAATTTAAAAAAAACCCAATTCATTTGATCACCCGGCACCTGTAAAAATATGGCCGCTGTGAACATCCATCGCCCTAGCCGACGTTGCTGCTGCACTAGTGGAAAAGGATATATACATTTCAGTGTTAATACCTGCCTGAATCAACATTTGCTTTAAACCACCTTGAGATAGTCTGCACTGACATTCTCCTGTGTGGTTACATGTAACTGATAAACAATGCTGTTTCCACATTTCTTAAGGTCTTTGTAGCTTCAATATAATGAAAATAAATGTGCCATTACACATAAACATGGATCAGTAGGTTATGCTGAAACACAATTTTAACAAACCTGTGACACCTGGCCTGCTCTGTTTGAGCAGGACGCAAATATATAACATAACATTCTCTTCAGCAACTTCCATCCTGTCTAGCAGAAGCTTTTGCAAACTCTGCACTTGCTATGCTGAACCAATGCCATGAGCATAACCACTTTCATGATTAGTTTGGCAAATTCAGAGACATGACAGGAACCTACTGTCGAAGCATCTTGAGGACCACACTTACATCCCAGATCGTCATATACCTGGGTTTAGGAGGTTTAGAGTTGAAATTCCTTTCATCAATCCAGCTATGATATGATGAAACCCAGTAGGATCTTTCCTGACCCCATCAAAACCATACGAGGACAAAGCACTTAAAGCTGTATTAATGGTGCTATAACTGAGCCTCTCATCATCGTAGAGTGTCAACAGGAACTCTTAAATATCGACAATACCTGCAGTACTATAGTCAATATTATTTTGTACACAATATTGCTCCCATTTTTTTTTTTTTACATAAGTAATATACCCCTTTTGAGTACTCTTTCTCCAAGCTACAGTGAGCATGTCCACCGTTCACCCAGTCAATCCTTGCTCCAGGTATGGCCTTCTTAAAACCTGCAAATTAACAAGTCAATACGATACATAACAGATGACTTTCCCGTGTTAGCGGATGCTCCAGTCAATTCCTACGCTTGGGAACCACCAAAAAGAGGTTGGATCCCTAACTGTAACATCAAAGGGAACCATGCTTGATTCGGCCAATTAGGTATTACAAGCACCCCCAAAGCGGCATCCTGCTTGATTTCTTGCAGACTCCGACCTATTAGGCAAAATGGTATGAAAATATATAAAACATACCACTCCAATGTAACGTCAAAGTATCAATTGCAACTGCCACCTGGTCTGGTTCCCATTAAACCTATTTAGGGTGCTGATGGTTGAACCTTGATGCAAAACAAATCAATATCTGGCATTCATATACAAGTACTATATTATTGAACACCTCCTGGTTCAACATCCAATCTATGTTGTCATGGAACTTTCGTGACTTGGCGTCTGCTACTATGTAGAATCTACCTGGTAAATAGCTGAAATATATTTTACCATGCACCAGGCCCAAATGTGATTAGCCAATCTGTCACAAAATACCGACTTGATTTCACCGATGTGATTAATATATATGCCACTTTTATTGTCAATCTGAAACTGAACATGCAGATTACATTTGTTAGAGCAATAAGCCTCTTAATAGTTAATTGCCCATGTCTGCAGAAGCGATGCCTCTTGCTCAGTCCATCTGCCTCCACAGCTGAAACTCGTATCCGTGACACCTCACCCGAGTGCACTGACATTCATCTGCAAAATCATGGAAGGCTGGTCAAGCATTACTTGCTATAACTTCTGGACACATGGTTAATCCACCATTGCAAATCAGAAATAGCCTTTACTGATAACTGCATAGGTCTATTATAATGACCCGAATGTATCCTTAATGCCTCAATTAGCTTGATACACCTGTCAATTAGCTCTACCCTTTTTTCCCTGGGCAGAGTCACTTAATTGAATCAATTGTGACCCAAATAGTCAGGTGTTAATTTGGATTCCTCTGGATGTATAATGCCCAATCTTTGAAAATTGGATTTAACAACTATCACCTGTTACTTCAGCTGTTATCTTGGATACCCCTGTAAACAAGATATCATCGAGTTAAGCCATAAGCACCTGACCCTGGCCTCTCAGCATGCCTATTATAGGTTTTAACAATTTTGTTGCCATAGTTGTTCCATCCAGGTGAATTTCAAATATCCTGCAAATTAACAGACATTGAGTAATGCGCATCTTTAAGCTCTAGAATCGCCATATAGCATCCTCTTGCCCAGTTGCTTGGCAGTGACAATTCCATCTTACGATGTCTATACTACATCCCCCATCCTTTTTTGGCCTGGGAAAATATTAGACACAAATTGATGGGTTGGTGAACCAACTTTATAATTACACCTTTATCACATAAGCTTGCAAGCACAGTCTGAACATCCATCTGTTCTGTTAATGAAAACTGAATAGTTCTACCAAGAACATGCTGAATGTGTAAATCACAATTTGGATTGAAATCCATTCGAAACCTTTGAATAACACTCTATAAACAGAGCGAAGGTAATTTGCTTCAATCCCAGAAACAGATGTAATGTACCCCAGATGTTAGTTGTGTCACATTTGATATGTGCACCTGAGAACCAGGCCCACCTACCTCCTTGGTACCTGGTGGATGTTTGACCATGTTCCCGCTTCGTTTGTAGGGGTACTTTCTTTTTTGGAAACTTGCCGACTGCCGGTGTCTTGATCAAGCCCACCGTCTTTGCCTCGTCACCCATGTCCTTGACACTCTTGGCGGGGTCCTCTCCGAAGAGTTGGTTTGCCGGCTGTATGCTGCTAGGCTGGAAAAATACTGCAATCTTGGTATGAATGGTGGGCCGAATGGCACTTTCCCTGAGACAATTTATCTCAAAAATGGGTGCTACAAAGCAACCCTAGTACCTATTGATGCGTCTCCGACACATGCGCTCCATCCACCGTTCTCGCGAACACCGTGATTCCTGAGCCAAGTAATTTCAGGATTCTCTGCAGCTTCATCTCCTGGGCACTGCACGTCCACGCCCGTCTGGCTCCATATCACCCGGTTCACTGCTGGCACCTTCAGCAACTCGCAGTTACCCCGTCTCTTGGTTGATTCCAGACTCTGACTGGACAGTGAATCGTACTGCCAGAGATAGGAACTCTGACAACGGCCGTCTTCGCTTTCCCAGTGGCACTCCATACTCTGACGGGACAGCGAATCGTGCTGCCAGAGAATGGACCTCTGACAACGGCCGTTCTTCGCTATTTCCAAGTCTCCGTCAGAGTCGGGGTCAGAACTTAGCTGACCCTCTGCACTCACCTCATGCATGAGGGTGCTTTAAGCACCCCTCTACCAGGTGCTGCTGGCGTGGCCTTTCTGCAGCCTACCACCCACACGACTCCTCCCCGGAGTGTGCGTTTGTGGAGCAACCTCTGGATGAGGTGCTCCATTTGGGAGAACCGTTTTACAACGTCTCCAGCCCCGTACAGGCTTGTTATGGCCCGACTCAGTTGAGTCCCAGGGCCTCCCAGAGTTCCCCGTGCCTTACGCCCGACAGGCGTTGGCTTTGGTGCTTTTTAGCACTGAGTCTGAAGTCGCCCCGCTCCCGGTCGGCGACTGTGCAGGGGTACGAGGCTGCCGCTGACAGACCGCATTCCCGCGGCTCTCCTATGCTTTACCTGCGGCTGCCCTCCCCCTGCTCGTCTTCATCATGGTGCTGCCTGTAATAAAAAAACATAGAGCACCACAAAACATTCCCTCCAGCTAAGCTTCCCACTTAGCTGGAGCTTTAAAACTATAAAAGTACTTTAAAAATACTTACTACAGGAGGAGCTCTGTCCTCCCCTGCTCGCCTTCACCATGGTGCTGCCTGTGACAAAACACAGAGCACAGCACCACAGTAAAGGAACTTATTTACTCCAGCCAAGTTTCAGACTTAGCTGGAGCTTTAAAACTCTTTAAAATACTCTAAAAGTACTTACCACGGGAGGAGCTCTGTCCTCCCGCTGTCCGTGCGCCAATGCGACCGACGTAATGACGCGCATGCACCCTGACGGGTCTTCTTCACGGAATCACTAAGGTGACTCCGAAGTAAAATTAATGTTTTATGTCACAAATTTTACATTAGATGATTTTTCTGTAGGTTTGGATGAAAGTTGTTTTTGTTACTCCTGCTTCTTGATATACTGAGTATTTCCAGCATTTTCTATTACATTAGAAACACATATTAAGGTTGATTATTGGTGACAAAGCTTATTCTCTGCTACCAGGTATAGTACAAATACATATGATAAAGTATTATTCTTTAATTCAATTTTCAGGACATCACTGCAAGCCAAGCATTTGTTGATTGATTGAATTGAAAAATACAGCATGGAAACACGCCCTTTGGCTCACCAACCATCGATCATCCATTCACTCTATGTGTAAGAAAGGACTGCAGATGCTGCTTTAAAACAAAAAGGTAGACGCAAAATACTGCAGTAAATGCAGCATCTCTGGAGAGATGGAATTCGTGACTTTTCGGGTCACTCTCGTTCTGTTATTCTACTTACGCATCCACTCCCTACACATTATGGGTAATTTGCAGAGGTCAAATAATCTACAAGCCCACATGTCTTTTGATTATGTGAGGAAACCAGAATACCTGGAGGAAACCCACATGGTTACAGTAAAATGTGCAAACTTCACACAGAAAACAACTGAGGTCAGGATTGAACCTGGATCTCTGGCACTGTGAGGCAGTAGCTCTACCAGCTGTCCATTTGTTGCTCATTTCTAAGTGCCCTTGAGAAGTGAGCTGTGTTCTTGAATTACTGCCGTCCTTCTGATGAATATATTCCCAAAATTCCTTTGGACATGGTGTTCTATGAATTAGACTCTGCCATTACAAGGGAACAACAATATAGTTCCTCGTTGGGATTGTGTGCGATGTGGAGGATTTCTATGAACTTGTTGACCTTGTTCTTCCAGGTCGTCGAAGTTATGTATTTGGAGGTGTTTTGGGTTAGCTTTGAACAAGTAACTACAGAAACTGTTTTAGATAGTACACAGAGAGCTATTATGTGCCTATGGTGATGGGAATTGATTTTTAGGGTGGTGGATGCCATGTAGAGAGACAGCTTTGTATCGACACTGTCAAGCTCCTTGAAATTTGTTGTAGCTGGATTCATCCAGGCAAATGGAGGCTACTCCATTATGTGTGTCTTGTAGATGGAGAAAGCCTTTGCGATGTCAGGAGTTAATCACTAAAGGACCATTGCTGCAGTAATGGTATTTACACAACTACTCCAGTTGAGTTTCTTGGTAATGGTCATTCCCCAGGATATTGATAGTAGGCGACTCAACAATAGCAACACCATTGAATGTTGAGAAGATGCTTAGATGCTCTCTTGCTGGAGGTGGGCATTCTGTGCCGTGAATATTACTTGCCACTTGTCCTTGGATGAATGTTGTTGAGAGTTGGCTCCACACAGACATGGACAGCTTCAATAGCCAAAGATTTGGATGGAACATAATGAAATCATCAAGGATCTCCACTTCTGACCTTATAAAGGTCATGATTAACGAAAACAGCTGTGGGAGACAATACTAGAACTGACTGCGGAACTCCTGCAGTCCTGGGGCAAGAATGATTGACCACCAATAAATGTATTCATCTTCCTTTGTGCAGGGTATAGCTCCAATTATTGGAGTGTTTTCCCCTTGATGCCATTCCGTTTGGTTTTACAAAGTGTTACATCAAATCAACGATCCCCTTGAGGTCATGGTTTATCCCATAAAAAGGGATTATATTGATTCAAGGCAAACTGGAGTTAAAAGGCTTGTTAAAGTACAGTTCATTGGCGCAGATCTGATCACCATGGCAAATTATAGAATAATGTTTAAGATAAGGTCATCTTAAAATTTAATTGTGTAGCCACTCAAAACACCAAAAAATGCAAGGCCAATCAATCTCGGGCACGTGCTTGAAAAAAACGTTATTATTGACATGTAAGTAACAGTTCAAAATTAAAAGGTCTTAAAATTCAGTGTTTTTGAAGGAAGATCAATCTGACCAATCCTTTTTCTTCATTAATCCTTTCAGATCAAAATGGATTCAGAGGTATCTGGTATTGGTTTATTTGTCATGTTTACAAGATACAGTGAAAACATTGTTTTGCATGTTATCCAGTCAAATCATATCATACATGAGCACAATCAACACATACATGAATGCAACATGTAGTAAGGAGAAAATGAACCAGTATTGCAGTTACAAGGAAAGTGCAGTTAAAGAAAAAAGTGCAAGGGCCACAATGAGATAGGATGGGAAATTGGGATTACATCCTTAGTTTATGAGAGGTCTATTCCATAGTCTTATGGGCCTGTCCTACTTAGGTGATTTTTGGGCGACTGCAGGAGACTATGCAGTCGCCACATGGTCGGCACATGTTCGCGGGTGGTTGCCGGGGAGTCGCCTTCATGGTTGTGAGGAGTTCCCGCATTCTGGGAACTAGTCGCGGCCTCATTATATTCCCCGCAAATTTTTCAACATGTTGAAAAATTTGCAGCGACCAGAATGAAGCCGTCATGGAGAGTAGCGAGAATTCTCGTGCCGTAGGTGGGCCGTCGGGAGGTCCTAGTGGGTTGCCAGGAGGTCGAAAGTTCTCGTCGGTTCTTGTAGGTTTTAGCCGGTGCTGACCGGTGAATTTCATTGGCTCATTGGGAAAAAAAACATAAGCAGTAGTTTTCAGAACCAAGGATAACCGATCGGTAATGTTAAATATCCGCCGAGCTTCACAGCCGTGCATCTCTGGCTTCGTAACGGTTGTCTCCACTCCTTCTCCCCCCTTCTCCCCTCCCTCTCCCCGCTCTTTTAAAGGACTACCGCATAAACTGTGCTTAGCCATCTTAATGACAGTGCCAACCTTCCTGTTCATCGCTGTGTGTGTCTGTGTGGGGGAGCCGTCGAGTATGGCTGCCCTGCCTGCACGTGTTTGTCCTTTCACCCTTTTTTAATTTTTAATGTGTTAAAAGTTTTTGTTTTGGAGGTCTTGTTTTTTGTGTGGGGGGGTGGGAAACTGTATTTCTCAGTCCCTACCTGGTCGGCTTTCCTCCGAGCCACATCTTCGCCCCTTCCTCGCGGCCTACCAACGGGACTGGAGTGGCCGGAGGTCCTGCCGGAACCGGCCAGAACCTCAGCTTCGGCGGTGGCACAGCGCTGAAGCACCATCGTGGAGCGGACGATGCCTTACCCGGGTCGCCGTGTGGTAAGCTCCGGAGTGCTGTGACCGCCGACTCCAACATCGCGGAGCTGTCGTTGCGGAGCGTCCAGCGGGCGGCGCTGACTTTTAAACACCGCGGAGCCTGGGATCTCTCCCCGAGATCGCCAGTGTCGGAGCTCCGACCAGCATGGACTGTGGACTTCGGGAGCAGCGGTCTCTGGTAGGAAGCGGCCGTTCCAGACACTCCAAGCTGCTGAGAGTGTTCTTCCGACGCCGGAGCCCCATCATCCGGCGAGAGGGCCTGAAACATCAGGCCGCCGTCGCGGCAACTGCGGAGGTCTCAATAGGCCCGAACATGGGTGAACAAGAGGAAGAGGACTGGACTTTGTTGCCTTCCCTCACAGTGGGAACCATTGTGGGGGGATGTTTTTATGTTCAATGTTAAATTCTTTAATGTTGTGTTTTATTTCTATTGGTGTGCTGCAAATGGCAACTCAAATTTCACTACACCAATTGGTGTATGTGACAATAAATGTCCTTTGTCACCTTGGATTTGCACCGTGTGAATTTCACTCAGACAGCGCTCTCCCCGCTTGCCCTGTCCCCCGCCTGCATAACAGGCTGGTGAAGGAAGCAATGTGTGTGTGTGTGCGTTCCACTCTGACTGTCGCCATTCCAGTTGCCGGTTTTTCAGGCGACTGCCGGCAACTTGACAATCGCCTGAAAAATCACCTAAGTGGGACAGGCTCATAATAATAGCAGGGAAGATGCTGGCCATTTGTGCTTTCAAGCTTTTATATCTTCTGCCCAATGGGAGAAGGGAGAAGAGGAAATGAGCAGGGTGCAGGTCATCCTTAATTATGTTGGCTGCTTTCCCAAGGGAGCATGAGTATAGATGGAGTTGATGGGGGAGGTGTGATGTCCTGGGCCGAAACGTTGCCTATTTCCTTTGCTCCATAGATGCTGCTGCACCCGCTGAGTTTCTCCAGCATTTTTGTGTACCTAGGATCCTTTCTACGGTGTATCTGTAGATAATGGTAAGACTCAGTGGAGACATTGGATGACGAAGGAAATTGAGGCTTTGGTCAAGAGTAAGGAGGAGGCATTGGACAGGTACAGGCAGCTGGGATCATGTTAGTCCTGGGGGAGTTTCGGGAACTAAGAAGCAAACTAGAAAAGGAAATCAGAAGTGACAAAAAGGGGATATTATATTAATACTTAAAAAAGATAAAAATATAGAAGAACCAGGATTATATAGAGCTATTGCTTTGTTAAAGACGGATCAAAAAATAATAGCGAAAACACTAGCCAGTAGACTAAGCAGGTATGTTAGTAGACTAATAAATGAGGATCAAACAGGATTTATACCTAAGAGACATTCATTCAATAATTTGAGACGTTTGCTTAACATAATGCACTCACATAAATCTCATGACCAAGAGTTATCTATCATCTCACTGGACGCAGAAAAAGCGTTTGATCAAGTAGAATGGGACTATATGATTAAAGTATTGCAAAAATTCCAATTGGGAGAGAACTTCATTGCATGGATAAAACTATTATATAACAAACCTATGGCTAGAATACTAACTAATAATATATTATCCTCGAAATTTGAACTATCAAGGGGCAATAGACAAGGATGTTCATTATTACCGCTGTTATTTGCTTTGGTAATTGAACCCCTTGCTGAAAAAATAAGAACACACCTGGATATTTACGGTTATAATACAAAATATTCAAATAACAAAATATCCCTATATGCCGATGATGTACTACTGTACATCACAAAACCACAAATTAGTATACCAAATATATTAAATTTAATTGAGGACTTTGGATCCTTCTCAGGATATAGAATAAATTGGAACAAAAGTGAAATTATGTCGATAAAACCAAAAGACTCAACACACCTCAGGAAATTCCCCTTTAAAATAGCTACAGAAAAATTCAAATATTTGGGAATTGAAATTACCAGAAATTACCAGGATATGTTTAAAGCCAATTATAATCCCTTACTTAAGAAATTAAATAATTTGATTAAATTCTGGAAAACACTTCCGATGTCCTTAATAGGCAGAATAAATGCTATAAAAATGATTTTCTTACCACAAATCCTATACCTATTTCAATCAATACCTATATATCTCCCAAAAAGGTTTTTCAAAAAATTGGACTCAGACATTACAAATTTTATATGGGATTATAAATCCCATAGAATACAAAGATCACACCTTAATAAACGAAAAGAGTTGGGGGGTCTAGCGCTCCCTAACTTTATGTATTATAATTGGGCAGTAAATATTAAAAATATGATTCACCTGCTGGACAATTCTGCCCAGCAGGCGGACTGGATTGTAATGGAAAAAGGGGACTGCTCCCCGAGTAACATAGGAGCGATTATTCTCTCTCCAATAAATTTGAATAATAAAAATTATAATAAAAATCCAATTATATATAGCACAATTAGAACATGGAAACAAATAAAACAGAATCTAAAATTAAGAAACCTATCTCTCTCAATACCAATAGTCAATAACCCATCGTTTAAACCTTCAATCATAGACAAATCATTTATACAATGGGAAAGAATGGGAATCAAAACGCTCGAAGATCTGTATGAATTGGGAAAATTACTATAATTTCAACAACTACAACTGAAATATAATTTGAAAAATAACCAATATTTTAAATATCTACAAATTCGTGATTATCTGAAAAAATACACAAAAGACTATCAAAATATGCCTTCCGACTTACTAGATGAAGCAATGAAGACAAAGGCGGAATCAGCTAATCTAATATCGTACTTATATAATATCATTTTAAACATAGAAATACCCACAACAGATGGAATTAGAAGAGACTGGGAACAAGAATTAGCTATAAAAATTTCAAAAGAGAGCTGGGATAATCATTTACTACAGGTGCATAAATGTTCGATCAACGTACGACATACGCTCATCCAATTCAAAACATTACATAGACTATATTATTCAAAAACTACATTAAATAAAATCTTTCCTAATGTTTCACCAATCTGTGATAAATGTCTATGTCAAGAAGCTACCATAGCGCATTCTTTTGTTTTTTGTACAAAAATCCAAAAATTCTGGTATGAAATATTTGATATTTTTTCAAAATTAATTAAAATAAAACTGGTACCAAAACCAGAATGGATCATTTTTGGAATATCGGAAGGTATCCCTGAATTAAACGTGTATCAGGAGAATTTACTCAATTACGGGCTAATAATGGGAAAAAAGCTCATACTTAAATTCTGGAAAAATGCGCCCACACCAACAATAAAAATGTGGACATCAAATATGTTTGAAACATTACATCTGGAAGAGATGAGATTCCTCTTAGCAGGTAAAGCAGACCAATTCCAAAAGACGTGGTCTACGTTTCTGGACCTATTACAAGCATGAGGTGCAATAGTAATTTAAAAAATAATTAAATAAAGAAATGGTATCAGGACCTGGTAATGGGAGGTAAAACAACAAAAACAGACTTGGTTGGTAGTCCCCTTTCTGCGATTGTTCCTACTTTCTTTTTCTTTCTTTTCTAGGGTCTACTTTCTTACTTTACTTCCTTCTCTAACTTCTTTTCTAAGGGGCTTTCTTTTCCCAACACTCTCTTGCACTTCACGACTCTTGTAAAAAAATAAAAAATAAAAAATAAAAAAAAGGGGATGGAAGACATATTAAGATAGTCTTAATGCTTAATTAGATAGCATTAAGGATAATCCCAAAAGATTTTATGAGCACATAAAGGGAAAAAGGGTAACCAGAGAGGGAGGAATCAAAGCGGTCAACTCTGTGTGGAGCCACAGGGGATGGGCAAGGTCCTCAATGACTATTTCTCTTCTGTTTTCACCATGGAGAAAGACAGGAGCACTGAGGAACTTGCGGCAGTCAATGGAAGTATCTTGAGAGTAGTCAGTATTACGGGCGAAGAGGTGCTGAAGGTCCTAACGCGTATGAAGGTTGACAAATCTCCCGGGCCGGATCAGATATATTCAAGGATACTTTGGGAAACTTGAGAGGAAATTGGTCGAGGGTGGCAAATGTTATGCCTCTATTGTGGAAGGGCTGCAAGGAAAGGGCGGCACGGTGGCACAGTGGTAGATTTGCAGCGAATGCAGCACCGGAGACCCGGGTTCGATCCCGACTACGTGCTGTCTGTACAAAGTTTGTATGTTCTTCCCTTTCTCCGAGATCTTCAGTTTCCTCCCACACTCCAAAGACGAACAGGTTTACAGGTTAATTGGCTTGGTAAATGTAAAAATTGGCCCTAGTGGGTGTAGGATAGTGTTAATATGTGAGGATTGCTGGTCGGCGTGGACCCGGTAGGCCGAAGGGCCTGTTTCCACGCTGTATCTCTAAACTAAACTAAACTAAACTATATGTTTAAGAAGGAACTGCAGATGCTGGAAAAATAGAAGGTAGATAAAAATGCTGGAGAAACTCAGCAGGTCTTCAGGACTTCAGACCCTTCTTTCGGACTTCTACAGACAGTCTGTAGAAGGGTCTCGTCCCGAAACGATAGAAAATTGGCTTCATAGAAGGAAGCAGAGGGTGATAGTGGAAGGTTGCTTCTCGAACTGGAGGCCTGTGACTAGTGATGTACCTCAGGGTTTGGTGCTGGGCCCATTATTATTTGTCAATTATATCAATGACTTGGATTAGAATGTAGATGCCAAGATTAGAAAGTTTACAGATGATACAAAGGTGTGTGGTATTGCAGATAGTGAAGATGGTTGTTAAAAATTGCTGCAGGATCTTGATCGGTTGGGCAGGTGGGCTGAGGAATGGTTGATGGAATTTAATACAGAGAAATGTGAGGTGTTGCATTTTGGAAAGTCTAACATGAGCAGGACCTACACGGTAAATGGTAGGGTTTTGGGAAGTGTTGTACAGCAGAGGGATCTAGGAGTGCAGGTACATAGTTCCTTGAAGGTGGCATCACAGGTAGATGTGGTGGTCAAAAAAGCTTTTGGCACATTGGCCTTCATCAGTCAGAGTTTTGAGTATAGAGGTTGGGAGGTCGGTACCCAGATGTGGCGTCGAAGGATGAGAAGCCGAAGCAAAGAAGTGGAAGCCAAATAGCCGAACGGAAACAAAGCCGAAAAGCCAAATATCAAAAAGCTTACGAAGCCGAAAAGCCAACTATCCGAAAGGGCGGGATGCCTAAATGCCAACTAACCGAAAGGGTGGGACGCCTAAAAGCAAACTCACCGAAAGGCCGCTATGCCGAAACGCCAACTCACCGAAAGGCTGCGTCGCCTACAAGCCAACTCACCGAAAGGCCGCTCTGCCGAAAAGCCAAATAACGGACATGACGTCACCAGGGAGGGGTAGGACTTGTCAGTGATTGGTCCAGACCCCCGCGTCCATCACATCACTGGCCGGTGGAGACGGGAGGGTGGGGATCATTTTCCCACACAAGCCATAGCTGACTGGACACTCTGAACCTGAGCATCAAGTTGTAAGCGACCGAAGGAGCGCATCCCTCGGGACAGCCCCCACTCTCCCATGACCACGGCCGCTCTCTGCCTCGTCTTCCCCATCCAGCCGCTCTGTTTAACGGGTTGTGGGTCGGGTGGAGCAGAGGTGTGGGACCGGCTGGTCCCTCCGCCCACCCAGAGTCACTGACCGCGATGCAACGCCATCGGACCCCAATCCCCACACCAGGGTGATTGACCCCGACCCTCGGACCCCGACCCACACACAGGGTGATTCATACCCGACACCCACACCTGGTGATTCACCCCTCACTCCGGCTGCGGGGACAGACAGGGCACTGGCAGCCATAGTAAATCGCTTTTAAAACTTGGGGGGGCACGCAAATTCCCTGGCGGGCCGATGACAAATGTGCATCACAACGAACAATTTTATCTCCTCCCACTCCCCACCCCACCCCACCCCACCCCCCCCCGACAACAAGAAGCACATTTTATTTATTGTTTAAACACAGTAATACAGTAACACACACAAGCTCCCACGCACAAAACACCAGATAATCTGTAATCTGTTTTAACCGAAGATGGACACAAAAAGCTGGAGTAACTCAGCGGAACAGGCAGCATCTCTGGAGAGAAGGAATGGATGACGTTTCGGGTCGAGACCAGTCTTCAGACATGATGATTGAGTTTGAAGGGTCTCGACCCGAAACGCCACCCATTCCTTCTCTCCAAAGATGCTGCCTGTCCCACTGAGTCACTACAGCAATTTGTGTCTATCTTGGGTGTGACAGTTGTCTCATTTCATCGGCTTCATGTATTGCGCGCATGACGTTTATATGCCGCTTGCATCTATTCATCCAAGTGCGCTCTTCATGAAATCTCACATCTTTGCGAGGGAGAGATGGAATGGATGTAACCACCAGCTGCCGCAAGCCCTTCCCACAGGATGGGGTCAGTATTAAAACTCAAAAAAGAGTTATATTGATTTAAAAACAAAAATGTTACATGTAGAAATAGTGCTTACTTTCGGAACCTGGTTAATTAAGTGGTGGGATTATTTCCCTGTCCTAACTATGCCTTTGCTTTAGCCGGTGGTTCCGCTGAGTCACTGCAGCTTTTTGTGTCCATCTTCGGTTAGAACAGATTACAGATGACATGGTGTTTTGTGTGTGGGAGCTTGTTGTGTGCATTACTGTATTACTGTGTTTAAACAATAAATAAAATGTGCTTCTTGTTGTCAAGGGGGGTGGGGGGGGGGGAGTGGGAGGAGATAAAATTGTTCGTTGTCATGCACACTTGCCATCGGCCCGCCAGGGAATTTGTGTGTTTTAAAAGTGATTTACTATGGCTGCCATTGCCCCACGCCATCTGTCCCTGTGGCTGGAGTGGCGGGGTGAATCACCCGCCGTGTGTGTCGGGGGTGAATCACCCCATGTGTGGGTTGGGGTCCGGGCGTCGGGGGTTGAATCACCCTGGTGTGAGGGTTGGGGTCCGATGGCGGTGCATCGTGGTCAGTGACTCTGGGTGGGCGGAGGGACCAGCCTGTCCCACACCTCTGCTCCACCCGACCCACAGCCCGTCACAGTGCGGCCGCACGGGTGAGACGAGGCAGAGCACGGCCGTGGCCGTGGGCGAGTGGGGGCTGTCCCGAGGGATGCGCTCCTTCGGCCGCTTACAACTTGATGCTCAGGTTCTGAGTTCCCAGTAATCTATGGCTTGTGTGGGAAAATGATCCCCACCCTCCCATCTCCACCGGCCAGTGATGTGATGGACGCGGGGGTCCGGACCAATTGTTGACACGTCCCGCCCCCCTGGCGACGTCATGTCCGTTATTTGGCTTTTCGGCATAGCGGCCTTTCGGTGAGTTTGCTTTTACGAATCCCACACTTTCAGTTAGTTGGCTTTTAGGCGTCCCGCCCTTTCGGTTAGTTGGCTTTTCGGCTCTGTACGCTTTCGGTTATTTGGCTTTTCGGCTTTGTTTCTGTTCGGTTATTTGGCTTCCACTCCTTTGCTTCGGCTTCTCGTCCTTCGACGCCACATCCGCACATGGGGAGGTCATGTTGCATTTATATAAGACATTGGTGAGGTCGCATTTGGAGTATTGTGTTCAGTTCTGGGCAGCATGTTATAGGAAAATGTTACGTTGGAAAGGGTGCAGAGAAGATTTACATGGATGCTGCCAGAACTCAAGGGTCTGAGCTATCGGGAGATGTCGAGCAGGCTGGCCAATATATTAGTTTAGGTTATTGTCACATGGAGTGAGGTACAGTGAAACGCTCTTGTGTGTTAACCAGTTAGAGGAAAAACAACACATGATTACAACAGACAATAAGTACAGGAGTAGGCCATTCGGCCCTTCGAGCCAGCACCACCATTCACTGTGATAATGGTTGAACATCCACAATCGGTACCTCGTTCCTGCCTTCTCCCCATATTCCTTGACACCACTATCTTTAAGTTTCTGTCTGCCAACCAATTCTCTATCCATGTCAGTACCCTACCCCCAATACCATGTGCTCTAATTTTGCCCACTAATCTCCTATGCGGGACCTTATCAAAGGCTTTCTGAAAGTCCAGGTACACTACATCCACTGCCTCTCCCATGTCCATTTTCCGAGTTACATCCTCAAAAAATTCCAGAAGATTAGTCAAGCATGATTTCCCCTTCGTAAATCCATGCTGACGCAGACCAATCCTGTTTCTGCTATCCAAATGTGCCACTATTTCATCTTTTATAATTGACTCCAGCATCTTCCCCAGCACTGATGTCAGGCTAACTGGTCTATAATTCCCTGTTTTCTCTCTTCCTCCTTTCTTAAAAAGTGGGATAACATTAGCTACCCTCCAATCCACAGGAACTGATCCTGAATCTATAGAACAATGGAAAAGGATCACCAATGCGTCCACGATTTCTTGTGCCATCTCCTTAAGTACCCTGGACAATTACAATTGAGCTGTGTACAGATTCATAATAAAGGGAATAAAGTGAATAACATGATCTTCCAACCTATATACTCAATACCCTGACAAGATAAAGCCAGTAAAGTCCATTCAAAGATAGTCTGAGGGTCTCCAATGAGGTAGATAGTAGTTCAGGACTGCTCACTAGTTGTGGTAGGATGGTTCAGTTGCTTGACAACAGCTGGGAAGAAACTGCCTCTGAACCTTGTGTTGTGCGTTTTCACACTTCTATACTTTTGCCCAATGGGAAAGAGGAAAAGCGGGAGTGGCCAGGGTGCAACTCGTCTTTGATTATGCTGGTGGCCTTGTTGAGGCAGCATGAGGTGTAAATTGAGACAATAGAATGGAGGTTGCTTTGTGTGATGGTCTGGGCTGAGTCCACAATTCTCTGTAATTTCTTGCTGTCTTGGATGGAGCTGTTCCCAAACCATGCTGTGATGTATCCCAATAAAATGCTTTTTATGGCACATCTGTAGAAGTTGGTAAGATTCCCTGGAGTGCAGGAGGATGAGGGGTGATCTTATAGAAGTGTATAAAATCATGAGAGGAATAGATCGGGTAGACACACTGAGCCTCTTGCCCAGAGTTGGGGAATAGAGAGCCAGAGGACAGGTTTAAGGTGAAAGATTTTATAGGAATCTGAGAAGTTAACATTAAAACAAAGGGTGGTATGTTCTAAGATGGAACAAGCTGCGGGAGATAATTGAGTCAGGGACTAGCGTAACATTTAAGAAGCAATTAGACAGGTACATGGATAGGACAGCTGTAGAGGGACTGGTGTAATTGGGACATGTCGGTCGGTGTGGGCAAGTTAGGCCTAAGGGCCTGATTCCACACTGTATGACTCCATGACATAAAGAATTTCCTTAGTCCTGATTAGTAGATATTGGTGTGATTTCTTGGCTGCAGTGTCAATATGGGTGGACCACTGATGAGCCAGAGACTCTTCGGATGGGGCAAGGGGTGTCTGATAGGCCAGTGAGAAGTTTGTGCGATGATGTACTTCTTCCGCCACTTATGCATTGCTTCGGAATTCAAGACTCTCAATACCATCCCAATTACTCCTTCTTTATTTTGAATGGCCAAGGGCCAGGTATTCCAGGAATCAGTGAATGTGGCGCATGTCTTCAAGGAGTCTTGGGCACATTTTGAATCTTTTCTTCTTTGTATTCGGTAATCTTTCTTCAAGGCAGAGTTTGGAATAGAATGAAATAGACCAATACATCAAGATGATTTGCCTTAATTATCACAACTATCTTACTTGTGCTATGTATAACCATAGTTTCTCCCCATTTCTTCAAATTGATTTAATATTTTTATAGCATTTCTTGAATCCACAGTTCTGTTGCCTTGTTGTCAATGGCAGTTGTTCTCATACTATCTCTGAAATTTAGCTAATTTGTCCACTTTTGTATTAGCAATACTTAATATCAGTATAACTACATTTTTATTATCTAAGTGTCCTATTATCATGGCCTTAATGAGATTCGTACATTCCTCCGTTTCTACTGATGCAAAATTAACACATTTATAATGTCCTTTTGTCTCCCTTTTTATGGAGTTTCATCTGCAATCTTCAAATTCAAGAGGGAATATCTGGAAACATGGAAATTATGCAAACTGCCTCCTTCAAAATCCTAGTGTAACTCATTGCAGGACAGACAAAGGAGAGTCAGTAGATGTTGTTTACCTGGATTTTTAGAAAGCCTTTGATGAGGAAGATGAGAGCCCATGATGTCAAAGGGCAGAAGGTACACAAAAATGCTGGAGAAACTCAGCGGGTGCAGCAGCATCTATGGAGCGAAGGAAATAGGCAACGTTTTGGGCCGAAACCCTTCTTCAGACTGATAGGGGGTGGGGAGAAGAAAGAAAAAAAGGAAAAAAGGCGGAGGAGGAGCCCGAGGGCTGGGGGATGGGAGGAGACAACCAGAGGGCTGATGAAGGGGAGGGGACAGCAAGGGCTAGCAGAGTTGGGAGAATTCAATGTTCATGCCCCCAGGATGTAGACTGCCCAAGCGGAATATGAGGTGCATTTCCTCCAATTTCCGGTGTTGCTCGCTGTGGCCATGGAGGAGACCCAGGACAGAGAGGTCAGATACGGAATGGGAGGGAGAATTGAAGTGCTGAACCACCGGGAGGTCAGGTAGGTTATTGCGGACCGACCGGAGGTGTTCGGCGAAACGATCGCCAAGCCTCCGCTTGGTCTCACCGATGTAGATCAACTGACATCTAGAGCAGCGGATGCAATAGATGAGGTTGGAGGAGATGCAGGTGAACCTCTGTCGCACCTGGAACGACTGCTTAGGTCCTTGAATGGAATCGAGGGGGGAGGTGAAGGGACAAGTGTTGCATCTCTTGTGGTTGCAAGGGAAAGTACCCGGGGAGGGGGTGGTACGGGAGGGAAGGGAAGAATTGACAAGGGAGTTACTGAGGGAGCGGTCTTTGTGGAAGGCAGACATGGGGGGAGATGGGAAGATGTGGCGAGTGGTGGGGTCACGTTGGAGGTGGCGAAACTGATGGAGGATCACTTGTTGTATGTGACGGCTGGTGGGGTGAAAGGTGAGGAATAGGGGGACTCTGCCCTTGTTGTGAGTGGGGGGATGGGGAGAGAGAGCAGTGTTGCGGGGTATGGCAGAGACCCTTGTGCGAGCCTCATCTATGGTGGAGGAGGGGAACCCCCGTTCCCTGAAGAATGAGGACATTTCGGATGCCCTGGTGTGGAACGCCTCATCCTGGGAACAGATGCGGCGTAGACGGAGGAATTGAGAGTGGGGGATGGAGTCCTTACAGGAAGCAGGGTGGGAAGAAGTGTAGTCCAGATAGCCATGGGAGTCGGTAGGTTTGTAGTGGATGTCGGTATGAAGTCTATCACCTGCGATGGAGATAGTGAGGTCAAGGAATGGTAGGGAAGTGTCGGAAATGGTCCAGGTGTATTTGAGTGCCGGTGAAGCGGATGAAGTCAGTCAGTTGTGTGTGGGTGCAGGAGGTGGCACCAAAACAGTCATCGATGTAGCGGAGGTAGAGGTCGGGGATGGGGCCCTGGTACGTATTGAACAAGGATTGTTCTACGTACCCGACAAAGAGGCAGGCGTAGCTGGGGCCCATGCGTGTGCCCATAGCTACGCCTTGTATTTGGAGGAAATGGGAGGAGTCAAATGAGAAGTTATTGAGGGTAAGGACCAGCTCTGCTAGGCGGAGGAGGGTGTCAGTGGCCGGGTATAGGTTGCTTCTTCGGTCGAGGAAAAACCGGAGGGCTTCGAGACCATCCTGGTGGGGGATGGAGGTGTACAATGACTGGACGTCCATGGTGAAGATGAGGGGGTGAGGGCCTAGAGAGTGGAATGCGCGCAGACGACGGAGAGTGTCTGAGGTGTCTTGAACATAGGTAGGGAGGGATTTAACCAAGGGGGATAGGATGGAGTTGAGGTAGGTGGAGATAAGTTCGGTGGGGCACGAACAGGCAGAGACAATGGGTCTACCGGGACAGTCAGGTTTGTGGATTTTGGGGAGAAGGTAAAATCGGGCCGTGCGGGGCTGGGGAACAATGAGGTTGGAGGCTCGGTCGGGCAGGGCGTGGGAGTGGATGAAGTCGGTGATGGTGCTGGAAATGGTGGCCTGGTGCTCGTCAGATGTCAAAGGGCAGATACTAGCATGGACAGTAGGTTGAATAGTAGAAGGCAAAGAGTGGCAAGAAAAGGGGCTTTTTCTGGTTGACTGTCAGTGACCAGTGGAGTTCCGCAGGGGTCGGTGCTGGAGCCGCTTGTAATTCACGTCGGAGGATATTTTTAAGGCAGAGAAATATAGATTCTTGATTAGTATGGGTGTCAGAGGTTATGGGGTAAGAGGGAGAGATAGATCAGATATGATTGAATGGCGGAGTAGACTTGATGCGCCGAATGGCCTAATTCTGCTCCTATCACTTATGACATGACCTATGAAGTCCAGGAAATTTCCCAGTTACTATGTCTATTTATGTTTCCAATATTTCATATTTACTAATAACAATAGTTTTCTCATTCTTATCAGACCATTAGTTATCGAGAGTCTCCTTGTGTCCACTGTAAGGCAGAAAAGAGACTAAAATCATAATTGTGTTGGAAAATAAGTGATAGACAGGAATGTGCATGAGACTGCACCTACTTAAACTGGTGCACATACCTTATGCAATGATTTTAGATTCGACTGAGCATAATAATGGGGAGCAATTTCTGGAGTAGCTGTCCCTAGCTAGGTGCAGCTGTTGGTGTGTGTGGGTGGTGTGATTTGTGTCCTTTGATATATTTAATATCTGATCAGTCATGTGAGAATGTGTGTGAGTATGCGTAGTGTACTTTTGTAAATAAAAGTCCCACACTGACAACTGCTTGTCTGAAAACCTGCCTTTGTTGCTGTCTACTTGCTACTACCATAATATCTTACAGATATTATGTTGGATATTCCAACAGTAGTAATGGAGACTAAAAGAGAAATCGGACATGCCTCATAGCACAGAAAATCATGCGGCATTAAAATTAATATCAGTGGGAGGAAGTGAGCAGGTGGACAAAGACAGGGCTTGGTGACCCAATTGGCAATGGTAGAAGAATTACCCATGAGATCAGTGAACACATCTCACAAGTGAATCACTACAGTCACACCACATCACTACATCACTAGTCACACCACATCACTACGTCATGCACCACATCCCCTTGATCTGATATTGACGGCTACCAGTTCAGACACTAGGACTACGAAAATAGTTTGGAGCTTTTCAATATGAGGATCATACCGCAACCTCTGCTATGAGAAGTGAGATTGCAACAGAACACATCCCTCAAAAGCAATGTTTAACTATGTTAGGAGTTGTGGCACAATTCTTGAAGCTCTGAGTTTCTTGAAACTGCTCCTCATGGAGTATTCTTTGCTCCAAGCGTACACCAATCACCACTTTGAGACCATTGTGTGGAAATATTGGGGGATGCAAAGCCATCGGAAAGACAGGCACAAATAGTACACAGAAGGATGATTAGTTAATCCATGGATATTGTTTTGATTTCAATTGAATGTAAAGCGGCACCATGACTAAGGGATGCTGTATGTAGGGAGTTTGTAAGTTCTCCCGGTGTCTGCATGAGTTTCTTCTGGGTGCTGCAGTTTCGGCCCACATTACAAAGACGTGCAGGTTTGTAGGTTAATTGGCTGTTGTAAATTGTCATTAGAGTGTAGGATAGAACTAATGTATGGGTGATTATTGGTCAGCACGGACTCGAAGGGCCGAAAGGTCTGTTTCCATGCTATATCTAAACTAAAAGAAATGTCCTGTTGATCTACTTGTTCATGATCTGACAAATGTGAGAAACAATAGAAGGCTGGGAATATGGAACTACCCCATTCATGTTCTGATTTACTCTTTATTTGTAACTATATGTAGAAAGTCGGCATACCTGGGTAGTCAGTATGCAGCGGTTAGGATTGGTTTATTATTGTCACATGTACTGACCTACTGTAAAAAATTGTTTTGTAAGTTATCTAGTCAAATCGTACCATAGATGAGTAAAATCAAGCCATGGACAGAATCCAGAGTGCAGAATATAGTGTTACAACTACAGAGAAAGTGCAGGTAAAACAAATCATTCCCAATTATAACTGATGATGACGTACTGTAGATGTAGACACAGCATGGAAACAGGCCCTTCGGACCAATGAGTCCACATTGACCATCCATCACCCATTCACACTATTTCTATTATCCCACTTTCTCACCCAATCCCTACACAGAAGGGACAATATACAGTAGCTAATTAACCTACAAACCCACATCTTTGGGGTGTGGGAGGAAACCGGAGCACTCAGAGGAAACATATGTGGTCACGGGGAAAACTCCATGCAGACAGCATCTGAGGTTAGGTTCAAACTCTGGTCTCTGGAGCTGTGATGCAGCATCTCTACCAGCTATGACACTGTGCCGCCCCAGAAAAGGTTTTTTTTCTTGAACTGATGTATCATATGGTGAAGTAACTATCACAATACTCTGAAATAAGCAGCTTTTAAATTGTTATAATGTGGCTATTCAACAATGGCACTGGCTAGCCCCAGATTTTCCTGAATAGTTGTCCTGTCTGTTACTACTGACATTCCCAACACAACTGTCACAAACTTAGAATTCTTGTGCAATTGTATGCAGACATTTATGTCCCAAACATATTGAGATGTCATTGGCACTGACATTCCTACAAGGACTGACTTCAGCATAAATTACAATTATGCTGGGAAGTCAGCTCCCTTTAAGATCAGATGCTCTTTCCAGTTATCAATGTAGCAATGTCATAAAAGCCGTTGGCTTTTCCAGCAGCTTGTGAAGGGAACAACATTGTTTACTTTTGGGCATATGATTCAAAATGAAAATCGCTACTGTATTTACTCTTAATATAATTTGCGTGATTTTACCAGTTTCTGTGTGGATCCTAGATGCAGCCAATGTTTAGTATAGTTAAAAAGGGTGAAATCCATTTTCTATATTCATATCTATGAGAGATTGATTAAACTAAGTCTAACTATTAGGAATGATGAGAATATACTTATTATCCATGAATAAATTTGTTACAAATTACAATATACACTTGTAAATGTGTGATGGTCTGCTGTTTACCTTCTGTGTAGAGCCAAGATTGACACAGCAGAAAAGATGGTACCAGTTCTGGACACCATTAGCTCAGGGGAATGATCTTTTCCCAATAAGGAAGTAGTCATCACTTCAATAACTAAGTTAGTGATAAGTGAGGACTCGTGTTCCTTATTCCTAGGTATCATAAATATCAAAGCATAATCTCTTGCATTCTCAAAATCCAATCCTAGCTACATTTTCCTGAATCTATTTATTTGCAACTAGTACATACCAGTAAAATGCAGGAAATACCAATTTATAATATTTTATCATTTATTAATGATCCCAAAGATTTCCTTTTCATCACTAATTGGCCATATCTCTTTTAATGTTCAACAGTTGTAAACATTAATTTTAAGCATGCTTACCTTCGACAATCTTATCAAGTAGGATGGTCACGTATGTATCCCGGTCACTTCTATTTTGCTCGTGATTAAAACCAATAGTATGTAATAACTCATGTTGTATTATCCCACGAATTACACAACCATTTTTTTGGATTGAAGTAACCTGTATTCGTCCATTATATCCTATATTTGACCAGCAGCTAAAAAAGAAGTTAAAATGAAAACCTAAATTAATATTTGTATTTTTGAAATCTTAATTAATTTTTCTTTAATACCAAAATTGCAAATAATTTAAATTCAAATAAAATTATGAGAGATATTCAAAGGTTTAGAAAAAAATGATATGGTACTGGGCCATAAGTGCCAGCTTCAAGTTCTGTTTTTTCTCAACTAGTTAGTTCCTCAATTTTGGAAACATGAGGTAGCGATGTTACAAAACTTACCTTCAGCGGCGCTGCAGTTCTGCCACTGGCCGTGCGTGTGACTCTGGCGCCTTTGGGGGGGGGGGGTGAGGGATTAAAATCCAGGTTTTGTACTGCTTGTTGGAGGCGGATTTCCTCAGGCTGCTAGCTGCTGAAGAAAAATCGATCGGCCTTCCGTTCCTGTTTGTTTTTTTTTTAAATCGCTAGACAATTTAAAAATTGGATTAAAATAAAAAGCGACTTCTAACACCCTCAACGCCTACAACGTGACGGATCGCAAGAACAGGACAAAACAAAGGGTAAGTTGTATATATTACATATAATCTTGCTTCTTGGGATGGCTTTAATCTAATTTTACATTGTGAAAATGTTATTTGGGCCCCATACGAACTGGCAGTGTCTTTCCTGCCGATATGGGGTTCAAATTCACTGCAAATGCAACGTTCTAATCGATCGCGTTCCAGAAACACCCAATCATGTCATAAGAGCATCTAAATCATCTATATTTTGTGTAATTGTCTATCCATAGTCAATATTTTTATACTACATATACACAACAGTTTTAGCCACATGTATTGTGCAAAAAATAATAATTTTGATTATATTGAGTGGATTTTTTTAGATTCATTTATGGGAATTAAACATTAAATTCCTTCCATCTGGCATATAAATTCATGATAGTGAGATTTAAAAATCATGTTATATTGTGAATTCTTGTGTGAATGGGATTAGTTTGTTATTTGGATACTTAGGCTATTTTTTAAAATTATCCTTTTCTTAAGAAATGGAATCTACAGGACATTCTTAATGGGAAAGTAGTGGGCAGAAAGGCATGTCATGCTTGGTTTGAAAAGCAAAAACTTGTAGTTTACAATGCCAAAATTGAAAAGTTGAGGAAAAACAAAGTGTACAGAGTTGCTTATTTGTTACAATCTGAGGAGTATGATGATGCTACTGATTATGATGTGCCAATGTACCAGCAAGCAACTGATCTTCTCCATAAAGACTTGGCTAGAAATTGTAATTTATTTACTTATCTGTTACGGACTTACAGCATATAATACAATAATATTAAAGTTCAGATCTTGAGAATATCACATTTTTGAATTTTCAAGGCAGTCTGGGTGTTTATTACTATTTCTGTCACAACGGTCAATTTTGTAATTAACAAATTATATGCTTTAATTTCAGGTCATCCAAGTAAGATGTTTTATATTTGTTTCAGAATGCTTCAATCTATAATAACTGAAAATTTCATTCAGTTCTCTTAATGAACTGGGGATGGGACTGGACTTTGCAGCCTTCCCCCACAGTGGGAACCATTGTGGGGGGGGATGTTTTTATGTTATTGTTAAATTCTTTAATGTTATCTTTATTTGTGTGCTGCATGGCAAGTCAAATTTCACAACATCAATTGGTGTATGTGACAATAAATGTTTATCTATCTAAATGTTTATCTTAATGTTTAAGAAAGTTATGGGCTTTTGACTGTCCTCGATTACAGCTTTTGTGTTAAGTCAATGGAAAAGCAATAGAAAGCAATAGGGAACAAGATGCTTATTTCCAAGTATGAAAATGGCCATAACTTTTTTAACACTGAAGCTATGAAAATGAATTAGGTGTCAAATTAAACTTCTTTTTATGCTTTATCTGATGGGATAAATTGCAGACTTGATTTTTTAAATCTCAAAATTTTGTTACATTGCTACATGAGGGACACTTGTAACTTAATTCAGTATTCCCAGGAAAAGTTAAAAACGGTAAAGGTATTTGCTATCAATTACTATGCAAAAATCCACTACTGAAAAAAGTGTGCACTGGATATTCTTTAGATAGAATCAGTTTCAGCAATGTTTATCTGATGGTTAAATACTTGCCAACAATAAATAATTAAAATTCTTCCGTCCTTTTTTGTCTGAAAAGGCTTTCAAGTCCACACCAAAATCTTGTTTCCATGCTAATTGACAAGAATTTTAGTTAGAATCTACACTGCTCGAAGTGATAACTTCCTATTTTAAATTGCAACTTGAGAAATTTTCAATTTCAACCATTCAAAAATCGTGCAATGTGTAACGTGACAGTCATTTATAACAACCCATCAAATAAAATAATATTTTTATTTTTCTGCACATTGGAAAGAATGGATATCCACTAACTGGATACAAAATTGGCTTCATGGAAGGAAGCAGAGGGTGGTTGTGGAAGGATGTTTTTCGGACTGGAGGCCGGTGACTAGTTGTGTGACTCAGGGATCGGTGCTGCACCAATCGCTGTTTGTGGTTATTAATGATTAGTAATTTTGCAGATGACACTAAAGTAGGTGGTATCGTAGACAATGAAGATGATTATCAACAATTACAGCAGTCACTTGATCAGCTGGGAAGTGGTCTGAGGGAAGGCTAATGAAGTTTATCGCAGATAAGTGCAAAGTATGATAAACAAGGGCAGGATCTTCGCAGTGAATAGTATGGCCTTGGGGAATGTTGTAGTACAGAGGAATCTAGGAATACAGGTACATAGTTCCCTGAAATTGGGTTCACAGGTGGGTAGGGTGATAGAGAATGCTTTTGAAACATTGGCCTTTATCAGTCAGTGTATTGATTATATAAGTTGGATTGCTAAGTTACAGTTGCACAAGATGGTGTGGTGGCATTTGGAGTATTGTGTTCAGTTTTGGTCACTCTGTTATAGAATGGATGTCATTAAGCTGTAGAGAGTGCAGAGATGATTTACGAGGACGTTGCCAGGACTTGAGGGCCTGAGCTACAGGGAGAGGCTGGACAGTAGGACTTTATCTCTTGGAGCACAGGAAACTGAGGGTATATAAAATCATGATGGGAATAGATAGGCTGAAGGCATAGGTCTTTTGCTCAGGGTGGGGGAACAAGAACTAGAAAGCATTGATTTAAGGTGAGAGGGGATAGATTTAATAAGAACCTAACAGCCACATCACTTAGTGGATGGTGGGTATATGGAAAGGTGCCAGAGGAGATAGTTGAGATCAGTACTATGACAGCATTTAAAATACACTTGGACAGGTACATAGATAGGAAAGGTTTGGAGCGATATTGGTCAAACACAAGCAAATAGGACAGCCTTAGATAGGGCATCTTGGTCGGGATGGATGATTTGTGTTGAAGGGCCTGTTTTCATGCTGTATGACTCAACGACTAAGGATTCATTACTCTTTAGAAGTAATGACCTCTTCAAACATAGTGGTTCATTTCAACCCTAATCCAGTGGAAACTATCCTTTGGTCTCAGATCTCAGTTCTTCTGTGGCATTTCAGAATTCTGGTGGATTCTGCCTGCATTAAACCCTGTACCCTGAGTTTAAATTACCCTGAGTTTAAACTCTCCTAGTGGCAGCATGCTGTAAAGGTTGCAAATTTGTTTGCTTCCTTAACTTATAACCTTCACTTACCACTCTTTCAATGTTACTTGTGACTACTTGACTTCAAGGCACGGTCTAACTTTTCATAAAGTGTTGATAACACTTTTACACGCCTTAATTGTGAAAAGGATGGAGACAAGAAGGAAAGGATGCTCCCCAAGGAAGGAACAGGGGAAAGCCACAACCACAGCCACAGCTTCTGACTCTAGTATCATAGAAGCAATATCGAAAATGAACGATGAACTGAAAAATGAAATGAAAACAAGATTTTGCAGTTTGGAAGAAATGGTGAAAGGAGTTTCGAGCAAATTGAAGGAAGTTCAAGAAAAGCTGATTATGTTACAAGATGAACTTCGTGAACAAAAGGAACAAATTGATAACTTGCGAACCCTGGGCCAGGAGAGAGACTTGAAGATTGAAAAACTGGAACGGCGAATGAATAAAAATACTCGAGCACTCCAGCAATATAAGATTAAAAATATGGATCTGGAAAACAGAAACCGTCAACTGAATTTACGAATTGTTGGTTTGCCGGAAGGTCAAGAAGGAGATAATGTTATAAAATATGCTTCTAAAATGATAAAGGAGACTTTCAACATTGAGCACAATAAAAATCTTCCATTTTTGGATAACGTACACAGGATTGGGAAGAAATCTGGTAATAAACCGAGACACTTTAAAAAAATATATTTTTATTTCTTAGAAGTAAGTACAGTACAGTACAGTGGTACCTTTTTACAGGTTCCCAAAATTATGTTAACATAATACATTCTTTGTACAACTTCCTTTTTTTTTTTTTTTAGAAAGAGATAAGAAAGAAATAGTAAAGAATAGAGGAAAGTCTAGTGTATGTGAAAAAAAAGAAGAAAAAAGAAGAGAATAAGAACTAGTAAAGAAAAGAAATAAATAGGAAAGTGAAGCAGGAGGGAGATTATCCACTCGGCAAAAGTCAATGCTTTTTTATATTCTTGATCATCTTTCACCCATACCTGAAACTTTTAATTTTTATGATACTGTTGCACCACCTGAATCCAAAAAATCAATAAATGGAGACCAACTCGTTAAGAATTGGTCTTGTTTGTCTATTAGGAGTCTCATTTCTTCCAGGTGGGCTGTGTCCAACATATTACTGATCCACATTTTGAATGTTGGTATAGTCACATTTCTCCAAAATTTAAGTATAAGTTTTTTTGCTATTATTAAACCATAATTAAAAAATGAATTTTGGGGTATATTTAATTTGTTCCCGTCTCCTATTACTCCGAATATAATTTCAATATTAGGTTCCATTTTTATCTTAAATAGACTAGTGAATATATCAAATATATCACACCAAAATTTATGAAGTTTTGTGCAAGAAACAAAAGAGTGTGTGATATTGGCATTTTGAGAGACATTTGTCACAGATGGGAAGAATATTTGAATAGAATTTATTCAACCTAGTTTTTGAATAATATAATCTGTGTAATATTTTAAATTGAATTAAATTGTGTCAAGCATTAATCGAACATTTATGTATATATATCAAATACTTTTCCCATGTTTCTTTAGAAATTTATACCATTCTTTTTCCCAGTCTTCTCTAATTGCCTCTGTTGATGGCGAATCTCTGTTAAGAATACTATTATATAGATATGATATTAATTTTTGTGAGTCCGCCTTAATATTCATTGCTTCTTCCAGTGGGTCTATCATTATGCTCTAAAATCTTGGTATATATTTCTTCATAAAGTCACATATCTGTAAATATTTAAATTATTGGTTGTTATTCAGATTAAATTTTAATTTTAATTGTAGAAATGATAATAAATTTCCCATTTCATACATGTCACCCACCTTTTTAATTCCCAATCTTTCCCATTGTCTATATGTTTTATCCATAAAAGATGGTTTAAATACTGGATTATTCACTATTGGTGTTAGTGATGATAAGTTTCTTAATTTTAAAGTTAATTTTATTTGTTTCCAAATTCGTATTATATTATGTATAATTGGATTCTTCTTATATAATGTATTGTTCAATTTTATCGGGGAGAAGAGGATCGCTCCTAAATCGTACGGAGAACAATCCTCTTTCTCCATTCTTATCCATTCCATCTGTTGAGAAGGACTATCCAACCAATAAATTATATTCTTAATATGCACTTGTGGCGGCTCCCAAGGGTCGTGCCATCATAGTGTCGAACCCCTCGGCACAGGAGTGGTTCAGTCCGGAGGCGGCCCTTAGCCGGAGGCTTTAAAGGCAGGGGTTTGGGTGCCATCTTCCTCTCGTTTGGTCTTCCCTAGAACTGGGAGGAACCTAATAAAAAGTGCTTCTCGAAATACGACTTCGTGCTTCATTACGAGACCCACGCACTACATTGGTGACCCCCGACGCTCCATTGGCGTCATGATGGAGAGTGGACAAAGCCCTACCTCCTCACAGGCTGGCCCGGCCCTGTCTCTGGACGCGGTCTCCGTGAAACTGCCCAACTTCTGGACCACCCGGCCGCTCATCTGGTTCCAGCAGGCGGAGGCCCAGTTCAACCTGCGGGGCATCACGGTCGATGCCACCCGCTTCTATTACCTGGTGGGAGCCCTCGACCAGGATGCGGTTGAAGAGGTAACGGACTTCCTCGCAGACCCCCCGAACGATGATAAATACCTCGGCCTGAAAGAGCTCCTGCTCCACATTTACGGACTGAGTAGGATGGAGCAGGCAAGTAGGATCCTGCATATGGGGGGCCTGGGCGACCGACGGCCATCTACCCTCCTAAAGGAGATGGTGGCGCTACTAGACGGGCACACGCCGTGCCTGTTGTTTGAGTATACGTACCTGCATCTGCTGCCGGCCTACATTCGGTTGCAGCTCACTGACGTCTCGTTTGCCGACCTTCGGGCCCTCGGGAGGCGCGCCGACGCCCTGTGGATGGCGCGCCCTGATGACGTCAGCGCGCTGGGCGTCAGCAGAGACGGGTTCGCGCTGGGGTCGACGCGCCCTGATGACGTCAACGCGCTGGCCGTCAGCAGGCACGCCGATGACGTCACCCCAGCAGCTCCCGATTTCCTCCGGTGGGGCGGGGGAGCGGTGGAAGGAGTGACAGCTCCAGCCCGACGGCCCGTACGATCACCCCCAGCGGCAGTGAGGTGTACCGCACCTGCAGTCCAGCGTCAGCAGGCTGCAGGCACCACCAGCAGGAGCAGGCAAGCTCCAAGTAGCACCAACACGAGGGACTGGTGCTGCTACCATCAGCGCTGGGGTGCTGCAGCACGACAATGCCGCCAGCCGTGCATGTTCCCGGGAAACCCCTGGGCCGGCTGCCAATAGTCCCCGCGGCGGCCGGCCAAATTCACCGCCTTTTCGCCTGGGATCGGCGCTCCGGAACCCGCTTCCTCGTGGATACTGGAGCGGAGCTCAGCGTCCTGCCCCCTTCGCTGGCCGACATTCGTTCCAGTAAGCGGGGGCCCGTCCTCACCGTGGCGAACGGCAGCCCCATCCGCACATATGGACTGCGCATGGTTCCCATCGTACTCGGCTCCTGTCATTTCTCGTGGCGGTTCACTATCGCTGATGTCTCCCAACCATTGCTCGGGGCCGATTTCCTCCGGGCGCATTCCCTCATGGTGGACGTCGGGCGTCAGCGTTTGATCAACGCCACTACGATGGAGCCGATCACGTTGCGTGTGGATCAACCGGTGGGACGGCCACTGGCGTCCGTGGACTCCCGATTCGCACGGATCTTGGCTGCGTTCCCGGACATTCTCCATGCGCAGTTTCAATCAGCAACCCCCAGCCACGGGGTGTTACATTATATCCCGACTACCGGCCCACCACTCCATGCACGAGCACGGCGACTGCCGCCAGATAAACTGTGTCTGGCACGGCGGGAATTCCGCACGATGGAGGCCTTAGGGATCGTCCGCCCTTCGAGCAGCCCTTGGGCGTCCCCACTCCACATGGTCCCCAAGTCAAGCAGGGTCTGGCGACCTTGTGGGGATTACCGACGGCTGAACGCTGCAACAACAGCGGATCGATACCCCGTACCCCACATCCAGGACTTCACGGCCCATTTGGCTGGGGCCACCATATTTTCCAAAGTGGATCTGGTACGGGGTTATAATCAGATCCCGGTTCACCCGGATGACGTGCCGAAGACGGCGATCATCACGCCATTCGGGCTTTACGAGTTTACTCGGATGCCGTTCGGCCTCAAAAACGCTGCACAGGCCTTTCAGCGCCTCATGGACGGGGTTTGTCGCGGCCTCGATTTCGTGTTCGTGTACCTGGACGACATCCTGGTGGCCAGCCGCTCGCAACAGGAACACTGCGCTCACTTTCGGCAGCTCTGTCAGCGGCTCAGCGAGCATGGTTTGGCCATCAACCTGGACAAGTGCCGTTTTGGGGTGAGCGAAATTGACTTCCTCGGCCACCGCGTGACTGCGCAAGGCGCGGTTCCCCTGCCTGACAGGGTCGACGCCATCCGTCGGTTTCCCCGCCCACGCACGGTGCGTGGCCTGCAGGAATTTGTTGGCATGGTGGCATTTTACCATCGTTTCGTGCCATCCGCGGCCCACATCATGCGGCCCCTGTATCAACTTCTGGCGGGTGGGCAGCGCAAGAGCGTGGAGTGGACCCACGAGGCGGAGGCAGCATTTGATGGCGCGAAGGAGGCCCTTGCTCGGGCCGTACTGCTGGTACACCGGCGGGGAGATGCCCCGACTGCTCTCACGGTGGACGCCTCGGAGTCGGCTGTTGGTGCTGTGCTGGAGCAGCTGACGGGCGGAGGTTGGCGGCCCCTGGCCTTCTTCAGTCGGCACCTCAACCGTGCGCAGACCAAGTACAGCGCGTTCGATCGTGAGCTCCTGGCTCTGTACCTGGCTGTGCGCCATTTTTGCTACTTCTTGGAGGGCCGCCCGTTCACCGCCTACACCGACCATAAGCCGCTCACTTTCGCCCTGCAGTAGGTTTCCGATCCCTGGTCCGCACGACAGCAGCGGCAATTGGCCTACATATCGGAGTACACGACATCTATCTGCTACATCAAGGGAAAAGAGAACCGGGTGGCCGACGCATTGTCCCGGCCCGCTATCAACGCCGTGTTCGAGGTGGCGCCCGGAGTGGACTATTCTGCTCTGGCGACGGCACAGCTCACGGACGATGAGGTGCCCGCCTACCGGACTGCCATCTCCGGCCTCCGCCTTGAGGATGTCCCTCTCGGTCCTGGGGGAGTGACAATCCTGTGCGATGTGTCGTCCGGTCAGCCGCGCCCCATCGTCCCTGCCACCTGGCGCCGGAGGGTGTTCGAGGTGATCCACGGCACTAGTGGCCGCTCGTTTCATGTGGCATGGTCTGCGCAAGCAGGTTGGCCATTGGGCTCGCACCTGCATTCCGTGCCAGACGGCAAAAATCCAGCGCCATGTCCGTGCGCCTCTCCAGGAGTTTGGTCTACCTCACCGGCGGTTCGACCATCTCCACATAGACATTGTAGGCCCTCTCCCGCCATCCCGGGGCATCACCCACCTTCTGACAATGGTGGACCGCTTCACGCGGTGGCCGGAGGCCATTCCGTTGACCGATACTTCAACGGTTACGTGTGCTCGTGCGTTGTCCGCGCACTGGATTGCTCGCTTCGGGGTGCCAGCGCACATCTCCTCAGACCGGGGGCCACAGTTCACCTCCGAGCTGTGGTCAGCCATGGCTCACTTGCTGGGGGTGCGGCTACATCACACCACGGCTTACCACCCGCAAACTAACGGTCTGGTGGAGAGATTCCACCGGCAGCTGAAGGCAGCACTGAAGGCACGACTCTCCGGCCCAGACTGGATGGACGAGTTGCCGTGGGTGATGCTGGGCATCCGGACCGCTCCCAAAGAGGACTTGGCCTCATCATCGGCGGAGCTCGTTTACGGGTCGCCACTCACGGTGCCCGGGGAGTTCGTGCCGTCGGCGCCGGGGCAGCAGGGAACGCCCTCATCCACCCTAAAGCGCCTTCGCTAGCAGGTTGGCAGGCTCGCACCCATCCCGACGTCCCGCCATGGGACATTTCGCCCACACGTGCCATCAGCCCTCAGGGACTGCCCGTACGTCTTCCTGCGCCGTGATGCCCACCGGACGCCACTCCAGAGGCCGTATGAGGGTCCGTTCCGAGTGCTGGAACACGGGCAGTCGACTTTTGTCCTGGACATGGGGGGCCAGCCGGAGGCAGTGTCGATTGACCGTTTGAAGCCGGCACACCTGGACATTGACCAGCCGGTGCTGGTTGCCCAACCTCGGCCTCGAGGGCGCCCCCCTTCACGGCTCCCTCCGCCTGTCACTCCACCTGTCCTCCCGCCGGTCCCTCGTCCTGTCCCTCCACCTATGCCTCCGCAAGCCCCACGAGCGGCTAACTTCCGCACGCGGGCCGGCCGGGTCGTTCGCCCGCCGGTGCGTTTCGTGCCTCTGGTTCTGGGGGGGGGGTCCTGTGGCGGCTCCCAAGGGTCGTGCCATCATAGTGTCGAACCCCTCGGCACAGGAGTGGTTCAGTCCGGAGGCGGCCCTTAGCCGGAGGCTTTAAAGGCAGGGGTTTGGGTGCCATTTTCCTCTCGTTTGGTCTTCCCTAGAACTGGGAGGAACCTAATAAAAAGTGCTTCTCGAAATACGACTTCGTGCTTCATTACGAGACCCACGCACTACACACTGCCCAATAATAATATTAAAAAATAGGCAGTGCAAGTCCCCCTACCTCTTTAGGTTTGCACAAGTGGTTTATTTTAATTCTATGTGCTTTATAGTCCCAAATAAAATTGGTAATATTAGAGTCTAATTTAAAAAATATATATTTTGGTATATATATTGGTATGGATTGAAATAAGTATATTATTTGTGGTAGAACTATCATTTTTATAGCGTTTATTCTTCCAATTAATGATAATGGGAGTGTTTTCCAAAATTTAATCAGAGCATTCAATTTATTTAATAAAGGAGTAAAATTTGCGTTAAATAATGATTTATATCTTTTAGTAACTTGAATACCCAGATACTTACATTTTTCCGTTGCAATTTTAAATGGAAATTTTAATAGGTGATTCGCTTTCTGCAGCTTTAGTAACATAATTTCACTTTTGTTCCAATTTATTCTATATCCAGAAAAAGAACCAAATTCCTCTATTCAGTTTAGTAAATTCGGGATACTCGTTTGTGAATTTATATTATATAAAAGTATATCATCCGCATATAATGAAATTTTGTTATTAGAGTCATTAGTATTATATCCCTGAATATTCGGATGCGTTCTTATCCTTTCAGCCAAAGGCTCTATCATAAGGGCAAATAGCAGGGGTGATAAAACACATCCCTGCCTATTGCCCTGTGATAATTGGAATTTTGGAGATAACATACTATTAGTTAATATTCCTGCCATTGGTTTATCATATAGTAATTTTACCCATCTAATAAAATTATCTCCCATATTAAATTTTTGGAGTACTATGTATAAATACTGCCACTCTACCTGATCAAATGCTTTCTCTGCTTCCAAAGATATAACTGATAAGTCTTCCTTTTCCATTTTATGTGAATACATTATATTAAAAAGTCATCTCAGATTATTAGATGATTGTCTTTTAGGTATAAACCCCGTTTGGTCCGGGTTTATCAATTTATTAATATATTCACTCAATCTTCTTGCTAAAATCTTTGCAAAATTTTCTGATCTGTATTTAAAAATGATATGGCTCTGTACGAGCCCGGATCTTCTAAATCTTTATCTTTTTTTGGTATAAGCGTGATTGTAGATTCTGCTAGTGTTTCTGGTAATTTCTTTTTGGTAAAAGCATAATTTAAGTAATCGTGGGACCATTAACTCCTGAAATCTTTTATAAAATTCATTATTAAAACCGTCTGGCCCTGGTGTCTTCCCATTTTTCAGTTATTTTTATTGTTTCTCTTATTTCTTCACTTGTGATCTGAGCTCCTAATTCCTCTTGTTCTAAGATATCCAATTTTGGCAAATTACAATTATCTAAAAAAATTATAATTTTATTGTCTTCTATTTTAGTTTTGGATGTATATAAATGTTGATAGAATTGAGCGAACCTTTTATTAATGTCCTTAGGTAGAGTGAATAGTTCCCCATTCTCTGATTTGATTTTAATAATAATTTTTTCCTTTTCTTGCTTCTTCAATTGTCGCGCTAGAAGTTTATGTGGTTTATCGCCAAATTCAAACTGTACCTGTTTTGTAATTGAAATAATCTTATTACTCTTGCCGATAATATTCGATTAAGTTTAAATTTCAATAATGTAATCTTATTATGTTTATCTATAGTTGGGTCTAAACCGAGACACTTGATTGTTCGGTTTCACTTTTTGCAAATGAAGGAGAATATTCTCCTGGCAGCAAAAAAGTTGGGCGTGGTTGAATATGAAGGATGCAAGTTTCGGTTTGTTCCCAATTATAGTTACGAACTTTTGGAAATAAGAAAGTATTTTCATAATGTAATGTCTGATCTGTTTAAGAAAAAGTTGTGCCCAGCCTTACTTTATCCAGCTAGACTGCATATACGACTTTTCAATGGTAACATTCGATTTTTTAACAATCCTCAAGACGCTTCTAGCTTTTTGGAGATTTACGAGGGTGAAGGGGAGTAATTGATAGCTGATTAAGTTATAATTGGAGATTTACTGTTCCTATTTTGACAATATATCGTTTGGTAATAATTAAGAATTTAACTGGACGAGTTGTTTTTCTTTTATATATATTAATTTTTAAGAATTTCTCTGTTCGTTTTTTACTTTTAAAAGTGAAGGAATTTGTGTTCCCGTCTTTAGACAAATTAAGTGAACGCAGTTCTTGTTTTCCATATTTTGACTTTGGATAATAATATGTAGCTCTTGCTCTTCAGCTTCACTGCCAGCATGTTTTTTTTTGTTGTCTCTCTCAAACGACAACAATGACATTGTTATGGCTATTGAGTGGCAAATATGCTTTTTTCTACGTTGGGTGCTGTTGCTAAGAGAGATGGGGGTAGGGAAGGGATTAGGTAGCTTACTGACTGTCTATTGGTCAGTTTCGGGCTTTACATGGGTGGGTGGGGGGGGAGGGGTCAATTGTTTCTTATTTAGTCTTTTTCATTTGTGCAAAATCTGAACTACAAAAATGTCTGAAATGTCGTCACTTCTAGCTCCGCCCTAGATTTTTCTTCTTCCAGTATCATGAACTATTAGGCTTTAAGAAATTAACCCTTTACATCCCACATGATTTTTACAAGCAATATGGATAAAGTTATTAACTTCCTTTCATGGAATGTGAATGGCTTGAACCATCCCATTAAGAGGACATTTAAAAAAAAAAGTTCTTTGCAGACTAAATGCTCAGATTATTTTTGTTCAGGAAACTCATGTAAGGCAAGATGACAATCAACGATTTTTCAAGTTTTGAAGAGGACAGCAGTTTCATTCAAATTCACAGGCTAAGGTGAAAGGAGTCTCTATTTTTATTATTGACTCTTCAATTCCGTTTGTTCATTATGAAACAATTTCTGATCCATATGGAAGATTTTTGGTGATTACTGGTGTTCTTTATAAGCAGAAAGTTGCTATGGTGAATGTTTACGCAGCAAATATTGATCACCCTGAGTTTTTTAAACAGTTAATTGCATTCTTTCCTAATTTAAATGAACACTTTTTAATAATGGGTGGAGATTTCAACTGCTGTCTGAACCCCTTGATTGACAGATCTACATCTGATCATGTGATTCCAAATAAATCAGCTAGTTTTATCAATTCTTTTTTACTTGACTCTGGAATGTTAGAAGTTTGGAGATTCTTACACCCAAATGACAAAGAATTTTCTTTTTTTTCTCATGTATATCATAGTTATTCTAGGATTGACTAATTTATAATAGATTCTCGGCTAGCTTCATCGGTCACCGCATGCGAGTATGATGCAATTCCTATTTCTGATCACGCACCATTGAAACTATCAATCAAACTACCTGATTCCAAGTTTAGTGCTAAACAATAGTGATTTAATGCTACTTTGCTTCAAGACTTAAATTTTGTTAATTTATTTTAAGATCAGATTGCTTTTTTCGTCTTGACAAACTCTACTGAAGAAGTATCTAATGGTGTAGTCTGGGATGCTTTTAAGGCATATATTCGTGGACAAATTATTTCATACTCCGCGGGATTAAACAAAAAACCTCAAAAAGAAGTACGTATATTGGCTGTCGAGATTAAAGAAATTGATAACAAATATTTAATAGCTCCTAGTTTAGAGCTCTATAAGAATAGAGTTGAACTTCAATTGAGATATGATTTGTTATTAGTATCACCGATTGAGAACCAGCTACTTAAAACCAAAAGTCAATTTTATATACATGGCGAAAAATCTGGTAAATTACTCGCTAATCAGTTGAAAGCTGGTAAATTACTCGCTAATCAGTTGAAAGCGGTGTCAGCCAAACGTCAGATTACTAAAGTGAGTAAACGGGATGGTACACTAACTGTAGACCATGACGAAATTAATAAATCCTTTCAGGAATTTTATACCTCCCTATACCAATCAGAATTTCCTACTGATTCCAATATAATGCATGAGTTTGCCAAATTTACCACATAATGAGTCTCTGTTGTTAGATGAACCCATTACGGAAGAAGAAATACAGAAAGCAATCCTTTCAATGCATTCTGGTAAAGCTCTCGGTTTAGATGGGTTTACAGTAGAATTTTAAAAGTATTTTTCAAGTTTATTGTCTCCCTGGCTAAGCAAGGTTTTTAAAGAAGCCTTTTTAAGGAATAGATTACCACAATCTTTTTATGAACCATCCATTTCTTTAATTCTTAAAAAAGATAAAGGCCCTACTGAAGTGACATCATATAGACCTATATCACTGTTAAATGTAGATTCCAAAATTCTTTCCAAAATATTAGCTATGAGATTGGAAAATATTTTACCGCAAATTATCTCTGAAGATCAGACAGGTTTTATTAAAAATCGTTACTCATACTTTAAAGTCAGGAGATTAATGAATATTGTATACAGCGTCAAATAAAACCCCAGAATATGTCATTTCACTTGATGCCGAGAAGGCGTTTGATAGAGTAGAATGGGAATACCTATTCAATACACTTTAAAAATTTAAGACTGGTCCAAAATTTATTTCTTGGATCAAGCTGATATATCATATACCTCAGGCTTCTGTACTTACTAATAATCAGAGATCCCCTTTTTACAGGCTCTTTCGAGGTACTAGACAGGGCTGTCCTTTAAGTCCTTCACTGTTTGATATTGCTTTGGAACCTTTAGCCACCGGGAATTCCCTAATATTTTTGGTATCGTCCGCGGGAATAAGACACATAAGCTATCTCTTTTTGCAAATGATCTGTTATTATTCATTTCTAACCCCGAGAAATCTATTCCGGCAATAGTAGCATTACTTAATCAATTTAGTAGTTTCTCTGGTTATAAACTCAATCTTAGTAAGAGTGAGCTCTTTCCATTAAATAATCTAGTTTTGAATTATGGACAGTTTGCACTTAGATTGACTACCGAAAGTTTTACTTATTTAGGTATTAAGATCACCAAGAAACACAAGGATTTATTTGAAGCTAATTTTATGCCTTTAATTGACCATATCAAACCACAGTTTACTAAATGGTCACCAATGTCCTTATCTTTAATCGGCCGAATCAATGCTATTAAAATGTTAATTTTACCTACATTTTTGTATTTATTTCAGACGATACCAATTTTTATTGCCAAATCTTTCTTTGATATTATTGATTCCTAAATTTCTTCATATATATGGCAGAATAAAAATTCCAGACTAAGTAAAAAATACTTACAGAAATCAAAAAAAGATGGTGGTTTGGCATTGCCGAACCTTAGATTCTACTATTGGGCAGTCAATGTTCGTTATCTAACATTTTGGACAAAAAATTTAGAAGATACCCAATGCCCAGGATGGATAAATCTTGAACGTGATTCCTTACAAGGGCTATCATTGGCTTCTATTCTAGGGGCCTCGTTACCTTTTACAATTACGAGATTGAATAAATATACGACTAACCCAATAATAAGACATACGTTTCGAATATGGTTTCAATTTCGTAAGTTTTTTGGCCTAAATGATTTTATCTTATCGAGTCCTATTTTATCTAATTTTCTCTTCCAACCTTCTAGTACTGATCAAGCCTTTCTGTTATGGAAGAGGAAGGGATTAGTAGCTTTTCGTGATTTTTTTTTGGTTTTGGATGGTTGTTTATGTCTTTCGAACAACTCTCCAATAAATATAATTTACTTAATTCACACTTTTTTAGATATTTACAAATTAGACATGTTTTGAAGGCTACTCTACCCTTTTTTCCACTACCACATCAAACCGAAATTTTGGATTTTTTTAAACATTTGAACCCTTATCAGAAATGATTAATAACGACTATTTATGAGTTGATTATGAAATAACAAATAGATATATTTGATAAAATTAAGAATGACTGGGAAAGAGAACTCCAAATTTCTCTATCTATAGAGAAATGGGAGAGGATTCTTCAATTAGTCAATACCTCTTCAATGTGTGCAAGACACGCTCTGACATAATTCAAGGTGGTTCACAGAGTTCATATGTCAAAAGATAAGTTAGCTCAATTTTATGGTCATAAATCCTACCTGTGACAGATGTAACTCTGAAGTGGCCTCACTGACCCATATGTTTTGGTCCTGCCCACTTTTGGAAAAATATTGGAAAGAAACTTTTGATACTATTTCTGTAGTCTTAGGTATTGATTTACAACCTCATCCTATTACTGCAATTTTTGGGCTACCAATGTTAGATTCTATTCATTTGTCCCGCTCCGTCCATCGGTTGATTGCTTTTACCACATTAATCGCCAGAAGATCTATTTTATTTTAATGGAAAGACTCCAACCCTCTGACCACACTCCATTGGTACTCTGAAACGATATAATGTTTAAATTTAGAAAAAATCAGGAGTGACATTGTTGAACCCTTGGTTAAATTTGATAAGACTTGGGGAAAATTTATTCAACACTTTCACACAACATAAATTGCTCCCTCTCTAACCGTTATAAAAAATATTTTACCTCTATATGGTACAACGGACTTGACGATGAACAGACTTAAATTGTTGAAATTCTCAGCTCAGATTCTGTTTTGCTTTTTTTTTTCTCTCTTTAGTTTAGGGGGGTTTTGTTTCTTCCTTTTTTCCTTTTTTTTTTCTTTTTACCTTTGTGTTTTTTTCTACATATAAGTTTTCTTTTAAACATTTAACTTTATTTAAATTTTATTTATTAGAAGTACATTAAATTACAAACAATTACATTAGTGCACACCACGTATATCTTATTACATTTAATGTACTCCTTCGTTTTTTAAAGCTATTAAAAAAAAGGTTGAAATTGAGAAGAAAGAGAAAGTGAAAGAAAATATGTTAGTGTAAAAGTGTGTCAAAAGGAAAGAAGAAAGACCCTGTAGATGAGAAATTAGAGAAAGGAGATTAAGAGATAGACCCTAGGAAAGAAAAAAGATAAAGAAGAAAAAAAAAGAAAAACAGATACTCTATTATGAACATTGCGCAAAAGGGATATACCAACTCGCCACTTTTCCTCCCCCTTTACCAAGTCCTGACATCGGTACCTTTTTAAAGTACTGTTGCTTGTAGTAATTCTATAAATGAAGACCACGTCCTATAGAAGTGATCTGATTTGCCTGCCAGGTGGAGTCTTATTTCTTCCAGGTGTAATGGTTCAAACATACTTGAAATCCACATGTTTATTGTTGGTATAGGACCATTTTTCCAGAATTTTAGAATAAGCTTTTTTCCAGTTATTAACCCATAATCAAATAGGTTCTTTTGAAACACATTTAGTTCAGGGCTACCTTCCGTTGTTCCAAAGATAATCCATTCTGCTTTTGATATCAGTATTATTTAAAATAAATTTGTAAAGATTTCAAAAATTTCAATCCAAAATTTTTGTACAAAAGACAAATGAATGCGCTATAGTAGCTTCTTGAGACTGACATTTATCAGAGATAGGTGATATGTTGGGAAACATTTTACTAATTTGGGTTTTTGAGTATAATCTATGTAAAATTTTGAATTGAATTAAAGTGTGTCTTACATTAATCGAGCATTTGTGCACGTTTAATAAATGTTCATCCCACCTCTCCTTTGAAATTTTAATAGCTAATTCTTGTTCCCAATCTCTTCTAATACCTTCCGTTGCTGGTGTTCCTACATTTAAAATAATATTATACAAATAAGATATTAAGTTTGCTGATTCGGCTTTTGTCTTCATTGCTTCGTCCAGTAAATCTAATGGCATATTATAATAATCTTTTGTATATTTTTTCAAATAATCACATATTTGGAAATATTTAAAATATTGATTGTTTCCCAGATTATATATATATATATATATATATTTTTTTAAATTTTTATTTATTAGAAGTACATTACATCACAGCCACATACATTAATACTCGTCATTTATATCTTCTTACAATTAATGTACTCCCTTTATTTATTTTTTTACACTAAAGAAAGAAAAGATTGAAAGAGAGAAGAAAGTGAAGGAAAAAGTGCAAGTGTAGAAAAGTGTAGAAAATGTAACAACAAAAAAGGACGAAGACCCTATGAGAGCGAAATTAAAAACAAAAAGAAAAAGAGTTAAGAAATAGGCCCTAAGAAAAGAAAAGAGAGAAAAAAAGAAAAACAAATGTTTTTTTTTTTGAGCATCACGTAAATAGGACATACCAACTCTTCAACTATCATCCCCCCCTTACCCGACCTCAATTTTTTATTTTTTTAAAGTACTTTTGCACCCTATGTTTGTAATAATTCTATAAATGCAGACCACGTCAGGTGGAAGTGATCTGGTTTACCTGCTAGGAGGAGTCTTATCTCTTCAAGGTGTAGTGTTTCAAACATATTTGAAATCCACATATTTATAGTTGGTATTGGAGCCTTCTTCCAAAATTTTAGAATTAGCTTTTTTCCAGTTATTAACCCATAATCCATTAATTTCTTTTGAAACACATTTAGTTCTGGATCATCTTCCGTTATTCCGAAGATAATCCATTCTGCTTTGGGTATCAGTCTTGTTTTAAATAACTTTGTAAAGATTTCAAAAATTTCATTCCAAAATTTTTGAATTTTTGTACAGAAGACAAATGAGTGCGCTATAGTTGCTTCTTGGGATTGACATTTATCACAAATAGATGATACGTTTGGGAAAATTTTATGAATTTTAGTTTTCGAATAATATAATCTATGTAAAATTTTAAATTGTATTAAAGTGTGTCTTTAAACATTACCCAATCCTCTTGCTTCCCACTCATCTTTACTACGTTGTACTTCTTCTCTTTTAATTTTATACTGTCCCTGACATCCCTTGTCAGCCACGGTCACCCCTTAGTCCCCTTGGAATCTTTCTTCCTTTTGAATTATGCATGAGAGCAATTGCTGATATGCAGCACTAACCTGTTTAAGGAGCACAATTATCTGCACACCATTCCCTTGCTCTTGCAAAACTGCATATTCTCCATTGGTTGCATTCTTGCTTCCTCTGGACACAGCAACTTGCTTATGAATGACAACTTGCTGAATGAGAATGGTGATTTGCAAATGCGTGCGTTTTTTTTTGCTTAGTGAGAACTTCAAGCTTCTGCTTGGTGACAGAATGCTAATATTTAATGCTTCTTCGCAAATTGAAGTTCCGCTTCATCCTCTCTTTTAGTTCAAAAGTTATATATGATGAAGCGTGGCTTTTTTTATTTTTCCTCACACCTCAAACTCACCCCTGAGCATTTAAATTGGGATATCCAAGAAATATAACTTGCACAAGACACAGTAAAAGATTTGGAAACCAAAAATAAAATAGCTCCATCACTAGATTTCAGACTCAGAGCCATATATGCCAGATACAATGTGGCATATACTTTAGTGGATAGAGGCAGAATCTGCTTGCGATGGGACATTTTATTTCGGAGTCACGTGAGTGACTACGTGAAGAAGCCCCGCCAGTCCGCACGCACGTCATTACGTCATCCACATGGCGAAGCACCGGACAGGCAGGCGCTTCTCCTGCCAGCGGTAAGTTTATACTACAGGTAAGTTTTGTATTTCTTACCTGGTTTTGATTTCTTGCAGGAACCTCTTTTTTACAGAGGTTTCCTGTCCGATACTTCGCGGAAGGCCGACGAGGGAACCAGCTGTAATTTTAGTTGTAATTGTTGGAATGATAGTAATTTTCCAGTTTCATACAAGTCTCCGAGCGTTTTAATAGTAAGATTAAACGAGAACTTACCAGTTTGAAGTTTGATCTTTATTTTATGAGGAGTTACGTTGGTGATTACGTGAAGAAGACCCGTCAGGGCGCATGTGCGTCAATCTTCAAAGCAGCGGAATGAAATCACAGACAACACAATAATTGAAGTAACATATTAAGATGAGCAACACGAGAACTACCATATGACCTTTTTTATGAGAGAGGGTTGGGCGTGGCGGGCACATAATCACCAACGTAACTCCTCAAAAATAAAGATCAAACTTCAAACTGGTAAGTTTTCGTTTAATCTTACTATTTTACTTCGGAGTCACGTGAGTGACTACGTGAAGATTTCAAAGCTCTGTGATTTTATGCCGTAGATCCAAATCCCGGCCTCACTGCATTGATTGACTTTCGATGAGAAACAATCAATAATGCGTTAAACATGAAATGGTAATATCATGCAATAACAATTGATTTGAATAATCAAAACAAACAGTAACCCATCTATCCCAGGGGAACTAAACAGGACTTAATACTGAATTTGCAAACAGCCATTCTCCAATCGGCGATCGGCCAATGGTAAATTAAAAAAAAAAAACTCATTTGACCACCCGGCACCTATAAAATATGGCCGCTGTGAACATCCATCGTCCTAGCCGACGACGTTGCTGCTGCACTAGTGGAAAACGGATATATACACTTCAGTGTTAATACCCGTCTTAATCAACGACAGATGGCGCAATGGGCTAAGTGTTCGGCTGGCAACCGGAAGGTAGCCGGTTCGAATCCCGCTTGGAGTGCATACTGTCGTTGTGTCCTTGGGCAAGACACTTCACCCACCTCTGCCTGCGTGTGAATGTGTGTGAATGTGTGTGAGTGATTGGTGGTGGTCAGAGGGGCCTTGGCGCAAATTAGCAGCCACGCTTCCGTCAGTCTGCCCCAGGGCAGCTGTGGCTACAGAAGTAGCTTACCACCACCGAGTGTGACTGAGGAGTGAATGAATAATGCGATGTAAAGCGCCTTGAGTATTAGAAAGGCGCTATATAAATCCCATCCATTATTATTTATTATTAACATTTGCTTTAAACCACCTTGAGATAGTCTGCACTGACACTCTCCTGTGTGGCTTCATGTAACTGATAAACAATGCTGTTTCCACATTTCTTAAGATCTTTATAGCTTTAATATAATGAAAATAAATGTGCCATTACACATAAACATGGATCAGTAGGTTATGCTGAAACACAATTTTAACAAACCTGTGACACCTGACCTGCTCTGCTCTGCTTAAGCAGTACGCAATTATATAACATAACATTCTCTTCAGCAACTTCCATCTTGTCTAGCAGAAGTTTTTTCAAAATCTGCACTTGCTATGCTGAACCAATGCCAAGAGCATAACCACTTTCATGATTAGTTTGGCAAATTCAGAGACATGCCAGGAACCTACTGTCGAAACATCTTGCGGACCTCACTTACATCCCAGATCGCCATATACCTGGGTTTAGGAGGTTTAGAGTTGAAATTCCTTTCATCAATCCAGCTATGATATGATGAAACTCAATAGGATCTTTCCTGACCCCATCCAAACCATACGATGACAAAGCACGTAAAGCTGTATTAATGGTGCTATAACTGAGCCCCTCATCATCATAGAGTGTCAACAGGAACTCTAAAATATCCACAATACCTGTAGTATTATAGTCAATATTATTTTGTACATAATATTTCTCCCATTTCTTTACATAAGTAATATACCCCTTTTGAGTACTCTTTCTCCAGGCTACAGTGAGCATGTCCACCATAAACCCAGACATCCTTACTCCAGATATGGCCGTCTTAAAACCTGCAAATTAACAAGTCAATACAATCACATAACAGATGACTTTCCCGTGTTAGCGGATGCTCCAGTCAATTCCTACGCTTGGGAACCACCAAAAAGAGGTTGGCCCTAACTGTAACATCAAAAGGAAACCATGCTTGATTCGGCCTCTCATGAAACCTATTTAGGCATCTGATGGTTGACCTTGATGCAAAACAAATCGATATCTGGCATTCATATACAAGTACTATATTATTGAACACCTCCTTGTTGAACATTCAATCTATGTTGTCATGGAATGTTTGTGACTTGGTGTCTGCTACTATATAGAATCTACCTGGTAGATAAATAGCTGAAATATATTTTCCAATGCACCAGGCCCAAATTTGATTAGCCAATCTGTCCCAAAATACCGACTTGATTCCACCGATGTGATTAATATATATGCCACTTGCGTAGTATTGTCAATCTGAAACTGAACATGCAGATACATTTGTTAGAGCAATAAGCCTTGTCCTTAAAACCTCTTAATAGATAATTGTCCATGTCTGCAGAAACCCGTATCCGTGACACCCCACCCGAGTGCACTGACATTCATCTGCAAAATCATGGAAGGCTGCTCAAGCATTACCTTGCTATAACTCCTGGACACATGGTGAACCCATTGCAAATTAGCATAGTCTTTACTGATAACTGCATAGGTCTATTATAAAGACCCAAATGTATCCTTAATGCCTCAATTAGCTTGAACAGCTGTCAAATAGCTCTACCCTTTTTCCCTGGCCAGAGTGTAAAGATGTGTCATATCGCACATACTTTATACACATACTTTTCTGCCCTAGCTGTCCGTGGTCTGTCACTGGAACCAGAGAGAGAGAACTGGGTGGGAAGGTTGTATTTATACCAGTGATGTGGGGAGTGGTTAGTAGTGGTGAGGTCACTATGTTAAATGTACATGCACATATCATCTACATCCTTCCCCTTGGAAATAATAAGCAATACCGAAGTGACAGGGCGACCACGTCTCATACGCTACGAGCAGGTGAGCAAACAGTTAAACAAATTCACCATAACGGATAGGCGGCCTGACCACCCGCCCGGACCGGGTACGCATTTCGCCATCCCCCCCTTCTGCAGGCGGAGCATGAGCAGGAACCGGCGCGGGGAGAGAACCGGGGAACCGGAACGAGAAAACGGAGAAGGAGCAGGGGAAGCAGGAGCAGTAACGGGAAGACGGGCAGGCGAGGGCGGACTGGCCGGAGGGGCAGGCAGCGTTGTCGACAGTGGGGGGGAAAGGGATCCGCAGGCGGCGGTGGTGGCTCGTTAACAAGCCGCAGATGTTGCCGGGACCGGCGGTAAATGGTACCGTTATGGTCGACAAGGTAGGACCGCGGCGAACCAGCAGTACCGACGACGATGGCAAGCCCGGGGTGACCGGAGGGGGATTGCATTCGGACGACTTGGCCTGAGAGCAGAGGCGGGAGAGGACAAGACTTGTCGTGGGAGCGCCGTTGAATTTCTTGTTTGAGGGCAATGCGCTCCTGGACGGCAGCGGGACGGAGGATAGAGGGAACGAGGGACCGCTGGGTCACCGGGATCGGAGGTCTCGTAGTGCGAGACATCAGCCGTTGAGCTGGGGAGCCCAAGGCAGTGTCGCGGCAAATGTTTCGAAGATTGAGGAGCGCCAAGTAAAAATCAGAACGGGACAGTCTACAATGTTCCAGCAAGTCCTTAGCACTGCGGACAGCGTGCTCTGCCAACCCATTGCTTTGTGGGTACTTTGGGCTGCTGGTGTAGTGTCGGAAGTTCCAACTGGCAGCGAAACTCCGAAATTCTGCGCTCGAGAACTGGCCGCCGTTGTCCGATTGAAGACTTGCCGGGGTGCCATGGGTTCCGAAGTGGCGGCGCAGCTTGCCGATAACGGCCGAAGAGGTTAGGGAGTGCAGCTGGTCCACCTCGAACCAGCTGGAGTACGAGTCCACAAGAACCAGGAAATGCTTTCCACGCCACTCAAAAATGTCAGCGGCGACGGTCATCCAGGGCAGCTTGGGGGCAGGCTGTTGCAGAAGCGGCTGCCGTTGCTGATGGGGAGCGAGGCTATTGCAGACAGAGCAAGCGGAGAGCCTCTCCCGGATGTCTTGGGCCATGCCGAGCCAGTAGAACAAACTCTGGGCCTGAGACAGGGTGGCATCGACCCCAGGATGACCACGGTGGGCGGTATGAAAGTACTGGTCCCGCAGGGCAGCAGGCACAACGACCTTGTGTCCCTTCACGACCACGCCGTCGTGCAGCACGAGCTCATCATGGACCAGGAAGTAGGGCATGACTTCAGGCGACAAGGATGAATGACGGTCTGGCCAGCCCTGCCTGATGACATCGGCAAGCTGCTGCAGGGCAGGGTCCTTGGCAGCGTTGCTGACCAGGGACTGCATTTGCTGGGAAGGCACGATGTTGACGTTAAGCACCATCAGGTCGGACGATTCATATGGATGGCGATCGGTGGACGTTAGTGGTGCGCGGGACAGCGTGTCGGCCACGAACATGTCCTTGCCCTTGCGATATACAATTTAAAAAGTAAAACGCTGGAGCTGTAGCATCATGCGCTGCAACCGGGACGCGGCAACGTGGATGGGCTTGTTGAGGATAGAGACCAGCGGCTGATGGTCGGTCTCGATCGTGAAACTGCTGCCCAGGATATAGTCCTTGAACTTGGAGCAGGCAAACACCACAGCAAGCAGCTCCTTCTCTATCTGAGCATAGCACTGCTCGGCAGGGGTCATGGTGCGGGACGCGTAGGAAACAGGCAGCTGCAGGCCATCCCGGAGCTGCAGACAGGCAGCACCAAGACCGAACTTGGAGGCGTCGCAGGTAAGAACAATGGGGCGCTGCAGATCGAAGAATTGGAGAGTGGGGGCACTGGCCAGCCTGGACTTCAGGACGTCAAAAGCTGCCTGGTGATGCGGGAAAAAAGCCCAGGCAGTGTCCTTCTTGATCAACTACTTCAGGGGCGCGCTCAGCTCGCTGAGGTCGGGGATAAACTTCCCCAAGTAATTAACCATGCCCAGGAAACGTTGTAGGCTGGCCACGTCGGTGGGCAACGACATATCGGAGACCGCAGCTGTCTTCTGCGGGTCGGGCTTCAGCCCCGATGCGGTAAAAACGTGGCCCACATAGGTGACCTCCGGGACGCGGAACCGGCACTTCTTTGGGTTTAGTTTGAGGTTGATTTCACGGGCCCGGTCCAGGACTCGACGGAGGTGGAGATCGTGCTCAGCAACGTCTTTATCGTAGACCAGGATGTCGTCAACGATGATGGCACATGGCAGACCGATGAACAGCTGCTCCATCGTCCGCTGGAAGACCTCGCTGGCAGAGTTGATCCCGAATGGCATGCGGAGGAATCGGTACCTGCCGAAAGGTGTGCCGAAGGTAGTCAAGTAGGAGGACCGCTCGTCCAGCGGTATCTGCCAGAAGGAGCTCTTGGCATCGAGAACCGAGAAGACAGTGGCCGGGCCAACCTTCGCAGCGACGTCCTCCACTGTTCGCATGGGGTAGTGAGGGCGTCTGATGGCAAGGTTCAGGTCTTTGGGGTTGATGCAGATGCGAATTTCACTCTTGTCCTTTTTCGCCGCAACAACCATGGTTGAGACCCACCGGGTGGGTTTGCTCACCTCCTTCAGGATGCCCATGGTAACCATGTCGAGCAGCGTTGACTCCATCTTGTCCTTCATGGCGAAGGAGACGCAGTGTGGTGGACGGATCATAGGCTCAACATCGAGGTCGACAACGATCTTGTAGCAGCAGGTTAGCTTGCCCAGCTTGTCATTCGCGCAGGGGGTCCATAAGGGTCCGCACCTGGTGGATATCGCGGTGGAAAGAGACCAAGCCGAGGTCCTGGCATGCCTGGGCACCCAAAAGGGTGATGTCGTTAGTATCCAGTATATAAAAAGTGAGGGGCTGAGCGGCATGTAGTACCTTGCAGTGCAGGGTAGCCCTCCCCACTGGAACGAGCTCGGCTCCCCCATAGGCATGCAAAAGGGAGTGATCAGGAGTGACTTTCTCATTAGACCTTATCTTCTTGAAGAGGCCTATTGACATAACATTGGTCGCGGCCCCCGTGTCGAGTTTGGCAGTGAAGGTCGAGCCGTTGACAGTAACGCGAACCGAAGGGTTCGTTATCAGAGCAGGTGCATCGAACACCGAAAATATGCTGGTCTCCCCCTGGGAGGAACTCGAATCAGACAAAGGGAGTTCGTCACACTGTGAACCAAGTGCGCTATCAGCTCGAGCAAGGTTGTTTAACATTCGGCGAAGAGCAGGAATTGGCTTCCCACGGGAGCGACAGGCTGCAGAGAAATGGTTTAATTTCCTGCAAAAATTACATGTTTTCCCCAGTGCAGGGCACACATTAGACTGGTGGGAGGTAAAGTTGCAGTTGGGGCACCGCTGTGGGCTGCTACCACCTGACGCGGGGGACCCCCGTTGACGTTGCGGGCCAGCGTTTCGCCGGCGACCAGCAACACTGGCAAAGTTAATGTCATGATCAGCAGACGATACCGCCGAGGCGACAGCCTCAGCCATGCGGGAGGCGTGCAGAGCCTCGGTTAAAGACAGGTCGTGCTTCCGCAGAAGTTCAGCCCTTAGTTTTTTATCTTGAAGACCATACACTAAAATGTCCCGGGTCAGTTGATCGGGGGTCAGCGTGTCCAGGCTGCAACGCCTGGCCAGGTGACGCAGCACAGCGATGTAGCTATCGATTGACTCTCCAGGGAGCTGACGCCGCCGGGTGAACATTTTAAAACGCTCTAGGATGCAGTTAGTGGGGATGTCGCACATCGCGGTAAACTTAGCCATAAGACATACCGGGTCCTGAGCATCTTCACCAACAGCATAGACAAATGACTCAGCCCGTTCCAGGGCATCAGGACCAGCCAGGTTGAGAAGCAGGGAAGCCTGAGTAGCAGCGTTGGCAGCAGGGAGGGCGATCGTGACGTAGTGTTGAAAGTCACGTCTAAAGACACCCCACCGATGGACAATGTCCGAGTCGAAGACGAGCATATCGGGCTTACGGCAAGAAGTGGCCATGGCACGGGAGATAAAAAAACAAAATGGGAAAACGGTTCAAAAGAAAGAAAACCCGATAAACTGGAGGCGCACAGGTACGAGGCTGACACCATGTAAAGATGTGTCATAACGCACTGTTTCTTTACTACTGTTTATTCATAATACACATTATACACATACTTTTCTGTCCTAGCTGTCCGTGGTCTGTCACTGGAACCAGAGAGAGAGAACTGGGTGGGAAGGTTGTATTTATACCAGTGATGTGGGGAGTGGTTAGTAGTGGTGAGGTCACTATGTTAAAGGTACATGCACATATCATCTACACAGAGCACTTAATTGAATCAATTGTGACCCAAATAGTCAGGGGTTAATTTGGATTTCTCTGGATGGATGAGCAATCAGCGACTGAGCAGCAATTTTAGAGTCAAACGTCCACTGCTTACCCTCATGCTTACCCTCATGATACCCTCACTGCTTACCCTTACAGAGAGGAGGTACAACAACTCATCAACTGGTGTGACATCAATAACCTTCAACTCAATGTCAACAAAACGAAAGAAATAACTGTGGACTTCAGGAAGAAACAGGCAGCACACACCTCACTCACCATAAATGGCAGTGCAGTGGAGTCTGTGAAAAGCACCAAGTTCCTGGGAGTACACATCACAGATGATCAGACATGGTCCACCAACACCATCTCCCTAGTCAAGAAAGCACAGCAACGCCTCCACTTCCTTCGACGGATGAGGAGAGCCGACCTCCCCCCTTCTGCCCTCACAACTTTTTACAGGGGTGCCATTGAGAGCATTCTTACCAGCAGTCTCTCAGTCTGGTATGGCAGTTGCTCTGCTGCTGACCAGAAGGCCCTACAGAGAGTGGTGAGGACAGCGGAGAAGATCACTAGATCACCCCAACCAGCAATTCAAGACTTATATCCATCTCGCTGTCGCAAGAGAGCAACTAACATCATCAAAGACACCACCCACCCAGCACACAAACTGTTCACCCTCCTACCATCCGGCAAGCGCTACCGCAGCATGCGGAGCAAAACCACAAGATTCAAAAACAGCTTTTTCCCTCAGGCCATCAGACTACTCAACACACTCAAGAAAATTCCATGAACATTACACAAAGACCAACTGACTGCCAAATTAACTTTAACCCAATGTCTGCAGTATGCTACTTGCACAGTATGCTATATTGCACCTTTTATTAATGAATATTTTATATAATGTATATGTCCATTGTCTACTTTTATTGGTACACTGTCGGTCTGTGTTATAAATATCACTTGCACATTGGAGTATGGAGAAACGCAATTTCAATCCTCTGTGTAACTACTCGTTACATTATGTGAATTGACAATAAAATTACTATTACTATTACTATTACTCATGCATTCAGCATGGGATCCCGGCACATAGCCATGTTTGGATTCCTGTTTGGAGTTAATCCATACTAACCTTAGACACACTTTTAGAGTGGGACTTATCGAAGCTGAAGCAGGTATCACCATCCATCTCCTCCATTTGCTTGTACATGCCTCTGTACCAAGCATGTTGTTCGATTCCATTCCCCACAATCTTATCACATATGTGTGTGGCTCCATCTTCATCCACTATACATCCATGTGCGAGGACTTATGCAACCTGCAACAGGAGCTGCCCCAGGCCTGTGTGCATGTATTTTAGCACTATCTCGACCACTGTGGTGCACCAAGTGGGAGGAATGGCAACCCTACAAACAGGTGTTGCTTCAGGCACATGTGGATCCGACCCTTGAGTGGGGGGACTTTTGCAACCCTTTACTAGGTGTTGCTGCCTGACATGCCTTACGATGGAGCGTTCTTGAATTGCAACAAGACGCAATGTTGTCTGACATTGATACCCCTGGCTTGGCACTCACTCTGAGTTGGGGTTATCAGGTCGCTGCCTACAGCAGCCGCCAGAACTAGCCATGCAATTCGATACTCTGTTGGTATCCTCCTTCCCCAAACAGGCTGCACGTGCTAGCGACTCCAAATCGTGCTCCTTCCCGATGCCAACGACATCTATAGGGAAGAATTGGAGCGCCTCTGGCCACCGTACATCAGACATAGTGGGAAATGCTGGAACAAACTTAACAATTATTTGTCATAGCCAAAGACATTTATGTGAATGAAGACGCCCATCCCAGTTAAACCTGGGATTTATTTACTTTTAATATGAGTAATCCGGCGTCTTGGGGAAGAAACCGTGCACAGTCCATTTTTATGAGCAGCAATTACTATGACGCCACCTGGTGTAACTCCCACAGGTGACTAATAATACAGCTCTACAAGGCTTCCCATCTCCTTAATTGAATAAATGATAATCATCTATCTCAGTATAATAGTCACAATGTGACCAAGTGCTAACTATAATGTCTACCCTTTTGAACGCTTCTCAAAATTGCGTTCGTCTTTAATTTGGAGGGCAACCTGAAACCTCCTCAGAATTAGCAGAAAATGCTACTTTTTCACCTCGACACATAAGGGTGATAAACCACTAATCTCTCTTCCTGAGTTGGGGTTGGAGTCAGCCACACACTGACCCTTTGTACTCCTCTCCACTGAGGAATTGATAAGCAGCCCTGAGCCTTACTTCTCTCCACTGAGGACATACATATATAACAGAGGGGACCTTCCTGGCCAGGCTCCACATATTTCAAACTCATATGGGCTGCCAAAGTCGGGTCCTTCCTCAATGAGCCGGGTAGTAACCCGACGACCATGCTCAGTCTGCACCCCCCCCTCGGGAGTCGCTGACCTTACTGTCAGCGACTCTCACAAGAAGTCCAACAGCCACCGTCTCCTCACTTTACCGCGGGCCGTAGCCGGTATCCCCGCGGTCTAGAGAACCCCGCAGCCCCTATTTAAAACATTTCTCTGGAGTCGCTGACCTGCCTGTCAGCGACTCGAAACAGCAAGCCTAACAGCCACCTCTATCGTGACCGCAGCTTGCTTCAACCCGCGGTCTATAAAAAACCCCGCGGCCCGAATTAAACCTCGGGAGTCGCGGACCATTCTGTCCGCGACTCAACCAGCAAAACCCACCGGCAGCCTGCTACCGCACTCCCGCGGTCCACAATTTCTCCGCAGTCCACTGGGTTTTGCTGAATTTTTCCATGTCCAGCAGGAACCTGGGAAAATGATTCATGCAATGGACAACCTGAAAAGTAAGTTTAAACTTACCTGCAGGATTTTTTAAACTTACCGCTGGAGAACTGTGTTCCTCCCAGCCTGTCTGCGCCAATGCGACCGACGTAAATGACACGCATGCGCCCTGACGGGTCTTTTTCACGTAGTCACTCACGTGACTCCGACGTAAAATTCCTAATCTTTCCCATTGTATAAATGATTTGTCAATAATGGAGGGTTTAAACGAAGGGTTATTAACTATTGGAGATAAAAGCGATAGATTTCTTAATTTTAAATCATGTTTTATTTGTTTCCAAGTTCTAATTGTACTATGTATAATTAGATTTTTGTTATAGTTTGTGTTATTCAACTTCATTGGTGAAAGGAGGATCGCTCCAATATTACAAGAGGAGCAGTCCTCGCTCTCCATTATAATCCAATCCACCTGCTGGGCAGAGTTGTCCATCAGTTGAATCATATTTTTAATATTTACTGACCAATAATAGTACATAAAGTTAGGGAGTGCTAAGCCACCTAATACTTTGGGTTTGTTCAAATGTGTTCTTTGTATTCTATGGGATTTATAATCCCATATAAAATTTGTAATGTCTGAATCCAGTTTTTTTAAAAACTTTTTTGGAATAAGTATAGAATTTGTGGTGAAAAAAATCATTTTTATAGCATTTATTCGGCCTATTATAGACATCGGAAGCGTTTTCCAGAATTTAATTAAGGTATTTAATTTCTTAAGTAGAGGATTATAATTTGCGTTGAACATAGCTTGATATTTTCTGGTAATTTCAATACCCAAGTATTTAAATTTTTCTGTAGCTATTTTAAAAGGGAATTTTAAGAGGTGTGTTGAGACTTTCGGTTTTATTGACATAATTTCACTTTTGTTCCAATTTATTCTGGATCCAGAAAAGGATTCAAAATCCTCAATTAAATTTAATATATTTGGTATAGTAATTTGAGGTTTTGTGATGTACAATAGTATATCATCCGCGTATAAAGATATTTTATTATTTGAATATTTTGTATTGTAGCCATGGATATTCGGATGTGTTCTAATTCTTTCCGCTAGAGGTTCAATTATAAGAGCAAATAACAGCGGTGATAATGAGCATCCTTGTCTATTACCCCTTGATAATTGGAATTTCATAGATAATATGTTATTAGTTAATATTCTAGCTGTATATAATAATTTAATCCATAGGATAAAATTCTCTCCCAATTGGAATTTTTGTAATACTTTAACCATGTAATTACATTTTACTTGATCAAATGCTTTTTCTGCGTCCAACGAAATAATTGATAATTCTTGTTCTTCGGTTTTGTGTGAGTGCATTATGTTAAGCAGACGTCTCAAATTATTAGATGAATGTCTCTTAGGGATAAACCCCGTTTGATCCGGATTTATTAATTTACTTACATACTTACTTAATCTTCTAGCTAATGATTTCGCTAATATTTTTTGATCTGTATTTAACAACGCGATTTAATAGTAAGATTAAACGAGAACTTACCAGTTTGAAGTTTGATCTTTATTTTATGAGGAGTTACGTTGGTGATTACGTGAAGAAGACCCGTCTGGGCGCATGCGCGTCAATCTTCAAAGCAGCGGTATGAAATCACAGAAACACCATAATTGAAGTGACATATTAAGATGATCAACATGAGAACTACCATTATGACCTTTTTTCTATGAGAGGGTTGGGCGTGGCGGGCACGTAATCACCAACGTAACTCCTCATATAATAAAGATCAAACTTCAAACTGGTAAGTTCTCGTTTAATCTTACTATTTTACTTCGGAGTCACGTGAGTGACTACGTGAAGATTTTAAAGCTCTGTGATTTTTATGCCGCAGATCAAAATCCCGGCTTCGCACTGCATCGATTGACTCTGAGTATCATCAATAATGGTGTAAACATGACATTGCATATCATGCAAACACAAACAGTTTTATTTTTGGTCATAAAACAACCAATAAACCCTCTTAATGTAGGGGCAACAAACGAAACAGAATGAAACAGTATTGAAAACAGACTTTAAACAATAGCAACAGCACTCAATATTGAGTTGGCAAACAGCCCTCCATCGGCACTCAGCCTATGGTAGTATTGCTGAAACACAAGTTCATTTTTCCAACCTGCGGCTTTTAATATATGGTCGATGGGAACGTCCATCGCCCTGGGCGCGGATGTTGCTACTGCGCTAGTGGAATGAGATGTAAACACATAAATGTTAATTCCTGCCTGAACCAACTCTTGCTTTAACCATGTTGAGATAGTCTGAACTGCCACTCTTTTATGTTGGCTTCTTGTAACTGACAAATAATCCTGTTTCTTCTTGTCTTAAAGCCCTTGTGGCTTCAATGTAATGTAACAAATGTGTCCTTACACATAAACATGGAGCTGTAGGATATGCTGAGAACACAATCTTAAATCCTGTCACACCTGGCCTACTTTGTTTGAGCAGGTCAGAAATATAAACAGAACATTCTCTGTATTCACTTCCATTCTCTCGAACTGAAGTTTTTGCAAAGTCTGCACTCTCTGTACTGACACCAATGCCATTAGCATAGCCAATTCAGCAAAGTTATAGACGTGACAGGGACCCAATGACGAAGCATGTTAAGAACAACGCTTACATCGCAGATTACCATATACGTAGGCTTAGGCGTTTTGGAATTAAAGATTCCTTTCATCAACCTAGATATGAGAGGGTGAGATCCTATACTTTGTGTCCGTGTACCTATTACAAGATATGCCGACAAAGCACTTCTAGCTGTATTGATAGCACTATAGCTATGACCCTCATCATAATAAAGTGTAGATAAAAGTCTAACACATTTTCAACAACTACAGTATCATATTGAATATTCTTTTGAACATAATATTGTTCCCATTTTTTTTGTTTTTTTTGTTTTCATAAGTCATATACTGTTTTTGAGTACTCTTTCTCCAGGCTGCAGTGAGTATATCCACCGTTGGCCTAGAAAGTTCTCGACCCGTGTAAGGCATTCTTAAAACCTGCAAATTAACAGATCCATACGATCACATAACGGATGAACTTAATGCGTTACTGGATGCTCCAGCAAATTCCTACTGTTTGGAATCAGCAAAAAGAGGTTGGATCGCTATCTGTAACATCAAAGGGAACCATGGTTGAATCAGGCAATTTGGTATCACCAAAACCCCTGAAGCGGCATCCTGCTTGATTTTCTCAAACACCGACCTATGAGGCAGAATGGTGGGAAAATGTACACAAACATATCATCCCAATTTAGTGAAAAAGCATTAATTGCCACTGCCCCTGGATCTGGTGCCTATGAAACATATTTTAGCCTTCCATATAGAAGTACTATGTTCTTGAACACATCCTGGTTCCACATCCACTCTGTGTTATGATGGAATTTTCGTGAGCTGCCATCTGGTACTACATTAAGTTTCCCTGGCAGATAGATAGCTCCAATCCAAATCTCTCTATCCCTACTCCAGGTCCAATTGTATTTGCCAACCTGTCACATGATAACGATTTGATTCCACCCATGTGATTCATATCAGCAACTGCTGTAGTGTTGTCTATTTTGCACTGCATATGCAAACTAGTTTAGTTAGTGCCATAAGCCTTGAGTCCATAAAATACTCTTGGTTAATTCCCCATGTTTGCAGAAGCAATGTTCATCTGTCTCCACAGCTGGATCTTGTATCAGTAGCACCCTACCCAAGTGCTCTGACATCTGTCTGCAAATCATGGAAGCTTGGTCCAATAACACTTTGGAACTACTAGTGGACACATGCTGAATCCACCATTGTACATCAGCAACAGCCTCTATTGATAGAAGCATAGGTCTATTATAATGACCCCAATGTATCCTCAATGCTTGTTCCTTTGACCTTTGTAATTGTAGATAATAAAGTGGCCATATTGAACTGCTGGAAATGCTGCCAGCCATTACCACAGCAGACTTGTCACCTGGCTAATTGCAGGCTGTGTGTCAGCAATTAACTTAATACAGCTCTTAATTGGCTCTACCCTTTTTTGCCTGGGCAAGGTCACAATGATGTTGATTAAGTCTATTGTGAACCCAACTAGTCAATTTGTGTCACAGGTATAAATTTAGATTTCTCTGGATAGCTTGTGAAGCCCAATTAAAAAATGGTTTTTATCAGCTGTTTCCTTTGATTGTCTTACAATTAAGATATTATCTAGGTAAGCCATGAGTACATGCCCTCGACTTCTCATCATGCCTAGAATAGGTTTTAACAACTTTGTAATCCCTCTAGGAGCTGAAGACAAACTATTAGGCAGTGCATTGTATTGCAATAATTGCCCCATCAAGCTAAATTTTAAATCTTCTATCCTGCAAATGAACAGACACTGAATCCGTTTCTTTAAGATCCCCTTCACAAACATTTCCATCTTAAAATGTCTATACCCTACAAAAGGGTTAAGACTATTCAGGTCCAATATAATTCTGCATCCCCCATCCTTGCTTGGTCTGGGAAAGATATTGGACACAAACTGATGGCTTTGGTAAACTGCCTTAGCAATTACACCTTTATTACATAAGCTTGCAAGTTCCAACTGAACTTCCAATTGTTCAGTGATACTGAAGTCAAACTCCTTTTTGGACATGTTGCATGGGTAAATCAGAATTTGCATTAAGCTTTGTTCGATATCCTTCTATAACCTTCAGTATAAACATATCTGAGGTATCACATTAGATCTGTCTACATGCGAACCAGACCCACTTACCTCCTTACCACCTGGCATTCTTCCCCGGCCTCGAGCTGGATATCTCACCTTCCCTGGCGGTGCTACAGCCAAACGCCAACTGCGCTGCATCGTAGCTGGACTCGTCCCTTGCCCGGACCAGTCTCCTTGCTTATAGGGATACTTCTCCTCCAGCTCCTTCACCTGCTGTGCGAAATCCTCGCCAAACAGCTGTGCCGGTTGCACTGTGCCAGGCTGGCAGAGTGAAGCATATTTAGAATTGATGGTTGGTCTAATCGCAGTCTTGCGAAGGCAGTTGATCTCAACGTGGGCACTCCACAATAGCGCCTTTTGTTGTAATTTGTCATGGCCTCTCCATCCACCATCCTGGCAAAGCTCATTATACCAGATGCCAGCAACTTTAAAAATATGCTGGAGCTTGACATGCTGCTGGGCTCTCATTAGTATGCCCATCTTGCCCCAATTCTTCCTGTTCCCAACAGGAACTTTTAACAGTCCACAGTTGATTGGGGCTTCATGCTTCCTTACTGTCTCATCCATTGTCAGCTCCTGTAGCTGATGTGAGACTTGGTAATTTATGCTGGTGGCAAGTTCCTCACCCAGAGGCTCACCAGCGTCCGACGACATGGCAAACCGTGCTGCACACGGTGTCAGCTCTGGCAGCTGCCTGCCCTCCCTTTGGAAGTCGTCGTCGGACTCAGGGTCAGAGCGTATCTGCCCTTCTGCACTCACCTCTTGCAAAGAGGGTGCTTTCAAGCAGGCCTCTACTAGGCACTGCCAGCGGAGCCTTCCCTAAAGCTTCCCGCCCGCACAACTCCTCCTGGAGTGTGGCTTTGTGAAGCAGGCCTCTCCTAGGCACTGCCAGCGGAGCCGTCCCCACGGCCTCCCGCCTGCACAACTCCTCCTGGAGTATGGCTTTATGAAGCAGGCCTCTCCTAGGCACTGCCAGCGGAGCCTTCTCTATGGCTTCCCGCCTGCACAACTCCCCTGGAGCGTCTCTGTGGAGCAGCCCCTGTATGAGCTGCTCCTTTTGGATAACCGCTGGGGAACGGTATCCTGTCCCCGACGGGACTCTCGTGGCCCGACTCTGCGGAGTCTATAGCCCTGACAGACTTAGCTTATGCCGACCGCCCGACTGGCGTTGGCTGTGTACCCGGCTGGGCACTTTGCCAAGTCTGTCGCCGCACCGCTACCGGCTTGCGACTCCCCCGAGGTGACAGGCTGCCTTTCTCTCTCCTTGTCGGCAGCAGACCTGCACCTTTTCCTTGTTCCTGTATGTGGGGAAAAAACACACAGAAACAATTTCTATACTTTTTTCTAACTCCTCCAAAGTCTCCCCGACTTTGGTGGAGCTGTAATTACTCACCTGCAGGAGGAGGTCCGTCCTCCTGCAGCCGTTCTCGCCAATGCGTCAGACGTAATGATGCGCATGCGCCCTGACGGGTCTTCTTCACGTAGTCACTCACGTGACTCCGAAGTAAAACTATATTTAATGAGGTCTATATTCAATGTGTATTTTGACACTGGACTCATATTTAGGTTATACCTGTTATTAATGTAACCCTGATCCCTATGTATCAATATCATTGTTATGTTTATCATTATTCTTTTTGCTTTGTTTTTTTTTGTTTTGTTTTTGTTTTAAAAAAAATAAAAAGATTTTAAAAGGAAATTATTTTAGGGCATAATTAAATTGTTTTTCCATCAGGGTGAAATAATTCAGATTCACGTCTTCAGTGAGATAAAATCATCCAAGAAAGGATCTTTGCAGGGTTAATGGAAACAGAGATACTTCTGAACCCCTCAAGAAAAAGTCCAATATTCCATATAATTTATTTTCCTTTTTGTCCTAATACAGTAAACGCTCGTTTTAACGGACCTCTTTAATACAGATTTTGGTTATAGGGGATTGACGTGCTGACCCATCCCCGGCTCGTGTGGCCTCCTCATCCTCTGCTCCAACCCACCCGCGACTTGAAAAATGCACCAACATGCCCTTCTTCGATCATCCCCTGGACCGGTTAGCGTGGCTTTGTTGAAGCACACGTTGTAGCCCCTAGGAACAGCACTTTCTTTGGGCTGCTAGTGCCGGCAGGGCGCATTCGGTCCTCATGGGGCTCCCTCCGCTCCCACCTGCTGCTGCATCTTTGTCCGCTGCCTGTTCCGCTGCTGCCTCCTCCTCCTTCTACCATCGCTCTGTCCACTCGGTCTCTCCTTCCCCCGTCCACTGCCTCTTCCTCCTTCTCCATCTCCCTCATAGTTCACCACAAATTCTACCTTGGAGGGTGTCGACGACTGCGGGGGCGACGGAGGGAGGAGGTGGGGCGGAGTGCGGGCATGGCGGCAACTCTGGAGAGGGGCCCCTGAGGTGGCCGGATGCATCTTTGTTTGGTGGTGGACTGATGGGGATGCTGACAGCCCTGGGCTGCGATGTGGGCTGCATCAGTTGGAGGGTAAGGTATCTGATGAGGAAGAGGTCGCTGGTGCAGACGAGCAGCACTACGCCCACTTTCAAGGTGAAACAACACAAATTGCTGATGACTCAGCAGACTGCATCAGTCTGAAGAAGGGTCCCGTGTCACCTGTCCAAGTTCTTCAGCGATGCTGCCTGACCTGCTGAGTTACTCCAGCACTTTGTGTGCTTTAGTGTATTAACCATAATTTGCAGTTCTTTGTTTCATGATTCAAGATTCAAGAGAGTTTATTGTCATGTGTCCCTGATAGGACAAGGAAATTCTTGCTTTGCTTCAGAACAACAGAACATAGTAAGCATTGACTACAAAACAGATCAGTGTGTCCATAGACCATTATATAAATATATACACACATGAAAAAATAAACTGATCAAGTGCAAATAACAGATAATGGGCTATTAATGTTCACAGTTTTGTCCGAGCCAAGTTTAATAGCCTGATGGCTGTGGGGAAGTAGCTATTCCTGAACCTGGTTGCTGCAGTCTTCAGGCTTCTGTACCTTCTACCTGAAGGTAGCAGAGAGATGAGTGTGTGGCCAGGATGGTGTGGGTCTTTGATGATACTGCCAGCCTTTTTGAGGCAGCGACTGCGATAGATCCCCTCGATGGAAGGGAGGTCAGAGCCGATGATGGACTGGGCAGTGTTTACTACCTTTTGCAGTCTTTTCCTCTCCAGGGCGCACAAGTTGCCGAACCAAGCCACGATGCAACCGGTCAGCGTGCTCTCTACTGTGCACCTGTAGATCTTAGAGAGAGTCCCCCTTGACAAACCGACTCTCCGTAATCTTCTCAGGAAGTAGAGGCGCTGATGTGCTTTCTTAATAATTGCATCAGTGTTCTCGGACCAGGAAAGATCTTCAGAGATGTGCACGCCCAGGAATTTGAAGCTCTTGACCCTTTCAACCATCGACCCGTTGATATAAACGGGACTGTAGGTCCCCATCCTACTCCTTCCAAAGTCCACAATCAGTTCCTTGGTTTTGCTGGTGTTGAGGGCCAGGTTATTGTGCTGGCACCATATGGACAGTCGCTCGATCTCTCTTCTGTACTCTGACTCATCCCCATCAGTGATACGTCCCACAACAGTGGTGTCGTCAGCGAACTTGATGATGGAGTCGCACTATGACCGGCTACGCAGTCATGAGTATAGAGTGAGTACAGCAGGGGGCTGAGCACGCAGCCTTGAGGTGCTCCCGTGCTGATTGTTATCGAGTCTGACGCATTTCCACCAATATGAACAGACTGTGGTCTGTGAATGAGGAAGTCGAGGATCCAATTGCAGAGGGATGCCCAGAAACCCAGTTCTGCGAGTTTGGTAACCAGAGGGGATGATTGTATTAAATGCCGAGCTGTAATCAATGAATAACAGCCTGACATATGAATTTTTGTTGTCCAAGTGGTCCAGAGCAGAGTGGAGGGCCAGCGAGATCGCATCCACCGTTGATCTGTTTTGGCGGTAAGCGAACTGCAGTGGGTCCAGGTTTTTGTAGAGGTAGGAGTCAACCTCTCAAAGCACTTCATCACCACAGGCGTTAGTGCCACTGGTCGATAGTCATTGAGACACGTCACCTTACTCTTCTGGGCACTGGTATAATTGATGCCCTTTTGAAGCAGGTGGGAACCTCAGACCTCAATAGTGAGAGGTTGAAAATGTCCGTAAAAACTCCAGCCAGTTGGTCCGCACAGGTTTTCAGAACACGACCAGGTATACCATCAGGTCCAGGTGCTTTTCGAGGGTTCATCACTCTGAAGGATTTCCTGACGTTGGCCTCTGTGACTGAGACTGAAATACCATCACAGCGAATGGGAGCTCGGGAAGGCACATTGGTGTTCTCCCTATCAAAGCGTGCGTAAAACGCATTGAGCTCATCTGGGAGTGATGTTTCGCCGACATTCGAGCTGCCTCCTGATTTCGCCTTGTAGGAGGTGATTGCATTCAGGCCCCGCCACAGTTGCCGAACATCTGTCTCATCCTCCAGTTTGGAGCAGAAGTCCCTTTTGGCCTTTTTGATGGCCTTACCAAGGTCATATCTGGACTTCTTGTAGACCACTGTATCATCAGACATGAATGTCCGGTGTCTGGTCTTCAGAACAGTGCGGATCTCAAAGTTCATCCAAGGTTTCTGATTGGGAAACACTCGGAAGGTACATCCAATGATGATATAACCTTACTCGGTTATAGTGGACAATCGGCAATAACGAACACCACACCCCTGCCCCCATGGTCCGTTATAACAAAGGTTTACTTGTACTTTCTTCCCATGATATATTCTGATGAACAGTCATATCTATCTAATAATCTGAAATCTCTAACCTACACATCTTGTATCAGTCAGCAGCACCAGCGACAACTATTTTGTTCCCAAATGGAGCTCACTATGTGCATTTAAGGCTATCTAAGATTTTTTTTAAATTATATAAATGTAAATCTCTGGCAATAATCTTAATTGAAATAATAAATGGAAAGGAAGGAGGCATAGAATATGTACAAGGCAAACCCTTTGTGCTCAAGATGGATTTAAACAACTAATTTTATATCAGTCTCGTGATGAGACTACGTGAAGAACCCGCCAGCCCGCATGCGCGTCAATACATCGACGCATGGTGCGGGATTCGGAGGCATTCGAAAAATGCTCCGGCAGGTAAGCTGTCTTTCTTTTCAGGAACTGGCTCTGAAAATGGATGCAGCGGGCTCGGAGAGGCAGACAGGTGCGCCTGTACAGCTACAGCCGTTGAGGCTCCGGAAGTGAGCAGGCGGCCGGTCCCGGAGTAACTGGCAGGCATGACCTGCACAGTAAGCTCCGCCAAGGCCCCGAAGGAGCAGCCTGTCGCACCAGGCTCGCAGTTACTGGCAGGCGCTACCTGCACAGTAAGCTCCACCAAGGCTCCGAAGGAGCAGCCTGTCTCACCGGGCTCAGAAACGCTGGCAGGCGCGACCTGCACAGCAATGTCCGTTTAAAGCTCCGAAAGGGAGCAGTTTGGCAAGCTTGGGGCCGAAGATGTGAACAGGCACGCCATGCAAAAGGAACTACGCTGAAGATCTGATAAGGAGGTCGACCCGGGCTCGGAGATGCTGGCAGGTAAGGTCTGCTTACTAACCTCCGTGAAAGCTCTGAAATGGATCAGCCTTGCGACCCGGGCTCGGAAACACTGGCAGCATAGTCTGTCTAGTACCTTCCACTGGCTCTGAAAAAAAGAGGACAGCTTGTTGGAACCGGGCTCAGAGACGCTGGCATGCTGGCCTGCACAGCAACCTCTGTGAAAGCTTCCAGAAGGAGCAGCTTGTCTAGCCTGGTTCAGGGTAGACTGACTCGAAACTGGCTGTACAAATGTCATATTGGCCAGGGAAGCACTGCCTCAACATCTATGCCTGAGGATCAGGCTGCCCACAAGAGTGAGGAAGGTGCATTTGATTGATTGAGGCAGTTAAACTCAGATATTTGAGGATATCTCCTGCTTAGAGGCAGGGAGTTTGAGGATTCCCTCAACACATGCTAAATTATTTCAGCTCGGCTAAAAAGAGTTGCCAGCACGCTGGAACATCATTTGCCATCCTCTCGGGGATAGGTATGTAGCATTTTTACCTGTCTTGCAGGTTTGTGTTGTAAAAAGTAAATAAATAAATAATAAAAGGAAAAGCTCTGTAAGGGAGCAGTTTGGCGACTTAAGTTCAGGGTAGGCCAAGGACAAAACGGCAAAATGCCCAAAAGGACAATATTGGGCAGGAAGGTACTGCCTCAACATCCAGAGGATGTCATCTGTAGGCTCTCAATACTGGAAATCCTGATTGAGAGGCTGGTCGAAGGGGATGTGTTGCGCACACTGGCGACCGAGACAGGTAGTTCCAGTCAGAGGTCAAGGAAAGCAATACCTGGTTCAAGGTTGCATTACATCTCCCACTCTGAGGAGGGGTGTTTTGAGGATTATTCGTGGAGACTCTGATTGTGAGGTAGTTAACAGTAAACTCGAATTCCCACATCAAGTGGATGATATGCGTCAACTCAAGTCTTATAAGGATCTGCTGGTACTTGTGACTAAATTTTCCATCCCTTAGGGGATAGGAGAACCGTTAGAGGAAGAACTTGCAAGTAGCATTGATTACTTGACTTCTCATCAGTTGATTGAGAAGATCATGCAGGACACTGCTGGATAGTATGCTAGTCCTGATTTCTGCCAGACACTGGAGGTCCGTATGTTAATGCCACTATTTGGAGCGATCTGAAGGGTAAAACAAAGTCAAAAGGCCTTAAACTCCAGCAAGTTCAGAGAATTCTCAAAGGATTACAGCCTTTGCAAGGTCGGTGGAGAGAACTCAGCTGTCTGAATTGCAGTAGATGCCTTAGCACTTTTGTGTAATACACAGTTTAAACTCAATTGTGCTAGGATGGTATAGGCCTGAGATCAATTCAATATATGCTAATTTTTTGCAAGGCTAGTATGTGCAGTCTGCAAGTATCTCTTTGGAGAAGACTTGGGCCAGCAAGTAAAAGACTTGCAAGAGGAATTCAAGGCTGCGGTGGGTGTGGTAAAGACACCCTTTGTGGGTAAGACTCCCGTTTACCTGCATGCATATCATCCCTACCAAACGAGACTGGATGCAGCGGGCTCAGATACTGCTACACTGAGGCTGGCCGGAGTACCAGGCCTACATAATTAAAACCAAGCCAGATGGGCTTTTTATTCGCAGGTTTTAGCGCTCACCATGGAGGCAGCGCACTCCACATACTCAGTTTCGTTCCCCAGCTGGCCACGATGCCTGAGCCAAGGGGACAGAGCAAAGTCTAGGGTCAGTTGACGCAATTGATCATCCGCCTAAGGCCATTTTTGGTGGTGTCCGTCTCAGGGGTTGCTGGATCTTGGTGGCGAGGGTGATAATCATCTTTTGTCTATTATTTTATTGGCAGCCTTGGTGGTTTTTACAGCAGGTGCATTCTTAGAAACTGCCTTGATCACATCTACAGCCACCGTCTGTCTCGTCATGGACAGCAAAGCGACAATGAGGTGGAGGCCGTTAAGGTATGTGAATATTATTCCATCAGTCGCATGAGATGTGCTGACAATATTCAAGACGGAGATAGGTTGAGACGGTTCAACAACAGATGCGGACTGATAACCTCCGATCTTTTCATTTTACAAATCATAAACGGTTATAAGATTCAGTTTCTGGCTGATTAATTTCCTCCGCGGCAAGAGAAGCCAAGATTTCCGTACATTCGACCTAAAGAGGAACCTATGGCTATCCAAGTTGAAACAGAGACATTTCACAAAAGGATGAGCAGTCTGACCATGAACAAGAGGGGTCTATTTCTAATATCTTCTCAAGGTTGAAGAAAATTGGAGGATGCGAAATCATTCTAAGCTTTGGCTAGTCTGAACATGTGCTTGGTATAACCATTTTAAGATGGATCATTTTCATTCAGCAAAATAGCTGATTACAGAGGATTGCGTTAGGGCCTCAATCGATCTTGAAGATGCATACTTTTCCATATCAATACACGAGAGTCACAGGATATATCTGAGGTTTATCTGGCAAGGCCAGTTGTGGAAATTTTAGGCTCTACCTGAGGGGTTGACCAGCCTTAGGCTATTTATAAAGATTCTAAAGTCAATGTTGCCCTACTCAGATCTAAAGGGCATTTTGTCATGGAGTTTATAGAGGACATGCTTATTGTAGGGAAGAGATCAGGTGTCACAGACAGCAACCAAGGCTCTCCTAGAATATCTAGGGTTTGTTATTCATCCAGGAAAATCCATACTGGAGCCGGCATTATCAATTACATATTTAGGTTTTGTCATAAACTCTGCAGATATGTCTCGGACCCTACCCACAGATAAGACTTAGGGTATTTAACAGTAGATGCCTCCTAAGATAATTCAAGACGAGGCAACATGAATGATAGTAGTGCCAAATTGGCCTATTCAACCAGGGCTTCCATTGTAAATAAGTCCGCTGAAAGAAGCTCCTATATTTGCTCGAAGACACGGGCGGTGGCGAGTTCAATCTATTTCTCGTGCATCTATCACTGCATGGTTGTATGGAAAGTTTTGTGAAGAGACACATGTGAGATACTTTTAAACAGAAGTAGCAGAGATTTGTGGTTTTCTTTCAGTTTGCGACTATGTTATAGCGCAATTGACACTGCTCGTACTGCTTTGTCGTTGTATCTAGTACTATGTGGGACAATAAATGATTGGTTCTCACCCACTGTTGACTAAGGTTATGGAAGGTGTCTTTTATATGAATACTCCAAAGCCTAGATCCAAAGTGGTGTGGAATGTGTAATCTGTATACATTTTTATGCAGATTGTCATCAGCTGTATCCCTAACGTTGCAGCAGTTACTTTTAAGTTAGTCATGCTTATGACACTGATTTCAGCACGAACAGCACAGTCTTTACACAATCTCCGTCTGGATCTCTCAGTCGTATCTGACATAAGGGTAGCATTTTATGTGAATGAACTCATAAAACAAAACAGGCACGGTTGGGTACAAGTTGGACTTGACAACATACCCACCAGCTCAGAGATTGGGGGTGTTTATTATGTAAAAAGGTACACTGAGGTTACTAAGAACCTATGAGATGAAGGAAAATTGTCTTCATAGTTATATAATAGTTTCGCAAGAGATTGTTGGTGCAGACTATTTCAAGATGGATAGAGTGTAAGTAGCTGAAAGCAGGAGTGAATACAAATCATTTCAAGTCTCACTCTACCAGGGCGGCTGGCTCGTCAGCAGCCAACAGAATGTATATTTCCCTTTGAACACTTTCTTGCAACAGCAGGAGGCTCAGATAAGCGCACTTTCAGAAGTTATAACATTTTGTTGAACATGTCTGGATGGTTGCAGGTAGAATTCTGAACAGTGTTGCATGAGGTATTGTCTAACCCAAAGGCAATTGGGACTGTGGTCCAATTAAGGGCGATGTACAGTACATGTATGTAAAGGTAGCATCATGTTGTTAATGGCCATGTCTTTTCTACCATTTATGGTTTATCTGTTTGGTGTTTTCATATACAGATTGGTTTACTGCATGAAACCACAGAGCTTCGAAGGCTTCACGTAGTCTCATCACGAGACTTCGATATAATGTAGAAAGATTAAACGAGAACTTTAAAGATTAAATGAGAAACAGACCACTTGCAGCAAATTAAACTATAGAAAGATTAATAAAGCTTGACTTACCGAATGATCTTTATGAGATTCAAGGTTGGGAGTGGAGAGCACATACCCTCTCATTCCAACTTCTCATAAAATAAAGATCAAACTTCAAACGGTAAGTTCTCATTTAATCTTTCTATTCAAGAGCAATACCTGGAAACTAAAGGTAAATCCCCCATACACCTTATTATTTTATAGCCCTTGAACCATAATTAAAAACTAAAAGCTAAATTTGTCTGATCTCCTCCAATACCTGTTGCAAGGTGGTGGAAGGATGGTGAGATTCAATGAAGTGGTCAGCTGATACTTTAGGTTGATGGCAACAAAATGCTGAGCCTTAAACATATTAATGGCTCATCTCTCTGTCCTCCAGTTCAGGATCCAATAGTGTTGAATAGTAAGATTAAACGAGAACTTACCAGTTTGAAGTTTGATCTTTATTTTATGAGGAGTTACGATGAGGGATTACGTGAAGAAGCCCCGCCAGTCCGCACGCACGTCAATCTTCAAAGCAGCGGTGTGAAATCACAGATAACAGTAATTGAAGTGACATAGTAAGATTTAGAGAAAACTAGAACTACCAGATGACTTTTATGAGGGTTGGGAGCGGAGAGCACGCCGAGTCTGAGGGTATAGCCGTGGAGCATACCCCAAGGGATGAAGGGCACGTGTCAGAGGTACCATTCCTGGCAGCAAGGTTTGCCATCCCACCACAATGCTGTGAACTCCGCTATCAGGGGGATATTAGAGCCAGCCGCCGAATCTTCTATTCAGTTAAGATCTATTCAACAGGCAAAACCTGGAGGACGAATCACAAGCTGTTGGACCAATCAAGGCCAACGACGAGCAAAGCTTCATCGTTTCAGCGACAACGCACCCCACGTATTCATCGGTAGTAAGCGGTTCACTGAAGCTGGTGGCAGCATGAAAGCTGGCCAGAGGTTCCACGCACTCTACCAGTTCTACTCTACAACTAAGGGACCACTTACGTTGGTAATATTTACACTTGATTATACAATACACAAATGGTTAAGACATTGTCGTCTACTTAAGACATTGTCGGCGCTGCCATAGCCTCGGCATCAACATTAAGCAGCCCTGTCCAAGGCGCTGCTGGCGCGGGCTCTCCCATAGGCCCGGCGGCTGCCACAGACTCGGCATCCACATTAAGCAGCCCTGTTCAAGGCGCTGCTGGCGCAGGCTCTCCCATATGCCCAGCGCTGCACAGACTCGGCATGAACATGAAGCAGCCCTGTCCAAGGCGCTGCTGGCGCGGGCCCTCCCATCGGCCTGCGCTGACACAACTCCTGCTTCCTGGCCAACCTGCAAATTTTATACATTACCGGAGGGGAACCTCCCGGCACCAGGGCTGACCGTTCTGGTTGGTTTTACCCCATCCTGGGGTCTACTGCGGTCTGGGTGCCGCATTGCTTCTGGATTTCCCCTCCCGGGGAACCACAGCGTCTGGAAGTCACTGACCGTCTTGTCAGTGCCTGGGATCGCGAACCTGACATTCGCCAGCTACCCGCTTCCGCGGTCGGAACCGGGGTCTCCCCACAGCCCATAGCTGGTTCCCTCGTCGGCCTTCCGCGAAGTATCGGACAGGAAACCTCTGTAAAAAAGAGGTTCCTGCAAGAAATCAAAACCAGGTAAGAAATACAAAACTTACCTGTAGTATAAACTTACCGCTGGCAGGAGAAGCGCCTGCCTGTCCGGTGCTTCGCCATGTGGATGACGTAATGACGTGCGTGCGGACTGGCGGGGCTTCTTCACGTAGTCACTCACGTGACTCCGAAATAAAATGTCCCATCGCAAGCAGATTCTGCCTCTATCCACTAAAGTATATGCCACATTGTATCTGGCATATATGGCTCTGAGTCTGAAATCTAGTGATGGAGCTATTTTATTTTTGGTTTCCAAATCTTTTACTGTGTCTTGTGCAAGTTATATTTCTTGGATATCCCAATTTAAATGCTCAGGGGTGAGTTTGAGGTGTGAGGAAAAATAAAAAAAGCCACGCTTCATCATATATAACTTTTGAACTAAAAGAGAGGATGAAGCGGAACTTCAATTTGCGAAGAAGCATTAAATATTAGCATTCTGTCACCAAGCAGAAGCTTGAAGTTCTCACTAAGCAAAAAAAAACGCACGCATTTGCAAATCACCATTCTCATTCAGCAAGTTGTCATTCATAAGCAAGTTGCTGTGTCCAGAGGAAGCAAGAATGCAACCAATGGAGAATATGCAGTTTTGCAAGAGCAAGGGAATGGTGTGCAGATAATTGTGCTCCTTAAACAGGTTAGTGCTGCATATCAGCAATTGCTCTCATGCATAATTCAAAAGGAAGAAAGATTCCAAGGGGACTAAGGGGTGACCGTGGCTGACAAGGGATGTCAGGGACAGTATAAAATTAAAAGAGAAGAAGTACAACGTAGTAAAGATGAGTGGGAAGCAAGAGGATTGGGTAATGTTTAAAGACACACTTTAATACAATTTAAAATTTTACATAGATTATATTATTCGAAAACTAAAATTCATAAAATTTTCCCAAACGTATCATCTATTTGTGATAAATGTCAATCCCAAGAAGCAACTATAGCGCACTCATTTGTCTTCTGTACAAAAATTCAAAAATTTTGGAATGAAATTTTTGAAATCTTTACAAAGTTATTTAAAACAAGACTGATACCCAAAGCAGAATGGATTATCTTCGGAATAACGGAAGATGATCCAGAACTAAATGTGTTTCAAAAGAAATTAATGGATTATGGGTTAATAACTGGAAAAAAGCTAATTCTAAAATTTTGGAAGAAGGCTCCAATACCAACTATAAATATGTGGATTTCAAATATGTTTGAAACACTACACCTTGAAGAGATAAGACTCCTCCTAGCAGGTAAACCAGATCACTTCCACCTGACGTGGTCTGCATTTATAGAATTATTACAAACATAGGGTGCAAAAGTACTTTAAAAAAATAAAAAATTGAGGTCGGGTAAGGGGGGATGATAGTTGAAGAGTTGGTATGTCCTATTTACGTGATGCTCAAAAAAAACATTTGTTTTTCTTTTTTTCTCTCTCTCTTTTCTTTTCTTAGGGCCTATTTCTTAACTCTTTTTCTTTTTGTTTTTAATTTCGCTCTCATAGGGTCTTCGTCCTTTTTTGTTGTTACATTTTCTACACTTTTCTACACTTGCACTTTTTCCTTCACTTTCTTCTCTCTTTCAATCTTTTCTTTCTTTAGTGTAAAAAAATAAATAAAGGGAGTACATTAATTGTAAGAAGATATAAATGACGAGTATTAATGTATGTGGCTGTGATGTAATGTACTTCTAATAAATAAAAATTTAAAAAAAAAAAAAAAAAAAAAAAAAAGAGCAACAGAGGATAACTAAAAAGACCATCCGGGAAGAAAAGATGAGGTACGAAGGTAAGCTAGCCAAGAATATAAAGGAGGATAGTAAAAGCTTCTCTAGGTATGTGAAGAAGAAAAAAATAGCTAAGACCAAAGTTGGACCCTTGAAGACTGAAAAAGGTGAATTTATTATGGGGAACAAGTAATGGCAGATGAGTTGAACAGGTACTTTAGATCCGTCTTCACTAAGGAGGATACAAACAATCTTCCTGATGTACTAGTGGTCAGAGGATCTACGGTGACGGAGGAACTAAAGGAAATCCACATTAGGCACAAATGGTGTTGGGTAGACTGATGGGACTGAAGGCTGATAAATCCCCAGGGCCTGATGGTCTGCATCCCAGCGTACTTAAGGAAGTGGCTCTAGAAATCATGGACGCATTAGTGATAATTTTCCAATGTTCTTAGATTCAGGATCAGTTCCTGTGGATTGCAGGATAGCTAATGTTATCCCACTTTTTAAGAAAGGCGAGAGAGAGAAAACAGGGAATTAAAGACCAGTTAGCCTGACATCGGTGGTGGGGAAGATGCTGGAGTCAATTATAAAAGATGAAATAGCCGCACATTTGGGAGGGGGGGTAGAGAGGGAGGGGGTAGAGAGGGAGGGGAGGGAGGGGGATAGAGAGGGAGGGGGTAGAGGGGGAGGGGGTAGAGAGGGAGGGGGTAGAGAGGGAAAGGGAGGGGGGTTGAGAGGGAGGGGAGAGGGAGGGGGAGGGTGTAGAGAGGGAGGGGTATGGGTAGAGAGGGAGGGGGAAGGGATAGAGAGGGTGGGAGTGGGGGTTGAGACGGAGGAGGGCAGACAGGGAGGGGGGTAGAGAACCCAAGCCATCTCCCTCCTCATTTTCCTCATCCTCCTCCCCTCACTCCCATTTCCTGCCGCAGCACCTACCCAGGTCGTAGAGCAGTGCCACGTCCTGGAACTCGTCCTGGTTCTCGTACTCGGTCCGGCCCTGGCGGGTCATTGGTTCCACCGGCGGCTTCTTTCTCGGCCCTGGGCTCGGCCCTTACTCCAGCTCCAGCGCCTCCAACCCAAACCCAGACCCGAGCGAGACCGCAGGGAGGCCCGGGTGGGCGTGGAGTCGAGGACTGCGATTGGGCCAGGCAAAGGGGGGGTGGAGGGGGGTGAGTCTGGGATGTGTTTAGATACATAGATACATAGAAAATAGGTGCAGGAGTAGGCCATTCGGCCCTTCAAGCCTGCACCGCCATTCAATATGATCATGGCTGATCATCCAACTCAGTATCCCGTACCTGCCTTCTCTCCATACCCCCTGATCCCTTTAGCCACAAGGGCCACATCTAACTGCCTCTTAAATATAGCCAATGAACTGGCCTCAACTACCCTCTGTGGCAGAGAGTTCCAGAGATTCACCACTCTCTGTGTGAAAATGTTTTTTCTCATCTCGGTCTTAAAGGATTTCCCCCTTATCCTTAAGCTGTGACCCCTTGTCCTGGACTTCCCCAACATCGAGAACAATCTTCCTGCATCTAGCCTGTCCAACCCCATAAGAATTTTGTACGTTTCTATAAGATCCCCTCTCAATCTCCTAAATTCTAGCGAGTATAAGTCAAGTCTATCCAGTCTTTCTTCATATGAAAGTCCTGACATCCCAGGAATCAGTCTGGTGAACCTTCTCTGCACTCCCTCTATGGCTATAATGTCCTTCCTCAGAAATTATCAATAACTTTGGAAATATAGGTGGAAATGTGATGGGAACATGTTTATCACCTCCACAGGAAAAAAGTGAGTAGAATGTGTGAAAATGGGAAGGCTGTGCCCTAGTGTTTGTGAGTAAATGAGAATCAAGCAGATTGTGCCCAGATGACACACACACACAGACACAAACACAGCCACAAAAAGAGTTTTAGTATAATATAGATATTCATGATCTGGAGACAGGGTACGGTTTACCAACAATATGAAAATATGTCGAATGGTCTGTTGTTTAACCTATTTGAAAAGTAAAATGTGAAGATACATTTTGGTAAGGGGAATAAAAAGATGACTAATATCTAAAAGGAGGAAAAATGCAAATAAGTAAAATACAGAGGGATCTTGGTGTTCTTATGCATGAATCAGAAAAGGTTAGCAACAAGAAGAAGCAGCCGATCCTCGACTTCCTCATTCACAGACCACAGACTGTTCGTATTGGTGGAAATGTGTCAGCCTCGATAACAATCAGCACAGGAGCACCTCAAGGCTGCGTGCTCAGCCCCTTGCTGTACTCACTCTATACTCATGACAGCGTAGCCGGTCATAGTGCCAATTCCATCATCAAATTCGCTGATGACACCACTGTTGTGGGACGTATCACTGATGGGGACGAGTCAGAGTATAAAAGAGAGCGACCGACTGACCAAATGGTGCCAGCACAATAACCTGGCCCTCAACACCAGCAAAACCAAGGAACAGATTGTGGACTTTGGAAGGGGTAGGATGGGAACCCACAGTCCCGTTTATATCAACGGGTCGATGGTGGAGAGGGTCAAGAGCTTCAAATTCCTGGGGGTGCACAGCTCTGAAGATCTCTCCTGGTCCGAGAACACTGATGCAATTATAAAGAAAGCACATCAGCGCCTCTACTTCCTGAGAAGATTACGGAGAGTCGGTATGTCAAGGAGGACTCTCTCTAACTTCTACAGGTGCACAGTAGAGAGCATGCTGACCGGTTGCATCGTGGCTTGGTTCGGCAACTTGAGCGCCCAGGAGCGGAAAAGACTACAAAAAGTAGTAAACACTGCCCAGTCCATCATCGGCTCTGCCTCCCTACCATCGAGGGGATCTATCGCAGTCGCTGCCTCAAAAAGGCTGGCAGCATCATCAAGGACCCACACCATCCTGGCCACACACTCATCTCCCCGCTACCTTCAGGTAGAAGTTACAGGAGCCTGAAGACTGCAACGTCCAGGTTCAGGAATAGCTCTTCCTCACAGCCACCAGGCTATTAAATTCAACTCAAACAAAACTCTGAGCATTAATAGACTATTATCTGTTTATTTGCACTTTATCCGTTTATTTATTCATGTGTGTATATATTTATATAATGGTATATGGACACACTGATCTGTTCTGTATTCATGCCTACTATATTCTGTTGTGCTGAAGCAAAGCAAGAATTTCCTATCTGGGACACAAGACAATAAACTCTCTTGAACTCTTGAACTTGAACTTGAACTCTTGATAGGAGTCATACCTGGGGTAGGGGCTGAAAGTAGATGAGTGACCACCAGGAAAGGGAATAAGCACAGAGTACTGGAGTCCCCTGTGATTATTGCTCTTGACATCGGCATGCCATGTTGGATACTGTTGGGCACCAGTACTCAGGTCGGGAACATCAAGCCTGGCTTTGAGGCACAGAGGGGAAGGTGAAGTCAGGCAGAGCAATAGTGATAAGAGACTCATTAGTTATGGGCACAGACAGGAGATTCTGTGGCAGCAAACAAGACTCAATGATGGTATGTTGCCTCCCTGGTGCCAGGATCCAGTGGCTGCATGACATTCTCAAGGGGGAAGGGGAGCAGCATGAAGTTATTGTACATGTCAACACAAAGGACATGGGTAGGAAAATTGATAGACCTGCAAAATGATCGTAGGGAGTTAGCCAACAGATTAAAAAATACCTCCAGGGTATTGATATCCAGATTACTCCCAGTACCACATGCTAGTAAGAGTAGGAACAGGAAGATAGGACATATAAATCCGTGGCTGAGGAGTTGGTGCAAGGATTCAAATTTTTGGACCATCAGGATCTCTTCTGAGGGAGAGGTGACCTGTACAAAAGGGACAGGTTGCACCTAAACTGGAGGAGAACCAATATCCTGGCAGGCAGGTTTGCCAGTGCTACACGGGCGAGTTTAAATTAGATTGGCAGGGGGTGGGATCCAATGCAGGACTGTGACAGGGCTGTAAGTTGGTATGGAAGGTGATGAAATAAAGTTCAGTAGACAGGATAGGCAAGAACAAGCCATGGAGCGAGGAAGGACTATTGGATTGAATTGCATTGATTTTAATGTGAGAGGCCTGATGGGCAAGGTGGATGAACTCAGGGCATGGATATGTATGTGCGACTGGGACATTATAGCCATTACGGAAACCTGGCTAAGGGAGAGACGGGACTGGTAGCTTAATGTTCCAGAAATCAGGTGCTACAGATGAGACAGAGGTCAGGGTAAAAGAGGAGCGGGAGTTATTGATTAAAGAGAATATTTATTGATTTAAGAGAATGTCACGGCAGTTGTCCGAGATACTACTGATGCTTCACTCAGTGAGGCTATATGGGTGGAGCAGAAAATTAAAGGGGAACAATCATCTTGTTCAGAGTATATTGTATGCCCCCAAATAGACAACAGATATTAGAAGAACAAATTAACCAGGTGACTGCATAGGTTGGCATAAGAGGGGACTTTAACTTTTCCAATATAGACTAGGACTGCCATAGTGCCAAGGGCTTAGATGGGTGGAATTTGTCAAATGTGCTCAGGAAAGTTTCAGACAATATGTGGGGTATCCTACAAATGAGAGGACAAAGCTTGATCTATTAGGAAATTGTGAAGTGCAAGTGATTTAAGAGTCCATGGGTGAGCCTTTGAGACCAGTGATCACTGTTCTACTAGTTTTAAAACAGTTATGAATAAAGATAGTGCAGACCCACAAGTTAAAATTCTGAATTAGGGCATGGCCAACTTTGATGATATTAGACAGGAACTTACTAAAGTTGATTGGAGGAGGTTGATTGCGAGCAAAGGAATGTCCAGAAAGTGGGAGGCATCTAAAACTTTGATGACAAGAGTTTAGGGCCTGCACATACCAGTTAGGTTGAAGGGCAAGGCAGGCAGGAGAAAGGAAGCTTGGATGATGAGAGAAATTGAGGCACTGGTCAGGAAAAAATGTATCGCCGGCATGAGACAGGTATAGGCTGCTAGGATCAAGTATATCATTGAAGGAGTTTCGGGAACTAAGGAGCATACTTACGAAGGAGGCAAAAAGCGGGTAGGAAATTACTCTAGAGTCACAGAGTGATACAGCGTGGAAACAGGACCTTCAGCCCAACATGCCCACACCAGCCAACAGGTCCCATCTACACAATTTCCCACCTGTCCGCGTTTGGCCCATATCCCTCCAAACCTGTCCTATCCATGTACCTCTCTAACTGTTTCTTAAACGTTGAGATAGTCCCTACCTCAACTACCTCCTCTGGCAGCTTGTTCTATACCCCCACCACCCTTTGCAGGAAATAGTTACCCCTCAGATTCCTATTAAATCTTTTCTCCTTCACCTTAAACCTACAGTATATCCATTCACCTACTCTGGGCAAGAGACTTTGTGCATCTACCCGATCTATTCCTCTCATGATTTTATACACCTCTAAAAGATCATCCCTTATCCTCCTGCGCTCCCAGGAATAGAGTCCCAGCCTACTCAACCTCTCCCTATAGCTCAAACCCACAAGTCCTGGCAACATCCTCGTAAGTTCCAGTTAGGGTTCTCTGTACCCATTCCAGCTTGACAACGTCTTTCCTAGAACATGGTGCCCAGAACTGAACACAATACGGCCTCACCAATGTCTTATACAACTGTAACATGACCTCCCAACATCTATTTTCAATACTCTGATTGATGAAGGCCAATGTGCCAAAAGCCTTTTGACCACCCTATCTACCTGCAACTCCACCTTCAAGGATCCTTGTACCTGTACTCCTAGATCCCTCTGCTCTACAACACTCCTCAAAGCCCTACCATTCACTGTGTAGGTCCTGCTCCTGTTAGACTTTCCAAAATGCAACACCACACATTTCTCTGTATTAAATTCCATCAACCATTCCTCAGTCAGTCCACCTGGCCAATCGATCAAGATCCTGCTGACATTTTTCACAAACATCTCACTGTCTGCAAAACCACCCACTTTTGTATCATCTGCAAACTTGATAATCTTGCTATGTATGTTCTCATCCAAATCATTGATATAGATGAGAAACAGTAATGCAACCAGCACCGAATCCCGAGGCACACCCTAGACACAGGCCTCCAGTCCGAGAAGCAACCTTCCACCATCACCCTCTGCTTCCATCAATGAAGCCAATTTTCTATCAATTCAACTATAACTCCTGGGATCCCATGCGATCTAACCTTCCAGAGCAGCCTAACATACAGAACCTTGTCAAATGCTTTGCTGAAATACATACATACAACATCTACAGCTCTGCCCTCATCGACGTTTTTAGTCACGTCTTCAAAAAATGTAATTAGATTTGTGAGACACGACCTCCAACGAACAAAACCAGGCTTACTATCCCTAATCAGCCCTTGTCCATCCAAATGCCTGTATATCCTTTCCCTCAGAATACTCTCTGGTAACTTTCCAACAACAGATGTTAAGCTCACTGGCCTGTAGTTCCCAGCATTTTCCCTGCAGCCCTTCTTGAATAGAGGCACAACATTTGCCACCCTCCAGTCTTCCGCCACCTCTCCTGTATTTAAAGATGACTCGTAAAGGTAGGAGAGAAGGAGCAGCCAGAAGCAGCCATAGCTAGTATTGGTTGGAAGTCATTGAGTCAGAGGGAAAGAAGATTGAAAAAGCGCACCAAAAGTCCGATTCAAATGTTTTCTGTGAAGGTAGGAGAGAAGGAGCAGCCAGAAGCAGCGAGAGCTGGTCTTAGCTGGAAGTCGGTGAGTCAGAGGGAAAGGCTGAGGATTGGCTGAGAGGTCAGCAGCAGGTGAAGGAGTGCAGGGATTGGCTGAGGAATTTAATTTGCAAATTGGTAAATTGGCGAATTAAGCAATTCATCAGCCAATATTTAAGGTTGCTCTGGGATGAGCAGCCACTTTTGTATCATCTGCAAACTTGGTAATCTTGCCATGTACGTTCTCATCAAATCATTGATATAAATGAGAAAGCGGCCTAGTCGAGGGAAGTGCCTGGTGAGAAAAGTGCGAGTTTTTGACTCAAGAGTCTTCGGCGAGGAGGCTGAGGAGAGGAGACTATGCCAAAAGTTGGAGAGGACGGGACGTGGTGAAGATATGACGGATAAGCTGATAGTGTGAGTCTTGCAGGATGTGGGCGGTCAGGGACACTGATGGTGCCTCTGACTGCTGCAAATGTGGAAAGTGTGCCCAGGTTCAGCTCCTGACGGACCGTGTTGGGCCACTGGAGATGCAACTTGATGACCTCAGGATCATCCGGGAAAATTATAGTTTCCTGGACAGGACCTATAGTGAGATCGTGACACCGAAGATACCCGAAGAGAGAAGGTGGGTGACGATGGGGAAGGGAAGGAAGCTTGTAGTACAGGAGACCCCGGGGGATGTACCTCAAGAAAACAGGTTCAACCTCTTGGAAGCTGTCAGGATGGAAGACACTGCCATTATGACCGGGGAACAGGTCTGCAAGTCAAAAGGTGAGGCAAAACCGAAGAGACCGATGTCAGGCAGAGCCGTGGTAGTTGGGGACTCCATTGTTAGAGGTACAGAAAGGGGTTTCTGCGGCAAAGGGCGGGAGTCAAGGATGGCGTGTTGCCTCCCTGGTGCCAGGATCCAGGACTTCACGGACCGATTGCGGAGCATCCTCAAGGGTGAAGGGGAGCAACCAGAAGTGGTAGTGCATGTCGGCACGAATGACTTCGAGAGGAAGAGGAAAGACATTCTGCAGCGTGACCAGAGAACTCGGAAGAAGGCTGAAAAACAGGATCTCCAGGGTGGTTATCTCCAGTTTGCTTCCAGTTCCTCGTGCTGGTGAGGGCAGGAACAGGGAGATAGAGGATCTGAATATGTGGCTGAGGAGCTGGTGCGGGAGGCAGGGATTTGGATTCTTAGACCACTGGGATCTTTTTTGTGGGAAGGGTAAATTGTACAAAAAGGACGGGTTGCACCTTATCAGGAGGGGGATCAGCATTCTAGCAGGCAGGTTTGCCACTGCTACACAGGTGTGTTTAAACTAAATAGTGGGGGGGAGGAGACAAACTGGAGATATAAGGATGGAGTTAAAGGGAAAGAGAATATAAGAAAAGTTAAGAAAGACACCACAATTAACGGGGCAGAAAACTCAAGAAGGGATAGGAGAGTAAGGACAAGTGAAATAGGAATCGATGTGAGGGGAGTAATGGATTAAACGTTTTATATATGAATGCACGAAGTATAAGAAATAAAGTGGATGAGCTTGAGGCTCAGTTAGAAATTGGCAAGTATGATGTTGCGGGAATTACAGAGACATGGCGGAAAGAGGACCAGAGCTGGGAACTGAATATTCAAGAGTATACGTCCTATCAAAAAGGCAGAGGTGGTGGGGTAGCTCTGTTGGTGAGGAATGAAATTCAGTCCCTTGCGAGGGGTGACATAGAATCAGGAGATGTAGAGTCAGTATGGATAGAATTGAGAAATTGTAAGGCTAAAAAGACCCTATTGGGAGTTATCTACAGGCCCCAAAACAGTTGCCTGGATATAGTGCAAGTTGAATCAAGAGTTAAAATTGGCATGTCACAAAGGTATTGCTATGGTTGTTATGAGAGATTTCAACATGCAGGTAGACTGGGAAAATCAGGTTGGTGTTGGACCCCAAGAAAGGGAGTTTGTGGAGTGCCTCCGTGATGGATTCCTAAAGCAGCTTGTTCTGGAGCCAACCAGGGAGAAGGCAATTCTGGAATTAGTGTTGTGTAATGAACTGGATTTGATAAGGGAACGAGGAGGGAGTGACCATAATATGATAAATTGTAATCTACAAATTGAGAGGGAGAAGGGAAAATCGGAAGTGTCAGTATTACAGTTGAACAAAGGGGACTATGGGGCCATGAGGGAGGAGCTGGCCAAAGTTGACTGGAAAGGCACGGATGACAGTGGAACAACAATGGCAGGTATTTCTGGGAATAATACGGAAGGTGCAGGATCAGTTCATTCCAAAGAGGAAGAAAGATTCCAAGGGAAGTAAGGGGCGACCATGGCTAACAAAGGAAGTCAAGGACAGTATAAAAATAAAAGAGAAGTATAACATAGCAAAGATGTGCAGGAAGCCAGAGGATTGGGTAACTTTTAAAGAGCAACAGGAGATAATGCTATTGAGGGAGTACAGCGTAGGTTCACAAGATTAATTCCCGGGATGGCGGGACTGTCATATGTTGATAGAATGGAGCGGCTGGGCTTGTATACTCTGGAATTTAGAAGGATGAGAGGGTATCTTTTTGAAAGATTGTTTCCTGCCTCTCGCATGTCCAAACCCTTAATAACATTATATTATTAAGGGATTGGACATGCTAGAGGCAGGAAACATGTTCCCGATGTTGGGGGAGTCCAGAACCAGAGGCCACAGTTTAAGAATAAGGGGCAAGCCATTTAGAATGGAGATGAGGAAATGCTTTTTCACACAGAGAGTTATGAGTCTGTGGAATTCTCTTTCTCAGATGGCAGTGGAGGCCGGTTCTCTGGATGCTTTCAAGAGTGAGTTAGATAGAGCTCTTAAAGATAGCGGAGTCAAGGGATATGGGGCGAAAACAGGGAATTATAGACCAGTTAGCCTGACATCACTGGTGGGGAAGATGCTAAAGTCAATTATAAACAATGAAATAGCGGTACATTTGGAAAGCAGTAACAGGATCGGTCCGAGTCAGCTTGGATTTACAAAAGGAAAATCATGCTTGACTAATCTTCTGAAATTTTTTGAGGATGTAACTAGGAAAATGGACAAGGGAGAGCCAGTGGATGTAATGTACCTGGACTTTCAGAAAGCATTTGATGAGGTCCCACATTGGTGATTAGTGGGCAAAATTAGAGCACATGATATTGGGTGTAGGGTACTGACATGGATGGAGAATTGGTTGGCAGACAGGAGAAAAAGATTAGGGATTAACAGGCAGGCAGTGACTAGTGAGATACCGCAAGGCTCGGTGCTGGGACCGCAGCTATTTACAATATACATTAATGATTTAGATAAAGGGATTCAAAGTAACATTAGCAAATTTGCAGATGACACAAAGCTGGGTGGCAGTGTGAACTGTGAGGAGGATGCTATGAGGATGCAGGGTGACTTGGACAGGTTGGGTGAGTAAGCGGATGCATGGCAGATGCAGTTTAATGTGGATAAATGTGAGGTTATCCACTTTGGTGGCAAAAAACAGGAAGGCAGATTATTATCTGAATGGTATCAAGTTGGGTAAAGGGGAAGTACAAAGAGATCTGAGGGTCCTTGTACATCAGTCACTGAAAGTAAGCATGCAGGTACAGCAGGCAGTGAAGAAAGCTAATGCCATGTTGGCCTTCATAACAAGAGGAGTTGAGTATAGGAGCAAAGAAGTCCTTCTGCAGTTGTACAGGGCCCTAGTGAGTCCACACCTGGAGTATTGTGTGCGGTTTTAGACCCAAATTTGAGGAATGAGATTTTTGCTATTGAGGGAGTGCAGCATAAGTTCACGAGGTTAGTTCCCGGGTTGACGGAACTGTCATATGTTGATAGAACGGAGCGACTGGGCTTGAATACTCTGGAATTTAGAAGGATGAGAGGGAATCTTATTGAAACATATAAGATTTATAAGGGATTGGACACGCTAGAGGCAGGAAACATGTTACCGATGTTGGGGGAGTCCAGAACCAGGGGCCACAGTTTAAGAATAAGGGTAGGTCATTTTGAACGGAGATGAGGAAAAACATTTTTACCCAGAGAGTTGTGAATCTATGGAATTCTCTGGCGCAGAAGGCAGTGGAGGCCACTTCTCTGGATGCTTTCAAGAGCTCTTAAAGATAGCGGAGTCAGGGAATATGGTGAGAAGGCAGGAATGGGGTACTGAATGTGGATGATCAGCCATGATCACAGTGAATGGCGGTGCTGGCTCGAAGGGCCTAATGGCTTACTCCTGCACCTATTGTCTATTGTAAATTTCAACCAGGGCTCCAGCAATTTACCCTCTAGTTTCCCACAATGTCCTTGGATATTTGATCGGGCCCTGGAGATTTGTCTACCTTCATACACGATAGTACCTTCAGCACTTCAACAGTAACACTGACTGCTCTCAAGACACTTCCATTGATTGCCCCAAGTTCCTCCGTCCTCCTGTCTTTCTCCTCGGTAAATATTGAGGAGAAATACTCATTGAGGATTTTGCCCATCTCCCGTAGCTCCACACAGAGTTGACTGCTTTGATTCCTAAGGGGACCCACTCTCTCTCTAGTTAGCCTTTTCTTCCTTATGTATTTCTCTGGGAGATAATATTAAGGAAAATCCCCAAAAGATTTTCTAAGTACATTAAGGAAATTATAATAACTAGAAAGAAAACAGGGCCTCTCAGAAACAAAGTTGTCACCTTTGTGTGGAGCCGCAAACTGGCAAGTTCCTCAATATTTCTCCTCTGTTTTTAATGTGGAGCAGGACATAAAGACTGGGGAACCTGGGACAGTTAATAGATATATCATGAGGACAATCCATATTATGGTCGAGAAAGTGCTAGATGTCCTAAGGCGTATGAAGATAGATAAATCTCCCGGTCTGATCAGATATATTCAATGACACTGGAGGAGGCTAGAGAACAAAGGCAGGTGCCCTGGCTAACATTAGCCACAGGTGATGCACCGAAAGACAGGAGGGTTGGTAATGTTGTGCCTCACATTTGGGGTAGGCAAATTACTGTGGAGGATTCAGAGGGATAAGATACATATGCATTTGGATAAGTGGGCTGATCATGTATAGTCAGATGGCTTAATATTATGCCTTATCAATCTGATTGAGCATTTTGAAGAAGTAACCAAAACGGTTGGTGAGGGCAAAGCTGTATGTTGTCTACATGGACTTCATCAAGACATTTCATTAGGCTCCACATAGTAAGCTGCTCTGGAAGGTTAGATCACATAGGATCCATGGAGAGCTAGTCGACTGGATAGAGATTATCGTGCGGGGAAGGAAGCAGTGATCGTGGAAGGTTGATTTTCAGACCGGATGCCCATGACTACTGAGGTGCCTCATGAATTGGTGATGAGCCCATTGCGATTTGTGGTTTGTATCAGCGATTTGGATGAGAATGCACAGCATGATTAGTAAGTTTGCAGATGACACTTAGAAACATAGAAAATAGGTGCAGGAGGAGGCCATTCGGCCCTTCAAGCCATCACCGCCATTCATTGTGATCATGGCTGATTGTCCCCTATCAATAACCCGTGCCTGCCTTCTCCCCATATCCCTTGACTCCACTAGCCCCGAGAGCTCTATCCAACTCTCTCTTAAATCCATCCAGTGATTTGGCCTCCACTGCCCTCTGTGGCAGGGAATTCCATAAATTCACAACTCTCTGGGTGAAAAAGTTTTTTCTCACCTCAGTCTTAAATGACCTCACCTTTATTCTAAGACTGTGGCCCCTGGTTCTGGACTCGCCCAACATTGGGAACATTTTTCCTGCATCTAGCTTGTCCAGTCCTTTTATAATTTTATATGTTTCTATAAGATCCCCCCTCATCCTTCTAAACTCCAGTGAATACAAGCCTAGTCTATTCAATCTTTCCTCATATGACAGTCCCGCCATCCCAGGGATCAATCTCGTGAACCTACACTGCACTGCCTCAATCAGAAGCATGTCCTTCCTCAAATTGAGGACCAACACTGTACACAATACTCCAGATGTGGTCCAACATTCCATTAGCTTTCTTCATTGCCTGCTGTACCTGCACGCCAACTTTCAGTGACCGGTGTACAAGGACACCCAGGTCTCGCTGTACCTCCCCCTTACCTAACCTAACCCCATTGAGATAATAATCTGCCCCCTTGTTTTTGCCCCCAAAGTGGATAACCTCACATTTATTTATATTATACTGCATCTGCCACGCATCTGCCCACTCACTCAACCTGTCCAGGTCACCCTGCAACCTCCTAACATCCTCTTCACAGTTCACACTGCCACCCAGCTTTGTGTCATCCGCAAACTTGCTAGTGTTGCTCCTAATTCCCTCTTCCAAATCATTAATATATATGGTAAACAGTTGCGGCCACAACACCGAGCCTTGCGGCACTCCACTCGCCACTGCCTGCCATTCTGAAAAGGACAAGTTCACTCCTACTCTTTGCTTCAGGTCTGCCAACCAGTTTTCTATCCATGTCAACACCCTACCCCCACTAAAGTGGGTGGTATTGTAGATAGCGAAGATGGTTACCAAAAATACATCAGGTTCTTGATCAGCTGGGCAAGGGGGCAGAGGAATGGTTGATGGAGTTTAATGGAGATAAAGGCGAGGTATTGAATTTTGGGAAGTCAAACCAGGGCAGGTCCTTCGCAGTGAATGGCAGGACCTTGGGGAATGTTGTAAAGCAGAGGGACCTTGGCATGCAGGTACATAGTTCCCAGAAAATGGCCTCACAGGTAGATAGGGTGGTCAAGAAGGCTTTTGTTACATTGCCCTTAATCAGTCAGAATATTGAGTAGAGAAGTTGGGATGTTATGTTATAGTTGTACAGGACATTGGTGAGACCGCACTTAAAATATTGTGTTCAGTTTTGGTCACTCTGCTATAGGAAGGATGTTGTTAAGCTGGAAAGAGTGCAGAGAAGATTTACAAGGATGTTGCCAGGACTTGAGAGCCTGTTCTATACGGAAAGACTGAACAGGCTGGGATGTTATTCCTTGGAGCACAGGATGATAAGGAGTGATCTTATAAAGGTGTTTAAGAATAGATAGAGGGTGAATGCAGTCTTTTTCCCAGGGTAGGGGAATGAAAAAATAGAAAACATAGGTTTAAGGTGAGAATTAAGATTTAATATGAACCTGAGGGGTAATATTTTCACTCAGGAAGTGATAGGTATATGGAATGATTAAGAGTTGTTTAAGAAGGAACTGCAGATGCTGGAAAATCGAAGGTAGACAAAAATGCTGGAGAAACTCAGAGGGTGAGGCAGCATCTCTGGAGCGAAGGAAATATGTGATGTTTCGGGTCGAGACCCTTCTTCAGACTGATGTTGGGGTAGGGGTGGGAGGGCGGGAAGAAGAAAGGAAGAGGCGGAGACATTGGGCTGTGGGAGAGCTGGGAAGGGGTGGGGAAAGAAAGAGAAAGGAGGGACTACCTAAAATTGGAGAAGTCAATGTTCATACCGCTTTGGTGCAAACTACCCAAGCGACATGTGAGGTGCTACTCCTCCAATTTACGGTGGGCTTCACTATGGCCATGGAGGAGGCCCAGGACAGAAAGGTTGGATTCGGAATGGGAGGGGGAGTTGAAGTGCTGAGCCACCGGGACATCAGGTTGGTTATTGCGAACTGAGCAGAGGTGTTGGGCGAAGTGATCGCCAAGCCTACGCTTGGTCTCACCGATGTAGAGCAGATGACACCTAGAGCAGCGGATGCAATAGATGAGGTTGGAGGAGGTGTAGGTGAACCTCTGCCGCACCTGGAAAGACTGCTTGGGTCCTTGGATGGAGTCAAGGGGGGAGGTAAAGAGACAAGGGTAGTATTTCCTGCGATTGCAAGGGCAAGTGCCAGGAGAGGGGGTGGTTTGGGTGGGAAGGGACGAATTGACCAGGGAGTTACGGAGGGAGCGTTCTCTGCGGAAAGCTGAAAGGGGAGGAGATGGGAAGATGTGGCCAGTGGTGGGATCCCGTTGGAGGTGGCAAAAATGTCAGAGGATTATTTGTTGTATGTGACGGCTGGTAGGGTGGAATGTGAGGACAAGGGGAACTCTGCCCTTGTTATGAGTGGGTGGATGGGGAGTGAGAGCAGAGTTATGGGGTATAGAAGAGACCCTGGTGAGAGCCTCATCTATAGTAGAGGGGAACCCCCGTTCCCTAATGAATGAGGACATCTCCGATGCCCTGGTTTGGAACACCAAATCCTGGGTGCAGATGCGGCGTAGACGGAGGAATTGGGAGTAGGGGAAGGTGTCCTTGCAGGAAGCAGGATGGGAAGAACGTAGTCCAGATAGCCATGGGAGTCAGTGGGTTTATAGTAGATGTCGGTCAGTAGTCTGTCACCTCTGATGGAGACAGTGAGGTCTAGAGAAGGTAGGGAGATGTCGGAAATGGTCCAGGTGTATTTGAGTGTTGCATGGAAGATAGTAGTGAAATGGATGAAGTCAGTGAGTTCCGTATGGGTGCAGGAGGTTGCACCAATGAAGTCGTCGATGTAGTGGAGGTAGAGTTCGGGGATAGGGCCATGGTATGCCTCGAACAAGGATTGTTCGACGGACCCTACAAGAGGCAGGCATAGCTTGGGCCCATGCGCATGCCCATATGGAATGGTATATGGAATGAGCTGCCTGAGGAGGTAGGTGGTCAGTATTTTAACAGCATTTAAAAGACACATAACGGGTAGATAGCGTGTAAAGGTTTAGAGGGATAAGTGTCAAACGCAGGCAAATGGGACAAGAATACATTGGGCACCTTGGTCGACATGGGCAATTTGGGCTGAAGGACCTGTTTCTGTGATCTTTGACTCTGGGAGTGGATCTAACCAGAGAAGCAGTTAATCTACAGCAACTACGTTTCAGAACCAAGAACAACTGCCTATCCCCCGTATCCCAGGAGCTGAGGTGGAATATGCAGGTGACATTTGTGTGAGTGCATGTTTCACAGTTCACCATGGAAAATATGGACCATGGAAAATATGAACAACTTACATATCTCAGGAGCTACATTTAAGGATGCACTCAAAGCCCTTAGAAGAAATGCAATAACCGTACTACAGCCTGTAAATCCTTGACCTCAAAGCTTTGAGGCCATATATAAAGAACACATCGAAACCCTGCCTAAGTGTCAGAAAGAGTGCATCACCTCGCATGCTATCCACCAACTTTCCCCAGCAGTTGCATGCCCTATCTATAGAAGGGCTTCTGGTTCCATCAATGGCCTCATAAGTGACATCAGAACTCACTAAACCATATCTGAGTGTTATTTGCCTAAGAAGTTGTGCTGACAGATATCCATGCAGCTACACATAATCTCCTGTCATCTCATATTCCTTGGAACAAGATCTTACTCTGTCAATATGTGTATTAGCTGATGAGGAACAACCACTTCAGCTGTGGTGGCTCAAAGGGCCAAATGGCCTCCTCCTGCACCTATTTTCTTAAGCTCAGGACCAGGAGTCCCATGAGCAGTCTGAAGAGCGGCAGATTTGAATGCTGGTCATAGCGTGAGTGATACAGTGTGGAAACAGGGCCTTTGGCCCAACTCGCCCAACATGTCCCAGCTGCACTTATCCCCACCTGTCTGCAATTGGTCCATATCCCTCCAAACTTATCCTATGCATGTACCGGGTCTGCTATCATAGCTCGGGACCTCAGACACTTTGATATTGACAATACCACACTGAATGAGGCATGACAGGCAGAAATGCTCTGCTCATAACAAAAAAAAATCATTAGAAACAGGAGCAAAGTTGATTATTCCACACCTTGGGCCTGCTCTGCTTTCAATAGAGTCAATGTTGCATTTCTCATGCTGGAAAATCTATTAATTTCAAGGTGGAGAGTGCATATTGTATTGAAATTGATTTTGAGAGGGGCAGAGTGAGGAAGGAGAGGTAGAGAGAGAGAGAGGTGGATGGAGGGGGGTGGAGAGAGAAACGTAGAGAGAATGTAGAGAGATAGAGAGGGAGAGGTATAGAGAGAGAGATAGAGAGAGAGGTAGAGAATGAGAGATAGAGAGAGAGGTAGAGAGAGGGATAGAGAAATAGGGTAGAGAGAGAAGTAGAGGGAGAGAGAGGTAGAGAGAAGAAAACTGATTTTCACGAAGCACCTCAATGCTAGGGCAGGAAATTATACAATTTCCTGGGTGTGATGGCAAGGAATTGGTAGGCAAAATACATCATTATTTTCATTCTGATAAAATATTTGGAGTAATCTTATTGTCAACCAACACCGTTTGTTCAGAGAGACGTTGCTTCATTTCCACACCCTAAACCAAATACTTGCATTTGTTAGATTATCTCATCTGAACAAGAGAATGCAAGGATGGAATCTAACAGATACTGATGCCTGTTGCACTGACCCACTGCCCAATTTGCTCCATTATCTCAATAAAACATACAAAACATGGTTTAATTGGCTATATGCTTGGAGGATGTTTCCCCTGGCTAGGGGAATCTAGAATCAAAGGTCAGAGTCTCAAAGAGTCATCAGTAAGACCGATGGTCAGTAGAGCTTCCTTTTCATCACTTGCAAAAGATACCCAACACCTGAGATCCAAAGTGAAATAATAATAATAACTTCATTTGTATAGCACTTTTCATACAATTGAATGTAACCCAAACTGCTTTTCACAAAAACCCAGGTCTAAACAAAAATACAATTTAAAACAGTAAGGACATAGACAGTTAATAACATAAAAAGCACAGATTTATATAAAAATATAAAAAATAAAAAATTAACAGAGTAAAAGGACAAAAAATAAAATGTTGGTGTATGAGTTCAGAATTTGGCTGGAGGGAACCACAGCATTTTTATAACCTGTCCTCTAGCAAATCACAAGAATATGCCATTCGCGTGGCACGGATGTCCTATCATTTATCAAGATGACAGCATTTTAAACCCATCGTTGCCATTTACGGATTTCCTTGCCTTGAAACAAAGCTCCCCTTAGTCCCAAACCTTTCAATGTTAACCTCAATAGCCACCTTCAAGCTCCTCTACTTAAAGGAAGCAGTTTTTCATTGCCATGTTGCAGCCACTGAGATAATATTGTATTGGTGTGCTGGATAGGTTTCTATAATATGGTGACCTTTTAATTATAAATTTCACAAGAAGAGTTTTGCACTGGTTTCTATTTCCACCTTGTGGCCAAATAAGCTCTGTTTTGGGTTGCAACAACGGCAAGGTAAAGTGGGTTATTAGGGAATGGAGAAATGAAATTTCCGCTCTCCATAACACACAGATAATTTTCTTTTCCAACGATTGTCTGCATGGGGCATTGGATGTCTTCTCTTTCTTCTGCTGATCAATTACCAGCTCTTCAGCTAGGTTCTATTCAGCCAGCCATATTAGATAGCGTGTAAACTCTCTTCAGCATTACACATTATAACATTTAGCAACTGAAGAATTCCACAAGCATCAAATTCTTGTAGAAGAACTGAGCTGGAACATTAATCAACAAAGGAACAGCATGTCAAATCAGCTTCACGTGATGATTGTCTTCAGTCTGAAAACCCTGCACACAACCAGTGGTTATTGAGTGTAGCTGTTAAATTATAATTTGCAGTCATAATTTTCTGGTAATATCATTGTGGATCGCTATGTCAAAATTTTTAATCCAGTTTTGCTATATCAATGATGACATTGTCAGAAAGTATCTGGCCTTTCCATGAAATTTCGAGGTTCTCTCTTCAAAATCTGGTATCACTTTCAATGATTATAAACATAGGCATTATTTTCTCTGATAACATGGATAATTTGCTAATCTTACAAATATATCAGAAGATAACAGTCAAAAATTATTATTTTTGAATGAAATATGACGTTTATTATTGAAATATGACCATATAATAATTGCAGTGGACACAACACAATATATTTGAATATCAGCATTCTTCAACTTACCCGTCTCCTGCGATAATTTTAATATAATTTATTTGATGCCGTCTATATACGAACTTTATGCACGTGAGATCATCAAACTCCTGCATGGCATTGTATATAATCTTTTGATGCTCCTTGGCTATAGTTATAAAATATAATAGAGTATGTTTAATTTGTCTGCACAAGCATATAATTTGCAAGTTTAGTTTAGTTTAGAGATACAGTGCGGAAACTGACTCTCCAGCCCACCGTGTCTGCGCCAACATTATCCTACACATATTAGGAACAATTTACAATTAAACCAAGCCAATTAACTAACAAAGCAGTCATGGTTGAGGCAACAGTTTTTACCACTCTCACTCTCAATCTCACACGACTCTACACAACACGACACGGATGAAACCGTTAGTAAGAATGAAAAGTTACAATTTGTATTGGAATAAGAAATACTTGATATGAATCACTTATTTGTTTGTACAACTTCAATAAAAGACTAATTAATCATGAAACAATGACTGGAAGATTTGCGTAAGCTATATCTCTTCTACATCCCTGAGTAGTATTGGCAATCAAAAGTTGGACATTGGAAAGTTAAGAAATTGCCATTACATTAAAGTAAAAACTGTTTCTACGAGTGGAACTAAAGAAATCTGAATCTCTATGAGTGAGATAAGAGCTTGAAATCCTGGAAAAAAGAATTTGCCAGTTGCAGGGTAATCGACATGGTCATGACCTGTGCTAAATGAAGAACGAAGATTGAAGATTTCGAAAGCCAGGAATCGTGAGTTGAACGGCTATATTAAGTCGCATTTAGAAAGGCTGAGAAGCTTTAAAGTTAAAAACTGCAGCAGCAGTATTGAAAACGGCCGAGGAAGGTTGTTTATGGTAGCTTAAAGATAAGTTTATAGGCCTGTACAAATGACCTTGAAAGTTTCAAACTATAATGATGTTGTGAATTCCAAACTTGATAAGTTGTGCTGTTGTACCATAGAAGCTGGAAGATTGACCTTCAAATTAATGATATTTTGAAGAAACATAGAAACATAGAAATTAGGTGCAGGAGTAGGCCATTCGGCCCTTCGAGCCTGCACCGCCATTCAATATGATCATGGCTGATCATCCAACTCAGTATCCCGTACCTGCCTTCTCTCCATACCCTCTGATCCCTTTAGCCACAAGGGCCACATCTAACTCCCTCTTAAATATAGCCAATGAACTGGCCTCGACTACCCTCTGTGGCAGAGAGTTCCAGAGATTCACCACTCTCTGTGTGAAAAAAGTTCTTCTCATCTCGGTTTTAAAGGATTTCCCCCTTATCCTTAAGCTGTGACCCCTTGTCCTGGACTTCCCCAACATCGGGAGCAATCTTCCTGCATCTAGCCTGTCCAACCCCTTAAGAATTTTGTAAGTTTCTATAAGATCCCCTCTCAATCTCCTAAATTCTAGAGAGTATAAACCAAGTCTATCCAGTCTTTCTTCATAAGACAGTCCTGACATCCCAGGAATCAGTCTGGTGAACCTTCTCTGCACTCCCTCTATGGCAATAATGTCCTTCCTCAGATTTGGAGACCAAAACTGTACGCAATACTCCAGGTGTGGTCTCACCAAGACCCTGTACAACTGCAGTAGAACCTCCCTGCTCCTATACTCAAATCCTTTTGCTATGAAAGCTAACATACCATTCGCTTTCTTCACTGCCTGCTGCACCTGCATGCCTACTTTCAATGACTGGTGTACCATGACACCCAGGTCTCGCTGCATCTCCCCTTTTCCTAGTCGGCCACCATTTAGATAATAGTCTGCTTTCCTGTTTTTGCCACCAAAATGGATAAAACAAAGAACAACATAGTTTGTTTTGAATTCCTGCTGATGTTTTGAAGAACACACCGATAAGGATACATTTAATATGGATCTACAAGCAAGTATGTTTAAACAGCCACAGGAGGACAAAGAGGAGCCGGATTTGAGAAGATGTGGAAAAAGGACCATTAAACTCTCCGATAAAGGCCAAATTATGTTCCTGGAAAAATGGCAGGAAAAAAAGTCAAGAAACAAGTTATGGAAACAGGTTATCAAGTCAATTGAAAACCAAAAGGAACTCATGGAATCAGATGAGAATGTGAAGAAAGTACAATCCAATCTATAAGTATAAGTATAAGTATTTTTATTAGTCACATTCACATACACCCAGGTGTAGTGAAGTGAAATGCTTCTTGCCATTATGCAGCACACAAAAGAAGAGAATACAAACATAACACCAAGATAGTCTTAACACAAAGAACATCCCCCCACAATGGCTCCCACCATGAGGGAAGGCACAAAGTCCAGTCCCCAACCCCAGTTCACCCATAGTCGGGCCTATTTGAGGCCTCCACAGTTGCCTCTACGGAGGCCCGATGTTCCAGGCCATTCTCGCCGGGTGATATTGCTCCGGCGTCGGGAGAGTCCTCCCAGCGGCCTGGGAACCCTGGAACGGCCGCTTCCGCACTGGGGGCCGCGGCTTCCGAAGCCAACAAGGCCGCGCCGGTTGGAGCTCCACAACTGGCGATCTCATCTAGAGATCCCAGGCTCCGGGTGCAAAGTTCAGCGCCGCCGCCCGCAGCTGGTCGCTTCACAGTCCCGCAGATCCGCGATGTTTTCACCAGCGATCCTCAGCTCACCGGAGCTCCAGCGCGGCGACCCGGGCAAGGCATCGCCCGCTCCGCGATAGCGCTCCAGCGCTGTGCCGCCGCCGAGGCCGATGTTCTGGGCGGTCCCCAACAGGAAACGCCACTCCAGGCCCGCTGGTATGCCGCGAGGACGGGCTGAAGCTACAGCCCGGAGAAAAGCTGCCTCTCCGGCCAGGTAGGGACCCTGAAAGGTAGTTTCCCCCTTCCCCCCCCCACCCCCCACACAAAAAAGTCTAGACATCCAAAACAAAACACTTTACTAACTAAAATAAAAAATAAAAGATGAAAGGACAGACAGCTGCTGGCTGGGCAGCCGCACACAGGACAGCGCCCCCCTGAACCAATCTGGTTCAATTAATCAACCTCTGCCGTGAGGTTGAGGAAAGCGACGTGTCATTGCTGGGTTTATCACTGCCTGAGGAGGAACGTGAAAAGCAAAATCAGTGGTTTCAAGAGAAAACTGAATTTTTCGATGGTTTGATAGAAGAAGTGCAGAAGTTGGTATCTGAAATTGTACCACAAACTAAGCGCTCTACAGTGGGAAGAGCTATGCAACAAAGCGTGGTAACTACAGAAAAAATTGGACCTGAAGATAGTATCTCAAATGTCTCGACACGAAGATCAAGACATAAATCTGGTTCTGTAGTCAGTGTTCAAGGGTCTCGGCTTGTATGGAAGTTGAAGTGGATTTAGCTGTTCTCTCACAATAAGCTGCCACCTTGGAGAAAAAGCATGAGGCTCAGGCACGAATGGAACAGATGAAGAGAGAGGCTGAGGCAGATGAGACACGAATGGGGCAGTTGAAAAATGAGATGGAACAGTTGGAACTAGATACGAAGTTGGCAGTAGCCAGAGCAAAGATGGATATACTTGAGGGCCACACAACTCAGTACTTTTCTCAGAGGCCTAATGTACAGACTCGTATGAGTAGGGATGTGTAGATGCCTGTTAATACTACTCCCTCTGTGTCCAATGATGAATTTCAACGTGGATTCTGTGACTTGATGAAGAATCAAAATACAGCTAAATTACTAAGCTTCTAGCTCACCAAATCTCTCTTCTACCTTACCTCCAAGAGAAATTCCTGTTTTTGACTGCGATCGTTTGCAGTATGAAGCTTTCATTATAGCATTTGAGGAAGGAGTGGAAAGGAAAACTACTAATGAGAGATATCGCTGACACTTTCTGGAGCAATACACAAGCGGATATTCAAAGCAGCTTGTTCACAGTTGCCGACATTTGTCTTCAGTCATGGGCTATCAAAGGGCAAGAGATCTGCTCAAAGAATATTTTGGTGATGAACATAAGATTGCTAATGCATACATGAAGAAGGCCTTTGCTTGGTCAGTTATCAAGGCAGAAGATGTGAAGGCATTGCATGAGTTTTCGCTGTTTCTTAGAGGTTGTTGCAATGTAATGGAAAATCTCAGCCATATGGAAGAAATGGATGTCGCTACTAATATGAAGACTATCCTTCTGAAATTGCCCTATATGCTTAGAGTAAAGTGGAGGGATAGGGCAGGTCAGTGTCACATCCTGGCCTCAGATGTGGAATAATAATGATACTTACACAATATTTATAGGTTACATTCTTTGGTCTCCGTGTTTATTATCTCACTCAGCCATGGCCTCCTGCCTAGGCTTACACAGTGCACATGCGATCTGACCTCCAAGTCAGCTGATACAAAGGTCATGATATTTGCATATCATCATCATGACTCATCGTCATGACATCCAGATACGGGAAAACCATAGAGGTGGAGCCAAGTATCCTGACCTGATGAATTTCATGGAGAGGGAAGTATGGATAATGTCAGATCCACTTCATGGAAGCATTCAGGATCCTAAACCAATTGCAACTGTCAAAGGTTCTACTTTTACGAAAGCCAGAGGAAGGTCAGGACCAAAAGAAAGCAGTTTTGCAACTGCTGTAATACCTATAGAAACAACAGGTGGGAAGATAAGAGTTGCATCTACCATTAACACTCAAGGGTATTGTTTGTTCTGTAATAAAATTGGTCACACCATAAGGTGATGTCAAAAGATCAAGCTGAAGGGATATAAAGAGAAGATGGACTTCTTAAAGGAGAAGGGAATCTGCTTTGGATGTTTGAAGGACACATGGTCAAAGACTGCAAGAGTTGTATGACTTGTGATGTGTGCAAACAAGATCATCCTGAATTACTTCACACTGGACAGAAGAATACAGAGAAGAAGCCAGAGCAAACAGAACAGAAGGAAAAGCCAACTGCGAGTGATGCTGTTACCTCACCTCAGATAAGTGCGCATATTGGGGTCAGTGTAGAAACCTGTATTTTCTCCATCTCACCAGTACAGGTAAGGAATTGTAAGGGGAACACAGAGTTGCAAATATATGCATTTTTGTATCATGGAAGTTGGGCTACCTTTTGCACGGAAAGCTTGATGAGAAGGCTGGACATTGCAGGACAGAGGACGAAGATTCTCTTGCGTACCATAAATGAAGAGAAGTCTATATCTAGTCATCTTATCACAGGTTTAAAAATATCTAGTCTGGATAAAGACAATTTTACACAACCATCTGATGTGTTTACACATAAGACCATGCCTGTTTTTCATCTAAACATACCCAAGCAGGAACACCTGAAACAATGGCCTTACTTGAGGAATATCAAGATTCCTAAAATAGAATCTGGCATCGACCTTCTTATGGTATCGAAGGTATTGGAACCTAGAGAGTTTGTTAACAGTCAAGGGGACGGACCATTTGCTGTGAGGACCCTACTCGGATGGGTTATCTATGGCTCCTTGAGAAGGAACAACAAAAGCAGGGATAAGAATAACTACCCTGCTGCTGCTGTTAATCGAATATCTACTGTAAACTTAGAGGAGCTACAGATCAAGCAATACAATCATGACTTCAATGAAAGTACCAGCAAGGAATCAGAAGAGATGTCCAGAGAAGAGGTAAAGTTCTTGGATATTATGAAACTCAGTAAAGATGATGGATGGACACTATTGTCTAGACTTACCTTTCAAACAAGAAAGTGTTAGTCTGTCAAATAACCGTTGCATTGCCGAGCAGCGGATTCAGAACCTGAAAGGCAGGTTTGGCAAGAATAAGAAATTTCATGATGAATATACATCTTTCCTAAAAGAAATGATTGACAATGATTATGCTGAAATGGTACCAGTGGGCCAGCTGAATCAAAGTGGTGGAGAGCTCTGGTATATCCCACACCATGGGGTGTATCACTCAAGGAAAGGGACCTTGTGGGTGGTCTTTGACTGTGGGGCAGTCTTCAAAGGAACTGCTGCATGGTCCAGACCTTACCAACTCACTCATTGGAGTTCTCATCAGATTCAGACAAGAACCGGTTGCTTTGATGGCTGATATTAAAGCAATGTTTGATCAAGTCAAAGTATCAGAAAAACATATTGACTATTTGCAATTCCTGTGGTCGCCTGAGGGTGATGCGCAACAAGATTTTGTTGAAGGTACATCTCTTTGGAACAGTATCATCACCAAGTTGTTCAAACTTTGCATTAAGAAAGACTGCCGAGGACAATGAAGCTCACTTTCCAGAAGTGACAAATACAGTAAAGAACAACTTCTATGTAGATGATTGTTTAAAATCCATATCTTCGGAACAGGAAGCAATCCAAATGGTAGCACACCTGAGTTCCCTCTGCCAAAAGGAAGGATTCATGCTATCAAAGGGGATCAGCAAAAGCCGAGCTGAATTGGAAACCATTCCACGAAATAACAGAGCCAAGGTGACCAGGGAGTTGGATTTGGACAAAGACAATCTGCCTATGGAAGGAACACTGGGATTGCACTGGTGTGTTGAAACAGATGTGTTCAAATTCAGAATCTCAATTCAGGAGCGTCCATGTACACGACGGGGCATCCTATCCGTGGTTGGCTTTATATATGACCCATTGAAATTTCTTGCACTATTTACTCGACCAGCCGAACTGATTATGCAGGAGCTCTGTAAGAAAAAACCTGGATGGGATGAAAGTATAATGCAAACCTTCTCTCAGCGATAGACAGAATGGTTAGCAGATCTCGACAAGATCTCAGAATTCAAAGTGGACCGGTGCATGAAGACAACAAACTTTGGTCAAATCAGATATGCACAGCTGCACCACTTTTCAGACGCAAGTGAAAGTGGCTACGGTACTGTTTCATATCTGAGTCTGGAAGACGATAACAAAGAAGTACATGTTGCATTCATAATGGGAAATGCCAGAGTGGGACCATTGAAGCAAATGGCGATTAGAAGATTGGAGCTCACAGCAGCAGTCTTTGCTGTCAGAATTTACATAATGCTGCAAAAGGAATTACAGCTTCAGCTGGAGAAATCCATCATTTGGACTGATAGCACAACAGTACTTAAGTACATCAACAACAAAAATAAATGCTTTCAAATATTTGTAGCAAACAGAATCTCTTAGGTAAGAGGTGCTACTAATGTATCACAGTGGAGATATGTTAACACAAAGGAAAATCCTGCGGACTAACAGCACACCGCTTCTTAGGCAATAAGAGATGGATCAAAGGACCAGAGCTTCTCTGTAAGCCAGACAGAGAATGACCAAAGCTTAATTAGAATCTAAAATGGCAGCCAATGATCCAAAAATCAAGCAATACATCACAGTGAATATCATTGTCAAGAATCCATTAGACCCAACAAACCATTTAATTACCCATTTCTCATCATGGAATAAGCTGAAGACTGTGGTGGCTTGGTTTCTTAAACTAAGGACAATGTTCTTGCTGTTGGCTCGAAAAAGGTAGGAGATTGCTGAAGGTATCTTTGAAAAGGATCCTGGCAAACTAAAGGAAAAGGTTGATAAAAAAGATGCAAGTCTTTAAAGCATCATACTGCGGACAGTGTTTATGTCCTGATGATCTTCTTAACGCAGAAAACGCAGTCGTCTCTTTCTGCCAAAGACAAAGATTCAAAGAAGAGCTGTCAACATTAGAAGCTGGTGTACATGGTGTCAAAAGAAGCAGTCATTTGTACAAGCTAGATCTGGTATTGAATGAAGGACTTCTGAGTATATTATAGCCATGTCTAGATATTTCTAATTTTATCTTTTTTGGTATGTTTGTGGGTGGGATTATATACGTAGATGGGTGTGTCTATATCTGAGGAGGCTAGCGTAGCCAGAGATTGGGAGTCATTTTAGACTCGAGGGATGGTTGAGACAAGTTTTTACCACTCTCACTCACTCTCACATGACTCTACACGACACGGATGAAACAGTTAGTAGGAATGAAAAGTTACAATTTGTATTGGAATAAGAAATATTTGATATGAATCACTTTTTTGTTTGTACTACTAAAATAAAAGACTAATTAATCAAAAAACAACGACTGGAAGATTCGTTCTTATTATCGGCGAGTGCGTAAGCTATATCTCTTCTACATCCCCGAATAGTAATGCAAATCAAAAGTTGGACAATGGAAAGTTAAGAAATTATCATTACATAGGCCATGATGCAACTAGTCAATATGCTCTATACTGTACACTTGTACAATCAAGAGAGTATTGTTGATATATCAATTCTCCTCAACCTTCTAAGGAAGTAGAGGCATTGATGGGTTTACTTTGTGATTGCATCGATAGGCTGGGCCCAGGAATTTTACTTCGGCATGCATGCTGAGGAACTTGAAGTTGTTGACTTTCCCCACACGTCGATGATGGCAAGATCGTGGATCCTCAGCCTTCCTCTTCTAAAGCCAACAATCAGCTCCATGGTCTTTTGTTGAGAGCAAGATTGGTGCTCTGGCACCATTCAATCAGACGATCAATCTCCCTCTTATACTTCGACTCACCGTTACCTGTAATTCATCTAACAACAGTGGTGTTGGCAAATTTAAAGTTGGTGTTTGGTTACACAGTCATAGGTATAGAGTGAGTAAAGCAGGGGACAGAACACATAGACCCGAGGCGCTCTGGTGCTGATAGTTATCGAGTGGGAAGCATTGATGCCAATTTGTACTGTCTGCAGTCTGCCAATGGGGAAGTTGAGGATCGAGTTATTTAAGAATGAGTACAGACCCAGTTCCCAGAATTTGTTAACAGATTTGGAGGGGATGATGGTGTTGAATGCTGAGCTCTCACTTGGTTTTGTCTTGCAGGAACTGATGGCGTGCAAGCCCTGCCCCAACTGCCGAATGCCCATCTCACTCTCCAATTTAGTGAAGATGTCGCACTGCCTTTCTCATGGCCTTATCTAGCTCATATCTGGACTTCCTATATAAACCTGCATCGCCAGATGTGCATGCCCGAGATCTGGTCCTCAACAGATTGCGGACCTCCTAGTTCATCCAAGGCTTCTGGTTAGGACACACCAGGATAGTTTTGATGGGAACAAGCTCCTCCACATATTTGCCTGTGAAGTTAATTACAACTGTGGCATATTCATTCAAGTCCGTTGCTGAGTCCTTTTTTTTTCAAGGAGGTTTTGAGCACATCCTTGAATGTTTTCATTTATCCACCTAGTAATTGTTTCCTGTGACATGGCTGGGACTAGTCCAGCTGTTTAAGGAATCTGGTAGATAAAATAGCTGGAGTAACTCAGCGGGACAGGCAGCCTCTGGAGAAAAGGAATGGGTGACATTTCGGGTCGAGACCCTTCTTCAGATTGCTGGTGCTGGACATGCAAAAGACAGAGCCGACCCAACAGTTAATTGGGTATAATTGGGGCTTTGTTATTGGAGCTAGTGGCTTACAAGACCATGGCATTGGTTCACTTATCCTTCCAGTAAAGTTGAAGAATTCTGCACAGAATGTTAGTGATACCTTTCCAAAGCTTCGAGTTGCCTGTTGTATATATTCAGAGCTCAGTGATGCAGGTATCACTGCTGCCCAGTCAATCATCAGTTCTACACCTCGAGTAGGATGGTATCCACACTTTGATTCAAGTAATAGCTCTCCACTGGGAGAGAGACAGTTGAGATATACTTGAGCAATAGCTTTTCCTGTTATAAAAAACAGAAGATACCATGGTTGGAAGGTGCACACAACTATGGCACACCATGAAAGAGGGTTCCAACCTGTCACGTCACCTATTCCTTTTCTTCAGAGCTGCTCCCTGATCTGCTGAGTTACTCCAGCACTTTGTGTCTAACTATAATTATGACACAGATGCAGGCAATGAAATCTTAACTTAAGAAAGCCAATGGCATTTTCCATCATCATGCTGGTACTTAGTAACTCTTGGACCAATGCTTTGGTACTGTGGTTGGCTGCTGAAAATATCCAGGTCCAGTTTTCTCAGGAAAAAGCCATTATGTCTGCTGTCTGAAAAGCTGGAGTCAGAAAAGCTGGTGGATCCCAGCACTTGATATGATATTTGCTCCTCACTGAAATCATTTTGTCACAAGTACGATGCCTGGGTAACTTTCTTGTGCAGTTATAAAGAGCAAATTTGGATACGACAGAAATCTGCTGTTGCCACTTAGAAAGGTCCTTTAGCAAGGAATGTCTATGTCAATGTGATTAGTAAAGCACAACATTATGACTGGAGGTCTTCCTGCTGAACATTACAATGGCAGCAATGGAAATATTGATCCTGATCCATGCTGAAATACATTGTTCTCAAGAGAGGTATGTTGGATTTGGTTGGTCTTCTTAATGGGCATTTATTTTCATAAACAAGGGAGATAGGTAGCTCAAGATAAAAAAGGTCGCTTGATTAATGACACATAATTGAATAATTGAAATCAAAGCCAGCATGATTATAGGGTTTGCATGAAAACAAATCTGACCAATATGCTGAAAGCAATAACTGGTGGTGAATTTGTTTTGAAGGAAATGTGCAGTATCAGACCACAGCTCCGTTTTTCATATTTGCTAACTAAACTATTACCACAAAATATCTGAGGGTTTTCAAAATATGCAGTTGAAGAGATCTGGAACAGCCCAACCCTTTAAAATATTTTAGTCTTTAAATACCTTCATATTAGTGCATTTGTTCCTGAACTTTCACTTAAATGTCCTATTTATATTTCTTGATGGGCATTATTATCAATTAAGCTTTCTTATGTATACATTGAAACCATGTCTATTAACATTGAGAATAAGGCATTACTACAATACTGGTTGAACACTGATTTTCCGTCCATTTACAGTAAGCCCTTGTTATAACAGACTATAGCGGAGGGAGCGATGAACATTACTGCCGATGACTGCAGATGATGGTTAATAGACAACAGGACTGCTGGAGTAACTCAGCGGGTCAGGATCTCTGGAGAACAAGGATAGGTGACATCAAGACACTTCCTCAGACCACTGATAGCAAGAAACAGCAGCAGATGAGAGGGGCTCGCTGGTACACCTTGCGAGGCGGGAGCAGGGGAAGGAAGCAGGGGCTCTAAATGGCCGGGGAGACAGTGGGAGCCAGGGATGGGTCGGCAGGTCATTCCATTCACATACAGTTTACAATGCCATCTGTCCCCACTCAGGGAATTTTAGCTGAGGTCTCATAATTTTGCAAATCACTTGCTAGAAAATCTGTGTTCACCCTGTTGTAAGCATATTGAGTTCAAAGCCTTAAATCAACAAATGTAAATGTATTTACATTTGTAATACTTTATATATTATAGCAGTAGGAACTAAAAGCAACAACAAGTAATAAATCCAGGTTTAAAACAATTAATTTGCTACATACTATTTAATCATAACAAATAAAAGATTTTCAGTGTGTTTTATTATCCAGACCAAATATTAACAAAAGCAGTATGACTTACTGAAGTAAGTATCAAGTGTGTATGGTATATAAACATTTCCATCTCTTGAACGAGGCCACAAACAAGACTTAGGACCATGGAGACACTTAATGGCATTTTTGGAATTTCCTGTTGCAATATCTCCATATTCAATAAAAGATTTAGATGAGCCTACAAAATATAAACATTCCCTTTTCAACAGCAAAATTATGTTGACAGTAAAGTAAAATAATGTAGGTGCTGGAAATTCAAAGTTAAAACAGGGAATTCCAATTTCAGCAGGTTAGGCAGTTAACTAACATTTTAAGCAAGTAATGAATAATTATTCAATTTGATTTTAAATGATCTACTTTAAACAATTTGGATTAAAGTTTATTTCTTCAGTGTCATGGTTTCTTCAGCTATGTAATTTTCAACCTAATTATGATGTTCCTTGAAAAAACATCAACAGAGTAACTGATTGAGAACCATATATTCTTATATTTCTTTTTACTGTAATATCCAGATTAGAACTACTACTTGATTTCATCCTACATTCATGCAAGTTCATTGAAACATGTTTGACAATGTTAAAAGTTTCTGTTTTGGGGTTAAAAGAAATATCATACCGGATGGGGTGAAAAGATCAATGACATAAGAGTAAAAATTGATTTTTAGTTTTCCTTAGCTACTTTCTTGTCTAAAGTTTAAGGCCTTAATTTTATGGCAGCAATGACAACAAATGACTAATTTGTTTGCTTTCATTCCTTCATGGAACATAGTAACTTCATGATTTTTATATATGTGTACCTCAACAAGGAATTCACTGATTGTGCTATGGCACACGTTCACATTCTAAGCTGTTTGCAATCCTCTCCAATTAAATTTGAGGGGTTTGAGTTTCATGTATTTACAAAAGAGCCTATTATTAAATATTATCAAACCCGCATGCTATATTATCAGAGTTCTGCAAATTTTATTTACCTATATGACTAAGCAAAATATCTGACCCACAGAAACAAATTTGCTGTATTTGTCATTTAATTTCATTTGAATGGCTCAATAGAAATGATTCTAAAATAAAGTTTTCTGTTATTTAAGTTTCTACTTAGATCATAAGCATTCTGCCAAATACTAAATAAGATAATTGAAGGTACTTCCCGGTTTCCAGTTAAACAAAAACTCTCATTTGCTGGTTAATGACATCACAATTGCTGGACCCCAGGGGCCTCTTTGAACTAATACCAAATGTTTTTAGAGTGCTCATTATCTTTACATTTATCTGTGTCTTTCCCTAGTCTGCAGAGAACATCATTGTAACTTACAAATTCTGGTCTATATATCTAAGTGGCAAAGAGAAATATATTAAGATCATTTGTTTGTTCGCTGAGGACAATTTATTCCAGAGAATAAAAATAATCCACTAAATGAGCACATAATCAGGGCTGCCAACTCTCACGCATTCAGCGTGAGAATCATGCCTTGGAGCAAATTCTCACGCCCTCATGCTCATGACCGAGTTCTCACGCTGAGTTCAGTCCCTGCACAGTTTGTCCCTTTGCGCCGCGTGCCAGCAATCTGCACGGTCTGGCGAAGCGCGTCGGTTGCCGGCTGTGAGTGACGTTGCGTCTCTTCTCTCTTGATTGGATGTGCAGCTGCCGGGTGTCAGCAGCTCTATGTGCTGGCTGTGAGCGCTGCGCTGGCGGCCGCCACTGCCTCCCTCCCTCCTGCCCTTCAACTCACAAGGCAGCGCCAGCGCCGCCAATCCACGCTGCACCATGCCCGGCCATTGGGCGGCCGGGGAGAGGGAGGGGGGAAAGAGAGAGAGAGAGAGAGGGGGAAAGAAAAAAAGGGAGGGATGGAGGCAAAGCGAGACAAGGGGAGGGAATGTAGAAAGGGGATGAAGGAAGGAAAGGAGGAAGTGGAGAAAGAGGGAGGGGGAGGAAAGAGGGAAGGATGGGGGCAGGAGGGAGGAAGGGGTGGATGGAGGGAGGGGGAAGAAAAGGTGTGTGTGTGTGTGTGCTTGTGTGTCTGTCTCCCTGTGTGTGTCTCCTTGTGTGTGTGTCTCCGTGTGTGTGTGTGTCTCCCTGTGTGTGTGTGTCTCCCTGTGTGTGTGTGTCTCCCTGTGTGTGTGAGTCTCCCTGTGTGTGTGTCTCCCCGTGTTTGTTGTTTGTCTCCCTGTGTGTGTGTGTGCGTGTCTGTGTGTCTCCCTGTGTGTGTGTCTCCCCTTGTTTGTTGTTTGTCTCCCTGTGTGTGTGTGTGCGTGTCTGTGTGTCTCCCTGTGTGTATGTGTGTCTCTGTGTGTGTGTGTGTCTCCCCGTGTGTGTGTGTCTGTGTGTCTCCCCGTGTGTGTGTGTGTCTCCCTGTGTGTGTGTGTGTCTGTCTCCCTGTGTGTGTGTGTGTGTGTGTGTGTGTGTGTGTGTGTGTGTGTGTGTGTGTGTGTGTGTGTGTGTGTCTTCCTTTGTGTATGTGTCTCTCTGTGTGTCTGTTGTCACATCCTGGCCTTAGACAGGGCTGCCAACTCTCACGCTTTGAGCGTGAGAGTCACGCATTTCAGCCAATGCTCACGTTGATGACAGAATTCTCACGCTGTCTTCAGTCCCTGCACAGTTTGTCTCTTTTGCGCCACATCACAACGATCTGTGCAGCCTGGGGAAGCGCGTCAGTAGGCGGCTGTGAGTGACGTCGCATCTCTTCTCTTCTCTTCTTTCTTGGTTGGATGTGCAGCCGCCGACAACATGAAGCAGCCGGAGATAGAACTAACCAGGTGAATTGGTTGTAAAACATGGGGGGACCACAATGAGGCCAAACATCTAGGACAGGGTTCGGCAACCTACGGCACACGGGCCGAATCCGGCACGTAACCCGAAAAAACACGTTTTTTTTCCCAATTCGTTTTCACAGGCAAGCCGACCTGAGAACTGCAGCCAGTCCCTGGGACGCGAGCTGATCTGGGAACGGCAGCCAGTCCCTAGGAACGCAGAATGCCAACTTGATCATTATGGACAAATTGGGCCAGCCATGTACATATTGTATAATTGACTCTATGCAGATCGGAATGGGTTTAGAATGACCATTTAAGCAAAATTGCCCTCACTTTCCCCATTTTGATTCTTGAGATTAATATCCCTTTGCTCTGTTAACAGCGTTAAAGTACTTATGAGGTAGAGTCAGGAAAGGGAACATGTTATTTTCTTTTAGTTTGCTTTAATTTGTTAGTCGATTTTTTGTTGACTGCCATAATTTCTGAAATGGTCTTAATGTAACTTAACTGTTATAAAGCAGTAATAAGTGATTTTTGTCCAAACAATTGGAACTTGCATAAAATGTTTGCATTATTAGCAGGGTTGCCAACTCTCACGCATTGAGCGTGAGACTCACGCATTTCACAAAACTCTCATGCTCTCACGCTGATCACAAAATTATATAATGAGAATAGGACCTGTTTTGCTTAACAAATAGTGTAGGAAGGAATTGCAGATGCTGGTTTAAACTGAAGATAGACACTAAAAACTAGAAATACTCAGCAGGACAGGCAGCATCTCTGGAGAGAAAGAATGGGTGATGTTTCGAGTCGAGACCTTCAGCCTGAAGAGGTTGAAAACCAGCCATAAAACACAATGACTGGAGATGTGTGTTATCCAACTAAGGGCAGAAATCAGAATCATGTGTTCATCTTTATTCACGTGACACCATAATAAATATATTACAGAAAAAATAATTTAATGGGGTGGCACGGTGGCGCAGTGGTAGAGTTGCTGCCTTACTACCACATGGGTTTTCTCTGGATATTCTGGTTTCTCCCATATCCAAAAGAAGTGCAGGTTTGTAGGTTAATTGGCTTCTGTAAATTGTCCCTGGCGCGATGGATGGAATTGGTGTATGATAGATTGCTGGTCGGTGTGGACTTTGTGTGCGGAAGGGCCTGTTTCCATATATATTTTTACATATATATCTTAATTTCATTGAACCATATATGATTGAATATGTGGCATTATTTATGTCTTGTTTCTATATTCAAAGGGTAAGGTTGAACGTCTGAAGAAGGGTTTCGGCCCGAAATGTTGCCTATTTCCTTCGCTCCATAGATGCTGCCACACCCGCTGAGTTTCTCCAGCAATTTTGTCTACCTTCGATTCTCCAGCATCTGTAGTTCCTTCTTGAACAAGGTTGATTGATTTATTTGTGTAGAACAGTGAGAAGTCCGACTTTTGCTTTTTCTCTGAGTTTTTCTCTCTCTATATATATACATAACAGCATGAATATAATCTGATTTCCATATATGAATACAGTCATTCATGTGCTGCACCTGTTGATCAGAGCCTGGCTCTATTGTGGAATGTAATTAGGAATGTAATTTAGCCTAACCTTATTCATGCCTAATCCAATTTAAAGCATAAATGTTGCATTCAAATGCAAGTTAAAAGACTCGCTACAGTATGCACCAGATTGCACAATTTCAAGCTGAAAAATGTAAAAGCTCCCTACCGTGGGAGGAGGAACACCCCCCTCCCACACCCTCCCCTGGTCGCTACACTCCCTCGCAATTTCTCACTCTCAACTCTCACCCAATGTTGGCAGTCCTGCATAATTGCACTCATTTCAGTCAAACATGTGGGAAGCAGAACATGGAGAACAACTATGTGCCTGGATCAGATATAGATGGACTCCTTAGATCGTCTTTGATGCCTCATTGCTGCAGCTATCGTCTAAGCTGGAGCGGTCTACAAAAAAAGCAAACCACAGGATCCTGAGGCCCAATACACAATCTCCCTGATGGCTCGACAGTTCACTGATGATCAAAGATCATCACAAAGCTGTTCATATTTAAATATTATTTTAAAAACCTTGATAAGATCTTAAAGTGCTATCTTCCAAACAATTAAGTAATCAAGAAAAAAACCTTACCTGCCCTTTTCAAACAAGCTCAGAGAACTATTTAAATTATGTCATGCAACATATGCTAACTTTGGGCCCGAATGCAAAGAATATTTGCCTCCTGAGGTCAGGATACATCAAGTCAAGTATCAATACCTTCGATTTTCCAGCATCAGCAGTTCCTTCTTTAACACTTTGTCTACTCCACTGCGAAATCTCCTCAAGGTATGCCTACTTTGAAGAAGTTGTCCTCCTCCCTCCAGAGACAGTAGCAGTCTGAAGAAGTAACATTGCCTATCTCCTTCGCTCCATAGATGCTGCTGCACCCGCTGAGTTTCTCCAGCATTTTTATGTACCTTTGTAAGTCAAGTATCAAGTCAAGTATCAAGTATCAAGTATCCTTTATTGTCATTCAGACTTTTCAGTCTGAACAAAATTTCGTGCCTTGCAGTCATAACATAGAATAAAATTACAAAACACACAATAAACACAAATTAACATCCACCACAGTGAGTCTACCAGGCCCTCCTCACTGTGATGGAAGGCAAAAGTCTTAAAGTCCTTGTCTCTTCCCTCCTTGTTCTCCTTCTGCGTTGAGGCGATCCAGGCTTCCGATCTTGTGACCCCGCCGGGTGATGGTACGTAAGTCCCGCGGCTGAATCCGAGCTCCGCGAACGGGCCGGTTCAAACTCCAGCGGACGAAGCTGTTGTTGCGGGAGCTCCAGAAAAACAGGTCACCAACTTGGGACCTGCGAGCTCCGGACGATGTCGTCCACTGGACATCTGCTTCATCTTTGGAATGAGCAATGCTTCCAGTGGCTGAACAGAACATCAAGTGTGTGGTACTCATCTCTACAGAACCATCATTACAATGCAACCCATTAATTTAAATAAAATGCAAACTGAAATGGCTGGGCGATCATTTATAAATCTGGTGCATCTGATTTTGCGTATGACACTTTTTTACAGCTTTTTTTACAGCTTTCGTCAATTGACTGTTTTATAAAATCTATAATTATTTTATAAATCTGTCGTTTAGTTTTGTTTATTTCACGTGTACCGAGGTACAGTGAAAAGCTATTTTATTGTGACGTGCTATCCAGTCAGCAGAAAGACTGTACATAATTACAGTCCACAGTGTACAGATACAGGATAAAGGGAATCATAACTTGCAAAATCTAGGTCTATATGTATAGGCAGCAAAAAAATGATATTAAAACAGAAGGCTGTGGAGACCAAGTCAATGGATATTTTTAAGGCAGCGATAGATTCTTGATTAGTACGGATGTCAGGGGTTATGGGGAGAAGGCAGGAGAATGCGGTTGAGGGGGAGAGTTAGATCAACCATGATTGAATGGTGGGGTAGACTTGATAGGCCAAATGGCCTAATTCTGCTCCTATCACATGAATTTATCACTTTGATATTGATGAGGATAATTTATTCCAGAAAATAAAAATAATCCATAAAAAAGCACATAAATGCAAATTAATTTCAGCACTTTAAACTTTAAGTACTTTGTATTTTACACATATTAAAATCTTGATCTGAGGAGGTATTTAAAAAAAAATGAAATCATACTAACAAAATTAAAAGTTTAAGCAACTACAAAAGTGTGCAGCTTCAAGCCATGCCAGATTAAAAAAAAACGAGGGATAAGAAGAGTTTGCACAAGCGTATTGTGTAAAAATAATAAGGCCATAAGAAAATAATCTTTTCTTCAAAAAACTGAGAATAAGAGGGAAACACAAGATGTACATTTTTAATAGAATTCAAGCTGAACACAGAAGCCTGCAAGGAAACAGAAACAAGCAAGTTTTAATCTCTTACTATGAATGGTGGAAATAATTTAGGACAGGAGTATTAACAAATATGTCTCAGAGGGTGAGAAATTATCTTTGAAAATGATCCATGGTATGTCTCTGAAGCTTAGTAGGCAGCAGCTCCATTAATTGCACTGGGATGATGCGATTGATGGCCACCAGTCAGGTCCTGGATGCAGTACACTGCCATTAAACTCTGTTGGCTATGGTAATTTCTCTATTTATTATCACAAATGTATGGCATACTCCATATTAGAAAACTGAGAAGATATTTTTCCTGTGTCGTTCCCATGAGATGAATGCCAAAGCATGTCAAAAAGCTGTTCCTGAACATGGCGGTGTGGGACATCTTGCTTCTGTAATTCCTCCTCAATGATGGCAGTGAGAAGAGGGCATAGCCCGGTTAGCAGGGGTCATTGATGATAGATGCTGCCTTCTTGAGACAGCTCCTCATATAGATGCTTTCGATTGTGGGTAGTCCTCTTCTCGTCCACGCTTTGCAGCCTCATGAGATGGCGTCCTTGCAAGAGGCAGGGTGACAGAAGGTGTAGTTCAGATAATTGTGGGAGTGTGTGGGTTTACAGTAGATTGTCTCCTGTGATGGAGGCAGAGCGATCAATAAATGAGAGAAAAGTGTGAGAGATAGTCCAAGTGAACTTGAGGGCAGGGTGGAAGTTGTGGTAAAGTTAATGAAATCAATGAGTTTTGTATGGGCGCAGGAGCATCCCCGATGCAGTCGACAATGTAGCAGAGAAAGAGTTTGAGGATGATGCCAGCATATGTTTGGAACAAGGACAGCTTGACATAACTAACAAAATGTAAGGTATAGTCTGAGGAAGGGTTCCGAGCCTAAAAGTCACCTATTCCTTTTCTCCGAAGATGCTGCCTAACCCGCCGAGTTACTCTAAAATGTTGTATCTATCTTTGGTATCAACCATCATCTGTAGTCCCTCTTCACAAAATGACAGGTATAGCTGGGGTCCATGCATGTGCCCATGGTTACACTTTTAACTAGAATGAAGTTAGAAGAGTCAAAAGAGAAGTTATTGAGGGTAAGTTAGATTTGAAAGGGTGAGGAGAGTGCTAGTTGTGGGGAACTGATTGAGTCTCTGTTGAAGGGAGGATCAGCGGGCCCTGAGCGATTGAAGGTGTAAAGGGACTGGACATACATGGTAAAGATGAAGCAGTGGGGACCGAGGGATTGAAAGTTATTGAAGTGTTGAAGAGCATGTGTGGTGTCTTGTATGTAGGTCAGGAGGGACTGGACAAGGGGGAGGGGGGGGGACTGCCTGATTCTGCCTGCCAGTCCTGTTTGTGGATTTTGGGAAGGAGAAATGGGCAGTACGAGGTTGAGAAACTATAAGGTTGGAGGCTGTGAATGGGGAGATCGCCTGAGGTAATCCTCAAGACATCTTCATTGACTTTCCCAAGTTCCTTAGTCTTCATGTATTTTTCCATGGTAAAAAACAGAGAAATATTCATTGAGGATTTTTGTCCATCTGCGGCTCCACACATTGGTTTTTGAGGCGCCTTATTCTCTCTCTTATGAACTTTTCCCCTTAATATACATAAAATGTCTTTGGATCCTCCTTAATTTTATCTGCCTTAGCTATCTTATGCTCCCTTTTTGACCTCCTGAGTTCCTTCTTAAATATGCTCCTCAATCCCCTATACTCTTCCAGGGATACACTTGATTCTAGCTGCCTAGACGTGACTGATGCCTCCTCCCTTTTCCTCACCAGAACCTCAATTACTCTCATCATCCAGGGTTCCTTACACTCACCCACTTGCCCTTTATTTTAACTTGAGGCCTGAATTTAAAAGAGTTAGATAGAGCTCAAGGGGCTAGCGGAATCAAGGGATATGGGGAGAAGGCAGGCATGGGTTACTGATTTTGGATGATCAGCCATGATCACAATGAATGGCGGTGCAGGCTCGAAGGGCCAAGTGGCCTCCTCCTGCACCTATTTTCTATGTTTAACCAGGCCTAATGCCACAGACCTGACACTTGCTGTTAATTTTCTGTGAACTGTCAACCCCCTTCCCCAAAACAGTATCCAGAGGGGTATACTATTTTTGGAGGAGAATGGCTACAAAGGATTCTTGCACTCTCTGCCTACACTATTTCTTTGTAGTCATCAGCAGCTGAAACTAACGGGACCTCATGCTAATGGCTGCTCTTTAAATGTCCTGCGCACCTCCTTCACTAATCTAAATTGTTTGTCAACTATCCTCACTGATTGTGGTTTATGAGTCAGGAAGTCATGTACCCAGTTGCAGAGGGAAAACTGACTCCTAGATACAGGAGTTTGCAGATGAGTTTGGTTGGAATTATGATGCTGAAGGTACATCTATAGTCAACAAATAGGAATCTGACATGTGTCCAGATGTTCCAGTGATGGGTATAGGACCAGGGAGATGTCATCTGCTGTGATGACAGGCAAACTGCAGTGAGTCAAGGCTGTCTGGAAGATAGTACACCATGACCAAGCTCTCGAAATTTTTCATGACGGTGAATGTCAGAGCAATAGGACAGTAGTTGAGGCATGTTACCTTACTCATCTTTGTCACCAGGATGATAGTGGTCATCTTAAAACTGGTGGAACCTCAGAATGGTGTAGTTTTTTATTTTTATTTTTATTTTTAGAGATACAGTGCGGAAACAGGCCCTTCGGCCCACCGAGTCCGCACCGACCAGTGATCCTTGCACACTAACACTATCCTACATTCGAGGGTCGATTTTTACATTTTATACCAAGCCAATCAACTTACAAATCTGTACGTCTTTGGAGCGTGGGAGGAAACCGAAGTTCTGGGAGAAAATCCACACAGGTCATGGGCAGAACGCACAAACTCCATACCTATAGCCAGGATCGAACCTGGGTCTCTGGCACTGTAAGGCAGCAACTCTACCGCTGCGCCACCATACCGCCCGGAGTAGAGAGAGGTTAAAGATGTTTGTGTAAATTTCTGACAGCTGGACAATGTAGATCCTAATAATGTGAAAGGGGACTCCATCCAGGTCAGTCGCTTTCCGGGGGTACATTCTCAGGAAGGACGATCTGACATCTGTAACAGTGCCGATGGATTCAGGCCAACCAGAGACTGGGGGAAAGGGGAATAACTCAGTCCACTGACCTTCTGTTCAAAGCGAGCATAAAATGCATTGAGCTCATTGAGAAGTGACACGTTGTTGCAGTGCCTGATTTCACAATCAGTGGGTATCTGTCGTTTTTTCTGAGACTCCAGCTAGATCCAGAATTTCTTCTCGCTATCAAGGATGGCTTAGTAAAGGTTGTAAATAGATTTTTGTTTTGAAGGTCATAAGTAGACTTATGGTTTCCGGCTGGCAAGTCGTATAGTCTTCTTCAGCAAGCATTCCTCTACGCATTATTGATGAAGTCTGCGGCTGCCATGGCATATTCATTTTGGTTGGTTACAGATTCCTTGAATATGGACCAGTCCACAGACTGAAATGAGGCGCAAAGGATCTTATCTATTTCTTCAGAATAACACTGTGTGATTTTGTCAATAGGTTTAATTGTCATATGCACTGGCAATGGAACAAAGATTCTTACATGCTGCAGATTTACAGGCCCATTAATACAATAACAAAAATATTTAATAATCAATACAATAAATTAATAATCAGTAGCACTCAGTGACCAACCCATAATAGTGCAAAATCAAAGTACGTAGAGCAGTCAAAACAAAGTCCATGGCAGGTCATAGTTGCTGAGGTAGGTGTAATTAGTGTTGCACAATTCAAGAATCTGATGGTCGCTGGGAAGAAACTATTCTTGAACCATCACGTTTTTTAGGCTCCTGTACCTCAATCCCGATGACAGTAGCAAGATGAAAACATGGTTAGGGTAGAGTGAGTATTTGATGATATTAGTTGACTTTTTGAAGCCGTGCTGTGAGGGCTAATCAGTATCTCTGATATACCGGGCAATGTCACCCACTTTCTGCAGGATTCTTCATTGCTGGGCATTTGATTTACAGAATCGTGATGCAACCTGTAAGTAAGCTCTCTATCACATATCTGTGGATGTTCACCAGCGTATTCGGCGACATAGCAAATCTTCTAAGGAAGTAGAGGTAATGATGAGCTTTCTTTGTAATTGCAGCAATGTGAATACAAGCACAGGTAACACCTTTTGCTCTTGATGTAAACACCTACAACTTTTGATGTAAATACTCACAGGCAGACATTGGAGTGCCAACATGAACTTTACCTGGTCTATTCCAAAACCATGTGGTGCAATCATCTACCATCAATTCACCAAATATAATCACTCTATCGTAATACAGAACCTGAGTGGAGTCCTCAGAACTACTCAGTAGAATATATACTAGATTCCTTTTATCATCGTATAGTGACATGAACCTCCTCTAGTGAGCCTGCGTTTGGCCAAATTATACAGCATACAGCAGATAATAAAGTATTCCATCATCTCAATGGGGCTCTATAGGCATCCCCTTCCAGTAAAGGCAATTGAATGTCATCTTGTGCTCTTACTGTTTATCACTTCTCACTGGACTCCAGATGGCTCCGTAGCTCAGATTGTGTCATCACTCAGCACCGCTATCTGGAACCTTGACACATACATGAAGCCAAGAAAGGAGAGATAAATTTTATCCTCAAGATCCAACCCTTCACTTCGGCTAAGTGCTGAAACTGGTAGTCGTTGCGCACGACCCGAGACATAAGCTACAATCAAAATTCATTTCCATGATACGGACCACTTGGATATAGGAGCCTTTGTCCCCAGGATTCCTATGGAATTTATCGTTCATGTAGGGAGCTCACAGTTTAGTTTAGTTTATTATTGTCATGTGTACAAAGGTACAGTGAAAAGCTTTTTGTTGCATGCTATCCAGTCAAAGACTTACATGATTACAACATTTAGTGCAAGATAAAGTCTGATTAAAGAAGTTGGACTGAAATGAATACTGGACTTTCAAGAATCCTGCAATTTCATATTCATTTGCCTATGACTGCTGATTTCTAATCATGGCAAAGGTGATAATAAATACAATAAATATTTTCCATAAGTGCAAATATAGCACAGCAGTGAGCTGCAGTTCATGACATGGTTTGGATCAGCTGCCATTGTCAGGAATAGTCCAGAGGCTATGGAGTTGAAGGTGTCACTGATCTTCATCTACAGTAAAAGAAAGTTTAAGGATGAATATAGGTACAGTAAATAGCTGGAACCATATCTGAAGAAAATGAATGGCCTCTATTTTCCAAGCTTTTACAACATTCGCCTGCAGGTGCCTTTCTCTTGAGATAGCTGGATGTAGGGGGGTGATTCCGTATATATTCTTGAGGGGATGGGTGTGTAGGCATAAGCTCTTCTATCCTCTTTGAGGACCGTGGACATGTCCATCCTGCTAATGACTCCATGGTCCATCTCTCACTGATGCAGAACACTGCCAAAGTCTGAAGCAATTATGACATTTGTCACTTTGGAGTTCCCTACTTTTATGGCAGCTCAAAATACCCATGTACTCCGTTGCATGCCTAGTGAAGTGATAGAGCTTTTTAAAAAGGTTGCTGCTATGAAATAAGTATATATTAAAGTTGCCTCTTCTAAGTATTGCTCAACATTTGAATAATTAGATAAGCTTGATCCACTTTCACTGGTGGATGTTCAAAATCACCATAGCGTAATGATTAAGGTCTTCTGTGCATATGCTATAAATGTCCCCTCTGTACGTGTGCAACATACTGTATATTCATAGTTTTGCAGTCTGCACAAGATCTATAGTTTTATCATGATGCACACTCACAGCAATCAAAATGTATCTGCATGGCAGCAGAAATGTAAATAAATTTCGAGACCACAGCATATCATAGCTTTTTGTAAGATTTTACTGTGCATTACTTTTCCTGCATTATACTTCATAATTTTATTAGTCCTAAAGTGTGTTTGGACGTCTGAGAGTGAACATGAAAGATACAACATAAATGTCAATGGCTCTTCTGACATGACGCTGCAGTCAGTGCATTCACATTACAATTTTACTTTCATCTATTTAGCTAAGCATTCAGTTACAATTTCCTAAAAATGCATATTATGATTCTTACCTATTTGTTTGTTAATTTCTGCAATCTTGGTAAATATATCCACCTCGTTGGAATCTAGGATTTTTTTTTTCAAATTACCTGCAATTCACAATAAATGATAGTTATTTGAAAAATCATAATAGTACAGTATTATTTTCCAATTTATTCCTGCAATTTTAAGCATGTATTTCTCCATTATTAACTACTTCTATGTGTGAGATTTGATGTATCAATTTCCTTTCATACTTTAATGAAACCACGTGGTTGGCTTTCCCTCAAACTACCACAAAGTGCTCATAAGGCTCCCATCAATTTTCTGAGCAGGAAGACAAGGGCCTGTCCCACTTACGCAACCTTTATAGGCGACTGTCGGTACCCGTGATAGGTCGCCAAAATTTTCAACATGTTGAAAATGCAGCGACGACCAGAAAGACGCTACGACTCTTTGGAGACCTCTCACGAACTTAGGAGACCTCACACGACCATACAGGCTGTGTGTCGTGAGGGGTTTCTTATGGTCGTGAGAGGTCACCCGCGACATGTCGCCAGGGGTCGCCTGTATGGTTGCGAGAGGTCTCCTATGGTCGTGAGAGGTCTCCAAAGAGTCGTAGTGTCTTTCTGGTCGCCGCTGAATTTTCAACGTTGAACATTTCGGCGACCTATCACGGGTGCCGGAGGTCGCCTGTAAAGGTCGCATAAGTGGAACAGGCCCTTAATAATGGTGCCCAATAGTTCCATCTGACAGCCATGAATTCCATCTGATAATATAACTATTTGTCATGACAAGGGCAGCTTTAATTGGCTTAAGTTCCACTTATTCTGGTAAGTGACCCCTTCCAAATTTTCGCCAAATGTTTAAGATGAAGTTAGTCGCACGTTTTCCATTTTGCAATTAGGTTGAATATAGGGAATAGTGATTTTTTTCACTTATTCATAAGTGTGGATCATAAGTTGGATATTTCGTAAGTGAGGATCAAATTTGCACATGTTCAGGTTCAAATCCAAACTGACACCTTTGGAGCAGGAACAAGTTGAGCCTTCCTTTCTGATTGAGAAGCTTTCACAAATTCCTACCAGTCAATTATAAACTGGACCTCAAAGCAGCCATTACTTCAGTGATTGTTCAGAGTAATTCATGGAGTTAGTAGAGCAGTAGCCAACCTCATCTCCCACTGATGCTTTGCTTGCTGTCTCTGGGCGAATATATGAAAATACGTTTTGTGATCATTCGTGGTCATAGCTGTATTTATGAAGACAAATAGATAAAATTCCTCCACAAAACTTTAGGAGACTTCTCCCACATTAACACATTTTCCTCAATGCTTTTGCAAAACATAATGCCTTGTTCAAGAAAGAAGTGCAGATGCTGGAAAAATCGATGGTAGACTAAAATGCTGGAGGAACTCAGCGGGTGAGGCAGCATCTATGGAGAGAAGGAATAAGCGACATTTCGGGTCGAGACCCTTCTTCAGACTGATGTCGGGGAGGCGGGAAAAGAAAGGAAGAGGTGGAGACAGTAGGCTTGTGGAAGAGCTGGGAAGGGGAGGGGAAGGAGGGAGAAAGCAAGGACTATCTGAAATTAGAGAAGTCAATGCTCATACCACTGGGGTGTAAACTACCTAAGCGAAATATGAAGTGCTGTTCCTCCAATTTGCGCTGGGCCTCACTCTGGCAATGGAGGAGGCCCAGGACAGAAAGGCTATTTTCGGAATGGGAGGGGGAGTTGAAGTGCTGAGCCACCAGGAGATCAGGTTGGTTAGTGCGAACTGAGCGGAAGTGTTGGGCGAACAATCGCCGAGCCTGCGCTTGGTCTCGCTGATGTAGAGAATATGAAACCTGGAACAGCGGATGCAGTAGATGAGGTTAGAGGAGGTGCAGGTGAACCTCTGCCTCGACTGCTTGGGTCCTTGGATGGAGTCGAGGGGGGAGGTAAAGCAACAAGTGTAGCATATTCTGCGGTTGCAAGGGAAAGTTAATCCTCCAACATTTTCGCCACCTCCAACGGGATCCTACCACTGGCCACATATTCCCATCTGCTCCCCTTTCTGCTTTCCGCAGAGACCATAACTCCATAACTCCCTGGTCAATTCGTCCCTTCCCACCCAAACCACCCCCTCCCCGGGTACTTTCCCTTGCAACCACAGGAAATGCTAGGCACAGGGACTCCATCCAAGGACCCAAGCAGTCTTTCCAGGTTGTAGATTCGTGACTCATGTTATGAGTCATGCATTTGTAGTTACGCCCACTATCTTGTTAGCATCGCGGTCTGCTGCATTCCATTAGTTTAAAGTGAACTCTTAAGAGAGAAGTTGTATTGCTTGTAACCAATAAAATCTATCCATCCTGACATGGTGTAAGGCCACTGTTATTATAAGGACTACAAATCAACATGGTGTCAGAGTCTATGGACTCACTCCTCAATTGATTTTATTGTTTTTATCTTAGCTTATTTTTTTAACTGCGGTTATGGCTGCTGCTCTCAGGAAGCCGGAGATCTTGGTGTTTGATGCAGACCTTGCAGAGCGATGGCATGTATTCGAGGAGTATTTCTCAATCTACATTGATGCGGCGTATCCAGCTGCTGACCCTGCTCTTCGTGCATCAATTCTCCTAAATTTGGTGGGCACTGAGGCTAGCAGAATGCCAGAAGATTTCACTATGCATCGGCTAGAGTCAACGCTAATGGTGTACAGATTGCTGCAGAGTCTAACCGTGATCCTGAATGTCTCCTACGTAAATTCCGACAACTATGTGAATTACAAATTAATGTGAGCATTGAACGCCATAAATTTTTTTCAATGTGTCAAAAACAAGGAGAACCTGTGGAGCTATATGTTAATGCATTAAAGCATGTCGCTAGTCGATGCGATTTCAGAGAGATTGAAGATAGTTTGATACGAGACCACTTGATACATGGCATATTGAATGATACACTACGCGATGAATTGTTGCGAGAAGTTAACCTGACCTTAGCTGCTGTTGAAAACCGCTGTCGTATAGCTGAATTAACCAATGCTCACATTAAAGCACTGACACATTCTACTGCTCGTGAAGTCAATGCAGCCAGCGTGTCTAAACAAACTCCTCCTTGCCTGTTACAGGGGCCAGCTAATAACCCAAGATGGATTGCTAATTGCTTTAATTGTGGCGGTTCACACACTGCAGTTCGCGACCGGTGCCCTGCGTATGGAAAACTCTGTAGATTTTGCAATAAAAGAAACCATTTTGCCAAATGCTGTCAGTCACGCAGTAACAGGTTTCAAATGAGACAGTCTGTCAACTCGTTAAACCAGGATGAATGTCCAAGCTCCGCGTTCACCCAAACAGATGGTGATAACACAGAGATTGATGTACATGCTTTGTCTGGCTCAGCGTACAAGCTGGATCCCAAGGTCGGTTTGCTCATTAACGGCATAACTCTTTATCTCAAGTTTGATAGTGGAGCACGCTGTAATGCTATGTCGCTGGCTGTCTTCCAACAGCCGCAAAACACAGAAACTCTAACTCAGACAACTGCATCACTTATCTCGTTTAATGGTTCTCCACTACACCCTATCGGCCAAGTAAAGTTACGTTGCAGTCTCAATGCGCGTGACCACATCCTGGATATCTACGTGGTACGCGAGAAGGTACCATCCATACTGGGTGCAGAAGCATGCCATGACATGGGTTTGATTTCCTTCAGCCCTTCTGTCTGTCCACTGACTATAGGCTGTGATTTTACACATCATATTTTAACACAATACGAGGATTTGTTTAACGACAAGCAGGGCAGGTTGCCTGTGAGATTACTATTGACCCTGAGGCAATCCCAGTTGTTCGTCCGGCTCACAGGATTCCCCATGCTATGCGGGATCGTGTACAAAGTGAACTTAACAGAATGGTGGCTCTTGGTGTGATTACTCCCGTAACTGAACCCTCAGACTGGGTCTCCTCAATGGTTGTCGCTACTAAGAAGAACCAAGATGAGATACGGATTTGTATCAACCCCAAGGACTTAAATACAGCAATGAAAAGACCGCGTTATCCAATGCGCTCTGTGGACGAGATTACGTTGTAGATGGCTGAAGCGACTGTATTCACAGTGCTAGATGCCAAGAGTTTGTTCTGGCAGATTCCACTGGAACATAAATCCTCCAAGCTGACAACTTTCAATACTCCGTTCGGACATTATAAATTTCTGAGGATGCCCTTTGGTATAAGTTCTGCCAGTGAAGTATTTCTACAATCCATGGAACAATTGTTTGCCGGATACCCATGCTCTATCGTAGTGCACAATATCCTTATTGCTGGAAAAACGGTCGAGGAGCACGATGCCAATCTGACAAAAGTGTTGAAGCGTGCCGAGGCCATCCATCTCAAGCTCAATCCCAAAAAATGCAGATTCAGAGTGAATGAGGTAAAATACTTAGGCCATACTTTTTACCAAGGACGGCCTGAAAACGGATCCAGCGAAAACCAGTGTTATTAATGAGCTTCCAGCACCCACGGATGTGCTCAGTTTGCAGAGGTTTCTTGGCATGGCTAACTATTTGAGCAAATTCATTCCGGATTTCAGCGAAATATCAGCCCCATTGCGCCAACTCACACACAAAGACTCTGCTTGGACCTGGCATGAACAACAACAGACAGCATTCGCCACTCTTAAACGGCAGATGTCTGGCACTCCTACTCTAGCGTACTTTGATCCTAAACTACCTATTACACTTACATGTGACGCCTCACAACACGGGCTGGGCGCTGCAGGTCTTCAGAATGATGGCCATGGCAATAAACCTGTCGCCTATGCCTCGTGCACCATGTCTGACACAGAACAACGATACGCCCAAATTGAAAAAGAGCTGTTAGCAGTTGTGTTTGCCTGCAAAAAGCTCAACAATTTCATCTTTGGCCGCACTATTACAATTGAAACCGACCACCAACCTCTGATCAGCATTCTCAATAAACCTATTCAAAGCTCTCCAGCGCGCCTACAACGGATGTTACTGCAACTTCAAAAATATGACATAGTTCTGACCTACAAATGTGGAAAGGATATGCACCTGGCGGACACTCTTTCACGTGCACCTCGGAAGACCTGCAAGGATCTGCCCTCGCAGGATGATGACTTTATTGTGATGACTGTATCCTTCATCCTTTCATCTTGGATGGAGGACCTGGTTGCACACACTGCGACTGACAAGACCCTACAGTCGCTAACTTCTGTCATTAAGCGCAGCTGGCCAGACAAACACTACAACGTTCCATTGCCAGTCCCGCCATTCTTCCCTGTTCAAGATGAGCTAGTGCTACAAGACGGCATTGTTTTAAAAGGACACAAGGCCGTGGTTCCTGTTTCGCTGCATCACCGGTATTTTGACGCTGTTCATGCAGGACACCCAGGTGCTGAAGCCACTGTTTCACGGGCGAAAAACATGTTTTACTGGCCTGGTATGGCCGAATACATCAACGAAAATGTGGCAGCTTGTGCTGTGTGCAATAGTCTAGCGCCTCATCAACAAAAGCAACCACTTCTGCCACATCCTGTACCTGCGCTCCCATGGTCTACAGTGGCAGCCGGTTTATTTGACTGGCACGGCAAGCAGTACCTGGTGCTTGTGGATTTGTATTCAGGATGGTTCGACATTGATTTTCTCAGCAGCCCCACTTCCAGCGGTGTGATTTCGAAATTATCTCGTCACTTTTCCGTCCACGGATCTTCAGGCAAGCTGCTGACTGACAATGACAGTCAGTTCACTAGCCAACAATTCAGAGAGTTTGCAAGACGCTGGAATTTTCACCACATCACCAGCAGCCCTGAATATCCAGTCTAACGGGCTGGCTGAACGGGCTGTCAGAAGTGCAAAACAGCTCATGGAACGCTCTCACAGAGCTAAATCTGACATATTCCTGGATTTACTCAACTTACATAACATTTCCCGTGACCCTGCCTTGGGTTCACCTGCTCAACGATTATTGTCAAGGCAGACCCGTACCACACTGCCCGTAGCAGAGCAAGCATTAATCCCACAAGTTTTTCCGCCTGAAGAGGTTCGATTCAGGTTGCAACAGAAAGGTGACACTCAAAAGAAATGGTTCGAGAAGGCGAGTAGGCCACTGTCACCATTGACCAAAGGACAGGTGGTCCGCTTACAGACTGACAAAGGCCACGACCGTATTGGGGTAGTTTCTGGTCTTGCTTCGGAGCCACGCTCGTACATTGTTAGAGCCGATGGCGGCACCTACCGATGCAACAAGCAACACCTTCTGCATGTGAACGAGCCAATCCCTCCTCCTTATTATTCGAATCGTACAAGTTCATTTCAATCTGCATCTGCATCCACCTCCAGTTTAAATTCCATTTGGAATATTTTGGAGGACCAAGAAACCAAGAAACAAAGTGACCCTCACATACTCTTGCCAGCACAACAATCCATGCCTGCGACAGTTCCTCTGTCTGTTCCATCTTCGCCTGCGCCACAGGCTCCTGCTTCGCCTCCAGGGACATTGGTCCACTACCCCTCGACGGTGAAGTCGCCTGCTCTTTACCCGGAGAAAAAGAATGGAGATGGCCTCTATCGTACACGTGCCGGTCGTGTTTGCAGGCCAGTCGTGAAGTATCCGGACTATGTTTGACTTTCCACCAGTCTGTCATCGGTTGTGATACTTGCTTTGCTTAGTTATGGGTATATATTGTTATTGATTCTTTAAGAGGGGGGATGTAGATTAGTGACTCATGTTATGAGTCATGCATTTGTAGTTACGCCCACTAGCTTGTTCGCATCGCGGTCTGCTGCATTCCGTTAGTTTAAAGTGAACTCTTAAGAGAGAAGTTGTATTGCTTGTAACCAATAAAATCTATATATCCTGACATGGTGTAAGGCCACTGTTATTATAAGGACTACAAATCAGCACAGGTGAGGCAGAGGTTCACCTGCACCTCCTCCATCCTCATCTATTGCATCTGCTGTTCTAGTTGCCAACTGCTCTACATCGGTGAGACTAAGCGCAGGCTTGGCGATCGTTTCGCCCAACACCTCCGCTCAGTTCGCATTAACCAACCTTATCCCCCGGTGACTCAGCACTTCAACTCTCCCTCCCATTCCGAATCCGACCTTTCTGTCCTGGGCCTCCTCCATGGCCAGAGTGAGTCCCACCGCAAATTGGAAGAGCAGCACCTCATATTTTGCTTGGGTAGTTTACACCCCAGCGGTATGAACATTGACTTTTCCAATTTCAGGTAGTCCTTGCATTCTCCCTCCTTCCCCTCCCCTTCCCAGTTCGCCCACAGCCCACTGTCTCCGACTTTTCCTTTCTTCTTCCCCCCCCCCTACCCCCACATCAGTCTGAGGAAGGGTCTCGACCCGAAACGTCACCTATTCCTTCGCTCCATAGATGCTGCCTCACCCGCTGAGTTTCTCCAGCATTTTTGCCTACCTCGGATGCAGGTCAATAGAGATTGGATAAGGGCGGGGGGGAAATAGGATGGAATCATGGTACTTTGAGACAATCAGAAACTTTTTCACAGGGTGAAAATATCAAAATCCAGAGGGCATGACTTTACGCTGAGAGGAGAGAAGTTTAAAGGAGATGTGCAGGGCAAGTTTTATTTTACAAAGAGTGGTGGGTGTCTGGAACATTCTGTTCAGGGTGGTGGTAAAAGCAGGGAATATAGTGGCATATAACAGGCTTTAGTGCATATGCAGGAAACGGAGTAATATTATTCAATGCAGTAAGTCCACCGCATTTTTCATTAATGAGTAAGGCCACCACAATTCCTTTCTTAGTCTTCACAGTTGGACCTATAGTTTTTTCTTTAATACCCAAACTTCCTTCAAAAATCCCAAATTCTTCTCATTCAAAAAACTCGTGATTTTCAATTTTCTAAAATCTATACATAACTAGTTGGACATTATGATTGGCACAAACATTTTGGGAAGAGGAAACGAAGGCCTGAAAACACCAATCAAAATAGGGCTGCAAAGTCAAAAATCACATTAATACAAAATCATGCGAGTTTTCATTCCCTGTGTTCGTGCCAGCTGGTGGCTCTGAAACAGATCTAAAGAAGTCAATCTCAGTAAATTTATAGACTGCTTCACTCTATTCTCCAAATTGCTGCTTCCTCTGTTCCTGTTCCAGTTCACACTGTAGATTATCTTTTCTTTGAATCTTCATACACTTTGTTGTAATTGTAACTGGAGCTGGTGTATCATTTTTTTCAGATGCTCGGTGTTTCCAACATTTTTCATTTTTATATCAGTTCTATTCTCTACCCTTTCCCCATCGACTTTAAAAGCTTTCCCTGGTGGCTGAGGTGGCTAGCCGGACTCTATAGGAGTTACAATATCAGAGTAAACAATGTAATTAGTACAAGTATGGAAATGCTCAATGCATGAGTTTCACACAAAAGACTGATTAACAAAATAGAGGCCCATAGAATGAATGGATCAATAGCAGATGAATAAGAAAATGGCTTAAATCAATGTGCAGAGATGGTGCTAGCCTTTTTCCAAAGTGGAAAATGCTTTTCCCCAGGGGTCAGTAGAGGGAGTATTTTTCATTAATGAGTAAGGCCACCACAAGTCCTTTCTTAGTCTTCACAGTTGGACCTATAGTTTTTTTCTTTAATACCCAAACTTCCTTCTAAAATCCCAAATTCTTCTCATTCAAAAAACTCTTGATTTTCAATTTTCTAAAGTCTATCTATCTATCTATATACTTTTAAAACTCTCTGGCTGTCGTCCGTCTGTACGTCCGACGGCCTGCTTGACTTTGCCGCGCGGCCTTTGATACGGCCCCTGGCCCACACGGCGCGCGGAAAGGCCCACGTTTCTCGCCATTTCCAAAGAGATGACATTTATCTTTACGAATAGCCACTCCTGATTACATTCGGTCCTGTTTATGTACACGTTTTTTAATAAAATCCATCCCCCCCCAACCCCAATGTGATTTTCTCCGATTGTCTCCGAAAATTTTTCCCCCCCGATTTTCTCCGAAAAAGACGCCATCTTTTTTTCGCCGATTTTCCCCAATTTTTTCCGAAAACGACGCCATCTTTTTTTCCCCGATTTTCACTCCGGGGTCTGAAGCACCTTCGGGAACAACACCCCGGGGTGTCAAGCACTTTCGGGGACCAGACCCAACGGGTCTGCACTTGGTCTAGTATACTTTTAAAACTCTGTGGCTGTCGTCCGTCCGTGCGGCTGTACGTCCAACGTTCTGCTTGCCGCGCGGCCTTTGACACCGCCCCGCGCCCACACAGCGCGCGGAAAGGCCCATATTTTTGACCATTTCCAAAGAGATTACATTTATCTTTACAAAAAGCAACTCCTGATTAAATTCTGTCCTGTTTATGTACACATTTTTTTAATAAAATCCATCCCCCCCCCAACCCCAATGTGATTTTCTCCGATTGTCTCCGATTTTCTCCGAAAACGACGCCATCTTTTTTTCCCCGATTTTTTCCAAAAACGACGCCATCTTTTTTTCACCGATTTTCACCCAGGGGTCTGAAGCATGTTCGGGAAAAACACCCAGGGGTGTCAAGCACTTTCGGGGACCAGACCCAACGGGTCTGCACTTGGTCTAGTATACTTTTAAAACTCTCTGGCTGTCGTCCGTCTGTACGTCCGACGGCCTGCTTGACTTTGCCGCGCGGCCTTTGATACGGCCCCTGGCCCACACGGCGCGCGGAAAGGCCCACGTTTTTCGCCATTTCCAAAGAGATGACATTTATCTTTACGAATAGCCACTCCTGATTAAATTCGGTCCTGTTTATGTACACGTTTTTTAATAAAATCCATCCCCCCCCAACCCCAATGTGATTTTCTCCGATTGTCTCCGATTTTCTCCGAAAATGACGCCATCTTTTTTTCGCCGATTTTCTCCGAAAACGACGCCATCTTTTTTTCGCCGATTTTCTCCGATTTTTTTCGAAAACGACGCCATCTTTTTTTCAGCAAATTTTCACCCCGGGGTCTGAAGCACGTTCGGGAACAACACCCCGGGGTGTCAAGCACTTTCGGGGACCAGACCCAACGGGTCTGCACTTGGTCTAGTATACTTTTAAAACTCTCTGGCTGCCGTCCGTCTGTACGTCTGTACGTCTGTACGTACAACGTTCTGCTTCACCTGTCCCGCCTTTGATACCGCCCCGCGCCCGCGCGGCGCGCGGAAACGCCGATATTTTTTACCGTTTCTAAAGAGGTTACGTTTATCTTTACGAATAGACGATCCTGATTAAATTTGGTCGTGTTTAGGTACGCTTTTAAAAATAAAATACCTCTCCCCCCCCCAAACCAAACATTTCAAAATGTTTAAAAAAACAGCTCAGCCGTAGAATGTTAGTAAAGATTCCGTTGTGTGATGTCACAATGCACAATGGTCACAGATGTCCAATCGGAATGGACCAATTTACATATGCCTTGGCAGCAGCCCCAGCCCCTCCCCCCCCACCCCCGCAGCCTGTGTCGAAGGGCGTCGCCACGTGTGTGGGAATAGAGAAAGATGATTGGGGGTGATAGGGAATGGGGAACAGATGGACTGTCCCTACCCCTCTTACTTCCACTCTCCCTCCCCCTCCTCTCTCCTCTCCCCCTCCCTCCCCTCCCTCTCTTCCCCCTACTCCTCTCCCCTTCCCCTCATCCCCTCTCTCCACCTCTAACATCCTCTCCCCCCTTCCTGCCCTCCGCGCTCTCCTACCACTCCCCACTCTCCTCCCCCTCCCTCTCCCCCACCCTGCTCTCTTCTCACTCACCAATCTCTCCCCTTTCCTCCTCCCCCTCTCCTCTTCTCTCCCCACCCCGACTGTCCCTACCCCTCCTACTTCCACTCTCCCTCCCCACTCTTCCCCCTCTCTCCTCTCCCCCTCCCTCCCCTCCCACACCCTCTCTTACCCCTCCACCCCCCTCTTCACCCCCATCTCCCCCCCACCCCCTTCCACTCTCTCTTGCCCCACTCCCCGCAACCACTCACTCCCAACTCTTCCCCTCTCCCTCCCCCACCTCTCTCCCTCCCCCTCCCTCTCTCCCTCTCTTCCACCTACTCCTCTCCCCTTCCCCTCATCCCCCCTCTCCACCTCCAACATCCCCTCCCCCCCCTCTCCCCCCTTCCTGCCCTCCACGCTCTCCTCCTAACTCACCACTCTCCTCCCCATCCCTCTCCCCCACCCTACTCTCTTCAACCTCACCAATCTCTCCCCTTTCCTCCTCGCCCTCTACCCTCCCTCCCCCTCTCCTCTTCTCTCCACACCCCGTCTTCCTCTCCCCCTTCCCCCCGAGTGTGTTTGCGGGGTGGTTAGTGTGTGTGATGCCGCAGCACCCCCCCCCCCCTCCCGCAAACGCGCGTTGGGAAAACAGCCCACCAACAGTCTCTCTGTCTTTAACACGGAACTGCAGATGCTGGAAAATCAAAGATACACAAAAAAAAGCGGTATAACATCAGCGGGTGCAGCAGCATCTATGGATCGAAGGAAATAGGAAACGTTTCAGGTTAAAAAAAAACCTGAGGATGGGCTTCGGCCCAAAGCTTTGCCTATTTCATTCGCTCCATAGATGCTGCTGCACCCGCTGTGTTTCTCCAGCTTTTCTTTGTGTACCAGTCTCTCTGTCTCTCCCATCTCTCTCTCTCTCTCTCTGCCCTTCTCTCCACAGCCCGCGGCTCGACTCATGCACGCCCGTTCCAAACACCCCCTTCACCTTTCTCCCCCATCGTCTCCTTCCTCTCTCCACCACTCTCCTCTCTCCCCCTCCTCTCTCCCCACCTTTATCTCCCCCCTCCTCCATCCCTCTTCAAATTTTTAACATTAAATTTTGTCTCTCTGCCACCTCCCCTCTAGAAGCACCTGAGAGGTGAGGGCTATTCATCAGTGGATAGGGTGGAGATGGGATAAAAGAATCAAATTTTAAAATTAATGTAATATCAAGGGGTGTGATGAGTGTGTGTGTTTGTGGATGGAGGATTCCGTGCATTGGAGGAAAGGGGGTGGTTAGTGTGACGCAACAGCCCCTCCCCCCCGCAAACGCACGTTCGGTGTCCAGACCCAACGGGTCTGCACTTGGTCTCGTACATAACTAAAACTCTGATCTTGTGCTCTTCTGGTTTGCGCGGTTTTACTATTTGCGCAAAAACAGTACGCGTTAGCGCTATGATTTTTCGCCAGCTTACTCACCGTTCTCCTGTGCTGCAAGTTTTGTTCCAACTGTGGTATATTGTAAAAGTTAGCGAGGTTTAAAAATCTTAAAAACCGCACGTGCGCAGATCGATCTCTTCTCCTGCCAGTCAGCGCCGCGCGGATTGGTCTCCTCTACTGTCACTTCACGCGCCATCGCGTCTTTACTGGAGCTGAGGGACACTGTAGGTGGCCGATGGAAGTCTCCAACCGGACACAATTTTTGGGCGGCCTGGCCCGGCGCAACGCGGGAGATGTCGCCAAACGGAAAGCGGAGAATCTGATCCCGGCGGAGAAGAGCATCCAGCATCCTAAACACACTGCCATCACAAAGCCCCGCAGCTCCAGCCCCTTCCCCTCTGGTCCCCCTCGCTGGCTCCAGCCCCCCTCCCCGTGATACTCCCCTCTCCCCCATGGTACTTCCCCCGTCTATTCTCCGAGCTCTCCACCCACCCCACCCCCCTCCACCCACACGCCGGCGCGGCCGTAGCTGCTGGGGCATCCTGACGGCTGATGCTCCTCCGGGGCACGCAAGAAGGGATAGGAGTGGCAACCTCGAGATCCTGGGGAGGGAGAGTGGGGGACGAAAGGGAATAGAGGGAGAGGAGGGGTGTAGGGAGGGGAGAGGAGTTATGGAGGGAGGGAGTGACTGAGGATAGGGGAAAGGAGAGGGGAGGGAGGGATTGGGGGAGGGTAAGAGGAGAGGGAAAAGAAGAGGGAGGAGGTTAGGAGGGAGAGTGGGGGAGCAGGGGGAATAGAGGGAGAGGAGAGGGGGCAGTAAAGGAGGGGGAGTAAAGAAGGGGGTGTGGAGGAGGTAGGAAGTGGGGAATAGAGGGAGTGGAGGGCAGTGGGCGAGGTGAGGGATAGTGTGGGGGATAGGGGGCGGTGTGGAGTGGAGGAGGTGGGGGATAGAAGGATAGGAGGGGGTAGGGAGGGGAGAGGGGTTTTGGAGGGAGGGAGTGACTGAGGGTAGGGGAAAGGAGAGGGAGAGAGAGGTGAGGGAGGGATTGGGGAAGGGGAGGAGGAGAGGGGAAGGAAGAGGGAGGGTGAAGAGGAGGGGGAGAGAGTGCTAGGGATGAGGGAAAATGAGCTGCGCCTATGCAGTTGGGAGCTATGGTGAGTGGTGGAATATTGCGTTGGGGGACCAAGCCTCCTGTGTGACAGGGACCCAACGGATCCCACTTAGTCTAGTGTTTGTTTTATTTTCATTTGCATACTCAAGTTTTACCTTCAAATCCGTAAATATCTGGATTTATATTCTGTGCAAGAAATAAACCTTGTAATGTCTGTGTCGTTGAACTATTCACCTGCATTAAAAGAAATCTGTATTACAAAAATAATGACAAGTAACTAAATATAGCTTGCAACTTATTCTCCTCTTACCATTACTGAACTACTCCATGATGTGCTCATCAGGGTTAAGGCCATTGCTGTTCCAAAGATAAATTCCATCTTCGAATGTTACACCATTATTTGTACATCTGTCTTGAATGAGAATCTTAGAATGGGGTATTGCTCTAAATAAATGACAGCACGTCATTTATAATAAACAAAGTATCAAGAATATATGCTTTTAGATATTCTAATCGTGTTACTAAGTATTGCTAAAGACAAAAAAAACAGTTGTTCAAAGCAATACATGTATATTGACCTCTATAACCTTAAGAAAGCTTAAAAATGTAAGTATCTTGGGCCATGTTGAATTTTGGTTTTTGCAGTGCCCTCCATAATGTATGGGACAAAGACCTATCCTTTTTTAATTTGCCTCTGTACTCCACAATGAGATTTGTAATAGAAAAAATAACATGTGGTTAAAGTGCACATTGTCAGATTTTAATAAAGGGTATTTTTATACATTTTGGTTTGACCATGTAGAGATTACAGCAGTGTTTATACACAATCCCCCCATTTCAGAGCACCATAATGTTTGGGACACATGGCTTCACAGGTGTTTGTAATTGCTCAGGTATGTTTAATTGCCTCCTTCATACAGGTATAAGAGAGCTCTCAACACCTAGTCTTTCCTCCAGTCTTTCCATCACCTTTGGAAACTTTTATTGCTGTTTATCAACATGAGGACCAAAGTTGTGTCAATGAAAGTCAAAGAAGCCATTACCAGACTGAGAACCGAGAATAAAACTGTCACAGAGACATCAGTCAAACCTTAGGCTTATCAAAATCAACTGTTTGGAACATCATTAAGAAGAAAGAGAGCACTGGTGAGTTTACTAATCGCAAAGGGACTGGCAGGCCAAGGAAGACCTCCATAGCTTATGACAGAAGAATTCTCTCTACAATAAAGAAAAATCCCCAAACACCTGTCCGACAGATCAGAAACACTCTTCAGGTGTGGATTTTTCAATGACTACTGTCCGCAGAAGACTTCATGAACAGAAATACAGAGGCTACACTGCAAGATGCAAACCACTGGTTAACCACAAAAATAGGATGGCCAGGTTACAGTTTGCCAAGAAGTAATTAAAAGAGCAACCACAGTTCTGGAAAAAAGGTATTGTGGACAGATGAGGCAAAGATTAACTTATATCTGAGTGATGGCAAGAGCAAAGTATGGAGGAGAGAAGGAACTGCCCAAGATCCAAAGCATACTACCTCATCTGTGAAACACGGTGGTGCTGGTATGGCCTGGGCATGTTGAAGGTACTGGCTCACTTATCTTTATTGATGATACAACTGCTGATGGTAGTAGAATAATGAATTCTGAAGTGTATGGACACATCCTATCTGCTCAAGTTCAAACAAATGGCTCTAAACTCATTGGCCGGTGGTTCATTCTACAGCAAGACAATGAGCTAAAGCAACAAAGGAATTTTTCAAAGCTAAAAAATGGTCAATTCTTGAGTGGTCAAGTCAATCACTCGATCTGAACCCAATTAAGCATGCCTTTTATATGCTGAAGAGAAAACTGAAGGGGACTAGCCCCCAAAACAAGCATAAGCTAAAGATGGCTGCAATGCAGGCCTGGCAGAGCATCACCAGGGAAGACACCCAACAACTGGTGATTCCATGAATCACAGACTTCAAGCAGTCATTGCATGCAAAGAATATGCAACAAAATACTAAACATGACTGCTTTCATTTACATGACATAGCTGTGTCCCAAACATTATGGTGTCCTGAAATGCGGGGGACTATGTATAAACACTGCTGTAATCTCTACATGGTGAAAGCAAAATGTATTAAAAAAAACTTTATTAAAATTTAACAATATGCATTTTAGCCACATGTGATTTTTTTTTTCTAATACAAATCTCAAATTGTGGTGTACAGAGACAAATAAAAAAATGATGGGCCTTTGTCCCAAACATTATGGAGGGCACTGTATATTCTTTGCATAAATTTAGAAGACTCATTTGTTCAATGAGCAGAGATTATGCAAATTGTATTTTTAAATGTTTGATAGTTGTTGTAATTGATCTTAAAACATTCAACAAATTTATGCTTTAATTATTTTCAATACAATTTTCAATGCATAGTATTGCAATGCAAATATTATTAACGTTAAAACTAAGCTATATTTTATTAACTTTTTCTATTTAAACATTCATTGAATGCACAATTCAAATAACAAACTAAAATCGTAACAAATAACTCATCACAGCTGCATAGCAAATGGTTCCCATAGAATAAATTAAAGACCATTATTTCTAAACAATATCAACCATTGACAAAATTATACATGACTGTCAAGTTTTCAACTTATTCATTTACACACTAGAGATATTAATTAAAGTCTAAGGTAGATAAAAGTGCTGGAGAAACACAGCGGGTGAGGCAGCATCTATGGAGGTAAGGAAATAGGCAACGTTTCGGGTCAAAATCCTTCTTCAGACTGATGTGAGGGTGGGGGGGGGGGGGGTGGTAGGAAGAGGAAGAGGTGGAGCCAGAGGGCTGAGGGAGAGCTGAGAAGGGGAGGAGAAAGTAAGGACTACCTGAAATTAGAGAAGTCAATGTTCATACCGCTGGGGTGCAAACAGCCCAAGAGAAATATGAGGTGCTGCTCCTCCAATTTACAGTGGTTCTCACTCTGGCCATGGAGGAGGCCCAGGACAGAAAGGTCGGATTCGGAATGGGAGGAGGAGTTGAAGTGCTGAGCCACTGGGGGATCAGGTTGGTTATTGCGAACCGAGCGGAGGTGTTCGGCGAAGCGATCGCCAAGCCTGCGCTTGGTCTCACCGATATATAGAGCAACTGACATCTAGTGCAGTGGATGCAATATATGAGGTTGTAGTCTAAGCCTAAGCCTCTTTTCCTGGTTACTTGCACTTGTCCAAAGAGCAGTTCATAGAACTAACAACATTTAAAAAACGGCTATTTCATCCTGTCACAAGGAAGATGACAGTACTATGATGGTCAGAATATTGTTAACTATCTATTCTTGCACACATTTAATTGTATGCACTTCAATGATTATACTCCAATCAATGGTTCATTGATCATCCCACATTGGTGTGTGGCCATTCATAGCCCATAACTCTATCAGGACGATGGATTGCACAGGGTAATGTCCGCACATACTAAAGATCATGTTATTTATCCTCCCCAACTTTTCCCCTCACCTCTACAGGAGCTCTGTGGCTGCCATGGGGATGGATCCTTTAGTTTCACCTTTCCTCTGCAGTTTGTCAAATAAGCAGCAATCACAATAGTCTGCAGCTCCTGTTGGGAAAAAAACAAGTCTCTACTTAGTATATGTTTCTTCTTGTAAGCTAACTGTAACTGTTTCAAATATATTTTTAGCCAATTTTAAAACTTTCATAGGTTCCTCAAATCAATATCAGCTCTGAACCAAATAATGGCTCTGTGCACCAAAAATAGATGAAATGCTGCTTTAAAAAAATGTGTATTGCTGCTGTCTGGCTGCTATGGGACGTTTTACTTTAAAAGCCATGGCCTTTTACTTATTGTTCCACCGTAATATTTCAGAAGATGTGTCGATTTGAGTGCCATCCTGTTTTGATGGAAATTTTGGGGATTATACATTCTAACACAATTATTGATTTTTCTTTGTCCAATTTTGCATTTTTGTCAAGAAATGTTGCCTGAATGCCAAAAGCAACAATGTCTCAGCATCTGTATCCACAGCTTCCAGGGAGAAATTTCACAATGATGAATGGAGAAATTCCTTCTCATCCAAATCTTAACAGTAGACCCTTTATTCCAAGGCCTTCAATTCTCTGTTTCCTGCAGCGGTAATGCAGGCCTTGACTATGTAATGCACAATCCAATGCAATCTTACTTCATGACACAGCTCTTCATTCCTGGAATTTATCTAGCAAAGCTTTGCATTTACCTTCTAGGCAAGTATACACTTCCAGAATCAATAAGATCAAAATGATAGACAGTGGTCCAGATATAATCTCAGGAAACCAAGGTCCAGTTATAAAGTCACCCCTACTTCTATCCTCCATCCATCTTGCCAGAAAGGCATTCAATTTTCAAGATTCAAGAGAGTTTATTATCATGTGTCCCAGATAGGACCATGACATTCTTGCTTTGCTTCAGCACAGCAGAATATAGTAGGCATAAATAAATACAGAACAGATCAGTGTGACCATATACCATTGAATATATATATATATATATATATATATATATATATATATATATATATATATATATATATATATATATATATATAAATATATATATACACACAAAAATAAGCAGATAAAGTGCAATGGGCTATATATGTTCAGAGTTTTGTTCAAGCTGAGTTTAATAGCCTGATGGCTGTGGGGAAGAAGCTGTTCATGAATCTGGGTGTTGCAGATTTCAGGCTCCTGTATCTTCTACCTGAAGGCAATGGGGAGATGAGTGAGTGGCCAGGATGGTGTGGATCCTTGATGATCAGGGCTCGAAATTAGCGGTTGCCCGGGTGCCAATGGCAATCTACAGTTCCGCCGGGCAACCTAAAGACCATGCCATTCTGAGCAGGCCCCCTCTCTATCTCTCTCTCTCTGTCACTCTCCGTCTCCGCCCGCCATCCGTGTCCGGCTCTCGGCTCTCTGGTCTCCGCTCGGCACGGCGGGCCGCCTTATACATGCGCACTGCCACGGCCTGCACATCCTCCCCTTGCACATGCGCACAACCATGGCCAGCACATCATCGGCACGGCAACTGGTCGGCGTCGGCCACTTTCTCCCTCCCTTTGCATTGTGGGAGATCTGGCCGCCATTGCTGTCCGGTCGCTGCCTCACCGCGACCGCTGAAAACCAACGCAGAATCACTCCCTGGAGCTGGAGTAACTCCCTGGAGTAACTCTTGCTTCTTGGTTTCCTGGTCCTCCAAAAATATTCGAAATGGAATTTAAACTGGTGGACCCACCACCACCAAACTCCAAACTCTGAAAAATAACAGCCTATTGCATTTTATCTGTTTATTTATTGTGTATATATATGGTCTATAGTATATAGACACACTGAACTTTTATCTCTTGTTCTGTATTATGTTTATATATTATGTTGTGCTGCAGCAAGCAAGAACTCTCTTGACTCTTGACTTGGACTTAATCAAAAAAGGGTTATTGGGAAAAAAGAGCTACCTTAAATTTAGTTGCATCTGGTTGGGTAGCTATGGTAGGATGAAGACTATTCCATGCTTTAATTGTGCGGGGGAACTCCATGGAGCAGCCAGCATCTCTGGATAGAAGAAATTGGGTGACGTTTTGGGTAGAAACCCTTCTTTAGATTTCCTCTGGTTTTAGTGTTTTTAGTTTAATTTAAAGTTACAGCGTGTTAACAGGCCCTTCGGCCCACCGAGTCCACGCCAACCACCAATCACCCGTACTCTAGTTCTATCCCACACATCAGCGACGTAAGTCAAGAGTCAAAAGTGTTTTTTTCTCTCACATCCCAGTTAGAACAATGAAATCCTTACTTGCAGCAGCACAACAGAATATGTAAACATAGTACTCTGTAAACAATAATAATAATAATAATGGATGGGATTTATATAGCGCCTTTCTAATACTCAAGGCGCTTTACATCGCATTATTCATTCACTCCTCAGTCACACTCGGTGGTGGTGAGCTACTTCTGTAGCCACAGCTGCCCTGGGGCAGACCGACGGAAGCGTGGCTGCTAATCTGCGCCTACGGCCCCTCCGACCACCACCAATCACTCACACACATTCACACGCAGGCAAAGGTGGGTGAAGTGTCTTGCCCAAGGACACGACAGTATGCACTCCAAGCGGGATTCGAACCAGCTACCTTCCGGTTGCCAGCCGAACACTTAGCCCATTGCGCCATCTGTCGTCCCAACGTTATGTTATAAACGAGACAATAAATCTCGTTATATACGAGAAACAATGTTATAAACGAGAAAATAAAACTCCATACAGACAGCACCCATATTCAGGATCAATTCCGGGTCTCTGGCAATTTTAGGCAGCAACTTTATGGCCAATGTACTGCCCCATAGCCTTGAACTGAATTTTACTTCGGAGTCACGTGAGTGACTACGTGAAGAAGCCCGCCAGCCCGCATGCACGTCAAAACGTCTTATGCATTGCGCACGACTGGCTGGGAGGCGCGTCGCTCCTCCAGCGGTAAGTTTAAAAGCCCTACAGGTATGTTTTAAACTTATTCTGAGGTCATTTTTGTTCGTTAAAAATCTTGTTACAGTGTTCAAGTTCGAACTAATCATGGAGAAATCCAGGGCGAAGTCCAGACGGGCCGCGGGGAAACCGGCTACGGAGGACCGCGGGAGTGCGGGTAGCCGGCGGCCGTCGATTTCGCCATCCGAGTCGCTGACGGTGCGGTCAGCAACTTCAGACTTGGTGCTTGCCGAAAGCACCTTGGCAACCTCGAAAGGGGGGAAAGCCAAGAAGTCTGATAGGCCTGTTGACTCAGACGAGTCAGGCCAGGAGGATTCGCCTCCTATGATGGATAGCGTCTTCTGGCGTTTATCCCGGATGGAGCACCTTATGGAAAGGATGCTCCATCATGATATGCTTCGGGAAACGGAGTTATATCAGCGCGGGTCTCCTCGGGGGCCCGCGGCAGCGCCTGATCCAGGGCTGCATAATGTCTCCCGCTCTGAGGGGAGCGTACGGGGTCAGTTCTGGCCTGACTCCGAATTTGGAGGTATGTCTGGGGAGCATACCAGAATGCACGACATACGTGAGGCACAAGAATTACCTGCCATGGCATCAAAATTTGCGATACCCTCGCAAACAGGGGAGCCACTGCAAGAGGAACTAGCTGCAAGCATAAATTACCTCACATCGCACCAGCTGCAGGAACAGGTGATGGTGGAAACAACTGCAAAGTATCATACACCTGTAAATTGTGCTTCACTGAACGTGCCGGCTGTGAACAGCTCGATCTGGGGTTATATTGGAGGGGGCATCAAAGCCCAGGAGATGAAGCTCCAAAGAATCCTGAAATTGCTGGCTTCAGGCATTACGGCATTCGCCGGGTCTGTGGATGGGGGACCCTTGTCAAACGTATAGCAGGATGCCCTAGCGTTGATGTGTAACGCACATTTCGAAATAAACTGTTTTCGGAAGAACGCCATCCGACCTGCCTTGAACCCCAAATTTACGGGATTGTGCAGGGCCAGCAATGTCCAGCCGCCGAATCTTCTGTTTGGAGAAGATCTACCGAAACAGGTTAAGGACCTGGACAAAGAAGCAAAAGCTGTCAGGCTGATCAAGACTCCAATGACTAGCAGAGCTTCACCATTTCGGTGACAGCACCCCTACGCTTCCATCAGCAGTAAGCGGTTCGCTGAAGCTGGTGGCAGCTCAAAAACCGAATTCTCTGGGCAGAGGTCTTTTTTAGGCCAAGGCCCAGGCCGGCCCTCGTGGAAGATGCGCAATCCCCACACTCCAGCAACCCTACCCCCCAAACCGCAGGGGCAGAAATAAAACCTGCATCAGAGGTCTTTGGGCCTACCATAAAACCACCGGTAACCATGGAGGTAGGTGGGTCTGGTTCTTTCCGGAGCATTGGGTGTGTGGACCGGTTACAAGTTGGTGGTAGATTACACTTGTTCTTGAATGAATGGCGTTGGATAACATCAGATCCGTTTATACTGCACAGTATACAAGGGTTACAAATTGAATTCCTTCCTAATTCATTGCCACCCATACAGCATACACCAAGCCGGACATTTGTTCATTCCCAACAGGAAAGTTTGGATATACAAGCTGAAATTCACACATTATACACAAAAGGGGTAATCAAGAAGTCGAGTCATGAACATCACCAATTCGTTTCTAATATATTTACCAGCCAAAAGAAAGATGGAGGGTGCCGAATCATCCTTGATTTAACTCAACTTAACTCTTATGTGCAATATAGACATTTTAAAATGGAAAACTTCGTTACTGCCAAACAACTGATTTCCAAAGGATGCTTTATGGCATGCATCGATCTCAAAGATACATACAATTCGGTACTCATTCACAGGGATCACCGGAGATATTTGAAGTTTAGCTGGATGGGCCAACTGTGGCAGTTTAAAGCGTTGCCTAATGGGTTGACTTCAGCCCCCAGATTATTTACCAAATTATTGAAACCGGTGCTTGGGCTACTTAGAGCTCAAAATCACATTGTTATGGCATACTTGGATGATATCCTACTCATAGGGAAAATGCTGAAATTAGCTAAATTGGCTGTTTCAGCCACAAAACTCACATTTGAGAAATTGGGGTTTCTCATTAATCCAGTTAAATCCAAGTTGATACCAACTAGAGTTATTGATTATATGGGATTTACCATTAACTCTATTAATATGTCTGTGACTCTGCCCTGGGGCAAGAGATTATAATTAATAGAAGCCTGTAACAACCTTGTTGTTATGGAGCAACCATCCATTCGACAAGTAGGCAGTGTAATTGGCAAATTAGTGGCTGTTTTTCCAGCTGCACAATTTGGGCCTTTACATTATCAAAATTTACAACGTGCAAAGGAGCAAGCACTCAAATACTATTTAGGTTATTTTAACAGACCTATGCGGTTACCAGCTGAAGCTATATCAGAGTTACAATGGTGGACGACCAATATTCGGCGTTGCTCCAGTAAATTTTGATCAGAAAACCTTCAGTTATATTACAAACTGATGCTAGTGCTCAAGGATGGGGAGCTACTAATACCATCTCTAGTTGCGGTAGCAGATGGGATGTGCATGAGTCATCAATTCTTCAGTTACATGGTATTAACTACCTAGAGATGCTGGGGGAACTCCATGGGTCGAAAGCTTATTGTGGGAATATGTATCATCTGCATGTTCAACTACAAATTGACAACACTACAGCGGTGGGATATATTAATCACATGGGTGGAATCAAGTCAGTATCCTGTGATAATTTAGCTAACCTTATTTGGCACTGGTGTATCGAAAGAAGCATTTGGGTTTCAGCTACCTACTTGCCGGGTAGGTTTTATATGGTGGCGGACACCAGGTCACGAAAATTTAATGACAACATAGAATGGATGTTGGATCATAAAGTTTTTAACGACATTGTTGCTCGGTATGGAACACCGGATATCGATTTGTTTGCATCTAGGCTCAATCACCAGTTACCAAAGTATGTTGCATGGGAGACAGACCCAGGGGCAGTGGCAATAGATGCATTCTCGCTATACTGGGGAGTAATGTTCTTTTATGCATTCCCTCCATTTTGCCCCATCAGTCGGTGCTTGCAAAAAATCCAGCAAGATTCCGCTTCAGGCATTTTGGTAGTGCCTGACTGGCCTACACAGCCATGGTTCCCACTGATATCGGGAATGATAACAGAACCGTATATGGTTATTTCCAAATGCAAACATTTGCTGGTCCATCCTGTGACTTGGGAAGGCCATCCGCTGCATGATCGAATCAATTTATTGATTTGCAGATTTTAAGAAGACCTTTCCTGGGGCTCGGATTGTCAGATCGAACTGTGGACGTGATCACTGCGGCTTGGAGGAATAGCACCAAGAAGCAGTACATCTCTTACATCAAGAGGTGGAAGGTGTTCTGTTCGCAGTCCAACATAACGTATGACACGGCACGTATAACTGATGTCTTGGAATTTCTCTCAAAACTGTTCTTTGACAAGAGATTGAGTTATAGTGCCATTAATTGTGCCAAGAGTGCCTTGTCGTCATACTTGTTGCTGGGATCGGGACACCACTCTGTCGGGTCTCACCCAGATTCATGAAGGGTATCTATAACATAAATCCCCCCAGGCCCAAGTACACGGAGATATGGGATGTTAACATTGTGCTAACGCTGCTTCGCCGGTGGGCTCCAGCTACATCCTTGTCTTTGGTCAAGCTCACTTATAAAGTGGTTATGCTCATGCCGCTGGTTTCGGCGCAACGGGTCCAGTCGTTGCATAAGCTACGGCTGGACAGGATGGTTACATCTACCAATAAAATAACATTTTATGTGCATGAGCTAGTGAAGCAGTGCAGACCAGGGGTGTCAGGTCTAAGACTGGAATTTATGGCATACCCTATGGACCTTCGATTATGTGTGGTCACACATATGCAACAGTATTTTAAGGCCACAAAGAACCTTAGAGGCACTGAACTGGCAATGTTTGTTAGTTATTAAAAAACACACAAGAGGGTATCAGTGCAGACCATCTCCAGGTGGTTAAGACGTGTATTGGCTTCTGCAGGAGTGGACACTGATGTTTTTAAATCTCACTCCACCAGGGCTGCAACAACATCAGCAGTGAGGGTTATGGACGTTCCGCTGGACCACATCCTAGCGACTGCAGGATGGTCGAACGAGCGAACATTCCAAAATGTTTATAATAAACCCATTGCCAGGCCGGGGTTGTTTGCCAACTCAATTTTAGGTTCTGTTCTATAGTTTACTCCCGGATATGAGGGGTCACTATTATTTTTTATATATCATTTGTTTATTAAAAGCATCAGCATGTTTTAAATCTATGTATTGTCTGAATGCATTATTAGTTTTCAACATTTCTGGTCAATTAATGCAGTGTGTGGTGTGAACTCGTGTTCGCGGCATGAAATCACAGAGCTTTGAAATCTTCACGTAGTCACTCACGTGACTCCGAAGTAAAATAGGAAGATTAAACGAGAACTTACCAGTTTGAAGTTTGATCTATATTTAATGAGGAGTTACGATGAGGGATTACGTGCCCTCCACTCCCAACCCTCTTCTCATAAAGGTCATGTAGTAGTTCTAGTTTCTCGAATCTTCCTATAATCAGTTCAACAACTGTTATCTGTGATTTCACATCGCTGCTTTGAAGATTGACGTGCATGCGGGCTGGCGGGCTTCTTCACGTAATCCCTCATCGTAACTCCTCATAAAATAAAGATCAAACTTCAAACTGGTAAGTTCTCATTTAATCTTCCTATTAAAACATACAGTAGCTGTAAAGGGGGACATAGCGTCATTTAGAGATTTAAGACTGAAAATGGATAGTTTCTTTTTCTTTAGTAACCTAAGTTATCAACGTATAGTTTTTTGTGTGTTGGAAATAAAATATAGTGGCACAGCTGGTGAACTTGCTGCCTCACACGCCAGAGATCTGTGTTTGATCCTGTTCTCGGGCACTGCCTGTGTTGAATTTGCACATTCTCCCAGCAAGCATGTGGGTTTCCTCCCACATCCTAAAGACACATTGGCTATGTAGGTTAACTTGTCTCTGTAAAATTGCCCCTAATGTGCAGGGAGTGGGTGAGGAAAGTGGGATAACAGAACTTGTGTGAATGGGTAGACAAAAATGCTGGAGAAACTCAGCAGGTGAGGCAGCATCTATGGAGCGAAGGAAATAGGCGACATTTCGGGTCGAGACCTTTCTTCAGACTGATGTGAGGGTGCGAGGGGGGGCGGGTAGAAGAAAGGAAGAGGCGGAGACAGTGGGCTGAGGGAGACCTGGGAAGCGAAGGAGAAAGCAGGGGACTACCTGAAATTGGAGGTCAATGTTCATACCGCTGGGGTGTAAACTGCCCAAGCGAAATATGAGGTGCTGCTCCTCCAATTTACGGTGGGCCTCACTCTGGCCATGGAGGAGGCCCAGGACAGAAAGGTTGGATTCTGAATGGGAGGGGGAGTTGAAGTGCTGAGCCACCGGGTGATCAGGTTGGTTATTGCGAACCGAACGGAGCTGTTGGGCAAAGCGATCGCCAAGCCTACGCTTGGTCTCACCGATGTAGGTCAGCTGACACCTAGAGCAGCGGATGCAATAAATGAGGTTGGAGGAGGTGCAGGTGAACCTCTGCCGCACCTGGAAAGACTGCTTGGGTCAAGGGGGGAGGTAAAGCGACAAGTGTAGCATTTCCTGCAGTTGCAAGGGAAAGTGCCAGGAGAGGGGGTGGTTTGGGTGGGAAGGGACGAATTGACCAGGGAGTTACAGAGGGAGCGGTCTCTGCAGAAAGCCGACAGGGGAGGAGATGGGAAGATGTGGCCAGTGGTGGGATCCCGTTGGTAGACAAAGCTGGAGAAAATCAGCGGGTGAGGCAGCATCAATGGAGCGAAGGAATAGGCGACGTTTCGGGTCGAGACCCTTCGTCAGACTGATGTCGGGAGGGGAGGGGGGCGGGGGGAAAAAAGGAAGAGGCAGAGGCAGTAGGCTGTGGGAGAGCTGGGAGAAAGCAAGGACTATCTGAAATTGGAGAAGCCAATGTTCATACCACTGAGGTGTAAACTACCCAAGCAAAATATGAGGTGCTGTTCCTCCAATTTGCGGTGGGCCTCACTCTGGCCATGGAGGAGGCCCAGGACAGAAAGGTCGGATTCGGAATGGGAGGGGGAGTTGAAGTGCTGAGCCACCGGGAGATCTGGTTGGTTATTGTGAACTGAGTGGAAGCGAAGCGATCGCCAAGCCTGCGCTTGGTCTCACCGAGGTTGATCATACGCTGAGTAACCACATTTTTGTTTGGAAGTGGAAAGAGATAATAGAAATTGCATTCATTGCAACGTGTAAAAAGAGATGAGATTCTGTATTGTAATTTTGCTGCATGTCATTGTGGTATATATCATGTCTTGATTGGTGAATATGTTTAGTTTGCGACTTTATTTGAAGCAGAAATAATATGTGAATGCTTCATTGACCATAATTCCGACTGGTAACTACGCACTTCGTCCGAGCACATTATCGCACACGTCATGCAAGCCATCTTAAATGACCACCTAAACTGTCATTTGGCAACCTAAAAAGCTGCCGAGGTTACAGGGAATAAAAGTTAAGTGAGAGCCCTGATGATGCTGTCAGCCTTTTTAAGGCAGCGACTGTGATAGATCCCCTCGATGGTATGGAGGTCAGAGCCGATGATGGACTGAGCAGTGTTTACAACTTTTTGCAGTCTTTTCGCTCCTGGGCGTTCAAGTTGCCGAACCAAGCCACGATGCACCCGGTCAGCATGCTCTCTACTGTGCACCTGTAGAAATTCGAGAGAGCCCTCCTTGACATACCAACTCTCCGTAATCTTATCAGGAAGTAGAGGCGCTGATGTGCTTGTCTTTATAATTGCATCAGTGTTCTCGGACCAGGAGAGATCTTCAGAGATAAGCATGCCCAGGAATTTGAAGCTCTTGACCCTCTCCACCACCGACCCATTGATATAAACGGGACTGTGGGTCCCCATCCTGCCCCTTCCAAAGTCCACAATCAGTTCCTTGGTTTTGCTGATGTTGAGAGCCAGGTTATTGTGCTGGCACGATTTGGTCAAACAGTCGATCTCACTTCTATACTCTGACTCATCTCCATCAGTGATACGTCCCACAACAGTGGTGTCGTCAGCGAACTTGATGATTCCTTCCCAATTATTTGCTGTATCTGTGCTAACATTTTGTGCTTTTTGTGTGATACAGATGTTTATGAACAGCAGCATTCATTAGTCTCACACAATTTACTATTCTGATTTTTTTTTAATTCGTCCCATCATTTCATGTTAATTTACCATCCTTTTACCCATTCACTTAACCTGATTACATTCCAAGGCAGAGATTTTGTGTCTTCATTACAATTTACCACCCAAAAATGGGTACAAAAAACACCTACCTGGATTTCATTAAAAGACTTTGAAACAAAAACAAATTTGTTCAAGTAAATCACCAAAGTAAATTGTGAACAGCTGAAACTTCCATATCCTGTTCACTCTCTCAAATCCTATTTGTTTCAGGTTGCTAACTTAAAGTAACCTTACATCCCTACTCTGTTTACTGCTTGTTAACCAATTCTATCCATTCGAATATATTATTTTACTTCGGAGTCACGTGAGTGACTACGTGAAGAGCCCGCCAGCATGGCATTATCGTCTAACGCATGGCCCAACGACTGGCTGGCAGGCGCGTCGCTCCTCCAGTGGTAAGTTTCAAACCCTACAGGTAAGTTTCGAATTTACTTTTCAAGTTGTCCTTTTGTTGCAGGAATCTCTTTTAGCAGAGTTTCCTGCTGGATATTGTAATACGGGCGTAACCGCGGGGAAACCAATTTTGGACCGCGGGGATGCCGGCTACGGACCGCAGAAGTGCGGGTAGCGGGTGGCAGTTGGGTTTGCTGCCCGAGTCGCTGACAGTGCGGTCAGCGACTTCTGAGGGCTTTGTAATACGGGCGATCCGGACGGGCCGCGGGGTAGTGCGGGCAGGTTTTTATTTCAGCATATCTCCCACTATGTCTGGCGTACGGGGTTCAGAGGCGCTCCAGTCCTCCCCTGTATACTGCATTGGCATCGGAAAGGAGCAGGACTCGGAGTCACTAGCACGCGCAGCCTGTTTGGGAAATGAGGATACCAAGAGCATCGATTTGCACAGCTAGTCCTGGCGGCTGCTGAAGGAAGCAACCTGACAACCCCAACTCAGAGTGAGTGCCAAGTCTTGGGCATCTATGTCAGAAAAGATTGCGACTCGTCGCAGTCAAAGAACGCTCCATCTTAAGGCATGTCAGGCAGCAGCTCCTGGTTCAGGGTTGCAAATTTCCTCCCACTCAAATGACGGAGTGGTAGACAGAGTGCTACAGAAATATGCACATCTGCCTGAAGCAACGCCTGGTTCAGGGTTACAATTCCTCCCACTCGGTTGAACGCAGTGATGGAGATGGTGCTAAAATACATGCACACATGCCTGAGGCAGCTCCTGGTTCAGGTTGCATAAGTCCTCCCATCCGGATGTATGAAGGATGAAGATGGTTGAGGCAGCCCCTGGTTCCGGGTGCATAAGTCCTCCCATTTGGATGTATAAAGGATGAAGATGGAGCCATATATATTATAAGACTATGGGAGATGGTGTTGCAAAACATGCTTGCTACAGAGGCATGCACAGACAATTTGAGGATACGGATGGTGACACCTGGTTCAGGGGCAATTAGTATGGATTAACTCCAGTTAGTATGGATTAACTCCAATCAGGAACCCGAATATGACTATGTGCCGGGATCCCATGCTTAATGCATAATGTACGACAATCGCATGAGGGCAAGCGGTGTGCTTTGCCTCCAAAAATTGCTGCTCCGTCGGTGACGGACTAGCCACTACAAGAGAGGTTGGCCAGCAGCATCAGCGATCTAATGGAAATGACAAACATGGACAGAGTCTGCGAATGAAATTTCACTGAAACTCCAGCAAAGTTAAGGGACCTGGAGTTAGAGACGCTGGTAAGTAGGTCTCGTTATTTACCTCCATGAACTCCGAAAAGGTAATATCGATTTGTTCACAGCTCAACTCAATCACCAGTTACAAAAGTGTGTAGACCCAGGGGCAGTAGCGGTAGATGCATTCTCGCTACACTAGGGAGTTACTGAGGCGGATGGAATTTGCATGAGTTACCAATTCTTAAGTTATATGGTATCAACTACCTATAGACACTAGGTGCATTCTATGGGTTAAAGGTTTTGTGCGAATATGCATAATCGGCATGCTCAGGTTGATACACTTTGGTGGTGGCATATGTTAATCACATGGGTGCAATCAAGTCAAAGTATCCGGTGATTGTTTACGTAACCTCATTTGGCGCTGGTGTATCATCACGTAAAATCAATGAAAACACAGAATGGACGTTGGATCACAAAGTATTTAATGACATTGTGGCTCGATGGAACACTAAAGATCGAGATGTTTGCATCCAGGCTCAATCATCAGTTGCAAAAAATATGTGGCATGGCAGTGGCGATAGATGCATTCTCGCCATACTGGGGAGGAATGTTCTTTTATGTCTTCATCCATTTTGCCTCATCAGATGGGTCTTGCAAAAAATTCAGCAAAATCCCGCTTCAGGCATTTTTTGTAGTACCTGACTGGCCTATGCAGCCATGGTTCCCGCTGATGTTGGGAATGATAATAGAACCTTATATGATTATTTCTAAACACAAAAATTGCTGGTTCAGCCTGTGACTCGGGCAACCATCCAATGATGCATGATAAAATCAATTCATTGACTTGCAGACTCTGAAAAGACTGTTCCTGCGGCTTGGGTTGTCAGACCGAACCATGGACGTGCTCACTGCAGATTGCAGGGATAACACCAGATAAGCAGTACATTTCCTCATTAAGAGATGGGAAGTATTTTGTTTAAATACTATTATTACATATAATACGGCACGGATATCTGACGTCTTGGAGTTCATTTTCGAATGGGTCTTTGACAAAAATTAAGTTATAGTACCATTAACTGTGCCAAACGTGCCTTCTCATATTTTCTGCAGGGAGAGGGACCCACTCTGTCGGGTCTCACCCTCTGATATCCAGATTCATGAAGGGTATCTTCAACTGAAAACCTCCCAGGCCCAGGTACACAGAGATAGGGGATGTTAACATTGTGCTGACGCCGCTTCACCGGTGGGCTCCAGCTACATCCCTTTCCTTGGTCAAACTCACTTACAAAGTGGTTATGCTCATGGTGCTGGTTCAGCGCAACGGGTCCAGTCGTTGCATAAGCTGCGACTGGACAGGATGGTTACATCTGCAGGCAAAATAACATTTTATGTTTATGACTTAGTCAAGCAGAGCAGACCAGGGGCATCAGGTCTCAAACTAGATTTTGGGCATTCCCCATGGACCTTCGGTTGTGTGTGGTCACACATCTACTACAGTATGTTAAGGTCACTAAGAGCCTTAGGGGCTCTGAACTAGCAATGTTTGTTAGTTACATAAAACCTCATAAGGTATCAGTACAGACCATCTCCAGGTGGTTAAAACGGGTTCTGGCTTGTGCAGGAGTGAACACTGACTCACTCCACCAGGGCTGCAACATCATCAGCAGCAGGGTTATGGACGTTCCACTGGACCACATCCTAGCGGCTGCAGGATGGTCAAATGAACGATCTTTCCAAATTTTTTTGAACAAACCCATTGCCAGACCGGGGGTATTTGCCAACTATTTGCCAACTCTATTTTAGGTTCTGTTTATAGTTTCCTCCCGGATGAGAGGGGTTACTATTGTTATTATTTGTTCATTAAAAAGCATCAGCATGTCTAAATCTATGTCATGTCTGAATGCATTATTAATGTTCACTCATCCTTGTTCAATTGATGCAGTGTGTGACGCATGGACTCGTGTTCACGGCATGAAATCACAGAGCTTTGAAATCTTCACGTAGTCACTCACGTGACTCCGAAGTAAAATAGTAAGATTAAACGAGAACTTACCAGTTTGAAGTTTGATCTTTATTTTATGAGGAGTTACAATGAGGGATTACGTGCCCTCCGCTCCCAACCCTCTCTCATAAAGATCAGCTGGTAGTTCTAGTTTCTTGAATCTTACTATATTCAGTTCATCAACTGTTATCTGTGATTTCACACCGCTGCTTTGAAGATTGCCGCGCATGCGGGCTGGCGGGCTCTTTACGTAATCCCTCATCGTAACTCCTCATAAAATAAAGATCAAACTTCAAACTGGTAAGTTCTCGTTTAATCTTACTATTCTCATTACTAAGGCCCTCAACTTGTTTGGTACGTTTTTAACTGGCACCTTAATATGTATTCAATTACCATTGGTTTCCTTTATTCAACACGCTGGATTTATACAAAAAAGAATTATCAAACATAACTTCCCCTTCACAAAACTAAGTTGACAGTGGAGCCTTTTCATAGATACAAAGACAATTGGTGCAGGAGTAGGCCATTCGGCTCTTCGAGCCAGCACCACCATTCAATGTGATCATGGTTGATCATCCACAATGAGTACCCCGTTCCTGCCTTTCCTCTTGCAATATATGAGGAATTTGATTTGGCATACAGTCATACCAATAAAGAGCAACAAGACACCCAAATAAATGTTTCCCTTCTTTGTTCTCCCGAGGTCGGGGGCCTCGAGCTTTCCGTTGTCGGGATGATCTTGGCTCCCGTAGCCGGTGGTCGAGCCCTCCACATCGGGGAGGTCTCAGCTCCCTCGCACCGGGCATCAGACCCCGAGTCGGGGCTGGGCGAACCTTCTGCGACTTTGGAGCTTCCCAACATCAATCTCTACCCAAGACTGTGAGCTTCTCGATGTTGAAATCTTGGCAAGGGATCGCAGGCTCCAATGGTAAGTCCACAACCCCGCAGTGGGGCTCAAAGTCAATCTCGAGCAAGGCCGCCAACTCCATGATGTTAGCCCACAGAGCGATCGGAGATACGATCCGGAAAACAATAGCATCTCCGGCAAGGTAAGAGATTGAATTCTGTTTATGATGAAATTCATTGACCTGCTCCCGGCACTGCCTTGGTCATCTGAGGAAAAGTGAAGATTAAAAGCCAAATACCAAAAATGCTTGGAATGCTTTAGCAAATCAAGCAGCATCTGAGAAACAGAGTTAACATTCTAAGTCGAAGACCCTTTATTAGAAGTGGAGAACATTAAAAAAAAAACAAGAGGAAATTAAAAATAAACTGCAGATGCTAAAAATCTGAGACAAAAGTAGAAATTGCAGGAAATACTCAGCTAGTCAGGTTGTCTATGGGGAGACACAGACATAACATTTCAGGATGAAGACCCTTCATCAGAACTGTGAAAGAGACAAAAGCAGCTCATTGAATTTCAGGGAGGATGAGGGAGGGGGGAATCAACGATTACACTAATACTTAAGAAAGACAAAGATTTAGAAGAACCGGGTTCATATAGAGCTATAGCATTGTTAAACACAGATCAAAAAATATTAGCGAAAACATTAGCTAGAAGATTGAGTAAATACATTAGTAAATTAATAAACCCAGATCAGACGGGGTTTATCCCTAAGAGATACTCATCTAACAATATGAGACGTTTACTCAACATAATGCACTCACACAAATCTGAAGATCAAGAATTATCAATTATTTCGCTGGATGCTGAAAAAGCATTTGACCAAGTAGAATAGAATTATATGGATAAAGTATTACAAAAATTCCAACTGGGAGAGAATTTTATTCTATGGATCAAATTACTATATAATAAATCTACAGCTAGAATATTAACTGATAACATATTATCCTTGAAATTCCAACTATCAAGGGGAAATAGACAAGGATGTTCATTATCACCACAGCTGTTTGCTCTCATTATTGAACCGCTAGCAGAAAAAATTAGAATACACCCTGATATCCATGGATATAATACTAAAGATTCATTTAATAAAATATCTTTATACGCGGATGATATATTACTGTACATTACAAAACCTCAAATCACTATACCAAATATATTAAATTTAATTGAAGACTTTGGATCTTTTTCTGGATATAGAATAAATTGGAATAAAAGTGAAATTATGTCAATAAAACCGAAAGATTCAACACATCTTTTAAAATTCCCTTTTAAAACAGCTACAGAAAAATTTAAATACTTGGGAATCGAAATTACTAGAACATATCAAGGTATGTTTAAGGCAAATTTTGATCCCCTACTTAATAAATTAAACACACTAATTAAATTCTGGAAAATGCTCCCGATGTCTTTAATAGGCCGAATAAATGCAATAAAAATGATCTTTCTACCACAAATTTTATACCTATTTCAATCGATTCCTATATACTTACCAAAGAAGTTTAAAAAAAAACTCGACTCAGATATCACTAATTTTATATGGGACTATAAATCACATAGAATACAAAAAACTCACCTGAATATACCTAAAGCATTAGGGGGTTTAGCACTACCTAATTTTATGTATTATTAATGGTCAGTAAATATTAAAAATATGATTCAACTGATGGATAACTCCGCCCAGCAAGTGGACTGGATTGTAATGGAGAAAGAGGATTGCTCCTCTGGAAACATTGGAGCGATCCTCCTCTCTCCAATGAAACTGAATAATATAAATTATAATAAGAACCCAATTATTCATAGCACAATCCGAATTTGGAAACAAATAAAACAAAATTTAAAATTAAGAAATGTATCACTTTTATTACCCATAGTTAATAACCCTTCGTTTAATCCCTCTATTATAGATAAAGCTTTTACACATTGGGATAGACTAGGAATTAAAACGTTCGGTGACTTGTATGAAACTGAAAAATTACTTTCATTTCAACAATTACAAATAAAATATAAACTCGGAAATAATCAATATTTTAAATATTTTCAAATATGCGACTATTTGAAAAAATATACAAAAGATCATTATAATAACCTAGCAGATGTATTGGATGAGGCAATGCAGATAAAAGCTGAATCAGCAAACTTAATATCATATTTGTATAATATTATCTTAAATGTAGAAATACCATCTACGGAGGGTATCAGAAGAGACTGGGAACAAGAGTTAGCTATTAAAATTTCAAAGGAAAGTTGGAATGAACACTTATTAAACGTGCATAAATGTTCGATTAATGTAAGACACACTTTAATACAATTTAATATTTTACATAGATTATATTATTCCAAAACTAAAATCCATAAAATTTTCCCAAATGTATCATCTATTTGTGATAAATGTCAATCCCAAGAAGCTTTGGAATGAAATTTTTGAAATCTTTACAAAATTATTTAAAATAAAACTGATACCCAAAGCAGAATGGATTATCTTCGGAATAACGGAAGATGGTCCAGAACTAAATGTGTTTCAAAAGAAACTAATAGACTATGGGTTAATAACTGGAAAAAAGCTAATCCTAAAATTTTGGAAGAAGGCTCCAATACCAACTATAAACATGTGGATTTCAAATATGTTCGAAACATTACACCTAGAAGAGATAAGACTCCTCCTGGCAGGTAAACCAGATCACTTCCACCTGACGTGGTCTGCATTTATAGAATTATTACAAATATAGGGTGCAAAGGTACCTTAAAAAAATTGAGGTCAGGTAATGGGGGATGATAGTTGAAGAGTTGGTATGTCCCATTTGCGTAATGCTCATAAAAATATTTGTTTCTCTCTTTTTCCTCTTTCTCTTTCTCCTTCTTTTCTAGGGTCTATCTCTTAACTCTTTTTCTTTTGTTTTTAATTATGTTCTTATAGGGTCTTCATCCTTTTTTGTTGTCACATTTTCTACACTCTCACTTTTTCCTTCACTTTCTTCTTTCTTTCAATCTTATCCTTTCCTTTCACTAGTGTAAAAAACAAATGGAGTACATTAATTGTAAGAAGACATAAGTGACGAGTACTAATGTATGTGGTTGTAATGTAATGTACTTCTAATAAATAAAATGTTTTTAAAAAAGAACTGGGAAAGAGACAAAAGCAGCTCATTGAATTTCAGGGAGGATGGGGGAGGGGGGATGTTTCTGAGATGGTAAAATCAGGGTGACCATGTAATAAGCAGAAAGCAAGATTATTTATCCAATGAGTGAACTGGGGATGTTAGAAAGTGAGAACAGACAAAATAAATTAGACAAAAGAAGGTAGGTTGCAAAATGTAGAGCAGGAAGATATGGCCTCAGAAAAAGGAAACAGAATAGCTGAGCCAATATTCAGATAGATGACTGATATGGAGAAAAATCCTGCAAGACCTATCAACTATAGCTCCAGCTTCAACAGCATAATCCTATTCAAACCAATGTCCAAATTCATGGACCTACAAATCAGCACATTCATCTGCCAGTGGATCTTTGACTTTCTGACCTCACAGACCACAATCAGTGTGCTCAAGTGCTAACACTTCTTCCACAATAATTCTCGACACTGATGCCCCACATGGAAAGGGGGCAATGAGGATAGGGGACAAATCATCCTCCACGATAATCCTCAACACTGATGCTCCACAAGGATGTGTTCTCAGCCCCGCCCCATTCTTTACTCCTTGTACACCCACGACTGTGCAGCCATGTATAAATCTAATTCAATTTATAAATTCACAGATGACATCACCATTGTGAGCCAGATATCAAATAACGATGAGACGAAGTACAGAAAGGAGATTGAGAACCCCATGTCCTGGTGTCGAGACAACAACCTTTCTCTCAACGTCAGCAAGACAAAGGAAATAGTGAAGCGGTACACATAATGCAGTTTGCATTGAAGGTGTATAAGTAGAGATGGTTGAAAACTTCAATTTCTTTGGAATAAATATCACCAACAGCTTCTCTTGGACCACCCATATTGAAGCAATGACCAAGAAAGCACACCACCACCTCTATTTCCGCAGAAGGCTTCAGGGCCTGTCCCACTTGGGTGACCTAATCCGCGAGTTCTGGTGAGTTTGCCCTCGACTCATACTCGCAGCATGGTCGACACGAGGTCGTAGGTCTTCATAACTCTCCTTCATGCTCGAGGTCTCCGTGTACCCGAGGCCTCAGCTAGGTCGCGGCGTTTTTTTCAATATGTTAAAAAATGCCCGCCAGTAAAAAATGGTCGCCATGGAAAAAATCGATACTTCTTTTACTCGTAGGTTTGTCGTAGTAGGTCATAGTAGGTCGGCATGTTAGTCGAGAGTAGTCGATGGGAGTCGAAGGTAGTCGTAGATAGTCTTCATCATTGTCGAAGGGAGGTCGAAGGAGATCATCTTCACTCTCCACTATTCGTCGTCCATTTTTCCCGAAGTTAGTCGTAGCTAGTCGTAGCTGGTCGAAGCTGGTCTTCAACATAGTCGAAGGAGGTCGAAGGAGGTCTTCAACATGTCACTTTTTTAAACTCTCCTGAGCTCTTCTAAACTCGCCAATTAGGTCACCCAAGTGGGACAGCCCCTTTAGGAAGTTTGGCATGTCCTCAACAACTCTCAACCAACTTCTACATATGCGCCGTAGAAAGCATCTCAGCTTGGTGTGAGAACAGCTCCATCACAGAAACCAACCTCCCTTCTATTGACTCTGTTTATACCCACGCTGCCTCGGCAAAACAGCAACATAATCATAGATGAGTCACACCCTGGCCACTCCCTCTTCTCTCCTCTCCCATCAGGCAAAAGGCATAGAAGTGTGAAACCACACACTTCCAGATTCAGGAACAGTTTCTTCCCAGCTGATATCAGTTAACTGAACCATCCTACTGCAACTAGAGAGCAGTCCTGAACTACTATCTATCACACTGGTGACCCTTGGACTATCTTTAATCGGACTTTGTTGGCTTATCTTGCACTAAACGTTAATCTCTTATCATGTATCTGTACATTTTGAAAGGCTCGTTTGTAATTATGTATTGTCTTTCCACTGACTGGTTAGCACACAACAAAAGCTTTTCACTGTACTTCAGTACACATGACAATAAACTAACCTGAACTAAATTGATGGATGCATTCTTAGTCCCCTACTATACTTCCCATACACTCACGACCATGCAGCCAAATTCAGCTCTAACTCCATCGACAAGTTTGCAGGTGACACCACTGTGGTGGGCTGTATTACAAAAAATGATGAGAGTATACAGGAAGGCGATAGAGAACATCCAGTCGAAACCCTGCTTCAGGACTGGTTCGTTTTCAGTAACAAAGTTGATGAAGGAATGGGCAGAATAAACAGAATATCTCTGATAGGGTGAGCCAAGTGGGTTAACATGGCAGCTACAAGCAGATTATGCTTTTTGTCTGTTATTTGTTGTTAACAGCAGGCCAAGTGATGCAAATTGAAAGAGAATTCTGAGCAAAGGGATACTGATAACAATATCAAGTTCTGATGCTTACAGAAAAAAAATTCAATTCAAAGTCCAGTAGGCTGTAACATGTCCATATGTATATTGTTCCTAAAGCTTGTGTAGACTTTGCAGTAACATTGCGAAGGGCGACAGACGGGTAAATCAGAATGAGAGTAAGATGTCAGGGCTCTAAATTAACGGTTGCCTGGTTGCCAATGACCACTAAAGTCACTCCGGGCAACCTAAACGCCGTGTCATTTTGCCCGGTTTGGCAAGCAAAAAAAAAAAATCAAGTAGGTCGGGATCAATCCCTGAATTAGGCAATGCAAATTCCTGGGATTGGGATAAAATTGCCCGTGTGCGGGCGAGGTTAATGAATAGGGACGGGGGACGGTTGCAGTCCGGTGGTTGCGGTGCAGGATTGGGATGATCCCAGATTCCTGGGCACAGGGATGGGATTTCCCTCGCATTTGGCGGGCGTCTGACCCGCAGCTGCGGCCCTGGTGCTTTGTTGCGGCTCCGGGCCCGGATCTAGATCTAGATGTAGTACGCTGAAAAGCTCTAGTTAGAGCATCACTCAGCACTGGACAATTTAACATTTTTATCAAGCCAATTAACCTACAAACCTGTACTTGGAGTGTGGGAGGAAACCGAAGATCTCGGAGAAAACCCACGCAGATCACGGGGAGAACGTACAAACTCCATACAGACAGCACCCGTTGTCGGGATCGAACCCGGGTCTCCGGTGCTGCATTTCGCTGTAAGGCAACAACTCTACCGCTGCGCCACCGTGACTGCCTAGGTTGTCGGCTGCACTGCCAGCGCACGGGAGCCGCACTCAGAGCACCCGCGACACCGACATTTCAACTTTGAGCGGGTCCCCCTCTCTATCTCTCTCTCTGTCACTCTCCATCTCCGCCCACCATCCGTGTCGCCGGGTCTCCGCTCTCTGGCTGCTCCTCATCCGCCGGCACGGCCGGCTGCCTTGCACATGCGCACTGCCACGGCCGACACATCCTACCCCTGCACATGCGCAATGCCTCGGCCTGCACATCCTCCCCCTGCACATGGCACACTGCCACGGCCAGCACATCCTCCCCCTGCACATGCGCACAACCATGGCCAGCACATCATCGGCAGCCCTGCACATGCGCACTGCCATGGCAACTGGTCGGCGGAGGGCACTTTCTCCCCCACTTTGCGTTGTGGGAGATCAGGCAGCCATTGCTGTCCGGTTCCCACCTCGCCGCGACGGCTGAAACTGAACACAGAATCACTCCCTGAAGCTGGAGTAACTCCCTGGAGTAACCCTTGCTTCTTCATTTCTTGGTCCTCCAAAAATATTCCAAATGGAATTTAAACTGAAGGTGGTGGAGGGTGGACTTAAGCAAAACGGGTTCTTGGGAAAAAAGAGCTGCCTTAAATTTAGTTGCGTCTGGTTGGGTAACTATGGTACGGTGAAGACATTTCCATACTTTAATTGTGCGGGGGAACTTCATGGAGTAGCCAGCATCTCTGGATAGAAGAAATGGGTGACGTTTCGGGTAGAGACCTTTCTTTAGACTCCCTCTGGTTTTAGTGTTTTTAGTTTAATTTAAAGATACAGCGCGGAAATAGGCCCTTAGACCCACCGAGTCCACGCCGACCACCGATCACCCGTACACTAGTTCTATCCCACACATAAGCGACGTAAGTCAAAAGTCAAGAGTGTTTTATTCTCTCACATCCCAGTTAGAACAATGAAATCCTTACTTGCAGCTGCACAACAGAATATGTAAACATAGCACTCTGTAAACAATGTTATAAACGAAAAAGCAAAACAGTGTATATTTATATCTGAATATATAACCATATAAATATATATATATATAAATTTAAATATATATATATATATATATATATTTAAAACTCTTGTGTGTGTGTGTGTGTGTGTGTGTGTGTGTGTCTGCTTGACTTGTGGCTGCCAGCCTTTGATTCCTCGCTACACCAACACCGCACGCAGAAACGCCGAGATTTTTTCCATTTCGGTAGATTTCACTTCTTTCCGAGTAGCCACTCCTGATTAAATTTCGTCGTGTTTATGTACACATTTTTAATAAATCATTCTCCCCCCCCACCCCCAAAATTTCAAAATGTTTTAAAAAAACAGCTCTCACCCATAGAATGTTGGTGAACATTCCATCGTGTGATGTCACAATGCCAAATGCTCACAGATGTCCAATCGGAATGGATCCATTTACATATGCCTTTGCAGCAGCCCCAGCCCCTCCCCACCACCCCCGCAGCCTGTGTCGAAGCGCGTCATCACGTGTGTGGGAATAGAGAAAGAGGATTGGGGGTGATAGGGAATGGGGAACAGACGCACTGTACCTACCCCTCCCCCTTCCACTCCCTCCCCACTATTTCCACTCTCTCCCCCCACCCCTCTTCCCCTCCCTCCACACTCTTTCCCCTCCCTCACCTACCCCATCTCCCTCCTCCCCTCCCTCCCTCCCCCCTCCCCCACACCACTCCCTCCCATCCCTCTCTCCCCCTCCCCATCCCTCTCTCATCTCCCTCCTCCTCCCACCCCCATCCCTCTCCCCACCCCCTTCCCTCCCCCACCCCCTTCCCTCTCCCCACCCCCTTCCCCCTCCCCACTCTACCCCCTACCCCATCTCCCTCCTCGCCTCCCTCTCCCCTCCCCCACACCTCTCCTCCCCTCCCCATCCCTCTCCTCCCCCTCTCCCTCTCTTCTCCTCCCACCCCATCCCTCTCTCCCCCACCCCCTTCCCTCT
>CM075979.1:37549573-37663783 GCA_038087875.1 Malacoraja senta | reverse complement strand
TATATACACACACACACACAATTTCCCTCCTGGGATTAATAAAGTTCTATCATATAGTATTGTGTGTGTAGGAAGGAACTGCAGGTGCCAGTTTAAACCGAAGATAGACACAAAAAGCTGGAGTAACTCAACAGGTCAGACAGAATCTCTGGACAAAAGGAAAATATTACATTTTGGTTTGGGTCTGAAAAAGGTTCCTGCACACCTTTGGAATGTGGAAGGAAACAAGAGCACCTGGAGAAAACCCATGCGATCAAAGGGAGAAGGAACAAACTTCATACAGATAGCACCCATATTCAGGATCAATTCTAGGTCTCTAGCACTTTTAGGCAGCAACTTAATGGGCAATGTATGCCCCATAGTCTTGAACTGAATTAAAACATACAGTAGCTGTAAAGGGGGACATAGCGTGACTTAGAGATTTGAGACTGAAAATGGATAGTTTATTTTTTTTCGTATCCAAAGTTATCAACGTATAATTTTTTTTTGTATTGTAAAACTAAATATAGTGGCACAGCTGGTAGACTTGCTGTCTCACACACCAGAGATCTGTGTTCGATCCTGTCCTCGGGCACTGTCTGTGTTGAATTTGCACATTCTCCCTGCAAGCGCGTAGGTTTCCTCCCACATCCCAAAGACGCATTGGCTTTGTAGGTTAACTTATCTCTGTAAAATTGCCCCTAATGTGTAGGGAGTGGGTGAGGAAAGTGGGATAACAGAATTTGTGTGAATGGGTGGGAGACAAAAAAGCTGGAGAAAATCAGCGGGTGAGGCAGCATCTATGGAGCTAAGGAATAGGCAACGTTTTGGGATGAGACCGTTCGTCAGACTGATGTCGGGGGGGGGGGGGGTCGGGAAAAAGAAAGCAAGAGGCGGAGAAAGTAGGCTGTGGGAGAGCTGGGAATGGGAGGGGAAGGAGGGAGAAAGCAAGGACTACATGAAATTGGAGAAGCCAATGTTCATACTGCTGGGGTGTTAACTACCCAAGCGAAATATGAGGTACGCTGACATTGGGCAAAATATGAGGTACGCTGACATTGAGCGAAATATGAGATGCTGTTCCTCCAATTTGTGGTGGGCCTCACTCTGGCCATGGAGGAGGCCCAGGACAGAAAGGTCGGATTCAGAATGGGAGGGGGAGTTGAAGTGCTGAGCTACCGGGAGATCAGGTTGGTTATTGCGAACTGAGTGGAGGTGTTGTGTGAAGCGATCGCCAAGCCTGCGCTTGGTTTCACCGAGGTTGATCATACGCTGATTAATCCAACCACATTTTTGTTTGGAAGTGGAAAGAAATAATAGAAATTGCATTCATTGCAACATGTAAAAAGAGTTGAGATACTTTATTGTAATTTTGCTGCATGTCATTGTGGTATATATCATGTTTTGATTGGTGAATATGTTTAGTTTGTGACTTTATTTGAATGCTTCATTGAGCATAATTCCGACTGGTAAATACGCACTTCGTCCGAGCATGTTATCGCACGCGTCATGCATGCCGTCTTAAATGACCACCTAAACTGTAATTTGGCAACCTAAAAAGCTGCCTAGGTTGCCCGGATGGCAACAGAGAAAAAAAGGTTAAGTGAGAGCCCTGGATGTTGAATTAAACTAGTTCAAGGTCAGTCTCGCAGATTGTGTGCATAGCATTCAAAGGATTGGGTTGAGGACTGTCAAAGGAAATTAAAAGTGCCCAGTCACCACTCCTATCTCATATTGGTCAAACAGACAGGTGTTATGAAACTTAACATACAAATACCTTGGAATACAAATACCTTGGAGTGTACCTGGACAGTAAACTGGACTGGTCCAGGAATGCTGAGGCCCTGTACAAGAAGGGACAGAGCCGGCTGTACTTTTTGAGACGGCTCCGCTCCTTCAATGTCTGCAGTAAGATGCTGCAGTTATTCTACCAATCGGTGTTAGCCAGTGCCAATTCCTTCACTGTCGTGTGCTGGGGCAGCAGGGCAAAGATCGCAGATGCCAACAGGATTAACAAACTCATCAGGAAGGCTGGCCCCGTCCTGTGGGCTGAGTTGGATTCATGGGAGGTGGTCTTGGAGGGGAGGATGCTACTCAAAGTGCAGAGCATCTTGGACGATTCAGCTCACCCCCTCCATGACATACTGGTCAACCTGAGGAGTACCTTAAGCAACAGGCTGGTTCCACCAAGATGCAGTACAGAACACCACAGAAGATCCTTCTTCCCTGTGGCTATCAAACTGTACAACTCCTCATACTTCTGTCGTGGGGTAGATTGACTCCCCTCAAAACGGTTATTTTGGATTTGCATAATGGATAAAGCCAACACAAAATTGCCGTCAATCCAGCCCAGCAGAATGCCGTCTCTCTTAAGCTGCTCGTTTTCTGGACATCGCAGCCCCAAGTGTGGTTTCAGCAGGCCGAGTCCCAGTTCTACATTAGACGCATCACGGCTGATGACACTAGGTACTATTATGTGGTCGGCGCGCTGGATCAGGAGACGGCCGGTCACCTTGTCCATTACCTACGTGCTCCGCCGGCCTCAAATCGCTCCTCCTGCGTACCTTTGGACTCAGCCACCGTGACTGAGCAGCGAGACTCATGCACATGGGCGGTCTCGGCGATCGCAAGCCGTCTGTGCTGATAAGCAAAATGCTTACCCTAATGGACGGTCATCAGCCCGATCTCCTATTCGAACATGTCTTCCTGGAGCAGATGTCGGACGACATCCGCCTGCTCTTCGCGGGTGAGAATTCTGATGACCCCCTGCAGCTAGCAGAGCGTGCAGACGAGCTGTGACAGTCCAAGCAACAGGGCGGCCCTGTATCCACCGGGGGTTCGGCTGTGCAGCCGGTCCCGGGCGACGCCGGTAAGCGGAAATGGTGCTACTATCATCAGCGCTGGGTTTCCGTGGTCCGCCAGTGCCGCCAGCCGGGGCTGCGGCAGACGGCCAGAAACACCACCTCCACGCTTGGGACCGACATTCGGCACAACGGTTCCTCATTGACACAGGTGCAGAGGTTAGCATTTTGCCCCCATCGGGGGTCAACGCTCGTTCCGGCACGCGGGGGCCCTCTCTAACTGCAGTAAATGGCTTCCATCTGGATGTATGGGCTTCGCACGGTACCGCTCATCTTTGGCCCCTGTCATTTTACCTGGAGTTTTACAGTTGCCGACGTCTCCCAGCTGTTTCTGGGCGCCAATTTCCTCCGGGCTCAATCAATGTTGGTGGATGAGAGGGGGCAGCGCCTCGTTCATGCTGCGACGTTTGAATCGATCTCCTTACGCCCTGCTGCATCCGCCGTGACCCAGTGTCTTCTGTGGACAATGTTTATGCCCAGATATTGGCGGACTTTCCTGACATACTGACCCCCCAATTTCAATCGGTCAGCCCCAAGCACGGAGTTGCGCATCATATCCTCACCTCAGGACCGCCGCTCCACACACGTGTGCGCAGTCTTCCCCCTGCCAAGCTCCGTATCGCCAAGACGGAGTTCCCCCAGATGGAGGCCATGTGAATTGTACGGTGCTCCGACAGCCCGTCATTCTCCAAGGTGTCTGGGGGCTGGAGGTCTTGTGGAGATTACTGACGCCTTAATGACGCCACGACTATGAAAATTTCTACCATTGGTTCATGCCCATGGCGGCTCGGATCATGCGGCCGTTATTTCAGTTCCTGGCCGGCAAGCAGCGGAACATTCAGTGGTACGACAAGGCTGTGGCCGTTTTTGATGGTGCGAAGGAGGCGCTGGCACGGGCGACAATGCTGGTCCATCCGCGGGCTGATGCCCCGACCACCCTGACAGTGGACGCCTATGACTCTGCTGTGGGTGGCGTGCTGGAGCAGTTGATCGATGGACGCTGCCAGCCCCTGGCTTTTTTCAGCCGGCAGCTCAGCTCAGCGGAGCGGAGGTACATTGCATTTGACCGGGAGCTCCTTGCATTGTACCTGGCGGTGAGAAGACTTTCGTTATGTCCTTGAAGGCCGGGATTTTACTGCGTTTACCAATCACAAGCCCCTCACCTTTACTTTTGCGAAGATGTCGGATCCCTGGTACCCTCGGCAGCAGCTTCAGTTGGCGTATGTCTCGGCGTTCACGACCTGCATCCGCCACTTCGAGGGTAGGAGTAACAGGGTCGCTGTTGCGTAGTCCCGCCCCGCCATCAGTGGCGTACTTGATGTGGCCCCAGGGATTGACTATTCCACCTTGGCGGCTGCTCAACTGGGGGTGGGGAGATGTTCTCCAACCGCACCGTGCTTTCCGGCCTGGTGTTGGAGGACGTGCTGTTTGGTCCTGCTGGTACCACAGTTCTGTGCGTTGCATCCACTGGTCAGCCGCGACCCATCGTCCCTGCCGCCTGGCACCATCGGGTGTTTGACGTCATCCACAGGTTGGCTCATCCTTCCATCCAAGCGATGACTGCGTTGGTGGCGGCCCGGTTCATGTGGCATGCCTTATGTAAGTAGGTTGGTAACTGGACCCGGGCGTGCATTCCATGCCAGACGTCTAAGATTCAGCGTCATGTCCAGGTGCCTCACCAGCGGTTCGATCATATTCATGTGGATATCGAGGGTCCGCTTCCCCAGTCCCGGGTTGTCACTAATCTCCTTACTGTGGTGGATCGTTTCACGTGGTGACCGGAGGCTGTTCGGCTGGCTGACACATCTGCTGTGACATGTGCCCGTGCCCTCACTGCCCACTAGATCGCTCGTTTTTGATGTGCCGGTGGACATCTCATCGGACCGGGGAGCTCAGTTCACCTCTGAGTTGTGGTCTGCTATGGTCCACCTGTTGGGGGCTCTGCTCCATCACACCACGGCCTATCATCCACAATCCCATGGTTTGGTAGAGCTGTTTCACCGTCATCTCAAGGCCGCTCTGAAGGCTTGGCTCATGGGCCCGGAGTGGATGGACGAGTTGCCGTAGGTTTTGTTGGGGATTCGTACTGCCCCAAAGGAGGATTGGCTTCTTCCTCAGAGTAATTGGTTTATGGTGCTCCGCTTGCGGTTCCGGGGATTTCGTTCCGGCGGCACATGGTATGCCAGAGCCGCCCTCGTCTGTGTTGGTTCGTTTGCGGGAGAAGGTGGGCACGCTCTCTCCTGTCCCGACATCTCGCCATGGGTAGGTTCGTTACCACGTTCCGCCTGCTCTCCAGGACTGTCGGTATGTGTTCCTGCGTCGCATCGCGACGCCCAACGGACGCCGCTGCAGCGGCCGGACTAAGGTCCTTTCCAGGTGCTGCAGCATGGACTTATAACTTTTGTTTTGGACATGGGGGGCCGGCGTGAGACTGTCGGTGGCTCGGCTTAAGCCAGCTCATTTGGACATTAGTCAACCAGTTCTGGTAGCCCAGCGTTCGCCTATGCCGGTTGTGTCCCATGAGGAGGGGGGTGTGTATACGACGTCCGGCCACCTCGTTCATCTGCCGGTTCGTTTTTGTGCCTCGGGTTCAGGGAGGGGACCTATGGCCACCACCTGCTGGTTAGGCCACTTACTGAATGAACCCTCAGCACTTGGAATGGCAGGGTCATGTGACTGTGTTTGGCAGGAAGAAGGCGTCACAGGGTTGAGGGGTGTGCCCTAGTAGTTAGTCAGAACTCTGGGAGATCCCTCACCAGATGCGTGTGTGCTTAATAAAGAACACTTTTGATTCACAATGCGTGGCTCGCTAAACAGTCATAATTTCAGCATCTAAGGTCCCATGGTTTATTCTGCTTTTTCTGGATGAGGGAAGATGTGAATTGATGCAGATGTTGCTCTTCACCAAAAGATATCATCTCCACAGGTCTTTCTGCTGGTACACCACTTTTTCAACCTTTTGATGGTGTGGTGTAGCAACATGACTAGACCAGGCAGTGTGCTATGAACTGAAACATAAGACTCAGATATCTAAATCAAAGTCTCAGTTGAGGAGTTCTTATTAGATAATAAACAATAGGTGCAGGAGTAGGCCCTATTCAATGTGATCATGGCTGATCATCCACAATCAGTACCCCGGTCCAGCTTTCTCCCCATAAAGCATTTCGTGCAGCAAACAACTAGTCTTTAATATAGACAATATATATATTTTTTAAAACGGCTTTGGATTAATTAACTGCTAGATCTAACTCTACTCCTTCCACTCACCATCTAAGGACATTTGTTTTGTTGGATATTCACCTTAAGGGTTTGTACCTTAATGTGCCTCTGTACAGGGAGTGGATGAAAACGTGGGATAATATGGAACTAATGTGAATGGGTGATCAGTGGTCGGCACGGACTAGGTAGGCCGAAGACCTGTTTCCATGCTTTATCTCTAAACTAAGACCCTATAAATCTGTATTTATCATCCCTTATGGATGTACGGGGAGCTTTCAATAAAGTAGTGATGTTACAATACCTACCTTCAGCGGTGCTGCAGTTCTGCCACTGGCCGTCTGCGCGACTTTGGCGTCTTTGAGGGCTGGGGGGGGGGGGCAGGATTAAAATGCAGATTTGTACCGCTTATCGGAGAGGTATTTCCTCGGGCTGCAAGTCGATGAAGAAAAATCGATCGGACTTCCGTTCCCATTTTTTTTAAAGTCACTGTACAATTTAATAGTTTGATTCAAATAAAAAGCGACTTCTAACACCCTCAACGCCTACAACGTGATGGATCGCAAAAACGGGACAAAACAAAGGATAAGTCGTGTATTTTACATATAATCCTGCTTCTTGGGGTGGCTTTAATCTAATTTTACGTTGCGAAAATGTGATTTGGGCCCCATACGATTCGGCAGTGTCTTTCCTGCCTATAGGGGCTTCAAATTCACCGCAAATGCAACGTTCCAATCCAGAAACACCCACTCGCAAGATGATTTAAATCCTCTTTTTTTTTTAACAATCATAAGAACATCTAAATCGTCTATATTTTGTGTAATTGTATAATCAATATTTTTATACTAAATATACACAACAGCTTTAGCCACATTTATTGTGCAAAAAATAATAATTTTGATTATATTGAAAGTAGATTTTTCTAGATTAATTTATGGGAATTAAACATTAAATTCCTTCCATTTGGCGTATGTTCATGACAGTGAGATTTAAAAAGCATGTTATATTGTGAATTCTTGTGTGAATGGGATTAGTTTGTTATTTGGATACTTAGGCTATTTAAAACAATTATCCTTTTCTTAAGAAATTGAATCTACAGGACATTCTTAATGGGAAAGTAGTGGGCAGAAAGGCATGTCATGCGTGGTTTGAAGAGCAAAAACTTGTAGTTTACAATGCCAAAATTGAAAAGTTGAGGAAAAACAAGGTGTACAGAGTTGCTTATTGGTTACAATCTGAGGAGTATGATGATGCTATTGATTATGATATGCCGATGTACCAGGTAGCAACTGATCTTCTCCATAAAGACTTGGTCTATTGCAAGAAATTGTAATTTATTTACCTAACTGTTACGGACTTACAGCATATAATACAATAATATTAAAGTTCTGATCTTGAGAATGTCACATTTTTGAATTTTCAAGGCAGTCTGGGTGTTTATTACTATTTCCGTCACAACTGTCAATTTTGTAATTAGCTACAATTAGGTAACTAACTAATTATAGGCTAATTTCAGGCCATCCAAATAAGATGTTTTATATTTGTTTCAGAATGCGTCAATCTATAATAACTGAAAATTTCATTCAGTTCTCTTAATTTTTAAGAAAGTTATGGGCTTTTGACTGTCCTCAATCACAGCTTTTGTGTTAAGTCAATGCAAAAGCAATAGGGAACAAGATGCTAATTTCCGAGTATGAAAATGGCCATAACTTTTTTAATACTGAAGATATGAAAGTGATTTAGGTGTCAAATTAAACTTCTTTTTATGATTTATCTGATGGGATAAATTGCAGACATTATTTTTAACATATCAAAATTTTGTAACATTGTAGACTCCAGAATCTCCTGTCCTTTGTCATCAAACCAATCCCAGTGTTTTTTGATAGAGAAAACAAATGTCTCAGTATAAAACAGTATCATGCGATTTTTTAAAATGCAGATGCTCAACATTTTAATTTAAAAAAGAGAATATTTCAGCAGGAGTACTCAGCAGGTCAGACAACATCTCCAGAGAAAGTAAAACGAAGTTCATGTTTCAGGTCAAAGACCGTTTGTCAGCAATGCGAAAAAAATAAGGTTTTTTTTTAAAGCAGGGGACGGGTGGGTAAAATACTCCACCTGGCAGGGTGAGAGTGATGTTGCGCTGGAGATATGTTGCAGAGATCCTGCAGGCAATGGATGATCGGAAACAGAGAGAATGAACAAATTCCATGAGACGGGGGCGGTGAAAGAGTGATCCGGGATCAGACCGTCTCATGCCCCACTCCCTTGAGTCCCATTACCAGTCGACTGCCGGCCCCGGTCTCCGCCACCGCCTCTTGCCGCCGGCCCGGTCACGGTCGCCGCCTCCCGCCTCCCGCCCGGTCACTGTCACCGTCCGGACACTCATTTCAAACGCTCTGTCAACTCGCGCCCAACCGACGACCTCGATGCGTCACCAAGCGCACAGCCCCGCCCCGCCCCTGCCGTGTCACATGACAACCCAGCTGCCGGCGTCGCGACATTCCAACACAGTCCTGCCCCTGCAGCATAACGTTACAGCCGCCTCGCAGCGGTGCAACACAATCACCATGAAATGATACATCACTCCCCGGTACATTTCAATAGCGTCACAGCCTAACTTTAGCACTTCAGCGTTATATCATCACAATTCCAAAATTACGGAATTATATCCTATCCTATCTCCGACAGTATTACATCTGCCCCCAGAAAAATTACATCACTGTGCCATTCACAAAATGTTAAAACACAGCCATTTCTCTGTAGTTATCTATAGGGAGGTTTCACGGCAGTCGGGTCACGACCCCATGACCCGTACTGTTGCTACGCTACGCCAAATGGATTACACGCGATGAACTGCAGGCAAGCACTTACCATTGTTTCCAGCGTAGCGGGCCCGCTAAAACCCGCCGAAATGGTCAATTTTTGCGCTGTAAATAATTATGGAAATCGGGATAAGCGTGAGAGACATTTAGCCAACTTCAGAATTCAAAAAGTGAGGAGAAATGACGGTAGATTGAAGCGAGAGCTGAAAGGACAACAACAGCCAGAGTGCTTGGCGAACATTGGCCGTTTGCTCACTGCATTTCATCAACTAAGGCATTATTTGTGTTTTTTCTTGATTCCTTTGGCATCTAAAAAGTTTCAGAAGGGATAATCGCCCCTGGTTCTCGTGGGTTTTTACATACAAAAATAAAACGCCTCTGAAGCAAAATTTACAACCAGATTTACCACTTCTGAGACTTTTTAGATACCAAAGAAATTAAAAACAAAACAAATAATGCCTTACCGTTAATGAAATGCAGCGAACAAACGCGATAAATCCCGATGTTTTCAATTCCGATATCTGCACGGCCAATGTTCACCAAGCACTTTAGCTGCTGTTGTCCCTTCAGCTCTCGCTTATCTTTACCTTCATTTCGCTTCACTTTTGGAATTCTGAAGTTGGGTACATGTCTCTCACACTTACCCCGACTTCCACAATATTTTACAGCGAAAAAAATTCAACATTTTGGCGGTATTTAACAGGTAGGAAAGTACGCGTTTCTTGTATTAATAACATATACCGGAAGTGACGGATATCTTCCAGATGCTCCGTGCGTCAAGCCCTATGACCCGGTGACCTTACGTGCAACCCCCCTATAGCGCTTGAGGGTTCATAAATCATGCCAAGTTATTTGGTTTCCATCCTGGTTTAATGACTATCGAGGATGCAACGTTACACTTGCAGAGCTGCCAACTCTCACGCATTGAGCATGAGACACCCGCATTTCGCCCAATTCTCACGCTCTCACGCTGATCACAGAATTCGGGATCCTATTGTGACGTCATTGTAACGTCGAACATGACTGACGGGCAGGGCAAGTGGAAAAGTTGTTTGAGAAGTGTTTTTTGTAAAGTTTAAAATGTCAATAACTTGTAAATTATAACATCAATCCAAACTAAACTTGTTTCTTTTACATCCCAGGACAATAGTGACTAAGATGGGCAAAAATTGTAGCTGTAGTAGCCATTTTGCTTAACTCAGTATGTTATAATTATAACCAGTTACCTTTAATTTTATCTGCCTGGAATTATGTGAATGGCATTTATACGTTGTCTGGGGCGTGTTCGTGGCTAGGATTCTAACGCCCAGATGTTTTAGTTTAGTTCGGCGAAGACTACGGGAAGATATAGTTTTCGACCATGAACACGAGCATGATCACAACATGATCACGAGTATGATTGATATAAATGCTGGAAGAAGATGTACTTATACAAGAAGAAGTTATCAGAGTGACTTTGCTGTTTTGTACTACTATAATAAAGAAACTATTAATCAAGTGACTGTTTCTGGAATACTTATCTTTCGACGGCTTTGAATGTCTCATGGAGAGCTCGTGGAATGCGTAAGATTACCTTCTGACCCATGGTCAGCACATTAGTGACTATCGAGGGCTAATAGTTCAAGTTCAAGTGAGTTTATTGTCATGTGTCCCTGATAGGACAATGAAATTCTTGCTTTGCTTCAGCACAACAGAACATAGAAGGCATTGACTACAAAACAGATCAGTGTGTCCATATATCATTATATAAATATATACACACATGAATAAATAAACTGATAAAGTGCAAATAACAGATAATGGGCTATTAATGTTCATAGTTTTGTCCGAGCCAAGTTTAATAGCCTGATGGCTGTGGGGAAGTAGCTATTCCTGAACCTGGTCGTTGCAGTCTTCAGGCTCCTGTACCTTCTACCTGATGGTAGCAAGGAGATGAGTGTGTGGCCAGGATGGTGTGGGTCCTTGATGATACTGCCAGCCTTTTTGAGGCAGCGACTGCGATAGATCCCCTCGATGGAAGGGAGATCAGAGCCGATGATGGACTGGGCAGTGTTTACTACTCTTTGTAGTCTTTTCCTCTCCAGGGCACTCAAGTTGCCGAACCAAGCCACGATGCAACCGGTCAGCATGCTCTCTACTGTGCACCTGTAGAAGTTAGAGAGAGTCCTCCTTGACAAACCGACTCTCCGTAATCTTCTCAGGAAGTAGAGGCACTGATGTGCTTTCTTAATAGTAGATGTTATAATCCTAGATGTACACATAATCGTAGATGTACACATAATCGTAGATCTACACGTAATCGTAGATGTACACATCATTGAGATGTCATAAAGACTGTCACTACAGTAGCACTGTCATGTACAGTTTTGGCGGGGTTTTGAAATATCGCGCACACGCACACACGCATACATACAAACAAACAAACAAGATGAGAGTTTTAGTAATATATTAGACCAAGTGGGACCCGTTGGGTCCCTGTCATACAGGAGACCTGGTCCCCCAATGCAATCCGTTCCCCAACACAATATTCCACCACTCACCCATAACCCCCACGGGAGACCTGGTCCTCTAACGCAACCCGTTTCCCAAGGCAATATTCCACCACTCATCCGTTCCCCCAATGCAACCCGCTCACCCAACGTAATATTCTACCACTCACCCATAGTCCCCAACTGTGCAGGGGCTGCTTTTCTCCTTATTCACCCTCCCTCATTTTAAATTTAAAACAAATTGGGGGGGGGGGTGTAGGGGGGGAGGGGTGGTGTGGGGTGGGGGTGGTATGGGGTGAGGGGTGGTCGGGGGAGGGATGGTGTGGGGGGTTGTGTGGGGGGAGGGGGTGGTGTGGGGGGAGGGGGGAGTGGGGGTGGTGGTGTAGGGGGGAGGGGGTTGTGTGGGGGTGGTGTGGTGGAGGGAGGGGTGGTGTGTGGAGGAGGAGGTGGTGTGGGGGTAGGGGGTGGTGGGGTGGGTGGGGAGTGGGGGTAGTGTGGAGTGGGTGGGGTGGTGTGGGGGTACGGGGGAGGGGTAAAGGGGTGGTGTGGGGGCAGGGAGGGTGTGTGGGGAGGAGGGGGGGAGGGGTGAAGGGGGGAGGGGGAAGGGAGGAGGGGGAAGGGTGGAGGGGGGAAGGTGGAAGGGTGTGTGTGGGGAGGAGGGGCAGGGGGGAAGGGGGAAGGGGGGTTGTGGGGGAAGGGGGAATGGGGAGGGGGATGGGGGAGGGGGGGGAATCCACACAGCAGCCACCGGCCGCGGCACCACACTGCACCACCCGACTCACACAGCGGCTTACCCGACTCCACACAGCGGCTTACCCGACTCCACACAGCAGCTTTCCCGACTCCACACAGCGGCTTTCCCGACTCCACACAGCAGCTTTCCCGACTCCACACAGCGCTTACCCGTCTCCACACAGCGCCTTTCCCGACTCCACTCTTGTGTACTCAATCAGCAAGGCTTGTTTACTCAGCCCCGCCTCCGGGATTTAATTCTCCAGCGGGTGCTGGAAGGGGCGTTACGTTCATGATGACAGACAGGCGAGAAGACCAATCTGCACATCTCATGATTTTTTTAACCTTCATAACTTCTCATTTTTCACTGATCAGAAGTGGCTTGGAGCAGAGGAGAACGGTGAGTAAGGTGGCGAAAAAATCCTAGCGATACAGAGTAGCGATTTTGCGCAAATGTAATCACAATGCAGACCGTAAGTGGTCAAGATGAGAGTTTTATTAATAGTATAGATAGATAGAAGATAGCCAAACAAGTATACACACTGTGAAACACTAAATTAAGGTCACAGCTTAGTAAACATAATTAACATATTGACTTGAACACCTGATTGTCAGCTTTTAGCACACTATAGATTAACCTGAACAATGTGTCTATGTACGGTGCATTCAGAAAATATTCAGACCCCTTCACTTTTTCCACATTTTGTTACGTTACAGCCTTATTCTAAAATGGATTAAATTTTATTTTTATCATCAATCTACACACAATACCCCATAATAAAAAAGAGAAAGCAGGTGTTTAGAATTTTTTGCAAAGTAATTAAAAAGAAATAACTGAAATATCACATTTACATAAGTATTCAGACCCTTTACTCAGTACTTTGTTGAGGCACCTTTGGCAGCGATTACAGCCTTAAGGCTTCTTGGGTATGACGCTACAAGCTTGGCATACCTGTATTTGGGTAATTTCTCCCATTCTTCTCTGCAGATACTCTCAAGCTCTGTCAAGTTGGATGGGGAGCGTCAATGCACAGCTATTTCCAATTCAGATTCACATTTATTGTCACATGCACCAATTAAGGTACAGTGATATTTGAGTTACCATGCAGCCATACAATTAAAATAACACAATACATTTAAAAAGAACAATAGAACTTAACATAAACATCCACCACAGTGATCAGGTGATGGAAGGCAATAAAGTTCAGTCAGTCTTCCTCCTTTTGTTCACCCGTTTTTGGGGCCTTGACCCTCTGCTGTCGCCGCTACAGACAGCCCGATGTACATGCCCTCTCGTCGGGATGATCGAAGCTCTGACGTCGGGATGAATGAAACACACTTCGCGGCTTGGAGTGCCCGAACCGGCCACTATCTTACCAGAGACCCCCCACACTGCTGGCGAGTCTGCTGCGTGCGACGCCACCCGATGACGATTTTCAGGTGCCTCCAGAGATGTTCGATCGGATTCATGTCCAGGCTCTGGCTGGGCCAATCATGGACATTCACAGACCTGTGTTGGCTTGGCTGTGTGCTTAGGGTTGTTGTCCTGTTGGAAGGTGAACCTCTGCCCCAGTCTGAGGTCCAGAACGCTCTGGAGCAGGTTTTCATCAAGGATCTCTCTGTACTTTGCTCCGTTCATCTTTCCCTCGATCCTGACTTGTCTCCCAGTTCCTGCCACTGAAAAACATCCCCACCGCATGATGCTGCCACCACCATGCTTCGCCGTAGGTATGGTATTGGCCAGGTGATGAGCGGTGCCTGGTTTCCTCCAGATTTTTGGCTTTTGGAAGGGTCGGCTTTGAAACCTTCACTTGTAAACACGTGTCCAACATAGCTGACATGGTTCAGCCAGAACCTGCACTTGAGAGGATTGAGCCTCAAGTTCACCTCTCTGGCACGGTTGAGTACTTTTCTCAAGTTAGCGTCGTGTTCTTCCACATTTTTACCTCCAATGATTATGTCGTCGACTCTGATCACTCAGGGATATCCAGCGAAAATCTGTTCCATGGAGCGCTGGAATACTTCACTGGCAGAGGTGAGTCCGAATGGCATCCTTAAAAACCTGTAGCAACCAAAAGAAGTGCTAAAAGTGGTTAGCATTGAAGTAGTTTGGTCAAGTGAAATCTGCCAAAAGGCGTTCTTAGCATCTAAGACAGAAAACAGTTGCATTTGACATATGTGCAGCCACTTCTTCCATAGTACGCACAGAGTGATGTGACCTTTTCAAAGCAGTGTTCAGGTCTCTTGGATTCATGCATATATATATATTTTTTTATTTAAAAAAAAAAAAATTATATAGATAGAAAAAGAAAAATAGAGAGAAAGAAGAAAGAAGAGAGAGAAAGAAGAATTACAATATCAAAAAAGAAAAAGAGGTGGAATGAATAACTTATAATACGTCATAGGAGATAAGTTCGTAGGTTATGAAATATAATTACATCTAATCCTGAGTTCAAGCTTCAGTCGGGCTTTCGCGCTGGGCCACTCTATCCCTTCAAATAGGCAATGAATGGAGCCCATATTTTAACAAAAAGTTCTTGCTTGTCCATTAAGACAAGTCTAATTCTTTCTAGATGTAGGGTCTCCGACATTTCCACAATCCACATTTTAATTGTGGGGGTTGTAGGGCCTTTCCAGAATTTTAATATTAATTTTTTCCCTGTTATTATACTGTAGTCAAGGAAGTTTCTTTGGCTTGTTGTGAGTGTTAAACTTTGTTCTGATATCCCAAGTATTATTAATTTTGGGTCTGGAGCCAATTTGGTATTAACAACTTCAGAGATTATTTGAAAAATATCAGTCCAGTAATTTTTAATTTTTATACAATTTGCAAAGGTATGTGTTAAATTGGCCTCTAGGTGCAGGCATTTATCACATATTGGAGAAATATGTGGGAAAATTCTATTTAGTTTTATTTTGGAGTAATGTAATCTGTGTAAGACTTTAAATTGTATTAAAGCATGTCTGGCATTTAACGAACATTGATGTATATGTTGTAAACTTTCGTCCCAAATATCTTTCGTAATAGGATAACCTAACTCATTTTCCCATTTATGTCTATATAGTTCCATCGGTGGTACCTCATTATTTAGGAGAATGTTATAAATATAAGCTATTAATTTTTCAGTGATAGGATGCTTATTCAAACATTCATCAAGAATTTCTGGTTCCCTAGTCCTATAAACTTGTGTATTGGATTTAACATAATCTCTAATTTGTAAATATCTGAAAAAGTTATTTGAGTGTAGTCCATGATTCTGTTGTAACTCTTGAAATGACAGAAAGATGCCTTCCCCATAAAGATGTCCAATCCTTTTAATTCCATGATTTTTCCATTGTATAAAACCTCTATCCAATATGGATGGCTTGAATAGAGGATTATTTACAATGGGAAGACATAGTGGTATATTATTTAGTTTTAAAGCCTTTTTTAATTGTTTCCAAATTCGTATTCCACTATGTATTATAGGGTTTTCCTTATAGGTTTTTTAATGCAATTTTGTGGTAGCAAATATAATCGAACCTATTTAAAAAGGTAAACAGTCTTCCTTTTCCATCCTTAACCATTCTGGTTGTTGGTCCATTTCTTCCAGCCAGAAATTCATGTTTTTAATATGGACTGCCCAAAAATAAAATAAGAAATTTGGCAAGGCCAAACCTCCGTTGCTCTTTGACTTACATAAATGTTTTTTACTTATTCTATGATTCTTATATTCCCAAATAAAGCTTGTAACAATGGAGTCGACTTTTTTGAAAAAGTTTTTTGGAATATATATCGGAATTAATTGAAATAAATATAGTAGTTGCGGTAAGAAAATCAGTTTTATAGCATTAATTCTACCAAGCATTGAAATAGGAAGTGTTTTCCAGTACTGAATATGTTTGTGTAATTTATTAAGTAAGGATGGAAAATTAATACATCATCTGCATATAAGGACATTTTATTCCTTGTATCTCTAGTGTTGTATCCATGTATTCCTGGATGGTTTCTAACGCTTTCTGCTAATGGTTCAATTGCAAGAGCAAATAATAGTGGGGATAGTGAACATCCTTGTCTACAACCTCTAGAAAGATTAAATTTGGCTGATAACATTTGATTTGTTAATATTCTAGCTGTTGGATTAGAGTATAACAATTTAACCCAATTTAAAATAGTTTCCCGTATCTGCTATATTTTGCATTGTACTAGGATATAAAATAGTGCCACTGATGATGTTTACCATTTTTACTGAAAATAAATATGTCCATTCTACCTGGTCAAATGCCTTTTCAGCATCTAACGAAATAATTGCTAGATCTGCATTTGAAATTCTATTTGTATATATAATATTGAATAGTCTTCTCAAATTATAAAATGAGTAACGTTTTGGAATAAAACCTGTTTGGTCCGGGTGTATTAATTTGTTAATCACTAAGCTCAATCTATGAGATAGGATTTTGGTTAATATTTTCTGATCAGTATTTAAGAGAGCTATTGCTCTATATGAACCTGGGTCTTCAGGGTCCTTATCCGGTTTCGGTATAAGTATGATTGTAGATTCATTTAAAGTTTCTGGAAGTTTCTGTTGAGTATAAGCTTGTTTGTAAAGTCTCTGTAGACATGGAGAAATCAGATCGTAATTTTTTATATTAAAATCAGAGCTTAGACCATCAGGACCTGCGGCCTTTCCATTTTTTAAAGATCTAATTGACTCCTCGATGTCTTTTACCATAATTTCTGCAACTAGTGATTCTCTCTCTTTCTGATCTAGACCTGTAAGATTACATTTCTGTAGAAATGTTTCCATTCCTACTGGTTGTTCTGTTGTTTTAGATGAATACAATTTTTGATAATATTGTAAAAATCTATCATTAATATCTTTAGGTCGTGTTAATGTTTCTCCCGTATCTGATCTAATTTTGTAAATTGTTTTTTCCCCATCCTGTTTACGAAGTTGACACGCTAATAGTTTTTGTGGTTTATCTCCAAATTCAAAATGTAATTGTTTTGTACGTTGATATAGTTTTATTACTTGGTCTGAGTATATCTTGTTTAACTTATATTTCAGTACTGCAATTTTATTGTGTTTTACCATAGATGGTGCTATTGCATTTTCTATGTCTAATTGCCTTATTTCCGTTTCCAAAGACTGTTGTTTGGCCCTATTCTCTTTGTTAATAAATGATTGGGAGGAGATTAATGCTCCTCGCACAAATGCTTTAAATGTTTCCCAAATAAGGGAGGCGGAGATTCCAGGGCTGCCATTAGCCTCGAAAAACATATTAATCTGTTTTACGAGGTATTCATTACATAGCTTTTCTTTCAAGATTTGGGGGTTAAGTCTCCATTGTGTCTTTGTCTCGGTCATTCCATTTAGTTTAATCATAAATGTTAGTGGAGCATGGTCCGATATTATATTATGATATTGCGAATTATAGGTAAATGGGATAAGTTTAGAGTCTACTAAGAAATAGTCTATCCTTGAGTAAGTTTTATGCACGGGTGAGTAGAATGAGTATTCTCGACCAGATGGGTTTTCAATTCTCCAAACGTCCTTAATGTTGGTAGTATTAATATATGAATTTAGGAATTCACTTGACTGAGATTTTAATTTTCTTTGACTTGATGATCTATCCAAGTAAGCATCCAGTGTACAATTTAAGTCTCCACCGATAATTAAATTATGTTGTGTACATTCCGGGATAATGTTAAGTATTCTCTTAAAGAACAGGGGGCTATCAAAATTTGGTCCATACACATTAAGGAGAGTCACTTTTTTTGAGTATAACTCCCCTACTAATACAATATATCTGCCTTCAATATCTTCTGTCGTTGATATATGTTTAAAGGGTATACCTTTACGAATTAATATTGCAACCCCTCTAGAATTATGTGAAAATGAAGAATGATACGTTTTAGCAATCCATTTGGCTTTCAATCTATGTTGTGCTTCCTTTTTAAGATGTGTTTCCTGGAGAAATATTACATCTGCTTTATGTGATTTTAAATAGGCTAATACTTTACCTCTCTTGATTGGTTCATTAATTCCCTTAACATTCCAGCTACAAAATTTAATTCCTTCACCCCCAATTTTCATATTAACGTCTTGCATCTTGTGATTAAAGTGGTCTATGTTGGAGCAGCTGGATCAGCGCACTAAGCCCTACCTTATACTTGAAACTCAGGTAGATGAATTCTAAGTCTCGTCGGTTTTTCATCCGGACATATCTCCCTAAATAAAACATATAATTCCATTCCAAATACAAAATATAATATAACATAAGATAGAAAAAGTAATAAAATGTTGTATTAGTAACGTGTAAAAAATAGAAAAAGAAGAAAACTACAACTATGATTAGTGCAGTTAGTGATAGCCACCCTAGTGTGGCTAAACATCTAAAGACTTCCGTAGCTTTTGTTAAAAAAAAAAATATTGCTAGCTCCGTACTTTCCTGAAAAGAAAAGTTTCAATTACAATGAAAACAATTTATGGGGGGGAGGGAAACAATAGTTTTATTCCATAATTGAAGTATTTGTTAGTCTCCAATTAAAATGTTAGTATCATATAGCAAGCTAAAAATATTTTTCCTCCTTTTTTATTTAATTTTTAAAAAAAAGAAAAAAAAAAGGGGGGAGACACTGTTAAAGAGTAATCAAAAAACATTATTAAAGAGTAATCAAAAAACATTGTTAAAGAGTAATCAAAGTCCAAAATATCAAAATATCCAAAATAGCAAGGAAAAAACTTCCTATATTTTATTAATTAATTATTTGGATCACACTTTACTCATATTTCATACTTTTAATCAATTCTAAGTTGGTCCAGTTAACAATAATTAGTATTGATTAGTATTCGTGATTAGAATTAATTGTTAGAAATTAGTACTAAAATATAAATTTTATGTATCAGTAGCGAGATCATTGCCCAATTCTTCCCGCAGATCTTGGAAAAAATCTGCAAGAAGAATGGGGACAGTTCTTAAAAATTATAGTTTAAAGTTCCATCTCTTCTCTGCAGGATAACAGTTTCCACTGTCTTCAGGTGAATGTTGGGTGTAGAATATTATTCAATCTTCGGTCTTATTCACGATGCTCTGGGCAAATTCAAGTGCCTCTGTATGCTTGACGAAGAAATGTTCCTTCTTCTCATAGGTCACTCTTAATGTTGCGGGATATAACAGTCCATATCTCAGATTGTTTATATTCTTAAGTATTCTTCTTGTTTCTGTAAACAGTGCTCTCTTCTTGGCGACTGCCACATGATAATCTCTAAATATGCTTATCTTGTCTCCTTCAAATGCGAGGTTTCTGCTTTGAACAATTATCTTCATCATATCATCCAAAACATGGTCATATTGCACCTTCACTATCAGTTGTCTTGGGGGGGCGCCCACCCCTGGGCGACGTCTTGATACTCTGTGCGCTCGGGCAATTAACGGTGCATATTCTGATTTCCTGTTTGTCCTTTTTGTTGGTGGCAACCACAGATGACACCCAACCAGTTGGCTCAGACACAGCAGTGATGACACCCAATTCCTGCATTCTGTCTAGCTCAGTTTTGACTCTGTCCTTCATAGCCGCAGGAATGCGATGAGCAGGATGAACAACGGGTTTCACATCTGGGTCAAGTGTCATGGAATAGGTTACAGGCAACTTTCCAAGCTCATCAGTGAAGAGATTGCTGTATTCTGTTTGAATTTGATGTGACAGATTATCTTCAGTGGGTCTCAACTGGTGAACATCTTTACTGAATGAGACTAGCCCATTTGCCTGCATGCACGTAGCCCGAGCAGTGGCAGAACATCCTCTTGAACAATGTAAAATAGCAATGTGTATGGCTGTCCCTCTAGGTGGCACTGCAAATTAACCATACCAACAGTTTTGATTTTACTGCCCCCATATGCAACAAGGTTTGTGGCTTTAATGCATGCTCTTATTTGTTTTTTATCCTGTAGTTCTTCAAATGTATTTTTTCACAAAACATTACACTTGGCATCTGTTCAAAACACTTCACCTGGAATGCCATTAACTTGCATAGTGACCAAAACGTCATCATTTTTTTCTATCTGTGCCTCAGTTGAATCAACAATAATTTGAATCAAAAATAATTTCCACCGACATAGAATGTTTCATCAGCACTGCTGTCGGCTTGGTCAGGTCTAGCTGGAGAACAGTTCTCCTAGAGCTCTGCCTGTTGTAGGTTTGTTGTGTGGACTTGCAGCACTCTTAAAATGATTTAATTTTTTACAGGCATGGCATTGTTGACCAACAGCTGGACATTTGTCTCTTTTAGCTGCATGACTACCTCCACAGTTGTCGCAGTTGGCTATACACTGTGTCCCAGTTTTTTCTGACTGTTTTTCCATTTTTATCTCAGGCTTTTCTTTTCCTAGGAACCTAGCCTGGACTGCATCAACATTTGTGACAGTGCTGTGGAGAAGCCAGCATTTTGTTGTGTTCTTCAGTCATCTCATGAATTTGTCAGATGGAGATAGCCATCAAATGTCAAATTACTATCACGCAGTAGCACCTTTCTCAAATTGTCATTGTTGACACCACAGACCACTCTGTCTCGAATAAGCTCCTCATGGAGATCTCCAAATTTGCAGCTTTTTGCTTCAATCCTTAAATCACTGACATGATTCAATTGTCTCACCAGCCTTTTGATTCCGTGTGTTGAACGTGTCTTTCCATAGTAACATTGGTTTGAGGGTTTCATATCTCCCGAAATTTCCTCTTGAGGCATTCAGGATCCTCTTTGGATCCCGCGGGAACGAGGATGTCTCCTCCCTCGCCGGGCTCCCTCACATCCCCCGTGTACACAAAAGACCATTCACGTTCAATGGCCTCAGGTCCCGCTAGATTGTGGAGAATGTATGCTCGAGTGCAGGCTGGCTTGTCGGAGTGTGCCGCCGTAATGAAAATGTCATATTCTTGTTCGCAAATCCACCAGTTTTCGCCGATGTTGCCGTCAAAGCCGAGTAGGTCTGGCCTCCGGAATCCATCCGCCATGTTGACTGTTTAGCAGCTAGCTGCCTCGCCAGCTTAGTTCGTTGTCCTCGCTGAAAAAAAAACAAATCCCGATCGAAAAAACACAGTCCATGAAAGTTCCGAATTAAAAAATCTGACACCATGTTTGAGGTTTCATAAATAATGTCAAGTTATTTGGTTTCAAACCTGGTTTAATAACTATCAAGGATGCAATGTAAGAGATATGGCCGCAGTCACCCAAAACCCCCTGTTACCACCTGAACCTCGCTAAGTAACCCCCGCATGCACAGGATACCTTTCTCCAGGTACGGCGTCTGCAATAGCTCCACATAGACTGTGAACACAGTGACTAATCTACATGTAGGAAGGAACAGCAGATGCTGGTTTAAACCAAAGATAGACACAAAAAGCTGGAGTAACTCAACGGGTCAGACAGCATCTCTGGGGAAAAGGAATGGGTGATGATTTGGGTTGAGACCCTTCTTCAGACTGAAGAAGGGTCTCGACCCAAAATGTCACTTATTCCTTTTACATTAATGATTTAGATGAAGGAATTAAAAGTAGCAAATTTGCAGATGACACTAAGCCGGGTGGCAGCGTGAACAATGAAGAGGATGCTATGAGGATGCAGAGTAACTTGGACAGGTTGGGTGAGTGGGCAGATGTATGGGAGATGTAGTAAAATGTGGATAAATGTGAGGTTATTCACTTTGGAGGCAAGAACGGGAAGGCAGATTATTATCTGAATTGTGTCAGGTTAGGAAAAGGCAAAGTACAACAAGACCTGGGTGTCCTAGTACATCAGTCACTGAAAGTAAGCATACAGGTAAAACAGTGAAGAAAGCAAATGGCATGTGGGCCTTCATAACGAAAGGAGTTGAGCATAGGAGCAAAGGCGTCCTTCTGCAGTTGTACACGCACCTGGAGTACTGTGTGCCTTTTTGGTCTCCTAATTTGAGGAAGGACGTTCTTGCTATTGAGTGATTGCAACGTAGGTTCACGAGGTTAATTCCTGGGATGGCGGGACTGTCATATGATGAAAGAATGGAGCGACTGGGCTTGTATTCACTGGAGTTTCGATGGATGAGAGGGGATCTTATAGAAACATATGAAATGATTAAGGCCTTGGACATGCTAGATGCAGGAAACATGTTCCCATTGTTGGGGGAATCCAAAACCAGGGCCCGCAGTTTAAGAATAAGAGGTAGGCCATTTAAAACTGAGATGAGGAAAAACCTTTTCACACAGAGAGTTGTGAATTTGTGGAATTCTCTGCCACAGGCAGTGGAATCAAGGGGTATGGGGAGAAGGCAGGAACAGAGTACTGATTGTGGATGATCAGCCATGATCACATTGAATGGCAGTGCTGGCTCGAAGGGCCGAATGGCCTACTCCTGCACCTATTGTCTATGTATCTATTTAATCAAACCAACCTACAAGGGAGGTGCCGTGGTAGTCTGGCGCGCTGACCTCTACCGGACTGAGGCCAGGCGACAACTCTCAGATACCTCCTCCTACTTATCCTTGGACCATGACCCCACAGACGAGCACCAGGCCTTAATCTCAAACACCATGACTGATTTGGGGGGCGCCGTCCTGGCTGCCCAGCCTGCAGCTGTCCGTTTTTTCTCTCTTTTTTTAATTTTTAGTTAGTTGAGTTTTTTTTATTTTCGGAGTTCTAGCCTTTTTTATGTGGGGGAGGGGGGGAACTTCTAGGGTCCCTACCTGGTCGGAGAGGCAGCTTTTCTACAGGCTGCACCGTCGACCCGTCCTCGCGGCCTACCAGCGGGCCTGGAGCGGTGTTTCCTGTCGGGGACCGCCCAGAACCTCGGCTTCGGCGGCGGCACAGCGCTGGAGCGCTATCACGGAGCGGGCGATGCCTTGCCCGGGTCGCTGCGCTGGAGCTCTGGAATGCTGAGATCGCAGGTGAACATCGCGGAGCTGCGGCACTGTGGAGCGGCCAGCTGCGCTGAACTTTTCACCGGGAGCCTGGGATCTCGCGACGAGATCGCCAGTGGTGAAGCTCCCTGTCGGCTTCGGAAGCCGCGGTCTCGTTAGGAAGCGGCCGCTTTAGGTGTCCCAAGCCGCTGAGAGGGTTCTCCCGACGCCGGAGCACCATCACCCGGCGAAGAAGGGCCTGACACATCAGGCCCCATAGCGGCGACTGCGGAGGCCTCAATAGGCCCGACTATGGGTGGGCAAGGGGATGGGTACTGGACTCTGTGCCTTCCCTCATAATGGGAACCATTGTGGGGGGATGTTTTTTTTAATGTTTATTGTTAAATTCTTTAATGTTGTGTCTTATCTTTATCTGTGTGCTGCATGGCAAGACAAATTTCACTACACCAATTGGTGTACATGACAAATAAATGTCCTTTGTCCTTTGATTTCATCACTTCCGGCTCTTTGCCCTCTAAAGCCTCCAATCTTATCTTCTGCCCAATTTTATCTTCTCCCCAAAATCCACAAATAAAACAGTCCTGGCAGACGTATTGTTTCTGCTTGTTCATGTCTCACCAAATTAATTTCCACATACCTCGACTCCATCCTATCCCTCCTGTTCCAATCCCTCCCCACCTATGTCCAAGACACCTCAAACGTTCCTTATCTCCTCAATGACTTCCGTTTTCCAAGCCCCCACTCCATCATCTTTACTGTGGATGTCCATTCACTGTACACCTCCATCCTCCACAAGGAAGGTCTTAACGCCCTCTGTTTCTTCCTCGACCGCAGAACCAGCCAAGTTCCATCTACCAATACTCTCCTCCGCCTAGCAGAGCTGGTCCTTACCCTCAACAACTTCTCCTTCGACTCCTCCCACTTCATCCAAATCCAAGGCGTAGCTATGGGCACTCGCATGGGCTCTAGCTATGCCTGCCTCTTTGTAGGGTACATCGAACTATGTTCCAGGCGTACACTGGGTGTATCCCCAAACTCTACCTCTGCTACATTGACAACTGCATTGGTGCTACCTCCTGCACCCATGCAGAACTCACTGACTTCATCAACTTTACCACCAAATTCCATCCTGCACTTGGACCATCTCCGACATCTCCCTACCGTTTCTAGATCCCACCATCACAGGAAACAAACTATTGATCGACATCGACTACAAATCTACTGACTCCCATAGCTACTTCTTCCCACCCTGCTTCCTGTAGACTCTATCACCTACTCCCAATTCCTCCATCTACGCCGCATCTACACCCAGGATGAGGCTTTCCATACCAGGGCATCGGAGATGTTCTCATTCTTTAGGAAACGGTGGTTCCTCTCTTCCATAATAGATAACGCTCTCACTAGGATCTCCTCGATATCCCGCAGCTCTGCTCTTGCTCCCCCTCCCCCCATTCATAACAAGAACAGAGTCCCCCTTGTCCTTACCTTCCACCCCATCAGCCGTCATATACAACATATAATCCTCCAACATTTTCTCCACCTCCAACGTGATCCCACTACTGGCTACATCTTCCCATCTCCACACCTTTCTGCTTTCCGTAGAGACTGTTCCCTCTGAAACTCCCTGGTCAACTCATCCCATCCCAACCAAACCACCCCATCCCCAGGTACTTTCCCCTGCAATCGCAGGAGATGCAACACCTGTCCCTTTACCTCCCCCCTCACCTCCATCCAATGACCCAAACAGTCTTTGCAGATGAGGCAGAGGTTCAACTGCACCTCCTCCAACCGCATCTACTGTATTCGATGTTCCCGGAGTCAACTTCTCTACATCGGCAAGACCAAGCGCAGGCTCAGCGATCGTTTCGTTGAACACCTCCGCTCAGTCCGTCTTAACTTACCTGATCTCCAGGCTCAGCACTGCAACTCCCCCTCCCATTGCTAATCTGACCTTTCTGTCCTGGCCTCCTCCATTGTCAGAGTGAGGCCCAGTGCAAATTGGAGGAACAGCACCTCATATCTTTTTTTTTTTGTGGAAAATATTTTTTATTGGAGATAAGTACACAACATATTATCATCATTACCAATCTTACATTTTTAAATTGATAATATTGTCAATTATTATTACATTGTCTCCAATACCTTTTGCCTTTTTTTGTTTTTTTTAAACTAGATAAAACTAAAAAGATAGATGAAGTAAAGAAAGAAAAGAGAGAGAAAGAAAAAAACAAAACTAAAAAACAAAAAACAAAAAACAAAAACAAAAACAAAAAAAGAAAACAGAAAAGAAAAAGATAGTTAAAGAAGAATGGAAAAATTTATTAAGATAAAAAACTTTGTTCGAGATATATTCGTACATTTCAGAGTATAACATTTCATCCATTCTTTAGCCCGAGTGTTAGTCAGGTTCCTGTGCTGAACCATTCTGACCCTTTAAATAATCAATAAAGGGAGACCATGTTCCAACGAATAATTCCCGTTTGTCCAACAGGGAAAATCTGATTCTTTCCTCGTTTAAGGTCTCCGTCATTTCTATAATCCACATTTTGATTGTGGGGGTTATAGGGCCTTTCCAAAATTTTAGAATTCATTTTTTTCCCGTTATTATACTATAATCAATAAAGTTTCTTTGTGTTGTTGTAAATGTTTGATTTAATTCTAATGTTCCGAGTATTATTAATTTTGGATCCGGTCCAATTGTGTGCTGGTCACTTTAGATATTATACTGAAAATATTTACCCAGAATTTTTTAATTTTTATACAGTTTGCAAACATATGAGATAAGTTAGCTTCTAAATGTTGACATTTATCACATATAGGTGAGATATGTTGAAAGATTTTATGTAATTTTGTTTTTGAATAATGTAACCTATGTATTACTTTAAATTGTATTAAAGAATGTCTGGCATTTAATGAACATTGATGTATGTGTTGTAAACTTTCTTCCCAAGTATCTTTCGTTATTATTTGATTTAATTATTTTTCCCATGTTTGACTGTGTAAGTCCGTCGATGGAATGTCACTGTCTAATAAAATATTATATATATAAGATATTAATTTTTCTGTATTAGGATGTTTATTCCAACATTCATCAAGAATTTCTGAATTTCTAATTCAAAAATTTTGAGTATTCGATTTTACATAATCTCTGAGTTGAAGATATCTGAAAAAATCATTTCCTCGAAGTCCACAAGTCTGTTGCAACTTCTGAAATGTAAGAAAAGTGCCTTCCTTGTAAAGTTGTCCCATATTTTTAATTCCATAATTCTTCCATTGTGTAAAACCCCTGTCCAACCATGAGCACCAAATTGGAGGAACAGCACCTCATATTTCGCTTGGTAGTCTACATTCTATCTGGATAGGGGAGAACCAGTGGATGTGTTGTATCTGGACTTTCAGAAGGCTTTCGACAAGGTACCACATAAGAGATTAGGATACAAACTTAAATCACACGGTATTGGGGGTTCAGTATTGATGTGGATAGAGAACTGGCTGGCAAACAGGAAGCAAAGAGTAGGAGTAAACGGGTCCTTTTCACAATGGCAGGCAGTGACTAGTGGGGTACCGCAAGGCTCAGTGCTGGGACCCCAGCTATTTACAATTTATATTAATGATCTGGACGAGGGAATTGAAAGCAACATCTCCAAGTTTGCGGATGACACTAAGCTGGGGGGCAGTGTTAGCTGTGAGGAGGATGCTAGGAGACTGCAAGGTGACTTGGATAGGCTGGGTGAGTGGGCAAATGTTTGGCAGATGCAGTATAATGTGGATAAATGTGAGGTTATCCACTTTGGTAGCAGAAACGGGAAGGCAGACTATTATCTAAATGGTGGCCGATTAGGAAATGGGGAGATGCAGCGAGACCTGGGTGTCATGGTACACCAGTCATTGAAAGTAGGCATGCAGGTGCAGCAGGCAGTGAAGAAAGCGAATGGTATGTTGGCCTTCATAGCAAGAGGATTTGAGTATAGGAGCAGGGAGGTTCTACTGCAGTTGTACAGGGTCTTGGTGAGACCACACCTGGAGTATTGCGTACAGTTTTGGTCTCCAAATCTGAGGAAGGACATTATAGCCATAGAGGGAGTGCAGAGAAGGTTCACCAGATTGATTCCTGGGATGTCAGGACTTTCATATGAAGAAAGACTGGATAGACTTGGCTTATACTCGCTAGAATTTAGGAGATTGAGAGGGGATCTTATAGAAATGTACAAAATTCTTATGGGGTTGGACAGGCTAGATGCAGGAAGATTGTTCCCGATGTTGGGGAAGTCCAGGACAAGGGGTCACAGCTTAAGGATAAGGGGGAAATCCTTTAAGACCGAGATGAGGAAAAACTTTTTCACACAGAGAGTGGTGAATCTCTGGAACTCTCTGCCACAGAGGGTAGTTGAGGCCAGTTCATTGGCTATATTTAAGAGGGAATTAGATGTGGCCCTTGTGGCTAAAGGGATCAGGGGGTATGGAGAGAAGGCAGGTACGGGATACTGAGTTGGATGATCAGCCATGATCGTATTGAATGGCGGTGCAGGCTCGAAGGGCCGAATGGCCTACTCCTGCACCTATTTTCTATGTATCTATGTATCTATGTATCCCGCCCACTCCCTCGACATCAGTCTGAAGGGTCTCGACCCGAAACGTCACACATTCCTTCTCACCAGAGATGCTGCCTGTCTTGCTTTTGTTACTCCAGCATTTTGTGTCTATCTTCTATTGAAAAGACAGACTGGTGGGCAGAGGGGGTGTGGTAGCTCTTCTCGCAACCTGATGTGAGTTATTTACAGGCCTCCAAATAGTAGCCAGAAAGTAGGGTGCAAGTTACATCAGGAAATCAAATCGGGCATGTAAGAAAGACAATGTTACGGTGGTCATGGGGCTTTTCAATATGCAGGTAGACTGGGAACATTGGTACTGGACCCAAAGGGAGGGAATTTGTAGAGTGCCTTTGAGATTGTTTCTTAGAGCAGCTTGTAGTTAAGCCGACCAGGGAAATGCAATTCTAGATTTGATATTGTGTCATGAAACGTATTTGATTAGGGAGCTTAAGGTAATGGAACCACTGGGCGGAAGTGATCATAATATGATAAAATTCACCCTGTAATTTGCGAGGGAGAAGATGAAATCGGATACATGCGTATTTCTGTTGAGCAAAGGTGACGACAGAGTCATGAGGGAGGAGCTGGCTAAAGTAGATAGGAAAGGGAACCAAGCAGGAAAGACGATGGAACAGCGTCTTATTTATGAGAACAATTCGGATGATGCAGGTCTTTTCATTCCAAAGAGAAGTAAGATTCTAATTGGAGATTGAGGCAACCGTAGCTGACAAAGTCAAAGACAGCATAAAACTGAAAGAGAAGGCATATAAACATTGCAAAGATTAGTGGGAAGCTGGAGGATTGGGAAGCAAACTAAAAAGGCAATACAGGGAGAAAAGATAAAATACAAAAGTAAGCTCCCCAATAATATAAAAGAAGATAACAAAAGTTTCTTCAGGTCGATAAAGAGTAAGAAAGAGACACTAGTCAACATTAGATTGCCGTAAATGATGCTGGAGAAGTGATAATGGGGAATAAAGAAATGGCAGAGAAATTGCATACATTTTTTGCATAAGTGTTCACAGTGGAAGACACCAGCAACAAGTCAAGTCAAGTCAAGTCACATGTATTTATATAGCACATTTAAAAAACAACTCTTGTTGGCCAAAGTGCTTTACATTTGTTATAAGAATAGCACAAACAAAACAAACTACATACATATATGCATGTAGCCCTCACTCAGAAGACGTCAGGAAAGGCTTGGGAGTATAGATAAGTCTTTAGTCTTGACTTAAAAGAGTCGATGGAGGGGGCAGTTCTGATGGGAAAGGGGATGCTGTTCCACAGTCTAGGGGCTGCAACCGCAAAGGCGCGGTCGCCCCTGAGCTTATGCCTAGACCGCGGGATATTCAGCAGCCCCAAGTCGGCCGATCTGAGGGACCAGGAGGTGGAGTGGTGGGTGAGAAGACTTTTTATGTAGGTGGGGGCAAGCCCATTGAGGGCTTTGTAGACATGGAGGAGGATCTTGAAGTTTATACGGAACCGCACAGGGAGCCAGTGGAGAGAGGCCAGGATCGGGGTGATGTGGTCCCTTTTTCGGGTGCCCGTCAGGAGTCTTGCTGCGGCGTTTTGGACCAGTTGCAGGCGGGACAGGGAAGATTGGCTGATGCCAGTGTAATGGGAGTTGCAGTAATCTAGGCGGGAGGAGATGAATGTGTGGATGATCTTTTCGAGGTGATCAAACTGGAGGAATTGTTTTATTTTAGCTATCGTCCAAAGCTGAAAGAAGCTAGCTTTTACCACGGCATTGACTTGTTTGTCAAATTTCAGAACTGAGTCAAATATCACGCCAAGGTTTTTGACGTGAGGTTTGAGTAGTGGGGTACGGCTTCCAAGGCTGCCTGCTATCATTTTGATTGAGTCCGAGGGGCCGAGAAGGATGACCTCAGACTTACTCTCGTTTAGTTGGAGGAAGTTCTGGGCCATCCAACACTTTATATCCTCGAGGCAGTGGGTAAGGTTAAACAGATTTGATTGGTTTTTGGGCTTCAGGGGGAGATAGAGTTGTGTATCGTCTGCGTAGCAATGGAAGGAAATGCCGTGCCTTTCATTGACTTGGCCTAAGGGGAGCATATACAGGAAGAAGAGAAGGGGGCCAAGGATGGAACCTTGTGGAACCCCACAGCAGAGATTAGCTGGGGAGGAGAAAGAGTTGCCTATGTTAGTCGAGAAACTCCTACCTTTGAGGTAGGAGATGAACCAGCTCAGGGCAGTGCCATCAATACCAACCCCATACTGGAGACGGTCAATTAGGATGGTGTGGTCGACAGTGTCAAATGAGCAGAATTGCACAGTCGCCGGAGTCAACGGTGAACAGCGGTGAGTCAACGGCAACGTGCCAGAAATTCAAGAGTGTCAAGGGGTGGGGATTGGCCAACGATCACTGGCCAACGAGCTAAACACCTTCTTTGCCTGCTTCAAAACTGGCAACACCGCCAGGAGTGGAATAACCCTGGCCATGGCGGAGGGACAGGTCTTAACACTGAGCACTCAGGAGGTACAGTGCTCTCTGCGTAGGATTTATCCATGCAAGGCTGCAAGCCCGGACGGAGTCCAAGGAAGGGTACTAAAGGACTGTGCTGTACAGCTGGCTGAGGTATTCACGAGGATCTTTAACCTGTCTCTATCTCTGACAACGGTCCCCAAGTCCCCAAGTTCCTGAAAACACCTACCATAGTGCCGGTGCCGAAAAAGTCAAAAGTCACCAACCTGAACGACTACCGTCCGGTTGCCTTAACTCCAATACCCATGAAGTGCTTTGAAAGGCGGGTCCTATCTCACATCAAATCCAGCATCCCTGCCTCACTGGACTTACATCAATTTGCATACAGGGCAAATCGATCCACAGAGGATGCCATCTCTCTGGCTCTTCACACTGTCCTGACTCACCTGGAAAGACAGGGCACGTACGTGAGGATGCTCTTCATAGACTATAGCTCTGCCTTCCGCACCAAGCACACCACCAAACTTCACCAGCTAGGCCTCAGCTCGCCGATATGCGATTGGATCCTGAATTTCCTGACGGAGCGACTGCAGGCACTGAGACTGGGCCCACACCTGTCCTCCACTATCACTCTGAGCACCGGCACACCACAGGGCTGTGTACTGAGCCCCATGCTCTACTCCCTCTTCACACATGACTGTGTTCCTGCATTCGACACCAACACCATCGTCAAGTTCGCAGACGACACAACAGTGATCGGGCTGATCACCAATGGTGATGAAACAAACTACAGAGCGGAGGTGCAGAACCTGGCAGACTGGTGCTCACGTAACAACTTGTCCCTAAACACCTCCAAGACCAAGGAGCTGATTATCGACTTCAGGAGGACACAAAATGGGGAACAGGCCCCAATCTCTATCTATGGGGACAGTGTGGAGAAAGTGTCCAGCTTTAGGTTTCTGGGCACACACATTTCAGAGGACCTCACATGGTCCACCAACACCGCTGCACTGGTCAAGAAGGCACAGCAACGACTGTTCTTCCTAAGAACATTGAAAAAGACTGGTCTGCCCCAACAGCTGCTGACAATCTTCTACCGCAGCACCACAGAGAGCATACTAACACATGGCATCTCTGTGTGGTATCTCAGCTGCACGGAGGCGGAGAGGAGAGCTCTTCAGCGCGTTGTCCACAGGGCGCAGAAGATTATTGGGACACAACTACCAGCCTTGGAGGGCATCTACTACACACGGTGCCTCAGGAAGGCCGTCAGCATCCACAAAGACTCCTCACACTCTTGTAATAGTCTGTTCGAACTCCTACCTTCCGGCAGACGTTACAAGGCCTTCTACGCCCGCACCTCCAGACTCAGGAACAGCTTCATCCCCAGAGCTATCGCTGCTCTGAACCGGCCCTGCTGAGTGACCCCCCCACCCCCATGAACTGTATTCACGCACATCGACCCGGCACAGACATATTTGCACTTTAGACTGTTTTACTGTTCTTTTTTTATAAATCATGTTTCTCGGGGTATCTAAATTTATTAGTTGTTTAAGTTATGACTATCGGATGGAAGCTGCATACCAAATCTCGTTGCACCTATGTGCAATGACAATAAAAGATATTATTATTATTATTATTATTAGTGGAGTGATTATCACTAAAGAGAAAGTGCTTGGGAAGCTGAAAGGTCTGAGGGTGGATAAGTCGCCTGGATGGACTGCACCCCAAGGTTACGAAAGAGGTGGATTTGGAGATTGTGGAGGCATTAGTTTTGATCTTTCAAGAATCACTGGAGGCAGGAGTAGTTCAAGATGATAGGTAAATTGCAAATATTACTCCACTGTTCAAGAAGGAAGCTGGATAGAAGATGAAAAAGAGTGGACCGGTTAGCCTGACTTCAGTGGTTGGTAAGATTTTATCGTCCATTATAAAAGACGAGGTTTCTGAATACTTAGAAGTAAATTATGAAATAGGCCAGTCAATATGGTTTTGTGCAAGGGTGATCTTGCCTGACGAACCTGTTGGAATTTTTTGAGGAAGTAAATAGCAGGATAGACAAAGGAGAGTCAGTGGATGTAGTTTACTTGGATTTTCAGAAGGCCTTTGATAGGGTGCCACTGTGAGGCTGCTAAAGAAGATGAGAGCCCATGGTATCAAAGGGAAGATACAAACATGAATAGAAGGTTGGCTGGATTGTAGAAGGCAGAGCGCGGCAATAGAGGGGGCTTTTTCTGTTTGACTGCCTGTGACTAGCGGTGCTCCACAGGGGTCGGTGCTGGGGCCGCTAATCTTCATTGTGCTTTTTAATGATTTGGATGAGGGAATTGAAGGCTTTGTGGCCAGATTTGCAGGTGATGTGAAGATAGGTGGAGGGGCAGGTAGTGTCGAGAAAGCAGGGACTCTGCAGAAGGAGTTGAACTGAGTGAGATTGGGCTGAGAAGTGGCAGATGGAATACAGCACAGCAAAGTGTTGAGTCATGCATGTTGGTATTAGGAATAAAGGCAGACTATTTTTTAAATGGGGAGAGTATTCAGAAATCGGAGGTGCAAAGGGACTTGGAAGTGGTGGTGCAGGATTCCCTTGCAAAGGTTAATTTGCAGGTTGAATCGGGAATAAGGAAGGCAAATGCAATGATCAGTCTGAAGAAGGGTCTCAACACGAAACTTAACCCATTCCATCTCTCCAGAGATGCAGTCTGTCCCGTTGAGTTACACCAGCAGTTTGTGTCTAAATGCAATGCTAGCATTTATTTTGAGAGGGCTTCAATACAAAAACAATGATGTAATGCTGAGGCTTTATGGCACTGGTCAAACACCATTTAGAGTATTGTGTGCAGTTTTGGACCCCATATCTGAGGAAGGTAGATATGGGGATGATCCCGGGGATGATTTGGTTAATATAAGATGAGCGTTTGAAGGCACTGGGCCTGTACTCGCTGGAATTTAGAAGGATGAGGGGGTACCTCATTGAAACTTATGGAATAGTGAAAGGCCTGATTAGAGTGAATGTGGAGAGCATGTTTCCACTCATGGGAGAGTCTAGGACCAGAAGCCATAGCCCAAGAATAAAAGGATGTCCCTTCAGAAAGGAGATGAGAAAGAAATTCTTTAATCAGAAAGTGGCGAATCTGTGGAATTCCTTGCCACAGACGGCTGTGGAGGCCAAGCCAATGGATATTTTTAAGGCGGAGATTCTTGATTAGTAAGAGTCAGGAGTTATGAAGTGAAGGCAGGAGAATGGGGTTGAGAGGGAAAGACAGATCAGCCATGATGGAATGGCGGAGTAAACTTGATGGGCCGATTGGCCTAATTCTGCTCCTAGAACGTATAAATTCCTATAACAGCATTATCACTTCAATCCTTCACCAAATCCTCGCATCACTATAGAGATGCAAGAGGTTACAGGTGCTGGGGTTTTGAGCAAAAACAATCTGTTGAAGGAACTCACTCAGCAGGTTAGGCAATGCGAAGGCAATGCTTCGGTCATTACTCTGCTTCAGACTGACCGGCTCCTCCAGCAGTTTGTTCTTTCATTTCTTGCATCGAAAACCTCCTCAATCAGCACATTTAATCTCCACACTTTGCACAGCAGAGTTACATTAGAAACATTCCCAGAATAGTTTTTTATCACAGCAAATCTCCCCCTACAACCCCTCCCTACAACTTATTACCTCACAAGCACGACCACTGGGGACTACATTAGCGATGCCACCACCCAATGCATTATTCTGTCACAACAATTTCCACTAAGCACTGCTCCATTCCCACAGTGTATCCAGTGTCACCCTGCATTACCACCCTTATCAGAGCATCACGTTAAAGGTTCTTCCCCATTGCAGAGCTCCCACTACCAAAGTGTTACATCATAAAGAATGATTCCACGGCAGCTTTATTTTATTTCCAGCCTCCTGTTCTCTCCCAACAAGCCATGCTGCCTCCTATCCTGCCCTTTGCAAGACCTTATAGTATGCACATTGAAAACCTGTAATAAATACAGAAGGTGCTGGGAATACTTTGCAAGCCAAGCTGCAATTGTGAAGGGAGAAACAGAACTAATGATTCAGATCAAGGAATTTTCATCAGAACTGAGGAAATTGGAAACAAAACAGGTTCTATGTTGTTGAGTGGGAAGGGAATGAGAGAATACAAGAAAAGGTTTATGATAGGACAAAAGCATGATCAATTAAATAACAGATGGAGTATGCAAGGTGTGATAGGGGGATAAGTAGTGATGCAAAGGAACAATCTGTACATGGAGGAAGTGGAATCATTTCCAGAAGGCAAAAGGTGAAAGATGGTTTGTGTAACAGACTGATTGGCCACGTCAGGCTGTGTGCTCAGTCCCCTACTCTGCTTCTCTTTATCTATGATTGTGTAGCCAGTTATAGGTCCAACACCATTTTAAATTTTGCAAACAATGTCGCCATGTGTAACGAGAAGTCAAGAGTATGGGAGGGAGATTGACAATCTGATTGAGTGGTTCCAGAGCAACAATCGTGCCCTCAATGACAGCTCCTAAAGAGCTGATTGTTTACTTCAAGAAAGGAAAGCCGAGGGATCATGCACGTGTCTTATTGGGAGGATGGCGGTGGAGAGAGTCAACAGCTTCAAGTTCCTAGGCATGCATATCTCTGAAGAACTGTCCCGGTTGCAGCTCATTCATCCGATCACAAAGAAAGCTCACCAATTCCCCTACTTCCTCAGACTCTGTTTCACTCTCCACTGATACTGCCAGACTTGCTGAGTCTCTTTACAGCTGTTCAGTCCTGTTGTATTTCATGGTTAGCTGCAGTGTTATTTCAGATAACGGTGAGGGATAACGGCATCGGTGTGGGCAACTTGGGCCGAACGGCCTGTTTCCACACTGTATCACTCTATGACTATATTGATTTTTATTTTACAATGTCCATGTTTAGAATGCAGTGAACTTCCTATGTACAGTCACACAAATCAGCAATTATCATGACTGAAGTTCTCCACTTTGCAGACAAATATAACACTATGTGATCTTTGCAGCCTTTCACAGGATGAAGTGTGACGATTTTAATGTATTAGAGGGCTCCAGAAAATTCAACATCAAAGTCATATAAGAAGAATTTGGCAGAGTGTAGAACTCTTTAAGGAACATGAATTTCAGCTTAATGGAGACAAATAAATGTCTTAACCTCACACCAATGAAATTCACTCTTTCACACACACACAGATATCATCATTGGTGGTCACTCGAAACGAGTATGACTGTTCTCTCCATAGGGTCGTCTACTTATGGGTCTGCAGTTGTCTGTAGAGGCCGATCCACGATCCACACACCTTGGTGCAACATGGCAGTGGAGACTGGCAGTGTTTGGTGGTCGTCAAGCCCCCTTCTCTCTCTCTTTACGGTGCTGTCGCTTTGTCTCTGCGACACGGCATAGTTCCATTTCGTGAAGTGCAGCTTTTTCCTGCACGGATTTCCTCCAGGAGCGCCTGTCCAGTGCAATGTGCTCCCTGTTGCTTGATGTGATGTGGAATTTCTTCAGACTGTTCTTGATGTTGTCCTTGAAGCGTTTCTTTGGCCCGCAGGGGGCTCGCCGACCTTCCTTCAATTGAGAGTACAGGATTTGTTTAGGTAGACATGTGTTAGACATGCGGATGACATGGCCAGTCCATCGAAGTTGGTGCTGCATTATTGTGGTGGTGATGCTGGTCATGTTGGCTTCCTCCAAAATGCTGATGTTGGTGCTTTTGTCTGCCCAGCTGATGGTCCATGACTCGGCTCCATACAACAGGGTGGAGAGGACAACGGCTCTGTAGACCAGCAGTTTTGTTTGGGCCTTTAGGTCTTGGTCTTCAAAGACTCTTTTCCTGAGTCTGGTGTAGGCTCCGCTGGCACAACTCAGGCGATGGTTGACCTCAGAATCGATGTCAGCTTTTGAGGAAAGAATGCTGCTAAGGTAGGGGAAGTGGTCAACATTTTCAAGAGTGGTGTCGTCCACTTTTATAGTGGGCTGGGTAGACGGATGGATGGGTGGAGGTTGATGTAAGACCTGGGTCTTCTTGAAATTTAAGGTTAGGCCCATGGCTCTGTATGCCTTGACAAAGGCATTCAGGATGCCCTGGTGGTCTTCTGCAGAGTGTGCTGCAATGGCGCAGTCGTCCACATACTGAAGCTCCATGATGACTTTGCTCTTGGCCTTCAAGCTATTAAGGTTGAGGAGCCCACCGTCAGTTCTGTAGAGAATTGGGATCCCCTGTAGCAGCTCTTCACCAATGAAGTGAAGTATGGCAGCAATGAAGATGACAAACAGGGTGGGTGCAATGATAATAGACAATAGACAATAGGTGCAGGAGTAAGCCATTTGGCCCTTCGAGCAAGCACCGCCATTCAATGTGATCATGGCTGATCATCCCCAATCAGTACCCCGTTCCTGCCTTCTCCCCATATCCCCTGACTCCGCTATTTTTAAGAGCTCTATCTAGCTCTCTCTTGAAAGCATCCAGAGAACCTGCCTCCACCGCCCTCTGAGGCAGAGAATTCCACAGACTCACCACTCTCTGTGTGAAAAAGTGTTTCCTCGTCTCCGTTCTAAATGGCTTACTCCTTATTCTTAAACTGTGCCCCCTGGTTCTGGACTCCCCAACATCGGGAACATGTTTCCTGCCTCTAGCGTGTCCAAGCCCTTAACAATCTTATATGTTTCAATGAGATCGCCTCTCATCCTTCTAAACTCCAGAGTGTACAAGCCCAGCTGCTCCGTTCTCTCAGCATATGACAGTCCCGCCATCCCGGGAATTAACCTTGTAAACCTACGCTGCACTCCCTCAATAGCAAGAATGTCCTTCCTCAAATTAGGGGACCAAAACTGCACACAATACTCCAGGTGTAGTCGCACTAGGGCTCTGTACAACTGCAGAAACAACTGCATGATGCATCCCTATTTGACCCCCGTTTCCACAGTGAAGGGCTCGGACTCAGAGCTGCAGTTGCTGAGCACTGTGACTGACATGCCATCATGTAGAAGCCTCAATATTCTGATGTACTTGTCGTGACAACCATACCTTGATAGTATGCTTCAAAGAGCCTGGTGGTCTATCGAGTCAAAAGCCTTTGTCAGGTCTATGAAGGTCATGTACAAAGGCTGCCTTTTTCACTGCATTTTTCCTGTAGTTGGCGTGCTGTGAATATCGGTGAACGCTGTGAACGTTCGCTGTACCTCTGGATGGGCGGAAGCCACACTGTAATTCTGGGAGTACCTCGGCAGACAGTGGTAGGTCGGTTTGCGAGGACACGAGCTAGGACTTTGCCTGTTGTTGACAGGAGCGAGATACCCCTGTAATTTCCACATTCAGCCTTGTCCCCCTTCTTGAAAATGGTCACTATTAGAGCATGCCTGAGTTCTGAGGGAAGTTCTTCTTTTTCCCAGACGTTGAGCAGTAAGGCGTGGATGTGGTACAGAAGCTCCTGTCCACCTTCCTTTAAGATCTCAGCTGGGATCCCATCTGGACCGGTGGCCTTGTTGTTCTTACGGCTCTTGATGGTATCTTGAAACTCCGTCATAGTGGGAGGTTCTTCCATGTCTTCTCTGATGGGACTCTGGGGGATGCGGTGGGTAATGTCTGGTTCAGTTGTGCTGTCACCGCTGAGGAGTTCCTGGAAGTGCTCTTTCCATCGGGCGTTAATGGACTCATTGTCCTTCAGCAGTTCTTGTCCGTCTTTTGAGCGCAGGGTGGTTAAGCCGCGGTAGCTTGGACCATAGATGACTTTGTAGTGCTGAAGAAGCCTCTGGTGTCACCCGAGTCTGCCAGTCTCTGGATTTCCAGAGGGTTATCTGTCCACCAAGAGTTCTTAAACTCTGTCACTCGGCTCTGGACGTCCACCTTGGCTCTGGAGTGAGCCGCTCTTTTAGCCTTGCAGGTTACATCATTTTGCCAGACACGAAAGGCTTTCCTTTTCTTGGAGATGAGCTGTTCTATCTCTGTGTCGTTCTTGTCAAACCAGTCCTAGTGCTTTCTGGACTTGCACCCAAGAATGTTTTTACAGGTATCAAGGATGGTGGATTTGAGCTGGCTCCAGTGCCCTTCAATATCATCAGGATATCCCTGTTGGAGGCTTTCCCCAAGAGAAGCCTGAAATCACTGCTGGGTAGCAGTTTCCTACAGGCTTTCAAGGTTTAGCCTTGGCCGGATGTGCTTCATTTGAATCCTCCTCTTCCTCTTGAGTTTGATGGACATAACGGAGCGGATGAGGCAATGATCTGTCCAGCAGTCATCTGCATCGATCATGGCCCTTGTTATGTTCACGTCACGGCGGTCCCTGGCTCGTACAATGACATAGTCAATGAGATGCCACTGTTTGGAGCGTGGGTGTCTCTAAGATGCCTTTAGTTTGTTTTTCTTGTGAAAGAGGGTGTTAATGATGATAAGGTCGTGCTGAGCACTTTGCTGAGAAGCAGAGCTCCATTGGAGTTGATGTTCCCGATGCCTTTCTTTCCTATGGTACCCTTCCAGAGATTTTGGTCCCAGCCGAACTTGGCGTTGAAATCTCCTGGGAGAGTAATCTTATTCTTCCTGGGGATTTTAGACAGTGTCTCATCCAAGCAGGCGTAGTAGGTCTCTTTTACTTCCTCTTCAGAATCTCAAGTAGGGGCATAAACACTCACAACTGTTGCCATCTGATTGTTGGCAAGCACTAGATGGATGGTCATGAGACGCTCACTGATTCCCACAGGAAGTTCAGAGAGGTGGCTGATGAGCTGGTTCCTAATGGCAAACCCAACACCATGTATCCTGAACTCATCAGCAGGTTTTCCTTTCCAGAAGAAAGTGTAGCCACCCTTCTCCTCCTTCAGTTGTCCTTTGTCTGCCCGCCGGGTTTCAGAAAGGGCAGCTATGTCAATCTGGCATCTTCTCAGTTCTCTTGCGATGATCGTGGTTCTCCTCTCTGGTCTGTTACTGGTTGCACTATCCATCAATGTGCCCACATTCCATGCTCCAAAGTTCATATTCATATTCCTGTGTTTCTGACTGCGAGTGGTGATACCTCTGGACGCGGTAACCCATTCGGTAAGTTTGAGGCAGGCTATTTTTAGGGCACCTTTTCTAGCCCTTTCCCCAAGCAGAGTTGATCCTAAAGAGGACTGCTCAGTCGTGGGTGCAGCTGCCGAAGGGCTCTTCTACCTCATTCCAAGAGTCCAGCGACTGAATCTAGCACCCACCGCCTGATGTGCCAGCTCATGACCAGGGGCTTCCAGATGTTACAATCCTGTCCCCATCGCCACTTGCTGATCACCATAGGACTTAATATAGGATTCCCTATATGGAGGACGCCTGTGCGTGACTTTGTTTAATGTGGGGAGACCAGTGCACAGACAGCCACATGGTTCTTGACAGATCTGGGTCAGGATCCAGTGGCATGGAGTCCAAGACGACTGGAGACCCTTTTCTGCTGCAGCCTTCATCCGCTTTCCCAGCCGTTGTGATGCTCCACTAAAGTGTGCCATCATCCTCCTCCGCCTGTTCCACCGTTGAGGTCTTGGTTGGGTTGCTCTTTGTCAGACACCTCCCCCTCGACCTTACCGCCATGGGTGGCCCTACCAGGAGCAGAGCACGAGACGGCATCGCCTTCAGGATCACACAAGCTTCTCAGCGGGGAGAGGGTATTGAAATAAAGTGTTGATAACACTTTTATACGCCTTAATCGTGTAAAGGATGGAGACAAGAGGGAAAGGAGGCTCTCCAAGGAAGGAACATGGGAAAGCCACAGCTTCTGTCGCCAGTGTATGAAGTGCCTGGGGAAGGTCTGTTTTAACATTGTCCCTACAGGGCCAGTGAAGGGGTGCCTGGTGGAGGTCCAGGTTTAGCGTTGTCCTAGAGGAGAGCCAGCGCATGGAGTGCTTTATAATGTCTGGCTCAATGTTGGCCTAAAGGGAGAGCCAGCATAGGAAATATTTGAGAAAGTCCGGTTCAGCGCTGGCCTACAGGTGAGCCAGTGTGAGAAAATGGTTGGTTAAGGTACGTTGGTCTACAGGAGAGCCAGCGCCAACTATATCTGGAAGTTAGCGTTGGCCTACAGGTGAGCCAGCGCCAGCAGCACCTGAAAGAAGGCTGCCTATGATGGGCCTACAGGAGTGCCCGCATGGAGAGCAACTGGAAGGGTTGTTATGCGCAGGCCTATGGGAGAGCCAGCGCTAGAGATACCTGAAGCAGGATGTAAATTCGCCCCTCCATGAGGAGGTTTATTTCATACAAAGATTCAAGTTAACGGATCATATGAGGCCTAGAGCCCAATACAGAGCCAAAGGACCAGAGTTGGCACAATATATTAAAGTTGTGGTTCCAAAAAGATGAGGGAACCATTGGGAGATAAATAAACTATGTCAATAAAATACTTACTCTCCAAGCAGCTCCAGGTTCTAACCAGGTATGAGCTATCTACAAATATAAACCCGCAGTATTGAGCATGATAAGCAAGTCTCAGCGGGGAGAGGGTATTGAAATTACTGATCAGGCATTAAGGCTTTTTTGACCAAAGGTTGGATGGAGAGCATGTGTTTATATCACAAAAAGGTTGAATTAGCACTCATGTAGTAGTGCGCACTTTCAAATAATTGTTTTATAAAAGTGCTATAAAATCTAATATATACCCTAAGTTTGGGGGCTCTGTATATTTAAATTGTATATTAATCTGTTTTACTATCCCCAGTTTTTACTGGGGATAGTAAAGTATCAATTCTGTCTTTCCCATATGTGCGTTATAGGCGCACTCCTCCTGAGATATGTGGAAGTTATAATATTCCCCTAAGATCAGGGGATAACAATTGCCATAGGCAAACCCTGAGGAGGAGGTCTGGTTCTGTAAGAAACATATTAAATGTTTTACACTTACAAGTTGGGGAAGATTTCATTTCTTGCTAAAAAATGGCAAATTGATATTATACTGTACAGTATTGTGGGGTTTAGATTGTAGTTCTACCCATATTTGTTTTCTCTTACTAAGGTATTTGAAACCAGACACATATTTTCTCAAAATAGATTCAGACAAAACATGAAATATTGTGGAAAAGAGATGATTAAGAAGTCAGTTCACCATTGCCATCAATTAATGCCAAATATGTTATGAGAGCAAATAAGGATGGTGGGTGTAGAATTATTCTAGATCTAACAAATTTTAACTCTTTTTTGTACAGTATAAACAGTGGATAACATTTGTTAATGTTATGCAGCCAATTTCACAAATAAGCATTTTACTATGTGACTGTGTATGGTATAATAGATATTTCTATTTTAACTGGATAAGCCAATGATGGCAATTTAAAGCATTGTATTAATGTTTAGTCTCAGCCTTGAGACTATTTGACAGGTTGTTGGATTTAATATTAGCTTTACTAAGAACTCAGGGCCGTTTGGTAATGGTCTATTGCCATATTCTGATTGTCGGAAACATTCGGACTACAACAGAACCATGAGTGTTAGAGTGTTAGGAGATTTGTTAACCATCGAGATAAATCTAAAAGTTTCCAAACAGTTATTGATTATTTGGGTTCCATTATTTAATGAGAACACATGATTATGATCCGATTGCGGATTAAGGCTGCATTTAAGTGGAAGTTGTATAAAGCTCATTATAGAGCATCAACCATTGTATAAAGGTCATTATAGAGCACTAATCCTCAATTAGGCATTTAATTGGAAGTGGTATTAAGCTCATTACAGAGCACCAATCCTCAATTAGGCAGAAAACAAGCCTATTTTACAAATTTTGCTTATTTTCAGCTGTAGAATCTAGACTGCGGCATTATCAGAGTTTATAGTAAGCATGGATAGAGGAATGGATAATACAATTTATGGTAAGTTTGCCAGGCCATGTATTTGCCAGTTAGTTATTACTGGAATATTAATGAATCAGGAGTGTCTCAAATGCCTCCAGAGAGATTCTGGCTGAACACCTTCCAGTGTGCAGCACTACCATTAGTGCTGCACACTAATGGTAGTGCTCTAAGTTGAGGTCATACTTATAAGTATTTTCAGCTGTGGAGGTACATGGAATATGGAGAAAGTACCTTTTGATCCAATAACAAGGGATCATTATGAAAGTTTTAGGAACATTTATGACCTAAAGCTTATTGCTCTTATATGCAAAGTTGCATGTTTAGACATAGATTGAGACTACGGAATAGAACGTATGTCAATCATTCGAGTGGTTTAAGTCAGTATCTTGTAATAGACTGGCTAATGTGATCTGGATCTGGTGTTTACCAGAAATATTTGATTGGCAATCTACCTATGAGGTAGATTCAATATAGTTGAAGACTCAAAAGTCACGTAAATCAATGATAATATAGAATGTATGTTGGATCGTGAGAAATGTAATAATATTATAGCACGATTGATGACTTGTTTGTATCCAGATTTAACCACCAATTGGTTAAATATATGTTATAAAGTCTGATACTGGGGCAGTAGTGGTGGATGTTTCTCGCTGCATTGGGGTAAAATGTTTGTATACATTTTTCCATTTTTTCTCATTTAACAGTATATACAGAAGAGCAAACAGGATTCCGTTTCGGGAGTATTGGTGGTACTAGATTGGATCTACAAAACCATGGTACCCTGAGGTGTTTAAAATGATCACAAAGCCTCTTATAATTTCCAAACAGAATTAATCTGTTTGTGCACTCTATAACTGATGATTCACATCCTTTACATAATCGTATTGGTTGTTGATTTACAGATTTTAAGGAGTGACATTTATCGGAAGAGGACTATCAGATTGTACTGTGGATATTATTGCAATCTGGAGGGATATTACCCAGAAGTAGTACATTTCTTACATAAAGAAATGGGATATGTTTTGTTTAAGCAGAATATTACATATCACACTATAGACATATCAGTAGTGTTAGAGTTCTGTAAACTCTTATTTAATTAGCAGTTAAGCTATAATGCTATGAATACTGCAAGGAGTGCCGTTACTGCATATCTATGGAGGAATCAGAATAAAATGTTGTAGGGTTACACCCTTTGGTCTGCAAATTTATGAAAGGATTTTAATTCTAAACCTCTTAGACACAAGTATACAATAATCTGGAATGTAAGAGATATGTTATATTATTTTTTGTTGATGGACTCCTATTACAGTGCTGTCCGTGGCTTGAATTACCATTAAGGAAGTCAAGTTCAGGGGACTGGTTTATGCACAGAGAGTGCAACTATTGCAGAAAGTAAGAATAGACATGATGGAAAGAGACAAACAGTTACTATTGTGTTCTATGTCTATGAATTGCTTAATCAGAATAGATGTGGAATCACAGGATGTAAGTTGGGGTTTCAGCATATCCTACGGATCCACGTCTATGTGTGGTATCACATTTACAATGTTAGATTGAAGCTATCAGAACCTTAAAGAGGCTCAGTATGAGTATTTTATTAGCCATAAATAGCTGCATAGGAAAGAGTCGGTTTAGACTATTTTAAAAATGGCTAAAGCATGTGTTGCTTGATGCAGGTATGGATACTGACAAACTTTAATCTTATTTCACCAGGGCACCATCAAGTTTGACGACCAAGGAATTGGATGTTCTAATAAAACATATCCTCGTGGCTGCAGGCATAAGTGAAAGAATTCACCTATTACCATAAGGAGATTATAATACCTGTGGTTATTTGGTGGTGTTATTTTTTGGATTTAGTATTAAATATTCCTCTTGTGATAAAGGGGTTACTATTATGGTGATAAATTAAACATTAACTGGTTGCATCCATGTTATGGTTGTGCATTGTTGATTGTTTTACTTATTTAGTGTCAATCAATGCAGTGAGCGCCTGGATTGAATCTACGGCCTGAAATCACAGAGCTTTGAAATCTTCACGTAGTCACTCACGTGACTCCAAATTAAAATAGTAAGATTAAACGAGAACTTACCAGTTTGAAGTTTGATCTTTATTTTATGAGGAGTTACGTTGAGGGATTACGTGCCCTCCGCTCCCACCCTCATAAAAGATCGAGCTGGTAGTTCTAGTCTTTATGTATCTTACTATCATACTTCAGTAATTGTCGTCTGTGATTTCACTCCGCTGCTTTGAAGATTGACGCGTGTGCGGCTGGACGGGCTCTTCTGCATGTAATCCCTCAACGTAACTCCTCATAAAATAAATATCAAACCTCAAACTGGTAAGTTCTCGTTTAATCTTACTATTAAGAGGAAATTGTTTTTTTAAGTTCTTCGTAGACTAAATGCTCAGATTATTTTTGTTCAGGAAACTCATGTAAGGCAAGATGACAATCAATGATTTTTCAAGTTTTGGAGAGGACAGCAGTTTCATTCAAATTCACTGGCTAAGGTGAAAGGAGTCTCTATTTTTATTGACTCCTCAATTCCGTTTGTTCATTATGAAACAATTTCTGATCCATATGGTAGATTTTTGGTGATTACTGGTGTTCTTTATAACCAAAAAGTTGCTATGAATGTTTATGCACCAAATATTGATCACCCTGAGTTTTTTAAACAGTTAATTGCATCCTTTCCTAATTTAAATGAACATTTTTTAATAATGGGTGGAGATTTTAACTGTTGTTTGAACCCCTCGATTGACAGATCTACATCTGATCATGTGCTTCCAAATAAATCAGCTAGTTTTATCAATTCTTTTTTACCTGACTCTGGAATGTTAGAAGTCTGGAGTTTCTTACACCCAAATGACAAAGAATTTTCTTTTTTTCTCATGTATATCATAGTTATTCTAGGATTGACTAATTTACAATAGATTCTCGGCTAGTTTCATCGGTCACTGCATGTGAGTATGATGCAATTGTTATTTCTGATCATGCACCATTGAAACTATCAATCAAACTATCTGATTCCAAGTTTAGTGCTAAACAATGGCGATTTTATGCTACTTTGCTTCAAGATTAAAATGTTGTTAACTTTATTAAAGATCAGATTGCTTTCTTCTTCTTAACAAACTCCACTTAAGAAATATCCAATGGTGTAGTCTGGGATGCTTTTAAGGCATATATTTGTGGACAAATTATTTCATACTCCGCGGGATTAAAAAAACAAACTCAAAAAGAAATACGTATATTGGCTGATGAGATTAAAGAAATTCATAAAAAATATTCAAAAGCTCCTAGTTTAGAGCTCTATAAGAATAGAGTTGAACTTCAATTAAGATATGATTTGTTATTGGTATCACCGATTGAGAACCAGCTACTTAAAACCAAAAGTCAATTTTATATACATGGCGAAAAATCTGGTAAATTACTCGCTAATCAGTCGACAGCGGTGTCGGCCAAACGTCAGATTACTAAAGTGAGTAAACGGGATGGTACACTAACTGTAGACCATGACAAAATTAATAAATCCTTTCAGGAATTTTATGCCTCCCTATACCAATCAGAATTTCCCACTGATTCCAATATAATGCATGAGTTTTTAAAGAAACTGAACTTGCCAAATTTACCACATAATGCGTCTCTGTTGTTAGATGAACCCAACACGGAGGAATAAATACAGAAAGCAATCCTTTCAATGAATTCTGGTAAAGCTCCCGGTTTAGATGGGTTTACAGTAGAATTTTTAAAGTATTTCTCAAGTTTATTGTCTCCCTGGCTATGCAAGGTTTTTAAAGAAGCCTTTTTATGAAGCATCTATTTCTTTAATTCTTAAAAAACATAAAAGCCCTACTGAAGTTACATCATATAGACCTATATGCATGGATTTTAAACATTAATATATTAAAATTAATACAATAAAATCAATTGTGCCAATGAAAAGATGTCTGAGTCGTTCAGTTTTATTTACAGATGTATTGGTCTGCTTCCAGATCCAATCGACATCTCTAACTTTTCACAGGGATGGATTCAGTGAGTGTAGACTGAACTCCCCTCTCCCCTCCCGTTGGGCCGAAGGGTTTGTTTCCACACTGTATCACTCGATGACTATGACTAATTAGTCAATTATATTTTAATGTTCAGTGCAGATGTGCATGCTCAGCAGAGTGTGAGGGAATCTGGTGTCCCACAGGTGATTATTGCTGTGGTTTATTGGTGATAAGGTTTATTGTGTGAAAAAGATTATTGGATTTATCGGGGAGTGTGATCTATCATCTCATTTGTCGAATCAAATCAAACATCCCTTCTACGTTCTGCTGAGGTTGATAGGGTTTGGCTCATCCATCTTCCTTCTGGCCTTTCTTGTCCTCCTGCTCCCATTCCTTAGCTACTGCACCTCATGTCACTCAGTCTCTGGGTGTATGTATTACCTTTCCTTTGGCACCTGCAGTTGGCATGCAACGATGAAGTCTACATGTCTAGTTCGCATATATCGGATTGATTTAGGCACCAGGATCTCATCTTGAGGAGAAGGCATTTTCTCTACAATTCAGGTAGTTATGTGGTTCTGAAACAACAAAACACTGGAAGAACTCTTTGGATAAAGCTGGATCTGTGGGAGCAAAAGTTGCAAGTCGACATTTCAGGTTGAGACCTTGCATCAGAACTGAGAAGAGGAAAGATTGCCAACAAATGGCTGTACAAAGTGGGGCGGAATGGAGGCTGGTAGTCTCACTATGTCTCCTGCACACCAAAACAGGAGGAAGTTGAGAAACGCCATCAAGGGTGTTCATCCAGTCAGGAGTGTCAACATTCTTAAAAAGAATATAAAAATGTCCCATACCTGCTATTTGCCCCAAAATATCTTTACCTTAATAAATAACACCTTGAGCAATTACACAAGCAATGTTCGTCAAGTTCCCAGATCTCAAAGGTCATATCCTTATGTGAACATACAGATCCTTCCTCCAGCAGAGAACCTCAGTTCTTAACGGTTGCATATATTTAATATTTTCTTGTATTCCTTTGAATTTTCCAAAGTAAAATGTAAGGGACCATGTCATTTTTAAAGCAACATTTTATTAGCAAATAATTTCAAACTAAAATATCCAAACCGTTTATCTGTAGGGAAACAAATGAACAGAGCAATGCTAGTTAATGGAGTTAGTTTCACCTCAACTTGCAGTTATTGTTCACTCCTGCAACAAGAGAATTTCTGATTCAAAGCCAACTGCAGAATTCTTGGAACCCATTGCTCATTCAGTTTGATGCAACAGAAATGCAATGAAAATAAGAGGTTCTATAATTTGTCCTTCCTCCTCTTGGGAAAAACGCAAATGAAAAAAGGCATAACGTCAAAAAAATGAATTACAAAATGTATCTGGTGTGTTTAACTACTGTAATTAATGAACAGATGAGTCATTGAGAAATGCCAAAATGACAATGAAGCCTTTTAGCTCTCTTTCAGGTATGTCTGACTCAATTCCTTGAGTTAGTAATTATTATCTGGCAACTGATGATTTGTGGTAGATTTCCCACCAGTGAACGGTTGTTAAAATACTTCAGAAAAAAATATCATATGCAATGTCAGGCACTATGAAAGGGATCAATGCAATGCAAATGCAAGAAGGATGCCCTCAATCAAGGTCAGCTCATTCCATGATGGCAAATTAAGCATCTACTTGTCTATAGAAGTGTATAGATTGTACACTTTTGAAATTGTTGTAGAAACCTTCAATGTTTATAACCTATAGACTTATTGCTAACATATCAAAATATTTCTGAAGTAATTTTGAAAACATCTTTTTCTTTAAAAATACCATTTATCAAGTCAGACCTTTTTTTTGCATTGGGCATACGACAGGTTACTAAGACAAATTTATACTCCATTAATACTGGGAATAAGTTGTGAGACAGCATTATGGGAATACAAACTAGACCACTCTGAAATTTCACCTCAGATTAGAAAACAACAGTTAACTCAATGTATCATTAAAAAGACCAAGGTGGTGATTTCAGATGAATATTGATTTCAGATAAACTTATTTTGTTCCTCGTCTACCTTCTCAGACTTCGATTTCAGGGCTTTTGTTTAAGATACTACAGATGAATGTGTTCAAAGGGATATATAATGTATGTAAGTTGATCACTGGCCAAATACACTGGTGTAAACTTTCTATAATCTGGAGGCAGAGAGAAATCCAAAAACTGATGATATTCTGGTTTTCACAACAATTATGTTTTCCATAAAAATGTCAGTAAGATGCTTGGTGCAAGCCCAAAACTGTTGTAGTAACTTCCACGAGAGGCCTGAGGCACCACTACAGGTGGATGTTTATCTGCAAAATAAAATACATATTTTAAACAATTTCTAGCAATTGAATACATTTACCCTGACAGAACCTTTTCAGCACAGAAAAATGGCACAATGGAGAAAATCGGAAACAACCCATAATAGCCCATCTGTGCAATGTCCTCACTTTCAAACATTGCCCGATCAACTGTACTTACAGCAACATGTATACACATATATGAAGTAAAAAACGATGTGCAGTATTTGAATGGAACAATTAAATCTACCTTCATTGCTACTAACTTCAGTGCCTCCTGGTTCTTGACCATCTGCTGTGTACAGGTATTCTTTGTCATCACTTTTGGTTCTTTTGCCAATCTGTTTCATTGTGCATTCCACAGTTCATGACTATTTTGCCAGTGGGACCAGTCTTTGTATAACCGTTTATAATTCTTCTATCAGATCTCTTCCAATCTCTGCTGTTCCAAGAACCCCAATTCTTCCATTCTGTGCACATAACTAAAGTCCCTCATCAATGGAATCATTTTTGTAAATCTTGGTCCACACACCACAGTCCTCACTTCTTTTCTAAGATGTGGCACCCAGATTAGGAGAGAATATTGCCCTTATAGCTGAAAGAGCATTTAGTTTCATCTCGACCTGCTTGCTCCTGTGCTCTCCACCTCTAAATCACACTTTCACATTCTTCCCTTCAGTTTTCAACTAGCTCTACTCATCCAATTGATTTTATACCTTGTTAAAAGTCGTGCTCTTATTTATATTACCAAATGTAACACTTCACCAACACTAAAATCCATCTGCCATCTTCCCATCCATTCCACCAGCCAGTCCATAGTCCATACTTCCTGAAGATTCTGAAATCTTCTGCAGTTCACCACCTCCAAGTTTTATACCTTCTGAAAATTTGAAAATTGTGCCCTGTAGATCTATGTCCAATGATTAAATAGCAAAAGAAAGTTATGGATCTAGTACCAATCCTTGAGGAAATCCAGCAGTCTGATAAACAACTTTCTAGTAATTTCCCCACAATCATAATTAAACTGATTGTTCCATTTTGCTCGGTTTATCTCTACACCATTTTTGAACAAGAAAACCTTTACAATTTTCCTGCCTTTAGGCACAATTCCGGAATCCAGAGGGTCAGAGGTCATATGGCCAGGGCCTCTGCAATTTCTCCCATTCCAGGATGAATCCCATCCCACAATATTAATTGGTTTTAAAGCTAAATTTTAACTTATCTTTTATGTGCATTGTTTTTACTCATTTTAGCCCATCCAGAAATTCCACGACATGTTGCTTTACTAAAATTCCAGCAATTTTGGTGAAAATATAGGAAGGATGTCATTAGCTGGCAATAGTGCAGAGAAGAATCAAGAGGGAATTGGGATTGGAAGGCTTGAGTTATAAGGAGTGACTGAATGGACTGGGATATTTTTTCCTGGAGCATAGAAGGTTGAAGGATAATCATAGGTATGTGTAAAATCAAGAAGGATGGAGATAAGGTGGATGGTCACAGAGTAGGGGAGTCTAAAACCAGGGGGCACGGATACAAGGTGAGGGGAAAGAGTTAAAAGGGATCCAAGGGGCAACTTTTTCATGCAGGGTGTTGGCAATATGGCAGAGGAAGCTTAGGACGGGTACTTGGATCAGAAAGGTTTAGAGGGATATGGGCCAAATACAGTCAAATAGGACTAGCTCATGTACATCTTGGTTGGCAAGAACAAGTTTGGCCAAAGGGTCTGTTTCCATGCTGAAGAGGGGATCTAATTCAAACTTCTCCACGCAATAAATGAAGGTGACTGGTGTGTAAATCTCAATTATATAGCTTGATAATTAAAAAAGGTCTTCCTGTCTGAGGTAAAATGAATGGAGCTTGCCACAAATCTAAAGAATGTGTAGTATTAAGATGTTTCTGTCCATACAATGATATTCTCCTCAATTTTAGAAACCTGTTAAAATATCAAATACATACTAAGATTGCTTACAACCATGGCCAAACTACAAGCTGAGGCACTTTCACCTATAGATGGTCTGAATTAGGAAGAGGAATCCTTTTACTTTCAGTCACCATCCCACGATTCCTTTTGAAATGTGGAACAGAGCTGATTTAATGGTAGACACTCCTGTCAAACTTATTTGAGAATGACCTGCTTGGTATCAAAGGATTCCTGGTATTAGAATTTGTAGATTTGTAAAATAAAACACATTTAAAGGAGTGACAGAAAACATTTAATGGAGATAAGTAATGAAAAAAACTTGTATGCAAGGATGGAAAAAATACTCATTCATTTCTGTCATAATCTCAATATGCCTTTCGTTCAAATACTTACTGAAGAAACTGTTGTAAGAAACCTTAAATCCATATTGAGATATTGACTTAGTTTGATGAAATTCCAACACAATTGCACGCCCAGAGGAGGTGATATTTATTGGAAATTTTGATTGTTCACAGTATTTTGTTGTAGTACGTGGAGGGCGTCGTGTAATGTCACGAATGATTAGATGATTTTCACAATTTTTTGTCTTTTGAATATTCAGGTCTTGAATTTTCAAGGTCAACTGTTCAATTAAAAATGCAAAGAGAAAATGCCAATTTTTAACCAAGATTTTACTTAACTTTATGACAAGTTCAAGTAAGCTTTAAGCTATGTTGTGTTAATATATTGGGAGAAAATGCATTTTCTACCCTGATTGTTAACAACTAACACACTCTGCAGTAATATATCCCAGGGTCATTCATGGTGATAGTTTTGTTACATCGTGAGGGTGGTTTTGAGAAAAGATTCTCAAGGTTTTGGCATCTGGAAGTATGGATGCTGATAGGTAAAAAAATATTAATTTGTGTTGCAGAAGAGATTAAAGGTGGGAGTCAAATACAATTTCCCTGCTCCTCATTACAGTATTGCTGATATTTCAAACAGAACCTCAGGGTTCTGGACCAAAATAATTGAAGGTAGTGGTGACTGAAGAAGCATGACCAATAGACGGTGTTGCAAATACCTACAACCAACTGACAAACTCTCAACCACCTCAGACATTAGTCCTCAGAATTGTCAGGAGAGCTCTGGCTTCATCGATGCACCTTGTGGCATTTGAGCTCTATGGCTGGTGCAAAACTATTCATTGATCCCACCCTTCCAATGCAACTGCAAGTTTGTGAGGCAAAGGCAAATCACATGACGCATCAACTCTGTGGTGGTTTGACTTACAAAGTAAGGGATCAGAAAGAGCATCTATTAAATCCATCATAATCTTTAAAGTCTGGAAATTAAAGTGCAATGTTAAACTTAGCTGCAATATTTACAAGCTTATAGCTAATGTTTGCACCACATAAAATCTGTGAACAATGCTTTGACAATGTCACTCACAAAAGTAGCTGAGATTCCATTACTTACTGTCAGATTCTTCAGCCCCCTCCACAATGCCACTGTATTCATCCACTCTTTCATGATGAGTTTCAGGAATCTTACAAAACTCATGAACATATTCAACTTCTAACTCCTTTTTCCACTTTTTGTGTCATCAGTACACTTAGATACTTGGACCCTTATCCAAATCATTGAAATTCCCTATGGTACCCTGCTACACACTTGGCAAATATAAACCAATGAATTAAGAGAAGGAGTAGGCAACTCAGCCCCTCAAACTTGTTCTACAATTTAATAAGATCATGGCTTATTGGATTGTAAACTCAATCCATATTCCCCTCTATTGCAGTAATCTTTCATCCACTTAGTTATTGAGACTCATCTTACACTGCCTTAAAAATATTGAGTCATGGGGTTTCACTTGTACATCTGCCAAACTAGTCCACTGTATTCAATGTTCATGCTGTGGCTTCCTTTGCATTGGAAAGATTAAACACAGAAGTGACCTTGAGTGTCGGTTGCCTGGCATTTTAATTCACCATCCCACTCTCAGTCTGAATCCTCTCTCTACGACTTCATGCACAACTGCAACAAGGCTAAATGCAAGCTCTAGAAATGACACCTCACCTTCAATCTGGCCACATTGCAGCCTGCAGGAATCAATATTGAATTGTCCAACATCAAATAACTTGCTCTGTATTTTTGCTTGAACCAGAACTCCTCAATTGTACTGCCACTCTCTCCCTCTTTTTATTTTCGATCTATATTCTGGTCTGCTTAGCAGATTCCAGTAGGGCACACTATACAACATCAGCCGGACTTCATAATATTAGCAATACATTTCACAAAAGAGCTTCATTTATTGGCTGCACACCATTTTGCATTATAGACACTCCTTTTGTTGCACTTTGCTACTTTGTTATTTAGACTAACTTGCTTTTTCTCTTTCTCAATTGTCATGATTAATCTTCACCCCAAAACGTTAATTGGTTTCTCTTTCCATTGATGTTGCTTGAGAGACGGAGTTCTTCCAGCCTTCCAGAAAGCAAACATTTATTTCAAGAGGGTTTGTATACAAAAATAGGGATGTAATGCTGAGGCTCTATAAGATGCTGATAAGGCTGCATTTGGAATATTGTGAGCAATTTTGGGCACCATATCTGAGGAAGGATGTGCTGGCTCTGGAGAGGGTCCAGAGGAGGTTTACAAGAATGTTTCCAGGAATTAGTAGATTAAGCTATGATGAGTGTTTGTTGGCACTGGGCCTGTACTCGCTGGAGTTTAGAAGAATGAGGGGGGACCTAATTGAAACATACAGAATAGCAAATGGCTTGGATAGAGTGGATGTGGAGAGGATATTTCCACTAGTGTGAGAGTCTCGGATAAGCTGTCATAGCCTCAGAATTAAAGGACATCTTTTAGGAAGGAGATGAAGAGAAATTTCTTTAGTCAGAGGGTGGTGAATCTGTGGAATTCTTTGCCACAGAAGGTTGTGGAGGCCGTCAGTGGATATTTTTAAGGCAGAGATAGATGGATTCTTGATTAGTACAGGTGTCAGAGGTTATGGGGCTAAGGGAGGAGAATGGAGTTAGGAGGGAGATCAGGTGTGATTGAATGGTGAAGTAGACTTGATGGGCTGTAGGGCCTAATTCTACTCCAATCACTTATGACCTTCCTAATTTTGTCACTGTCTGAAAAGTTTCTTGGGACTCAAGTCATTCCCATTCCATTGCCAATAATTGAGAAAGAGCCACTACAGCCATTCCTGCATCATCATTGACTTATTGTAAATAAATTCAATATATTTATGGTGAAGGCAGGGCCCTTATATTTCTGCATAAAGTGCAATTATCAAATATGTATATGTATAAATGTAGAAATTACATGCATTTTCTTTCCATCTCTGCACATTACAGATGTAGACCATAATGTGCTGCATCAGTAACAGTATATTATAATCTCATGAGAGATTATATTTATATTATATACATTACTCTATGAAGTACACAAGTTACAATTTGTATTACATAGTTTCATTAGCCCAGAATGAAACGATTATGACCTTCCAAATATTAATGACCAATGCTATTTCTAAAAAGTTTTAAATGTAATATTATTTTGTAGCGGGTGCGTGGAAAGCACGGAATGAAGGCGAGGAGCCAGGTGAATTCTGTTAAGGCATTAGTTAGTACAGCACACTATTCTCTGCTTCAGTGGGAGATTGAAGACCAACTGCCACTCCTCTTATACTCGTAGCTGGGCCCCGCCCCCGGACCAGTCCATTAAGTGCCGAGGGGGGTGAACCAGGGAGTAGCCTACTTCCCAGGAACCGCCACAGGACCTCCCCCCCCCCACCCAAGACCCGGAGGCATAAAACGGACAGGGGAACGTACGATACGACCAGCCCGTGTGCGCACCACGGCAGGCGCAGGAACCGGAGACACACTGCCAGGTGAAGGTGGTGGCGCGGGCGCTTGTGGAAGGGGCCGGATCGGAGGGCGACCCCGAGGGCGAGGCCGCGCAAGTAGCACCGGCTGGCTGATGTCCACATGTGCCAGCTTTAGCCGCGCAACGGAGACCATCTCACGACGACCCCCCATGTCCAAAACGAATGTGGAAGGGCCACGTTCGAGGACCTTGAATGGTCCTTCGTACGGCGGCTGAAGAGGCATCCGGTACGCGTCCCGACGCAGGAAAACAAACAGGCAGTCCTGGAGAGTGGAAGAAACGTGCGGCCTACACGAACCGTGGCGAGACGTCGGCACCGGTGCCAGCTTTCCCACCGTGTCTCGAAGCCGTTGCAGGGCAGCTGATGGCTGCTCCGCCTGGCCGTGTGCTGATGGTATGAACTCACCGGGCACTGTCAGCGAGGCCCCGTACACTAACTCAGCTGAGGAGGTGGCAAAATCCTCTTTGGGCGCAGTACGGACACCCAGCAAAACCCACGGCAATGTGTCGACCCAGTCTGGGTCCTTGAGCCGAGCCTTCAGGGCATCCTATAGTTGCCAGTGGAAACGCTCCACCAGGCTGTTCGCCTGCGGATGATATGCTGTGGTGCGGTGCAGGTTAACCCCGAGGAGGTGGGCCATGGCCGACCACAGTTCAAATGTGAACTGAGGCCCCCTGTCGGACGTAATGTCCAGCGGCACTCCGAATCGGGCTATCCAGTGGGCCGCCAAAGCACGGGCACAAGTGGTCGCAGAGGTGTCTGCCAATAGAACCGCTTCCGGCCACCGCGTGAAACGGTCGACCACGGTGAGGAGGTGGGTGAAGCCCTGAGAAGGCGGCAGCGGCCCAACGATGTACACGCGGATATGGTCAAACCGCTGCCATGGGACACGGAACTCCTGGACCGGTGCCCGCACATGCCGCTGTACCTTAGCAGTTTGGCACGGGATGCAGGTACGTGCCCAATATCCAACCTGCTTGCACAACCCATGCCACATGAAATGGGAAGCCATGAGGGCTGTCGTCGCCCGAATGGAAGGGTGGGCAGCCCGTGGAGCACCTCAAACACTCTTCGCCGCCAGGCGGCGGGGACGATGGGCCGCGGCTGACCAGTCGAGACGTCGCTCAGCAGCCTCGCACCTCCGGGGCCACATGGAACGTCCTCCAACCGCAGGCCCGAAACTGCGGTACGATAGGCGGACATCTCCTCATCTGTCAGCTGGGCAGCAGCCAGGGCTGAGTAGTCAATGCCATCGGACACTTGCAAAACGGCGTTGACCGCGGGACGAGACAAGGCGTCGGCTACTCTGTTGTCTTTGCCCTTGATGAAACGAATGGAGTAGTGTATTGGGAGACGAACACCAAGTGCCGCTGCTGATGAGCGGACCACGGGTTGGAAACCTTGGCGAACGCAAAGGTGAGGGGCTTGTGGTCCGTGTAAGCTGTAAATGTCTACGCCTCCAAAAAATAACGGACGTGGCGCACGCTGAGGTAAAGGGCGAGGAGCTCATGGTCGAAGGAACTGTAGTGTCGCTGTGCGCCGCTGAGGTGCCTGCTAAAGAAGGCCAGAGACCGCCAACGCCCGTCGATCAGCTGCTCTAGCACCGCACCAACCGCTACCTCGGATGCGTCGACTGTAATGCTCCACCCCATGTTTTGGGGCGGAGGAGCGGAACTGCGGGTCGAGGATTTCAGGGAAGTCGGCCAGTACCCACGAGAATGTAGCATCCATGGACGACAGGAGCCCATCAGGCCGCACGACCAGATCGCCCACGCTGAGGGAAACAGGCTCCAATGTTATAGAGTGCACCAGACGCTGCTGCTTGACATCCACCAGCAGGGAATGTGCGCGTAAGAAGTCCGCACCCAGCAACGGCTGTGAAACGTCAGCATTGACGAATGGCCATGAAAAGTGGCCATCCCCGAAGTTGAGGGAGAGTGTGCGCACCCATATGTGCGGATTGGGCTCCCATTTGTCGCGGTGAGGAGGGGCCCGCGTTTACCGGCACGGACGTCGCCATTAGAAGCGGGCAGTACACTTATCTCCGCCCCGGTGTCGACGAGGAAACGAGCCCCAGTGCGGTGATCCCACGCAAACACGCGATGAATCTGGCGGGCAACCGAAGCAATCACTGACGGCCGGTCCATCCATTTCCCGGGAACGTACAGGGCTGGTGGCGTCCAAAGGAATTGACGGCAGGCCACGCTGGGACGATGTGCCAGCGCCCGGGTGCCCAATGGCGGCCAGATCCCGCCGCGGAGGGCGTTTAGGTGCGGCGGAGACGTGGTCGATTGAAGCCCCGACCTGCTGTGCGGCCCCCTGCGCCGACGGGGGGATCTCCAACGCATCCAGGGCCTGCTGACAGGCCATCCAAAGTTGATCGCCATGCTCGCCCACCGACTGCATGTCGGTGAAGGGATCTCTGGTAAGCTGCAGGCGGATGTCCGACTGGAGCTGCTGCAGGTAGGCATCCCTTAAAAGAAAACGGGGCTCGTGGTAGCCCATAAGGGCCAGCATATCGCCCAGTAGGGCCGAGGGCCTGCAGTCACCCAGGCCAGTCATTCGCAGGATTTGGGTCACCCGCTCGGCTTCGCTGAGGCCAAACTTACGAACGAGTAGGGCTTTAAGGGCCTCATACTTGTTAGCCACTGGGGGGGCGCAGAAGAAAGGCTTAACCCGTCGTGCAGAGGCCTGGTCGAGGGCACTAATAATATAATAGTACTTAATGGTATCTGCCGTCACGCCCCGCAGTGCAAACTGCGCCTCGCCTGGTCAAACCATATTTCGGGCTCATCGGTACACAGGGTAGGCAGCTTCAGCGCGACAGCGTGGAGATAGGCAGGGCCGGCCTGGGCCAAGGGCGGTTGACCGGCATGGTCCAAGGGAGGTTGACCGGGTTGTGCGTCCTGAAGCATATTTGGGGTCCATCGCGACGCGACGAAATGTCGAGGGTCACCAGTGTAGCGGGTGCGTGGAAAGCCAAGAATGAAGGCGAGGAGCCAGGTGAATTCTGTAAAGGCTTTAATTAGCACAGCACACTACTCACTGCTTCAGTGCGAGACTGAAGACCAACTGCCACACTAACTGCCAGTCCTCTTCTACCCGTAGCTGGGCCCCGCCCCTGGACCATTGTGCCGAGGGGGGGTGAACCAGGGAGTAGCCTACTTCCCAGGAACCGCCACAATATCATGAATTCCGATTCAAACAGTTTCTTCATGTGATAACATGACGGCTGTATTAACATTTTTGACAGTGCTTACTGACATAGTGCACATGTTTAGGTCCAATCCCATCATGTAAACAAATCATTTACAGGAATTGAACGTTTAAAATAATTGTAATTTTCCCAGAGTGAGATACGTGTTCTGTTTGTCTATTTAAAAAAAAATCAGTTAAGTAGGCATTTAAATTGAGAATGCTGTTTAATCCACAGACTGTACCCATTTCTTTTGCTGCCATCTTAAGTTGATAGATTCTGCAGTAACTGAGGGGCAACATTAAGCTAACATTCAAATGTAGGCATAATTATACACACCAGACTCGATGCCTAGAAGGCAGCTTTGTTAATTTGTGGCTTTGTTAATTCTCTTTTGGATCAACAAGTAAAATGTATACTGTTGTCAGTGTATGGAAAATCAATTTGCTGGAAAACAGTTCCTTCTGAAACCTGTTCCAAAGTAAAATTACCCAACTCCATGGCCATACTTAGCAAAAGAGTTATTTGAAATCAAATGTTTCAGCAAGTTAGTTTCAGACCTGGCGCTTCATTTTGCTGAGCACGACCCAAAAGCAGTGCGTGTCCTTGAAGGGTGTAGAGAATCTGAGAAAAGTTCCTTTTCTGCTTTTTATCATAAACCCACACTCAACTAGAAGAAAGAATATTGTATAAAATAAGATTACCATCTATAAATATACACAACTATAATTTGAATTGAGAACACAAGTATATGCACTTTAAGAATATTACCAAATTTATAATTAGCACTGAAACCACGTGCTGGTAATCTCCAGGTTGAGCTGAATGTAATAAGTAACTCATTTTGTGATGACAGAGCTGCTGGATTTTCTGCACCACAAGCTGGTCTTACAAGGATTTTTGCAAGCTTATTTGCACCATCGTAAACTGTTACATGATCACCAAGGCAAGCTGCAAATTCTTTTATTGCAAATGAAGAGAATTCCAAAAGGATCTAAATTAAAAATAATAATGCAATCACGTAAGCAAAGCCATCAGTCTCTACTAGGAGTTAATATTAGAAATTTGGCACAATTCATAGAAGCATGAACCTCTTTTCTGTACAATATACAAAATTATTATTTAAAAAATGATAAATGGGATGTCATAGTCATTGACAAGGCCAAGAACTATTGCTTATGAAAAGCTCACAATAGGACACAAAGTGCTGGAGTAACTCAGTGGGTTAGGCATCCTTGGAGAACTTGGATAAGGGAAGTTTCAGGTCAGGACCCATCTTAACAATGATGAAAAATTGATGGTTAGCCATCTTTGTGAATCACTGTAGTTCATGTGGCAAAGGCATCCCCATGATGCTATCAGAATTTCACAGTGATAAAGAAAATGAAAGATATTTTCAAGTTTGGCTTACGTTTCCATGCACCCTCATCCTTTAGGTAGTAGAGATTAGATAAAATCCTGATGAATTAAAATCCTGATGAATTCTTGCAGGGCATTTTTGACATGGGTTACAATGAAATGAGCTGATGGCAGAATGAGTGAATATGTCAGTTGGTGGTGGGAAACTAATCCGATGGATTTCTTGGTGCTGGATAATGATTGCAAGTGCTATTGAAGCTGCAATCATCCAGGGAAGTTCAGACATACCTTGATAACAAGTTATAGATGGGATTGCATTTGGGGATTCGGGAGGAGAGTGATTCACTATAGAAAACCTGGTCTCAAATAAACCTTATAACCCCATTCTGGTATCTGGTCTTGTGAAGTTTTAATAGAATAGAAGAATAGAATAATGTTTATTGTCATTTGAACCTATGTTCAAACGAAATTACGTTTCTGCAGTCATACAAACAAGAACACACAATTAACAGACATCCATCACAGTGAATCTCCAAACACCTCCTCACTGTGATGGAAGGCAAAGTCTTGTCTCTCCCCTGTACTTTATTTTTCTCCCGATGTTAAAGCCCCCGGCGGGCGATGGTAAGTCATGGTAACACCCAAGATATTGATAATGGCAATATGATGATAATTATGTTGTTGACTACCTCAGAAAGACAATGCTGAAGTAACTCAGCAAGTCAGGCAAAATCTCTGGAAAGCATGGATAGGTGACATTTTCAGAACCCTTCCTCAGTCTGATTGCAGGGGTGGAGAAAGAAAGCTAAGAGAGTGGAGGGGCAGGATAAAACATGGCAGGTCATAGGTGAACACAGGCAAGGGGAGGGTAATAGGCAGATGGTTGGAGAGAGGACAGATAAACACACACATGGTGTGAGAGAAAAGGATTAGAGAGATGAGCATTGAAGTCAGGACTGACAAGGTGCAAAATGAGTAGCATGGGAAGGAATGTTGGTGAAAGTGGAGGAGAGGAAATGTGCAAGGTACTCTAGGACTCAGTGGGGGATGGACCTTTTGTACAGGTTACCTAAAATTGAAGAATTCAATGTTAATTTCATTCATAGCCAAGCAGAATATGATCTGCTGTATGTGGCTCACTCTGGCAATTGAGGAGACCCATCTCAGAAAGGTAAATATGGGAATGTGAAAGGGTTCGGCAAAGCAGTTGCCAAGTCAATGCTTGGTCTCCCCAGTCACACACAGCCACATTGGAAGCACCAGACCCAGTATGAGGTTGGAGGAGGTGCATGCGAACCTCTATCTAATTTTGAAGGACTATTAGGGTCCCTGGATGGAGGCGAGGGAAGAGGAATAGGGATAGGTGTTGCATCTCCTTCAGTAGTAGGCTTAGGTACACAGGGAAGGGTGATTGCATGGGAAGGGATGAGTGAACCAAGGAGTTGTGGAGTAGTTCCTGCGGAAGGATGAAAGGGGTAAAGAATGGAAGACATGATGGGTAGTGGGATTGTTGCAGGTGCCAGAAATGTCAGAGGATAATGTGTTGGATGCAGAGACTGCTGGGCAAAATGCAAGGTCTAAGGGAACCTTGGTTCCTTTGACCTTACTCTTCTACTGAATGTCCCCAATCTATGAAAACAAGCATACCCTATGCTTTTTTAGCACACTATCTACTTGTGTTGCTACTTTGAGAGTATTAATCTTGAGCCCAAGATCCCACTGTACATCAATGCTGTTAAACATCATGCCATTAATTGCATGTTTTCCACACTTGACCTCCCAAGTGCAACACCTCACATTTGCTCGGATTGAACTCTATCTGCCATTTATCTGCCCATTTCTGTAGCTGATCCATATCATGCTTTATACGTTGACAGCTTTCCTCACTGTCTGCAACCCCAACAATTTTGATGCAATCTTCAAACTTACTGAGATATCCATATTGCTTTGGAATCTTAGTGTTTGGTCTACATATCTGTTGCTACCTGCTTGCTATTGGGGAACTATAGTACAATCTCACCAGAATGCTTGCATCAGTCTTATATCGAAGCTCAACCCATGTTGCCTCAGTGGATAAACCCTCCAATATGTCCCATCCGAGTGCAGCCATGACAGTCACCCTGATTAGTAGCACAACTCCAACTTTTACCTCCCTTTCAGTCATGTCTAAAACATCAAAACCCCAGAATGTTGAGCCACCAGTTTTGTTTCCCTCAACCACATTTCTACAAGGACTACATCATAGTTCCAAGCAGTTATCCAGGTACTAAGGTCATCTACTTTCCCCACAGCACCACTTACATTGAAATAAACACACTTCTGCCCATCAGCAACACCATATTCCTAGGTACACAAAAATGCTGGAGAAACTCAGCGGGTGCAGCAGCATCTATGGAGCGAAGGAAATAGGTAACGTTTCGGGCCGAAACGTTACCTATTTCCTTCGCTCCATAGATGCTGCTGCACCCGCTGAGTTTCTCCAGCATTTTTGTGTACCTTCGATTTTCCAGCATCTGCAGTTCCTTCTTTAACACCATATTCCTACACTTCTTATCTGTTCTTCGTTTGATATTTACTAGTTCTAACCTCTATCTTCCCATCACTCCTTTCAATTTCTGACCTACTCTGATTCACACAACCTTCACTCTGTCTTTCTTGTTTAAGCCCTCCCGAGTGGCACAAACTCCCCTGGATGGAATTGGTCCCCCTCCAGTTCAGGTGCCTCTTGTACATGTCAACTCTGCCCTAGATGAGATCCTAACGGTCTAAAAAAATCAGAATCCCTGCCCCAACACTTGAGCCACACATTCATCTGTCACATCTTCCTACTCCTACCCTCTAGCACATGGCACTACGAGTAATCCAGAGATTGCTACCCTATTTTTAATCTTCTGCTTAACTCCCTATAGTCACTCACAGGATCTCATCCCTTTTCCTACCCATGTCAATTGTGCTAATATACACAACAACCACCAGCAGCTCCCCCTCAAGAATATTCAGAGGCCACTCAGGGACATCCTGGACCCCAGCACCAAGGGGGCAACCATCTTGGAGTCTTGTTTGCTGCCACAGAATGCCCTGTTTGCTGGTCTAACTAATAAATCTCCTATCACTATTGATTTGCTGGACTTCATCCTTCCCCACAGCACCTCAGATCCAGCCTCCATGCAACAAACCTGACTACTGCTGCCCTCCCTAAGTCAGCCATCTCTCTTCTCCTCCAAACCCCCCATGGTATTCAAAGGGGCATACCTGTTGATAAGGGGAATAATCACAGGGTTATTTCCCTTACAAGGTAAATACACTATTTACTCCCTTTCCTGGTGGTCAGCCATCTACTTTCTGCCTATACCCTGGGCATGGCCACCTCATTGAGATGCCTGTTTATGATCTCTTCAGTCTCACCAGTGATCCTGAGGTGATCCAAACTTTAGTTTAGAGATACAGCGTGGAAACAGATCATACACCACACCATCCGCACTGACCAGCAATACCCACACATTAACACTATCCTACACTAGGGACAATTTACATTTATACCAAGCCAATTAATCTACAAACCTGTTCATCTTTGGAGTGTGGGAGGAAACCAAAGGTCTCAGAGAAAACCCATGGAGAACCCACAGGGAGAACATGCAAACTCCATACAGACAGCACCGGGATTGGGCTGTAAGGCAGCAACTCTACTGCTGCGCCACCCTATAAGCTCCTGTTCCCTAATGTAATCTGTAATGAGCTGTGGCTGGACACATCTTCCCCATGTGTAGTCCTCAAGGAGACTGGAAGTCTCCTTGACTTCCTACATAATGTAGGAACATACAACTGCCATCTTTACTGCACTAGAACAAGGGGGAAAATGACACTTATTCCACCATCACCTACACCAAAACCTCTCACGCCAGAGCATTATACTCTCTGTAGTACCCCCCCCCCCCCCCCCAAGAAGCTCCCTTCCTTTTATGCACTCTAAGGAGCAGTCAATGAAAGATGCTAACTGCTTTCAGCTTGTCCAACTGAAACTCAACTCAGCTCGTTAACGGTGGGACCTCAGTAATTGTCTGGCCTATTTAAGCCCACTCTACTAAAACACACTTTAGCTCAGTAACTGTGTCCAGGAGCTCATTCTCATGATTGGACAATGTCAGGGGGCTAATTCTCACTACTGGAATTTTACATGCTTTGGAACAAGGTTGTAATGACACCTGGATATGCTGTGGCTCCAGCAAAAAACAAATTTAATAACTGGGAGACTTCTTGGTCAATATGCAGCCTGTAATAATTTTGTCACTGATGTTTTTGCAGACTTATAGGGTAGTAATTTGTTGGGTTGATTACTCGTGGTTTTTGGGCATGCCTGGACAATGATCCAGATTGCATCATGCTCTTTTATTTGGCTAGCGGTCTAAATAGTTCTAAATCACAAATCTTCAGCATTATAGTGGAACCTTGCATTTTTAGCCACTTTTAATATCAAGTAGAGTAAAATTTGACACTATACATAGGATTTTTCATCTACTGAGAACTTTTGTGTTTTGCAAATACTTCATATTTTTCTTTGCACTGACTGGAAGGATGTTCATTGATCTCTTCCTCCCATTAACAATGTAATCATATATACCACAATTCAATATGGGATATGACGGGACTACAATGCTTTGATCTGAGTGACTCATTACTCTGTTGTTCAATTGTAGCATGGGGACACAAGAAGCTGCAAATCGTAGCACCTTGCAGAGAAGAAGTGCTGGAGTAACTCAGCTGGTAAGGCAGTATCTCTGGAGGACATGGACAGGTGACATTTTGGATGAGAACCCTTCCTCAGATTGATTGTAGTAGGGAAAACTGAGATGGGCTGGGATAAAAACCTGGCAAATGACAGGTGGATATAGGCGAGGGAAGTGTTTTGATTGGCAGATGTGTGACAGACAAGAGATCAAAAAAAGATGACAATGAAATATAAACCTAGACTGTGTGATTCAGGGGAGGGGGTGGGGTGTAGTGGGAGATATGGGTGTACACTGGATTAGGGGGCACAGGTAACAGAAGGAGGGGAAAAAGGGGCATGTTACCTAAAATTGGAGAATTCAATGTTCATACTATTGGGTTGTCAGCTATAAAGACAGAATAAAGTATGTTATTCCTCCAGTTTGTGTCTGACCACTCTGGACGTAAGCAATGTAGGAAGCCTAGGATAGAAAAGTTTCTGTGGAAAGAGGTGTTAAAATGTTTAGCGACTGGGAGATCCAGCAGGCCTTGGTGGACTGAGTGTGAGTGTTTTGTGAAACAGTCGCCTAATCTATACTTGGTCTTGCCGATGTAAAGGAGGCCACATAGCGACAACCTATTGCTGTAGATGAGGTTAGCGGAGGTGCATGTGAACCTTTCTCACCTGGAAGGGCTGCTGGACTCTCTGAAAGGAAGAGTGGAGAACACAAAGGAACTGTTGTTATATATCCTGTGTTTGCAGAGAAAGTACCCAGGGACAGCAGGTTGGATGGAAAGCAATGTGTGAACCAAGGGGTTGTGGAGGGAGTGGTCTCTATGGTAATGGAAAGGGGTGGGGGTGGGGGGTTGCGCAAGTGTTGGAGAATTGGGTGTGGATGCTGGTGGGTAAAAGATAAGTACCAAGGGAACTATCCTTGTTTCATCTGGGGAGGGGAGTGAATGGAGAATTGTCGGACACAGGGAGATACGGGTGAGAGATCCATCTAAAACACTGGAGTGGAGTGGGGAAGAGAAAACAGTGGAGTGCAGGAGACCCCGGTGGCTGTACCTAATGGGAGTGGATGACATGACAAGATTGAGTGGTAGCCAGGGATGTGATTCTAACCCTGGTGCTGAGGCTCAACGGGGAAGAGTGACGTCAGGCAAAGCCATATTGGTGGGAGACTCCATTGTCAGAGGTGTGGACAGAGATTCTGCGGCAGCAGGCGAGACTCCAGGATGGTGTGTTGCCTCCCCAGTGTCAGGGTCCAGGACATCTTGGAGTGGCTGTACGGCATCCTCGAGAGGGGGTGCAGCCGCAGGTTGTTGGCACAAATGATATAGGTAGAAAGAGGAAAGAGTTTCTGCAACAAGGATTTATGGAATTCGGCAGAAGACTGATAAACAGGACCTGCATGGTAGTAATCTCAGGATTGCTTCCAGTACCTCGTGCTAGTGAAGGTAAGAATATGATCATAGGGGAAATTAATGTGTGGGTGAGGAGTTTGTGCAGGGGCAGGGATTCAGATTTCTGGATCATTGGGATCTCCTCCGGGGCAGGGGTGACATGTATAAAAGGGATGGGTTGCACCTAAACTGGAGGGGGACCAACATCATAGCGGGAAGGTTTGCTAATACTACATGGGATGGTTTAAACTAGATTGACAGGGGGGTGGGATCTTGTGCTGGACAGAGGCACGTGAGATGCTAGAAGTTGGTATGGAGTGTGGTGTGGGAAGGTTAGTGGACAGAATGGACAGGTGATATGTGGAGAGCAAGGAGGGAGGGATGGTTTAAACTGCACGTATTTTAATGCAAGGGGCCTGATGGGTAAGGTAGATGTGCTTAGGGCATGGATATGTGCGAGTGACTGGGACGTTGTGGCCATGACTGAAACCTGGTTAAAGGACAGGCAGGACTGGAAGCTCAATGTTCCAGGACACAGGAGCTTCAGGAGAGACAGGGGTGAAGGAAAAAGAGGAGGGGGGTTGCATTATTGGTGAAGGAGGATGTCACGGCTGTGTTCAGAGATGACATTACGGACGGTTTGTCTAGTGCGGCTATTTGGGTGGAGCTGAGGAACAAGAAAGGGATGATTAGCTTGTTGGGGGTGTACTAATCATCCCCGAATAGTTAATGGGAATTAGAAGAACAAATGTGCCGGGACATTGCAGACAGCTGCAGGTCAAATAAGGCTGTTGTTGTAGAGGATTTTAACTTTCCCAATATAGACTGGAAAAATCATAGCATGAAGGGTTTAGATGAGGTGCAATTCCTCAAATGTGTTCAGGAGAGTTTTCTTAAGCAGTATGTGGAGACCCCCACATGTGCAAGGGCAACGCTGGATCTAGTATTGGGAAATTGGGAAAGGCAAGTTAATGAAGTGTGTGTGGAGGAGCCTTTTGGGACCAGTGACCACAATTCGATTAGATTTAAGATAGTTATGGATAGGGATGGAGAGGGTCCATGTGTTAAAATGCTCAACTGGGGTAAGGCCAAGTTTGAGGGGATGAGAGATGATCAAGCTCAAGTTGACTGGAGCAGGTTATTTGAGGGGAAAGGAACATCGGCCAAGTGGGATGTCTTTAAAATTGTACTGAAGAAAGCTCAGGATGTGTACGTCCCCGTTAGAGTGAAGGGCAAAGCAGGCAAACGTAAGGAAGCTTGGCTGATGAGGGAAATTTGGACATTAGTCAAAAACAAGAAGGATGCATGGGACAGGTATGGGCAGCTGGGAAAAAGTTGCATCCCTGGAGGATGTTCGGGAACTGAGGAGTAAACTAAAAAAGGAAATCAAAAGGAGAAAAATAGGCCTGGACATAGCTCTGGCGGGTAGCATTAAGGACAATCCCAAAAGATTTTATAAATACATAAGGGGGAAAAGGGTAACTAGAGAGAGTGGGACCTCTCAGAAATCAAAGCGGTCACCTCTATGTGGAGCCTCAGGAGATGGGGAAGGTACTAAACAAGTATTTCTCCCTGTATTTACCGAGGAGAAAGATAGTAGGATGGAGGAAATTGGAGCAGTCACTGGTAGAGTCTTGAGAGCAGTCAGGGTTACCGACAAAGAAGTACTGAAGGTACTGTCGTGTTAAGGTAGACAAATCTCCAGGGTCTGATCAGCTATATACGTGGACATTGCGGGAGCCCTGGTTGAAATTTACGAGTCATCCTTAAATACAGAGGTGCCGGATGACGGGAGGATGGCAAATGTTGTGCCTCTTTTTGACAAGGGCTGCAGGAAAAATGCTGGGAACTATAGGCCGGTGAGCTTAACATCGGTAGTTGGTAAGTTAATGGAGAGTATTCTGAGGGATAGGTTATACAGGCATTTGGATGGGCAAGAGCTGATTAGGGCTAGTCAGCATGGTTTTGTACGTGGATGTCGTGTCTCACAAATCTGATTGATTTTTTTGAATATGTGACCAAAAAGGTTGATGAGGGCAGAGCTGTACATGAACTTCAGTAAGGCATTCGACATGGTTCCGCATGGTGGGCTGCTCTGGAAGGTTAGATTCCATGGGATCCAAGGAGAGATAGCTGAATGGATAGCAAATCGGCTCCATGGAAGAAAGCGGAGGGTGGGTGGAAGGTTGCTTCTTGGACTGGAGGCCTGTGACTAGTGGTGTGCATCAGGGTTCGGTATTGGGCCCATTACTCTTTGTCATCTACATCATGATTTGGATGAGAACATACAGGGCAAGATTAGCAAGTTTGACAAAAGTTAGTGGTTTTGCAGATAGTGAGGATGGTTGTGAAAGATTGCAGCAGGATCTGGATTGATTTGCCAGGTGGGCAGAGGAATGGTTGATGGAATTTAATACAGAGAGGTGTGAGGTGTTGCATTTTAGGAAGTCGAACAAGGGTAAGACCTACACAGGAAATGGTAGGCCTCTGGGTAGTGTTGTAGAGCAGAGGGATCCAGGAGTACAGGTGCATGGTTCCTTGAAGGTCGAGCTGCAGGTGGATAAGGTGGTCAAAAAGGCTTTTGGCATTTTGGCCTTCATCAGTCAGAGTATTGAGTATAGAAGTTGGGAGGTCATGCTGCAGTTGTATAAGACGTTGTTGAGACCGCATTTAGAATATTGTGTTTAGTTCTGGGCACCATGTTATATTCGGGCCTCACTCACCCAGACCTGCAACGGACCCCAACTATATTTAGCCTTCTCCTTCGCTCCATAGATGCTGCTGCACCCGCTGAGTTTCTCCAGCATTTTTGTGTACCTTTGATTTTCCAGAATCTGCAGTTCCTTCTTTAACACCATGTTATATTGTCAAGCTTGAAAAGGGTTCAGAAAAGATTTACAAGGATGTTGCCAGGACTAGAGAGTGTGAACTATGGGGAGTGTTTGAGCAGGCTGGGTTCCTATTCCATGGAGCACAGGAGGTTGAGGGGAGATCTTATCGAGGTATACAAAATCATGAGGAATAGATCGGGTAGATGCACAGTCTTTTGCCAGAGTTGGGGAATCGAGGACCAGAGGACATAGGTTCAAGGTGAAGGGGAAAATATTTAGAAACAAACATAGAAAATAGGTGCAGGAGGAGGCCATTTGGCCCTTCGAGCCAGAACCACCATTCATTGTGTTCATGGCTGATTGTCCCCAATCAATAACCCGTGCCTGCCTTCTCCCCATATCCCTTGATTACACTAGCCCATAGAGCTCTATCTAACTCACTCTTAAATCCATCCAGTGATTTGGCCTCCACTGCCCTCTGTGGCAGGGAATTCCACAAATTCACAACACTCTGGGTGAAAACGTTTTTTCTTACCTCAGTCTTAAATGGCCTCCTCTTTATTCTAAGACTGTGGCCCCTGGTTCTGGACTCGCCCAACATTGGGAACATTTTTCCTGCATCAAGCTTGTCCAGTCCTTTTATAATTTTATATGTTTCTCCAGTGAATACAAGCCTAGTCTTTTCAATCTTTCCTCATATGACAGTCCCGCCATCCCAGGGTGTTGTGAACCTCTGCTGCACTGCCTCAATCACAAGGATGTCCTTCCTCAAATTAGGAGACCAAAACTGTATGCAATACTCCGGATGTGGTCTTACCAGAGCCCTATACAACTGCAGAAGAACCTCTTTACTCCTATACTGAAATCCTCTTGTTATGAAGGCCAATATTCCATTAGCTTTCTTCGCTGCCTGCTGTACCTGCACGCCAACTTTTAGTGACCGGTGTACCAGGACACTCAGGTCTCGCTGTACCTCCCCTTTACCTAACCTAACCCCATTGAGATAATAATCTGCCCCCCTGTTTTTGCCACCAAAGTGGATAACCTCACATTTATCTATATTATATTGCATCTGCCACGTATCTGCCCACTCACTCAACCTGTCCAGGTCACTCTGCAACCTCCTAACATCCTCTTCACAGTTCACACTGCCACCCAGCTTTGTGTCATCCGCAAACTTGCTGGTGTTGCTCCAAATTCATCTTCCAAATCATTAATATATATGGTAAACAGTTGTGGCCCCAACACCGAGTCTTGCGGCACTCCACTCGCCACTGCCTGCCATTCTGAAAAGGACCCGTTCACTCCTACTCTTTGCTTCCTGTCTGTCAACCAATTTTCTATCCATGTCAACACCCTACCCCCAATACCATGTGCTCTAATTTTAGTCACCAGTCTCCCGTGCGGGACCTTATCAATGGCTTTCTGAAAGTTTAGCTAGATACACTACATCCACTGGCTCCCCATCATCCATTTTACTTGTCACATCCTCAAAAAATTCCAGAAGATTAGTCAAGCATGATTTTCCTTTCATAAATCCATGCTGACTTGGACTAATCCTTTTACTGCTATCCAAATGCCCCATTATTACCTCTTTAATAATTGACTCCAGCATCTTTCCCACCACCGAAGTCAGGCTAACTGGTCTATAGTTCGCCAGTTTTCTCTCTCGCTCCTTTCTTGAAAAGTGGGATAACATTAGTTATCCTCCAATCCACAGGAACTGATCCTGAATCTATTGAACATTGGAAAATGATCACCACCTCCCTGAGGACCCTGGGATGCAGTCCATCAGGCCCAGGGGATTTATCATCCTTCAGTCCCATTAGCCTACCCAATACAATTTCTCGCCTAATGAAAATTTCTTTCAGTTCCTCGACCCCCTTAGATCCTCTGTCCTCCAGTACTTCTGAGAGATTGTTTGTGTCTTCCTTAGTGAAGACAGATCCGAAGTACCTGTTCAACTCTTCTGCCATTTCCTTGTTCCCCATAGTAATTTCACCCGTGACTGCCTTCAAGGGACCCACATTTGACTTTGCTATTCTTTTTCCCTTAACATATCTAAAGAAGCTTTTATTGTCCTTCTTTACATTACTGGCCAGCTTCCCCTCGTACTTCATCTTTTCAGCCCGTATTGCTCGTTTTGTTTCCTTCTGTTGTCCTATGAAAGTTTCCCAATCCTCTGGCTTCCGGCTACTCTTTGCTGTGTTATACATCTTTTCTTTTAGTTTTATTCTATCCCTAACTTCTCTTGTTAGCCACGGTTGCCTCCTATCTGTAAAATGACTTGGTTCCTACACAGTCTTTTACTGATGGTTTATTATATCACTAACACACACTATGCAATAGCTGTCCATGGTCATCACTGGAGCTAGAGAGCGGGCTGGAGGTGGGGACCTTACAATTATACGAGAGACAATAGGGAGTGGTTAGTAGTGGTGAGGTCACTAAGTTAAAGGAACATGCACTGATCTACATCCCTCCTCTTGGAAACAAAAACATGGCAATACACAGAGCGACCACGGCTCATACGCTAGGATTACAAACCGCGCTGGGAACAGTTAATCGTGTCATAACACAGCTAAGCGAGCTCCCCGTAACGGACAGGCGGCTTGACCAATCGGCCAGAGCGGGTGCGCAACCCGCATTCCCCCTCAACCGCAGGAGCAGAAGGGACAGAGTCAGGGAAAGAGGTGGGAGAGCCGGGCGGGGAACGAACCGGAGACGGAGGAGAACAGCGAGGCGAAACGGGCACGCTGGCAGGCAAGGCAGGGGAAAGAGGCTTGTGAGCGCGGGGCATAGAGAGCTGGGAGGGCAGTTTCCGTGACATGCGAGGAGTGACAGGGGCTGGCGGAGCCTCGGGCAGAATGGAAGGGATAGGTGGCTGAAACGGGTCCGCGGGAGGCGGAGGAGGCTCGTTGACGAGCAGGAGGTGTTGGCGTGACCGACGGTAGATAGCGCCCTCATAGTCGACGAGGTATGACCGGGGAGAGCCGGCATTACCAACCACTACGGCCAGCCTGTAGTGCCCGGAGGGGGACTGCATCCGAACCACCTGGCCCAGGAACAGGCAAGGAAGCGGCCGGGCCGACTTGTCAAAGGAGCGCTTCTGGATGGCTTTCTTCTCGATGATGCGCTCTGTGACAGCAGCAGGGTTCTGGACCGAGGGTTTGAGGGACTGTTGCAAGACAGGGAGAGGTGGTCTAGTGGTGCGGGACATGAGGCGGTGGGCAGGTGAACCGAGCGCGGGGTCGCGGGAAATGTTGCCGGGGTTGAGGAGGGCAAGGTAGAAGTCGGAATGTGAAAGGCGGCAGTGTTCCAGCAGCTCCTTGGCACTGCGGACGGCGCGTTCCGCAAGGCCGTTGCTCTGCGGATACTCAGGGCTGCTGGTGATGTGACGAAAGTTCCAACGGGCAGCGAAGGCACGGAACTCGGCGCTGGAGAACTGGCTGCCGTTGTCCAATTGGAGGGTCACCGGGGGTCCGAAGGTACAAAAGTGGTGGCGAAGCTTCCCGATGACGGCGGCAGAGGTGATGGAAGGCACCTGATCCACCTCAAACCAACTGGAGTATGAGTCCACCAGGACCAGGAAGTGCTTGCCACGCCATTCGAAAAGGTCCGTGGCAATATACATCCACGGTAGCTCGGGGGCCGGCTGCTGCAGGAGGGGCTGGCGCTGCTGATGAGGCAGGAGACTGTTACAGGCAGCGCAAACGGAGACCCTGTCACGGATGTCCTGAGCCATACCTGGCCAGTAGAATTGTCTCTGGGCCTGGGACAAAGTGGCCTCCACCCCGGGGTGGCCATTGTGTGCAGTTTGAAAATAGTGATCCCGCAGAGCGGCCGGCACCACGACCTTGTGACCCTTCACCACCACGCCGTCATGTAGCACTAGTTCATCACGAACCAGGAAGTAGGGCACGGCACCAGCCGGCAGGGAAGAGCGTCGGTCAGGCCAACCACGGCGGATAACGTCCGCAAGTTGTTGCAGGGCAGGATCATCAGCAGTGTGTTTGACCAGGGACTGCATCTGCTGGGATGGAACAATGTTAACATTCAGTACCATCAGGTCAGAGGATTCGTACGGGTGGCGGGCAACTGAAGGGAGCGGCGCACGGGACAATGTGTCGGCCACAAACATATCTTTGCCCTTGCGGTACACAATCCGGAACGTGAAACGCTGGAGCTGCAGCATCCTCCGCTGCAACCGGGAAGAGGCGACATGGATAGGCTTGTTCAGAATAGTGACCAGTGGCTGGTGGTCAGTCTCAATGGTGAAGGTGTTGCCCAGAATGTAATCCCTAAACTTGGAGCAGGCGAACACCACGGCAAGTAGCTCCTTCTCGATCTGTGCATAACGTTGCTCGGCAGGGGTCATGGTGCGAGAAGCGTAGGAGACAGGTAGCTGCAGGCCGTCATAAAGCTGCAGACATGCGGCACCGAGACCGAACTTAGAGGCATCACAAGTGAGGACAATTGGTCTGTGCAGATCGAAGAACTTGAGAGTCGGTGTGTGTGTGAGCTTGGACTTCAGAGCCACGAACGCCGACTGGTGATGCGGGAGCCAGACCCATGCGGAGTCCTTCTTGATCAGCTCCCTCAGGGGAGCACTCAGTTCGCTGAGGTCAGGTACGAACTTCCCCAGGTAATTGACCAGGCCCAGGAAGCGCTGCAGGCCGGGAACGTCAGTAGGAGCGGGCATCTCGGTGACTGCTGATGTTTTCTGAGGGTCAGGCTTTAAACCCCCTGCCGTGAAAACGTGACCAACGTAAGTGACTTCCGGGACCCGGAACCGACACTTCTTGGGGTTGAGCTTGAGATTGATTTTACGAGCCCTGTCCAGGACTTTGCGGAGGTGCAGGTCGTGCTCAGTGACGTCCCTCCCGTACACCAGGATGTCATCCACGATGATAGCGCACGGCAACCCAGCGAACAGCTGTTCCATGGTGCGCTGGAAAACCTCACTAGCCGAGTTGATCCCAAACGGCATACGGAGGAAACGGAACCTGCCGAAAGGTGTGATGAAGGTGGTCAGGAATGAGGAACGTTCATCTAAAGGGATCTGCCAAAATGAGCTTTTGGCGTCTAAGACAGAGAAGACAGTGGCAGGACCGACCTGTGCAGATAAGCGTGGCCTTCCCCACTGGAACTAGAACTCCTCCCCCATAGACATGAAGGCGGGTGTCATCGGGAGTAACTATCTCCCCAGATCTTATCCGCTTGAAAAGGCTGACAGACATAACATTTGCAAAGGCACCAGTATCGACCTTGGCAGAGAATGAATGACCATTCACAGTAACATGCACAGAGGCATCTGTTATCGTAGCAGGTGCACCCAAAAGCAAAAACACCGTTGAATCACCATGGGAGGAGCTCCTATCAAAGTCCAACTGGTACTGATAACCAAGCGCGCTATCAGGGTCTGCAAGGTTGTTTAAATTCCTCCTTGGAGCAGGGACCGGCTTATCACGGGACCGACAAGCCGCCGAAAAGTGGTTCAGTTTGCCACAGGAATTACAAGTCTTACCCTGCGCGGGGCGAACGTTGAATTGGTGGAAAGAAAAATTACAATTGGGGCAACGGCGTGGGGTGACCTTAGCGGGGTTTCGTCGTGGCGGACCAGCGTTCCGCCGGCGGCCAGCTGCACCGGTAAAGTTAATGTCCTGGGACACCGGTTGAGACATGGAGCTAACAGCAGAGGCCATACGAGTGGAATGCATAGCCTCCCTTAGTGTCAAATCAGATTTCATAAGGAGCTCGTCACGCAGCTTAGCGTTCAGGAGACCATTGACCAGGACATCCCTGATCAATTCGTCCGTGGAGATTGTTTCAAGGCGACAGCGCCGAGCCATATGACGCAAAGAGGCAATAAAAGCGTCAATATGCTCGCCGGGATTCTGCCCCCTCTGGAAGAATTTAAAGCGTTCAATAATGTTATTGGTAGGGATATCACAGAGGGCAGTGAATTTATCGATGAGACATACCGGGTCCCGACGGTGTTCTCCGGGGGCGAAGTCGAATGAAGCATAGTGATCCATGGCCTCCGGGCCAGCGAGGTTGAGCAGCAGGTGAGCCTGAACAGCAGGGGTGGCATTAGGATGAGCGATGGCTGTGTAATGTTCAAAGTCGCGCTGGAACACAGTCCAGCGGTGGACAATGTCCGTGTCAAAGACCAATATGTCGGGTTGACGACAGGAATTGGACATAATGAAAACGGGGGGGGGAGACGTGAACAACTGGGAGAAAGCAAAGAATAAAAAGAAAAAAACGATAAACAGGAGACGCGAGTCTACCACTTCTGACACCATGTAAAATGACTTGGTTCCTACACAGAGTCTTTTACTGATGGTTTATTATATCACTAACACACACTATGCAATAGCTGTCCGTGGTCATCACTGGAGCTAGAGAGCGGGCTGGAGGTGGGGACCTTACAATTATACGAGACAATGGGGAGTGGTTAGTAGTGGTGATGGCACTAAGTTAAAGGAACATGCACTGATCTACACTATCCCCCTTAGAATCTTTCTTCCTTTTTGGAATGAAATGATCCTGCGTCTTCTGGATATGCCCGGAAATTCCTGCCATTGCTGTTCCACTGTCATTCCTGCTAGTATCCCTTTCCAGTCTACCTTGGCCAGCTCCTCTCTCATGCCTTCATAATCCTCTTTGTTCAACTGCATCACTGCCACTTCCGATTTAACCTTACTCCTTCTCAAATTGCAGATTAAAACTAATCATATTATGATCACTACCTCCAAGCGGTTCCTTTACCTCGTTCTCTTATCAAATTTAATAGGAATCCGAGGGGTAACGTTTGGATGGGCAAGGACTAATTAGGGATTATGGGTGTATAGAAGAAGCTGCCAGAGGAGGTAGTTGAGGCTGGGACTATCCCATCATTTAAAAAACAGTTGGACAGGTACATGGATCAGACAGGTTTGGAGGGACATGGACCAAGCGCAGGCAAGTGGGACTAGTGTAGCTGGAACATTGTTGACGGTGTGGGTGAGTTGGACCGAAGGGCCTGTTTCCACACTGTATCACTCTATGACTCTAAAGAGGACATCTCGGATGTTCTAGAGTGGAAAGCCTCATCTTGTGAACAGTTGGGATGGAGATCGCATAATTGTGAGTAGAGGATGGTGTCCTTGCATGAGGCAGGATGGGAGGAGGTAAGTTAATTGTAGAAGTCAGTGGGTTTATAGTAGATGTTAGTCGATAGTCTGTCCCCTGTGATGGAGACAGAAGGATCGAGAAAGGGGAGAGAAATGTCAGAGATAGTCCAAGTGAATTTGAGGGCAGGATGAAAGTTAGTGGCAAAGTTGATGAAATCAATGAGTTCTGCTGGAGGAGGCAGCAACAATGCAGTCGTCAATGTAGTGGAGAAAGAGTTGGGGGATTTTAGCAAGCTGCTTAACATGATTATAAACCCTGTGTTGTAGACATACCACATTTTATAATTCATTAAATGAATGTGGGCTTTGCAGACTGTGCCAGCATTTAATTGTCTATCCATAATTGCATTTGAGAAGGTGGTGGTGAACCACTGCAGTCATAAGGTAAGTGTGTTTAAATGCGTCAAACATTGCTCTTAAACTGCTAAAACTGTCATGGCATTGTTGTTCAAGCACATACAGTGGCTTGCAAAAGTTTTCATACCCCTTGAACTTTTCCACATTTTGTCACGTTACAACCACAAACGTAAATGTATTTTATTGGGATTTTATGTGATAGACCAACACAAAGTGGTGCATAATTGTGAAGTGGAAGGAAAATGATGCATGGTTTTCAAATTTTTTTACAAATAAAAAACTGAAAAGTGTCGCGTGCAAAAGTATTCAGCCCCCCTGAGTCAATACTTTGTAGAACCACCTTTCGCTGCAATTACAGCTGCAAGTCTTTTGGGTTATGTCTCTACCAGCTTTGCACATCGAGACTGAAATTTTTGCCCATTCTTCTTTGCAAAATAGCTCAAGCTCAGTCAGATTGGATGGAGAGCGTCTGTGAACAGCAATTTTCAAGTCTTGCCAGAGATTCTCAATTGGATTTAGGTCTGGACTTTGACTGGGCCATTCTAACACATGAATTTGCTTTGATCTAAACCATTCCATTGTAGCTCTGGCTGTATGTTTAGGGTCGTTGTCCTGCTGGAAGGTGAACCTCCGCCCCAGTCTCAAGTCTTTTGCAGACTCTAACAGGTTTTCTTCCAAGGTTGCCCTGTATTTGGCTCCATCCATCTTCCCATCAACTCTGACCAGCTTCCCTGTCCCTGCTGAAGAAAAGCATCCCCACAGCATGATGCTGCCACCACCATGTTTCACAGTGGGGATGGTGTGTTCAGGGTGATGTGCAGTGTTAGGTTTCCGCCACAAATAGCGTTTTGCATTTAGGCCAAAAACTTCAATTTTGGTCTCATCTGACCAGAGCACCTTCCTCCACATGTTTGCTGTGTCCCCCACATGGCTTGTGGCAAACTGCAAACGGGACTTCTTATGGCTTTTTTTCAACAATGGCTTTCTTCTTGCCACTCTTCCATAAAGGCCCGATTTGTGGAGTGCACGACTAATAGTTGTCCTTTGGACAGATTCTCCCACCTGAGCTGTGGATCTCTGCAGCTCCTCCAGAGACCATGGGCTTCTTAGCTGCTTCTCTGATCAATGCTCTCCTTGCCCGGCCTGTCAGTTTAGGTGGACGACCATGTCTTGGTAAGTTTGCAGTTGTGCCATACTCTTTCCATTTTCGGATGATGGATTGAACAGTGCTCCGTGAGATGTTCAAAGCTTGGGATATTTGTTTATAACCTAACCCTGCTTTAAACTTCTCCACAACTTTATCCCTGACCTGTCTGGTGTGTTCCTTGGGCTTCATGATGCTGTTTGTTCACTAATGTTCTCTAACAAACCTCTGAGGCCTTCACAGAACAGCTGTATTTATACTGAGATTAGATTACACACAAGTGGACTCTATTTACTAATTAGGTGACTTCTGAAGGCAATTGGTTGCACTGGATTTTATTTAGGGGTATCGGAGTAAAGGGGGCTGAATACTTTTGCACGCGACACTTTTCAGTTTTTTATTTGTAAAAGAATTTGAAAACCATGTACATTTTCCTTCCACTTCACAATTATGCGCCACTTTGAAGAAGGGTTTCGGCCCAAAACTTTGCCAGTCTGAAGAAGGGTTTCGGCCCGAAACGTTGCCTATTTCCTTCGTTCCATAGATGCTACTGCACCCGCTGAGTTTCTCCAGCATTTTTGTGTACCTATGCGCCACTTTGTGTAGGTCTATCACATAAAATCCCAATAAAATACATTTACGTTTGTGGTTGTAACGTGACAAAATGTGGAAAGGTTCAAGGGGTATGAATACTTTTGCAAGCCACTGTACATTTTCCCATTGACAGCGGAATATATCAATTGACATAAATTTATGCTGCTCCCCATATTAATTAAAGTTATCTGTGCCTAAAGAACCCTTGAGGTTAAAATCAACAGTAGAGGGAATGTGTGAATTATGGTAAGTAACTGCTGATTATAATTGTTGGTTCTTGCTGGGTTAGTGGCTTAAATTTCACTGGATCACTGAAAAGTAGAGCTTGCTAAATATATTCATTAAACGTAATTATTTGTCTTACCAAGTCTAGATGCAGCAATGTCACAAACCTGCTTGTTACGTGGAATATAAAAACTTGTTTTGGTTACATTCTCTGAGTATATATAATTTCCCTTTTTACTACTTCTCTCTCCTTATTTTTTATGACCCTTCATTCATTCTTTCTAGGTGCCCTTTGTGTTTTCAGATCAATAATGTTATGCTGCTCAAGTGATCCAATCAATTGCTACCATTGGGTCCCATCTCATTTTTATACATTTTGTCTTTTTCCTGTTCATTTTAGATCTCAATATAGCTCGGTAAAATTAATGAAAACAATATAGAACTGCAAATGTATTCTCCTTCAAAGGTCAATCCATTTTTTCCCTTCCTATATTATTAGATGAATAAAATCTTCATATTCCAATGGGTGGTCTATGTTATTCCATTTGGGAATACCTGATGCAATTGGACCTTTACTTTCCATAAGGGATCCAGTCTGGAAGCATTGGTTTAGAGCAGGGGTGGGGAACCTGCGGTTCTGTAGTTTTTTGCACAATCCGCAGGCATTGCCACTTTCATTTCACTGCACATCTTGTATGTGTATGTGACAAATAAACGTGACTTGACCTTAAGGCCGCATGCGGTCTTCTAGGCCATTAAGTGCGGCCTTTTGAATGAATCCAAATTTTGTAGAACAAATCCTTTTATTTTTATTAATATGTTTTTGTTCGTCTCTTATTATTTTTATTTTAATCTTAAAATGAATGTATTTAAAATACCAAAGAGTAAAAGAAGATTCAACGAAATAATCCTCCCCGACTGACGGCCACAATTAAAACATTCGTAAGTCATGAGGGCTATTTTAACACCTGTTATGCTCATGATTTAGTTCTAATGCAACTCTAGACTGTACGTTAACCTCCCTGCCTGACTGGCGCCACCACCTGAGGCTGGTTGACAAGAGGGAAAATGTCGGTGAGAGTCCGCTGGCCGTCCAGTCTTCAGTATTATCAACTTTTGCACGTGGCTTTCCGTTTGAAGTTGAATTTGAGAATAGTTATGACAGATGAGGCATTCAGTGTGGATTTGCCGCATCATTGTAAAGTGCGTTGGCGATCACAGGGACAGGTGTTAGCAAAATTGTTATCTTTGCGAGAACAGACAGTAAAATTTTATAAAGAACAGAATCAGCAATGTGAATTATTGAAAGAGGATTTCTATAGAAATACTGCATTTCTGTGTGATATCATGTCAAAGCAAAATGACTTGAATGTTTCTTTGCAATGTAAAACTAAGTCTATATATGATATATGGCAAAAAATCCAAGTATTTTGAAAAAAGCTATATTTTTTCAAAACTCTTCTTCTTCAAAATGAAATTTCGGATGAACATTTTCCCCAGTTAGCGAAGGTCATTGATGAGCAGGTGGATTCATGCGAATCATTTCAAGAATACGCAGCTGTTAGACTTATTAATTAAAGAATACAATGAAAGGTTCACTGACTTTGAGAATCATGACCACTCAAACTAGCATTTCAACCTCACCTAGTTGATGTCTCCAAGGCTCCTAAAGAACTACAGATGGAATTGATTGAGCTCTCAGAAGATGACATTTTAAAGTCCTTATTTGACGCTAAGAAAGATCCGATTGAAATATGGAAAAATGCAATAGAATACCCACGTCTTCGGCAACATGCAGGAAAAATGCTTTCTTGCTTTTCAACCACCTATTGCTGCAAATCTACATTCTCCTACCTAACCCAAATCAAGACGCCCTTAAGGTCACAAATGACGGATACCTATCTGGAAGCAGCTGAAACTGCGTACCTCCATGTTGCAGCCAAATATTCAAATGCTTTCCCACAAAAAGCAGTCACAACAAAGTCATTAAAAGGTTAGTTAACTTTAGAATTAACAATTTTTTTCATTTTGTTGAAGTTAGTACATTGTAGTTCGATTTTTACAAAATAATACATTTTGAAGTATATCTAATTGAAGTTTCTTGGATGCGCGGCCTTATTAGATTACAGCTAACTTAATGCGGCATTCCAACATGAAAAGGTCCCCCACGCTGGGTTTAGAGCAAAGATACCAATTTTTGATTTTCTAGTATTGTTGGCACTCATTGTGAAAAGCAAAAACAAATTGAAAGAAAATGTACTTAAAGATGTCTGTGAATATTTCTTTTGGTTAGAGAAATACTACTTCTGTTGGCCCCTTTCCAGGAGTGTTTACATACCTTGTATTTGCGTTTTGATCTAATTATCCACAGGCAGTCAGCATTATTGGGATAGTTCGCTGGGAAATTTGGGGAGGTGAAACTTCCAGACATCTTAATGAACATATTTCCACATATAACTGGAAAAAATTTGAAAAGGGGAATTTTGAAACCCCATATTACAAACATGCATTACCAATATATAACAAATGTTTTGGCTAGAATCATTTAAGGTGCATCTAGAATAGAAAAGAAAGATACGGTGCCCAATCCCCCCATCAATTTGATTTACTTCACTGTTCAAACTATTCTTATTTATTTACATTTCTTTGTTGTAAATTGTATTAAATAGTCTCCTCCAGTCTCACAGCTGTACAAGAAATCTATTTCTGACAGTCTCAATGCCATTAAAATGCCATGAGGGAATTTTGAACCAAGCTGAAGTCCTGAGATAACCACATAGACACCCATTGATTGTGGCAAGACTAAAATGCTATAATCAGCCACCAAGTGAAGATGGGTAGTATCTCTAGCAGTGTGTCCCTGCCGAATGAGTTCAATTCAATCTATACTCACTTTGAACATAAGGTCGGTGGAATGACATAAACTGCCCCAACAGCCTTGGGTACGCCTGTTTCCATGGTCACTGTGGCAGATGCCAGATCAGCATTCCTGACAGTGTAACTGCAGAGCGCCACTGCCCCAGATGTCCTCCTCAGGACCTGGCTGGATCAACTGGCAAGAGCATTCACAGATAAATTTAACCTCTACCTGCTCTATTTTAAGGTCCTAGTTTAAGAAGATCACTATCATACACTGGTGCCAAAGAAAAACAAGGTAGTGGGCCTTAATGATTATTGTCCAGTGGCTCTGACATTCACCATTGTGAAGTGCTTCAAGAGGCTGGTGATGGTGCACAATAACAACAGCCTCCCAGCCAGCATTGATCCAGTGCAGTTTGCCTACTGTCACAGCAGGTCCATGGCAGATGCCATCTCTCTGGCCTTACACTCCTCTCCTGCCTAGTAAGATGCCTATTTTTGACAAATCCCAACCAAACTAATTTCCAAACTTCTGGACTTGGGAATCAGCACCCATTTCTATTGCTGGAACCTTGACTTTCTGACCCATAGATCACAATCAGTGAGGATAGGTGATAAAATATCCCCCACAATAATTCTCACACAAGGATGCATTTTCAGCCCCTTACTATGTTTCCTATTTACTCAAACCTGTGCAGCCAAATTCTGCTTTGATTCCATTTACACATTTTCAGATGACACTGTGGTGGGCTGGATCTCGAACAGTGATGAGATGGAGTCGTGGGATGGAATATAAGGAGGTGGTTTTGTAACATGGTCTCAAGACAACAACCTCTTCCTCAATGTCAACAACACCGTTATTGACTTTAGGAAGCGACGTAGTGTAGATGTTCCAATCAGCATCAATGGTGCCGAAATAGAAATGGCCAATAGCTTCAAATTCCAAAATATCACCAAGGTCCAAATATCACCAATTTATTCTGGATGAACCACATTCAACCTATGGCAACAAAAGCACACCAATGCCTTTATTTCCTCAGAAAACTACAGACATTCAACATTGCTCCAACAACTCTTACCAACATCTACTGATGGTGCACAGTAATACCAGCCTCACGGCCAGCCTTAATCCACTGTAGTTTGCCTACTGATGCAGCAGGTCCATGGCAGATGATATAGAAAGCATATTTTCACGTTGCATGACAGGTTGGTTTGGGAAATTGCAGAATTGTGATGCAGCCCAGTCCATCACACAGACAAGCCACCATTGACTCATCTACAGTACTGTCTCTGAAAGAAGTCAACAGAACCTTTTTCACCCTAGTTTTTCCACTCTTCTCTCCTCTCCTGACAGGCAGAAGACAAATGCTTGAAAGTACGTACCATCAGATTCAGCAATAGCTTCTTTCCTGCTGCTATCAGACTACTGAACAATCCTCCCATAAGCTAGGATCTTCCAACCTACTCATTGTGGACACTGGAATTTTTCTCTAACTGTAACACTACAACATTTGTAATACTATATTCTGCATTATGGCAATTTTCTCGCTGAACTGCCTGTTGTACTGATTTATGGCTTGAGTAAACATATGTATAGTATCATTTCATTTGACTGGATAGCATGCAAACTAAAGTTTTTCACTGCATCTCGGTAAATGTGACAATAATCAACCAATACTGTAACTACAGGCCTCAGTTCCATTCCAGAGAAGCAACATTCTAATTTCCAACCCCATCAGGATCTTCCAAGAACCCGTCCCATTCTACTTCCTATGCCAATTATCTGAACCTTTGATCTCGGTCTCAATTGTAACAATGTCACAATACAGAAGCACTGTACTATCCTCCTAATAAAATTCCTATTTGCAAATAAGCAGAAAATCTTACTGGTTAACGTTGGAATTTTGTCCGTATGCACACAAATTTATAGTAAATGGGAGAATGTTAAGAAGCAATGTTTGATGGGACAAACTGGGCAACAATGCTGCAGCACAAAGTTTTAAAAGGTGTAATTAGGTTTTAAAGGAGCACCTTGTAGATTTATATTTCATTTAACAATGCCCAGCAATATTGAGCCTTACACACAGTGGTCAGATGAATCCCATTACATGCAATATCTGGCACATGGAATATATATCACTGACCTTCCTGTTTTAGGAGTATGTTATAGGTGACAAATCAAGGAAAGAAGGGAGGCAGAGACAAACATATCAGGCATAAAGAAAGCAAGATGGGGACAGTGCTAGACTTAGCAAGGGTCACATGCTTCAATGAGGGGAATAATGCTTCATGGGTACCAGAGACACTCTCTTGGCCTGTATAATTATCTTTATATTTGTATTTGAGTCCGCCTTTTTTATTAAACACAAATGCAGGATCAGTTCATTCCAAAGAGGAAGAAAGATTCCAAGGGGAGTAAGGGGCGACTGTGGCTGACAAGGGACGTCAGGGACAGTGTAAAAATAAAAGAGAAGTACAACGTAGCAAAGATGAATGGGAAGCAAGAGGATTGGGTAATGTTTAAAGAGCAACAAGATAACTAAAAAGGCATATGGGGAGAAAGATGAGGTACGAAGGTAAGCTAGCCAAGAATATAAAGGAGGATAGTAAAAGATTCTTTAGGTATGTGAAGAGGAAAACATTAGTTAAGACCAAAGTTCTACCCATGAAGACTGAAAAGGGTGAATTTGTTATGGGGAACAAGGAAATGGCAGATGAGTTGAACAGGTACTTTGGATCCGTCTTCACTAAGGAGGACACAAACAATCTTCCTGATATACAAGTGGCCAGAAGATCTGGGGTGATGGAGGAACTGAAGGAAATCCACATTAGGCAGGAAATGGTGTTGGGTAGACTGAAGGCTGATAAATCCCCAGGGCCTGATGGTCTGCATCCCAGGGTACTTAAGGAAGTGGCTCAAGAAATTGTGCATGCATTGGTGATAATTTTCCAACGTTTTATAGATTCAGGATCAGTTCCTATGGATTGGAGGGTAGCTAATGTTATCCCACTTTTTAAGAAAGGCGGGAGAGAGTAAACAGGGAATTATAGACCAGTTAGCCTGACATCGGTGGTGGGGAAGATGCTGGAGTCAATCATAAAAGATGAAATAGCGGCACATTTGGATTGCAGTAACTGGATCAGTCCGAGTCAGCATGGATTTACGAAGGGGAAATCATGCTTGACTAATCTTCTGGAATTTTTTGAGGATGTAACTAGGAAAATGGACAAGGGAGAGCCAGTGGATGTAGTGTACCTGAACTTTCAGAAAGCATTTGATAAGATCCCACATAGGAGATTAGTGGGCAAAATTAGGGTACATGGTATTGGGGGTAGAGTGCTGACATGGATAGAAAATTGGTTGGCAGACAAGAAACAAAGAGTTGGGATTAACGGGTCCCTTTCAGAATGGCAGGCAGTGACTAGTGGGGTACCGCAAGGCACGGTGCTGGGACCGCTGCTATTTACAATATACATCAATGATTTAGATGAAGGGATTCAAAGTAACATAAGCAAATTTGAAAATGACACGAAGCTAGGTGGCAGTGTGAGCCGTGAGGATGCTATGAGAATGCAGGGTGACTTAGACAGGTTGTGTGAGTAGGCAGATGCATGGCAGTTGCAGTTTAATGTGGATAAATGTGAGGTTATCCACTTTGGTAGCAAAAACCGGAAGGCAGATTATTATCTAAATGGTGTCAAGTTGGGAAAAGCGGAAGTACAATGGGATCTGGGGGTCCTTGTTAATCAGTCAATGAAAGTAAGCATGCAGGTACAGCAGGCAGTGAAGAAAGCAAATGGCATGTTAGCCTTCATAACAAGAGGAGTTGAGTATGGAAGCAAAGAGGTCCTTCTGCAGTTGTATAGGGCCCTAGTGAGACCACACCTGGAGTATTGTGTGCAGTTTTGGTCCCCTAATTTGAGGAAAGACTTTCTTGCTATTGAGGGAGTGCAGCTTAGGTTTACAAGATTAATTGCCGGAATGGCGGGACTGTCATATGCTGAGAGAATGGAGCGGCTGGGCTTATATACTCTGGAGTTTAGAATGATGAGAGGGGATCCTATTGAAACATATAAGATTATTAAGGGTTTGTACACATTGGAGACAGGAAACATGTTCCCGATGTTTAGGGAGTCCAGAACCAGGGGCCACAGTTTAAGAATAAGGGGTAAGCCATTTAGAACGGAGACGAGGAAACACTTTTTCTCACAGAGTTGTGAGTCTGTGGAATTCTCTGCCTCAGAGGGCGGTGGATACTTTCTAGAGAGAGCTAGATAGGGCTCTTAAAGATAGCGGAGTCAGGGGATATGGGGAGAAGGTAGGAACGGGTTACTGATTGGGGATGATCAGCCATGATCACGTTGAATGGCGGTGCTGGCTCGAAGGGTCGAATGGCCTAATCCTGCACCTATTGTCTATTGTCTATAAGTTTAATTGTCTTTAAGAATGTGGGACTGAGCCACTTTCTTTAGTTTATAATTATTGTCACGTGTACAGAGATACCGTGAAAAGATTTACATGCTAACCAGTCAAACAAAAAATACTATATATGAATACTATCAAGCCGTCCAAAGTGCACAAATAAAGGATACAATATTTAGGGCAAAGATATAACATTAAACTCCAATTAAAGAAAGTTTAAAGGTTGCCGATAAGATAGATGGGAGGTTAGGACCACACTCTAGCTGGTAAAAGAACTTATTCAGTGGCATGATAACACCAGCAAGAAACTGTTCCTGAATCTGGAGGTATGCATTTTCAAATTCTGTATCTCCTGTCTTGTGGGTGAGGGGAAAAGAGGGAGTAACCGGGGTGAGACTGGTCTTTGATTATCCTGATGGCCTTGCCAAGGCAGCGTTAAATGTAGATGGAATCAATAGAAAGGAGGCTGGTTTGGATGATGGTCTGCGCTATGGCCACAATCTCTGCAATTTCTTGTGGTCTTGAATGATGCATCCCAAGAAGATACTTTCAACGGCACATCTGTAGAAGTGTTGAGTGTCAAACTTCTTAAGCCTTCTAAGGAAATAGAAGCATTCTAGGCCATAGCTTCGATGTGGTTGGTCCAGGACAATTGGCTGGTGATATTTATTCCGAGGAACTTGAAATCAATCGTTATCTCCTTTGACTTGATGACATTGAGTGGGAGGTTGTCTTGGCACCAAGTTGCAAGGTTCTCAATCAGCTTTCTGCACTCAGTCTCATCATTATTCGATATCCGGCCCACTATAGTGCTGCCATCTGCAATGGTGTAGATTGAGTTAGATTGGTATTTGGCTGCACAATCGTCAGTGTATAAGGAGTATAGTAGGTTCTGAGAATGCATCCTTGTTGGCACCAATGTTGAGAATTATCATGGAGGATGATTTGTCATCTATCCTCACTGATTGTGGTCAGTGGGTCAGGAAGTAGACGATCCAGTTTCAGAGGTTCCCGTTCCAGTTCCAGTTGCTGAAACCAAGCTCCACGGGTATGGAGATGAGCTTGGTTAGGATAATGATATTGACAGCAACGCTACAGTCGATGAATAGGAATCTGATGTAGATGTCCTTCTTAAACAAGTGTTCCAGGGATGAGTGTAGGACCAGGAAGATGGCATCAGCTTCAGACCTGTTATGCAGTGGATCAAGGCTGCTTGGTAGGCTGGAGTTAATGTATGCCATAACCAGCCTCTTGAAGCACTTCGTGATGGTGGATATTAAAGCCACTGGACAGTAGTCATTAAGGCATGAGATCTTGCTTTTCTGGTCTTCTTGAAGCAAGTAGGTATCTCAGAGCAGAGCAGTGAGAGGTTAAAAATGCCCATAAATGCTCCCTGCTGTGGACAATGTTTGGACCCAGACTTACTACCATTGCCATCTGTCAATCAAACCCCTCTCACCTGCATCCACCTATCACTTGTTGGGTTTTGTCCTTCCCCAACTCTTTTTTACCAGCTTTCTCCCCTACTACAATGTCTGAACAAAGGTCCCAACCTAAAATGTCATCTGTCCCTTCTTTCTCCAGATACTGACAGGTGTGCTGACAGCACTCCACCAGATTCCACCATTTGCAATTTTGTGTGTCTCTGACTTTTGCTTTATGAGCTGCTTCATTTGCACAGAGGTGCAAATGGAATTGAACATTGTGTAATATTCAGCTGGAGTTAAGAAAATTTGAGGGTTTTTGTCTCCCTAAGCAAAATAGTGAAAGTGAGTGAGGGAGGTGGTGATTTTTAAATGTTGCAGTTCATGGGAAGATATAGAAAAAAGAGGAACAGTTGAGAAGAAATGAAGAGCATATTGCTACTATTAAAGGATAGAAATGCATACTTCTTTCCATACAAGTGACATTATAGATTTTTCTCTATCACTGCTTCTAGAATATCCAAATACTTCTGGATTTATTCACCCTAATTAGAATTACCAACTGACTTCAAACCTGACTATCTCTAAAGAGGATATCCTTGGTAGGAGACAAACCATTTACATTTACATCATACATCATATCACTGAGCATAATGTTGATGCTGTTTTTCTTTAACAATCACAAAGTTTTGTTTCTCCACGTCAAATATATATATATATATATATATATATGTGTTATATATATATATATATATATATATATATACACATATATATATACACACATATATATATATATATATATACACATATATATATATATATATACAGACATATATATTTTGTGTATATATGTATATATATATATATTCATTGAAATTTGCAATCTTCAATAGTATCAGACCATTTCCACTTTAATTATAGCTTTTCCAAAGATCACAAAGATAATCTTAAATATATTATAAATATAACACATACCACAGCTATACAGTTTGTTAATCTTATAAACATCTGTGGTGGAAAGGCCTAAATACTGTCCTAGTTGAATGCTTGGATCTGGCTTTGCTAGCATAGTGAATGTTCCTTTTTTGGCAAAAGCGGTTCTGCAATAAAAAATAATAAAATTATCTTGGTATCACTTTTTATTTGTGTTGGATGGTCAGTGGCTGAATTTTTAATTTTGTTTTTAGTTGGTTGAATGGAAAAAAAAAATCGTGGAAATGGAGTTGAATGTGGGGTCATCTATTTTGAATGTTCGCAGGGGAATTCAAAGTATATTCTAAATGCCATATTCTACAACTAATAGTGAAACAAAAGTTACAGAGAGCAATCATAAAAGTCTGGAAGCCAATCTAAACTCACCACTAATCGCACCACTAATCCTTCTTAAACACTAATCATATCTTCCCATTTCCACGCTCTCTCTGCAACTCCTTGGTTCACTCATTCTTTCTCACCCAAACCGCCCCCTCCCCAGGTACTTTCCCCTACAACAATGTATAATTATCAGCATTAGGAAGAAAAAACTATGATTGTTGGAAATGAGAGAACTGCTGATTATCTGAAATTGTTAAACTTAAGATTGAATGCAGAGGGTATGAGTAGTTAGCGGATGAGTTGCTTTTCCTTAATCTTGTTTGAAATTCTTTGGAACAATGGGGATCAGAATAGGATTGGGTTTCACAATTAAGAATAGTTAACTGGAAGCTTCCCAAATATAGCTGAAGCACATTGTGCAGTAAATGCAATACATTAACTTTAAAGCATCAAAACTCAGTTAATCATGGCATGCTTAGGAGTTTGATTCCCAAAGGTAATCATGCACCCGAGGTTAAGCAAGGTACTAGAGATGTGGGTTATAATAAACAAAAAAAAAGACACAAAGTGCGCAGAGACACAAATTTAATGGGTCATGCAGCAGAACACTTATCCAGAACATGGATAGATGATGTTTTGGGTTCGAACCCTTCTTCGCACTGATAAGTTAATTGCTATATATTTAGTCAGTGGTTGGAACAGGAATTTGTTACAACAAGTCAGGAAGTTATGTTGACCAAGAAGGCAACATTGGAGGTGTCATAAGCCTTGAATTTGCTCAGCAGTGGTAACCCATGCAGTACACCTGGATGAGAAAAACTGCAAAAAGGATGAGCAAACCGACCACAGTACCCTTGTACCAGTGGCTGTTCAAATTATGGGAACAAAATGGAATATAAGTGACAGTGATCTATATAGATAAAGATAGTTTTTATTTTCAAAAAATGTATTCAATTATTAAAAAATATTACACTACAATAAAAACAAACCAGGACCCACCACCATAATACAATACAAACAAATATCCTTAATAAACTACCATACAACTATGTTACAATCCTTATTGAGGATGCATTCAACACCCTGCAGAGCCCAGCGGTCCTGGAACTCCCCCAGGGTGCCCGTGGCAGGTTGTATTCCCTTTCTAACCCCACCTGGGCACGGACATAACCCTGGAAAAGGGGCAGGCAGCCGGCACGGGTAAAGTCCTCCACCGCCTGGCGCCGTGATTTGCGGATGGCCAGCTTGGCCAGGCCCAGGAGCAACCTAAACAGGACATCTTCAGCCCTACCCTCTCCCCTACGCACAGGGTGTCCAAAGATGAGGATGGTGGGTGAAAATGCAGCCAAAAGGCAAGGAGCAGCCCCTTTATGGTATTCAAACAGTGGCTGCAGCCTCACACACTCCAAAATAATGTGGTACACAGACTCTTCCAGCCCGCAAAAGTGGCAGGCGGCTGGCGAGTCTGTGAACAGGTTGAACAGAGAAACAGGTTGCAGGGAACTCCTCAGTGCAATACCCTCCACTCCAGGTCCCCAATGTAGAGGGGGGAAATCCAGGCGAAGAGGGACCATAGACAGAGATAGTTGGCAGTACTCACTATATTTATGAGCATTGAGTCCAGACGGTTGCTGTTGTCTGCTTGTACTAGGATTAATGGTAGTTCCTCAGGTAGTGAGAGCTACCCAGCTATTGGGATCCTTGTTGGAACTAATGACATTGTAGGGCTAAGGAGGTTCGGCTGAGTGAGTATGACATGTTGGTGCCTAAATAAATAAACCTCATGTGTGTAATAATCCTGGGGTTATTACCGTCACCATGTATAAATTGGCATGGAATTGATAAAATTAGTGACTTGAACATGTTGCCCAAAGTGATATGTGAAAAAGTGTTTTCACTTCATGGGACACAGGCACCAGCAATAGGAAAAGAGGACCGTCACCTGATTCACGCAGGGGTCACTATTCTGACAGATTAAATTACCAGGTCTATAGAGAGGACATCAAACTAAATTTGTAGAAGAGGGGTAGAAATAGGTATTTGGGTTCAAGTAAAAAAAGGTGATAATGTATGAAAATATGATTAATAGTAACCATGGTGTAATACGAAGGAACAGAGCATACAAATATACAAGCATGGCAGCAAAACTGGTCAAAGTAGGGACGTCAAATCTATAGGCTATTATCTAAATGCATAAAGCTTTCTTGTTAACATTATAAAATTAATTATATAAACTGATATAAATGCCTATTATTGAATGGTTCGATGGTGAACAAGGTTGGGAATAGAATTTTCTGGGAGTAGTTAGTTGACTTTCAGATGGACATAGACAATGGAAAATGAGGTTGGATTACTCTGATAGTGAAGGGAGCTGAAGCGAAGTGTGTTACATTAACTGGTTCTCGCTCCACAAATTTTGTTTGACATGCTAGAGAGGACTTCATCATATATAAAGAAAATCAACTTGTCAAATAAATTCCATTTATCAACTATCTCTCCATTATTTCTTATTATAATTTAACATTAATGTGATCACTTGTGTCTAAAACACTTTTCACACTTAAATTGTTATCCCTGAATGTTACAGCTGAACAGGAAGAATTTTGGATGCTCTACGCAAATGCTGGTCTTTGCACAACAAAGTATTACATGAATACACAAAGAACTGCACATGGTGGTTTACAAAAAGGGCTGGAGATTCTCAGTGGGTCAGGCAGCAACTCTGGAGGACTTGGATAGGTGACGTTCCGGGTTGGGACCTTTCTCAGATTAAAAAGTATTACATGAAATAGATTTGCTGTATGTTTGCACAAATGAGAGGGGGGCACTGTTCTGTACGGCTGCCAGTCCTGCAGCTGTCCGTTTTTTTTCACTTCTTTTTTTATTATTTTTAGTACGTTAAAGTGTGTAGTTGGAGGGTCTAACCTTTTTATGGGTGGGGGGTGGGAAGGGGGAAACTGCTTTTTCAAGTCCCTACCTGGTCGGAGAGGCTGCTTTCCTCCGGGCAGCACCTTCGACCCGTCCTCGCGGCCTACCAGCGGGGCCTGGAGCGGTGTTTCCTGAGGGTACCTGGCCAGAACCTCAGCTTCGGCGGCAGCACAGCGCTGGAGCGGGCAATGCCTTGCCTGGGTCGCCGCGCTGGAACCCCGGTATGCTGGGACCGCCGATAAAAAAACATCTGTGGAGCGGCCAGCTGCGGGCGGCGGCGCTGAACTTTACATCGGGAGCCTAGGATCTCTCGCCGAGCTCGCCAGTGTGTGGAGCTCCGTCCAGCGCGGCCTGTTGGCTTGGAAGCCGCGGTCTCCGGTAAGGAGGCGGCCGTTCCTGGCACCCCAAGCTGCTGCGGGGGTTCTCTCGACGCTGGGGCACCATCACCCGGCGAAAACGGCCTGGAACACCGGGCCTCCGTAGAGGCGACTGCTCAATAGGCCCGACAATCGGTGGACATGGGGATGGGGACTGAACTTTGTGCCTTCCCCCACAGTGGGAATCATTGTTGGGGGATTTTTTATGTTTTAATGTTAAACTTCTTCTTTAATGCTATGTTGTATTTTTATTTGTGTGCTGGAAGGACATCTGAATTTCCCCTGAATAAGGGGATTAATAAAGTATTTATTATTATTATTATTATGAGTAAAGTGTACTAATTTCTCTCATTTGTACTGTGATGGCCGAACAAAGTGAAAATTCTATTTAAATCCCGAGCTTAATTTGCATGTGTTGCACTTTTCCTTGACTCTATTCTTCACTCTTTAAGGCCAGTTTCAATGTTATAACATTCATGGAAACAATTATGTTTCTTCACAGGACTAATGCCACAATCTAAACTGGTAATAAAAAAACAATGAAAGAAAATGTACTGAGAGTAGGGCTGTCAAATCTTCTAGAGTGCAAGAAGTAGTTAGAGTGCTTAGTAACCTCTCCATCAATGTCAGCAAAACGAAGGAGCATGGTGGAGTACATGCCTCAGGCTATATCAATGAAGCTGAAGTCGAGATGGTCAAGAGCTTAATGTGCCTCGAGGTAAAAATCATCAACAATCTGTTCTGGTCCAATCATGTTGATGCTCTAGCCAAGATCAATGCAATTTATCTTCTCAGAAGGCTAAGGAAATTCAGATAGTCTCCAATGACGATACTAATTTCTGCAGATGCTCCACTGGAATTCTGCAGATTACTCCTCCTATTGGATCCATCGCAGCTTGGTAATGGCAAATGCTCTGCCCAAGGCCAGCAAGAAATTGCAGAGTAATAGGCTTGTCCCACTTAGGCGATTTTTCAGGCGACTGCCGGCGACTGTCAAGTTGCCGGCAGCCGCCTGAAAAACTGGCAACTGGAACGTCGACTGTTAGAGTGGAACACACACACACAAACACATCGCTTCCTTCACCAGCTCGTTATGCAGGCGGAGGACAGGGCAAGTTGGGGGGAGCGCTGTCTGAGTGAAATTCACACAGTGCAAAGCCAATGTGATACAGACACACACCACAATCATACAGGAATTAAGCTGTAATGATGCTTTAATGAAGACGGTAAAAGCACAGTAAGTCCTTTAAAAGAGGGGGGGGGGGAAGAGGGGGGAAAGAGTGGAGACAACTTTTAAGAAGCCAGAGATACACGGCTGTGAAGCTGGGCGGACATTAACATTACCGGTCGGTAATTACCGGTTGGTTCTGAAAACTATTGCTTATGTTTTTTTTCCACAATGACCCAATGCAATTCACCGGTCAGCACTGGCTACAACCTACGAGAACCTTCGACCTCCTGGCAACCCACTAGGACCTCCTGGCGACCCATCTACATCACGAGAATTCTGGCTACTTTCCATGGCGGCTTCATTCTAGTCGGCGCTAATTTTTCAACATATTGACAATAATGAGGTCACGGCTAGTTCCCAGAATGTGGCCTGTCCCACTTAGGCGACTGCAGGAGACACTGCGGTCGCCACATGGTCGCCACAGGTTCGTGGGAAGTTGCCGGGGAGTCCCCTTCATGGTCGCGCGGAGTTCCCGCATTCTGGGAACTAGTCTTGAACCTGGTGATACAAGTAGGTATGTTACAAAACTTACCTTCAGCGGCGCTGCAGTTCTGTCACTGCCTGTGTGCGCGACTTTGGCGCCTTTGAGAGGGGGGCGGGTTTTAAATGCCTTGTTTCTCCAGCCTATTCAAATCGATGTCTGTCAGGCTGTTTAGCTGCTAAAGAATAATCGCTTCGACTGCCGTTTTATTACGTTTCTTTTAAACTGCACTGGATATTTTACAAACAGGAGTAAATTAAAAATAATCTTCTAAAGCCGTCAACACCGACAACGGGGACGGGTTTCATGTACGGGACAGGTAAAGGAAAGCCGTTTATTTTATATATAAACTTGCTTCTAAGGATGCCTTTAATCAAAATTTCACGTTGCGAAAATGTCATTATGTAAATATACGAACCGGCAGTATTTTTCCTGCCGATATGAGGATTAAAGTCACCGCAAATGCAACGTTCCAAACTAGCGCGTTCCACAAAAACCCACTCGCAAGATGATTTAAATGGCCATTAAGTTACGGGAACAAAACACTAAATTCCTTCCATTTGGCCTATAAATTAATGACAATGAGATTTAAAAATCATGTTATATTGTGAATTATTGTGTGAATGTTATTTGAACACTTAGGCTATTTAAAAATGTTAGCTTTTTCTTAAGAAATGGATAGATGTTTAGATCTAGTAATTGAAGTTTGTAATTAGCTACAATTGGGTAACTAACTAATTATATGCTTTAATTTCAGGTCATCCAAGGAAGATTGTTTCATATTTGTTTCAGAATGCTTCAATCTATAATAACTGAAAATTTCATTCAGTTCTCTTAATTTTTAAGAAAGTTATGGGCTTTTGACTGTCCTTGATCACAGCTTTTGAGTTAAGTCAATGGAAAAGCAAAAGGGAACAAGATGCTAATTTCAGAGTATGAAAATGGCCATACCTTTTTTAATACTGAAGATATGGAAGTGAATTAGGTGTCAAATTAAACTTATTTTTATGCTTTATCTGATGGGATAAATTGCAGACTTGATTTTTAAAATCTCAAAATTTTGTAACATTGCTAATACAAGGTTTCAAGCTTTCGTATCATATTTCTGATGGGAGAGGGGAGAAGAGAGAACGTTGAGGGAACGGTAGTCCTTGATTATGTTGGCTGCTTTCCTGGTGTAGATGGAGTTGATGGGGAGGGAGATTTGTTTGAGTCATGGACTGGACAATATCTATAACTCTGTAATTTTTTGCAGGCTTTGGTAAAGCAGTTGCCAGAGCAAGCATTGATGCATTATGCCTACTCATTCTGCATATAGATTCAGTGTGTATTCAGAATTTATTTTCCCACCTTTCTATAATACATTTTCTTTCAAGGGGTATGAGTTTTGAAGGCTGAGCCAACATTTAATTACCCTTTAAAAATATACATAATATTTGCTCGATGTTCCTACGGTTTCTTTGCTCTGTGATTACTTCACTTGTCTCTGCTTCTCAGGAAACAACCTATAGTTTGGCTATGTTCTTTTCTGTTACCGACCAGTAGAAGTTCTTAAATTTATTTTCATGCTTCTTACTAGTTATGCTCATATTCTATTTTCTTCTCTTCATAAATTCTTCATTTATCCTTTGCCACTTGCTAAAATTCTCCCATTTTTAGGACTAAATTTAGTATCTTTATTATCCTTTTCTTTCAATATAATCATTCCAACATTCTTAACTATTTAGTCATGGTTGAATCAATTTCTCCATACAGTCTTCATTTTTTTATTTCCATCAACAAGAAAGGCATCTTTATTTGGAAGACTGCTACAATTTTCTGATCATCCAGCCTGTCAATCAAATTTCACAATCTACTTTAGCTAATGCGCCCTTCAAATCAATGCAATTGCTTTTATTTAATTTAAGTCTCCATTAGACATTCTTCTTCTTCTTGCGTATGGCGTGCACAGCCTAAAGTTGTCGGACAACTTGTTCTATTTGATCTTATTTGATTGTGCATGCCGTGTTGATTGCATTTGTCGAAACAGGGCGGACCACATGAAGGTTGCAATCTCCCACCCCTCCATTAGACATAGTAACTTTGTAAAAAAAAAATCATCTGTTCCTTTGTAGAAGGAAGTCTATGTGTGATTTCAGACCCATGGAATGGTCATCTCTTATCGATCCTCTGAAATGGCCAAACAAGGTAATAAGTACAACAGGTAGGTAGATATGATGAATAAATGCATGCCTTGCTGATGTTGACCACATAAAAAAACTATATGTGCAAGCATCTGGTCTCAAACTCACTTGCCGTATTGCATGATTGATCCATAGTCATATTTTGTGCCTAGATTATTTGTTTTTAGTAGATTAAAGTTATATTCCTGCCCTGTAAACATAATGCATACAGAATTAATTGTACTGTTCCATGAAGACCAACCTAGAAAAGTCAGTCGACAGTCTTAAAATAACTACCATTTATGTACTATTTTTAAGAAAGAGAAACATTTTGGTGGAAGTTTTGGCAAACTAAAAATTGGTGTGGAGTTACACAAAACATTTAGACCAATCACCATCATTGAAATAGAAATCCTAGAAAATTTATGACACAGAAGAAGGTCCATTGATTGATTAGAAAGGAACTGCCCAGCCTTATTACACTTTCCCGGACTGTTTCTATTCTCTTCACGTACATTTTAAATGTAAAAAGGATTTCTCCTTCTGCCATTTTTAAGTAATCAATTCTCCGAACTTCCAGATGTAAAGAATCTTATCAAGAAAATAGGAGTAGGCCATTCGGTCCCACCATTCAATATGATCACAGCAGATCTGCCCCAATCATCATCTTCCTCAATGTCAGTTTCACATTCTCCTCAACTCTCTGAATTCAAATAACTTCTCTACTTCTTCTTTAAATATCTCCAGATCTAGTCTTCACAACCATCCAGGGTAGAGAATTCTAAAGATTCATCACCTTCTGCGAGAAAACAATCTATAAACCTTGGGTTTTAAATGCCCAGTCTCTTATCTTATAACTTTATCCCTTTGATGTTCTTAGTGGAAACATCTCAACAGCTACCTTGCCACATCCCCTTAGGATCTGTGTGCTTCAGTAAGATCAACCCACATTCTTCTGAACTCCAAAGAAAGTAGATCTAATTAATTTTGCTGCTAGTGATAGGACAACCCTCTAATCCCAGGAATTACTCGAGTGAATCTCTCTGGATTTCCTCGGTGTAAGTGTGTCCTTGCTATATAGGGGGACCAAAATTGTGCCTAGTACTCCAGGTGTGGCCTCACCAATTCTCTGACCAAATTGAACACTATTTCCTATTTGCTTTTAGATTCCTCTTACTAAACTGCATGACCTCGTGCTTTCCTACATTACACTCTATATGCCAAATTTTCACCAACTAACTCAACCGATAGGCATTCTATTATAAATGTCACAACATGCCTTCCTGGTTGGCAAAATTTGCTAGATCATTAAAATAAGCAGTGATGAATTGAGGGCAAAGAAATGATCCATGGGGCACTCCACTCCACTCGTTACATCTTTCCAGCTTGAAAATATCTGTTTATTCCAACTCGTTGTCACAAGTTCACAAGAGCCCAGCACAGTTCACTCCAGCCAGAATATTGTCCATTCACCACAACCCTCAGTCTTCTAATCTAGACATGTAATTAATTTACCTTGATTCCTTAGTTTCCATGACCATCTCCACATTAAATAAAGATGAAACATATACATTTGAGACCTCACCCATCTACTGTGACTCCATTCACAGATGACCACGTTGATCCTTAAGGGGACCCATTATTTCTCTAGTTACCTTTTTGCTCTTAATATACTTGTAGAATCTCTTAAGGTTCTCCTTTACCTTATCCATCAGATCTATCCCATGTCCTCTTTTTGCTTTCCCAATTTCCTTAACTGAATTCCTACAATGTATTATACTTTGAGGGATTAGCTTGATCCCAGTGGGCTATCCCTGACCTCCTTTTCTCCTGACCAGAGCCTCAATATCTCTCATCAACATGTTCACTATTCCTCCTTACTTTACCTTCTTATAAGAGCATGCTTCCCTTGAACACTCCCTTACTTTTAATAGTTTCCAAATTACCAGACTACAAACGAGGAGGCATGGCAATCCTGGTTTCTCCCTGCAGTTCACCCATGCCTCAAGAGGAGGTGTTGGCAGTCTCAGGTTTATCTTGGCAGTTCTCCCTCTGGCTGGGTTTTACATGGCTGACAAGGTTCGGGTGGCCAAACCAAAATAATTGGACCCAGCTGTCACCAATGAAGCTGGGGTTTAGCCTCTCCTGGCCTGTCAGCCAATGATAGGGATCAGAGCGGCATCCAAGGGAAGGAGCGTAGTCACACCATCTACGTCTTTCTTTCTTCTTCACCATCACTGCATGGCCTATTTTTATATCAACTACAAGCTTCCTTATCATGTCGTCATTTATTTAAGTGCAAATCATTAATTCATGCAAAAAGCGACCAAATTCCAAACCCTGTGGAACCCCAATGGTAATAATCTATCTGACAACAATTACTCTTTGCTTCCTGCCACTGAGCCAAATTTGAATACTATGTGTAAATCTCTCTTTAATCCCACAGCTTTATACTTCTTGAGAAATCTGTCATGCGGAACCTTGTCAAAAGCTAAGATGATCCATAAAATCCACTATCAGCATTTGCCTTTCTTGTTAACAACTCAAAAAAATGCCTCCATCTTCTAATAGGCTTGGATAATAAAGCATTTGATTTGCCTGGCAACCAATACATCTCATTACACACTTACTCCCTGCAGAACCTATGGATTGTGGCTGCAGTGTGCACTTTTTATAAGATAATCTAGCAACTCATCAAGACACCTCCCCGACATGCAAAATACAATCTAGAAGAATAAAGCCAGAATAACAGGTTCTTCCCACTCACCAAAGTTACACAAGGAACATTACCATTTGGCCAAACTTTTAGAATTCCCCATCTAATATTTTTTACCATCTCTACAAAGAGAGCAATTCAAGATGGCAACTGGCCATCAAACATTGAAGGAAAATTAGTGATAAATGTTGACCTTGACATTGATGCCTGCAACAACAAAAGTGATTTTTTTTAAAAAAGCAAACGCTTGTATAGATTTGTCAACTATTAGCTTGTCTCCAATCTGTCCGTTTGGTTCGACGATAAGTAGCAGGAAAGATTGGGGCAGGAAAAAAAGAGTTCTGATTCAGATTATTCATCAGATGTAGATGCTTAGCAATTTATGGTTAGAACTCAGTTGTTATCTGAGAGAGTTGAATTTGCTGCAATTGTCATTGACGTCCAATGATTTTTAGGGATCACCGAAAACAATGTATGTGTAGTCTGCAACACCTTACACCCTGGAACTTTAGGGTGAAACTTAAAGTAACTTTTTTCCTGCTTCCATAATGTCCTTCGACATCATGACCCACTTTCCATGGGCTGTTTATGGATTTAGCTATACAGTTAATAAACCTTGGTGATAATCCCCTCAACAAAGCAATCTTAGGCATTTATCCTCAGAAAATCAATGCATTAAAATAAGTCACAATGCACTAAGGGGATTTTGCATGATGCCCTCTTCCCACCTCCTCCTGTTATAGCTATTTTATTGTCTTTAATGAGTTCCGAAGAAAGGCTATTGAAATAAAATGTTAGCTTTGTTCCTAACCCTATTGGTGCCATTTACATGTTAAGTATTTCCAGCATTCTTTGTTTTGAAAACCGTTTAGAAATCAGGCAGCACAGTGAAATCTCACTTGGCAATACCATCTTTCAGTTATGCCAGAAAGGGTCAGAAGTTAAGTAGAAGCCTTGAATATAAAATACACAAACTAACATTTGGCATGATCAGAGTAAACAGCCTAGATGAAGGTTCCTTTCTGCTTGATATGCTCCAGGAATACTGCAGTAGTTTATTTCATTGTGTTGGATACAGGACCACATCAGAATTAAGAAGGTGTCCTAATACAAGTACTTTCATTATTGGTTTCAATAAATTTGGTTGGGCCCTGCATTCATTTTAATCTGATCCAAAATTCTGGTTCCTAATAAATGCAATCTTTCTGCCCACTATATTGGTCCTCTTCAAAAACTCCCTTGGATAGTCTCCTGTTATGTACAGCTATTGTGTCAGTCAAGTCAAATATTTTTCACTGCCTACATCATGGGCGGCCAACACTATTATTTTATTGAATCATTCCAACATTCTAATTCCCCCATAATTCAAGAAGCCTATCTCTCGGTGCTCCCCTTCAGCAAGCTTCCCTTTACAATATTCCTTTATTCTGAGCAACATAACACAACCTTTCTGGGCAATATGTATGATCATAAAATCCTTCATTTTCTGCATTGCTGCAATAAGCAGCCAATTCCTCCAAAAGCAGAAAAAGAGCAAATGAAATAACACCCCCCCGTTAAAACAATAAATTACTTGCAATCAGAATAAATAAAAATACAATTGAAACATCATGTTGGTTCAATTAAACATCATAAGTGGCTCAATTAAAAAATGAAATGATATTAAGGTAAATTTAATTCAAAAACAGCAGTAAATATGCAAAAGTAAAATAGATATTTTCAGATATCTTACCAGGACAAATATTTTCAGGATAGACTGTGATATATTTATCACGATCACTTCTGGATTGCTCATGCTGAAAACCAATTGCATGCAAAAATTCATGTTCTATTACAGCATGCTGTAAACAACCTGGCTTTTCCAATGATAGCGACCTTGCCGATTTTGCGTAACCTACATTTGAAAAGCACCTGTGAAAACAATGAATTAAAAACAATTGCACTTGACTTTCTATTAATTGAAACTATAATGAATATGATATTAATCTGCAGATCTTCAGTAGGTGTACATTTGTGGATTTGTAATCTGCAGATCTCCAGCAGGTGTACAGGGTAATGTGCCTGCGCAGCTGTTGGTGTGGGTTTAAATTGAGTCGGCAGATGGGTCAGACTAAAGTCCCTGTCCCACTTTCACGACCTGATTCACGACCTCTGCCGAGTTTGCCCTTGACTCATACTCGCAGCATGGTTGCCACGAGGTCGTAGGTAGGTTGTAGCAGGTCGTGATGCTAGTCGGCGGTACTCGTGGCATTAAGCAGGTCGCGGCGCTTTTTCTCGCATGATAAAAAATGTCCACGAGTAAAATAAAGGTTGGCATGGAAAAAATCTATACTTTTTACTCGTAGGTAGGTCATAGGTAGGTCGTAGTAGGTCGTGATGCTAGTCGTAGGTAGTCGGAGGCAGTTGAAGATAATAGCGCCGGGCTGAAAAAAAGGTCAGTAGAAAAAAAAGGTTATTTAACCAGCAGAACGTCACCTCTGTCACTCCAAGGCATGTTCATTCATTGCTGGAGAGTTTTTTGGAGAGGAGACTTGTGTTTTAGAGATGACACCAAAAAGGCAGCAGCGCAGGGGGTGGGCACAACCCTAAAAAAAAACGGCCATGCAGGTGTTGCCCACCCAGGAGGAGTGGCAGGAGATGATGCCAAAGGAGTTGATAGTGCAGGAGGAGGTAGCCCTGCATGAGAGACCCCTGGAGGAGGAGACCAGGGTGGTTGTATATGTCCCCACCACCACCCCATCCTTCACTGCCTCATTTGAAGGCAGCAAAGCAGCCCTTTCTCCTGTGTCTGACACAGCATCAGAGGCAGTTGCCCCATTGGTGGTGAGGGATGGCTGGAGGAAGGTTATGTCCTACACCTTCACCAGGCAGCAGGAGGGGGACCTTGAGGAATGGTTCCAGCAGATGCCATCCTGTACGAAAAGGAAAATGAGGGGTACAGGGACAGGGACAAGAATGGTATGCTTGCCAGCCACTGCCCCACATGTGTGCTTAAAGTTCCATCTTCTGTCAAAGCCCAGTGCCATTCTCTTCCAGTCATCTGATGTACCGGGACAGTCCATCACATCATCTCCATTCACCCATTGAGACCTCTTCTTGTGCTTCCTCTTCACCCTTGCTCTTCCCCTTCTGCCTTTCTTAAAAGGCTGCTGAAGCAAAAGGGCTACCGCAAACAGCAGTAAAACGTACATGGTCGAAGCCAGTCTTCAACATAGTCGAAGGAGGTCTTCTTCATAGTCGTGGGATGTCTTCAACATAGTCGTGGGAGGTCTTCATCATAGTCGTGGGAGGTCTTGAAAATAGTCATAGGAGGCCGTAGACATAGTCGTGGAAGGTCGTAGGAGGTCGTACACATAGTCGTGGAAGGTCGTAGGAGGTCGTAGGTTACTGCGACCTTGATTTTTTTTACGGTCTTTTAAGGTCGTCAGAGGTCGCGAATTTGGTCTTGAAAGTGGGACAGGGGCTTAAATCAACAAACAATCTGCTGGAACATCATAATGAGCCATGCAGCATTAGTAGGGGGAAAGAAATAAGTCAAAGAATCATATGGCACATAAACAGGCCCTTTATCCCAGCTCATCCATGCCAACCTAGATGTCCTATCTAAGCTAGTCTCATTTACCTGCATTTGGGCCATATTCCCTTAACATTTTATATCCATGTATTTGTCCAAGTGTATTTTAAATGCTATTAAAATACTTGCCCCAACTACCTCCCCTGGCAGTTAATTCCATGTACCCACCACCCTCTATGTGGAAGCATTGGTCCTCAGGTTCCTATTAAATATTTCCTCTCTTACCATAAACCTGGTTCCCTGGTTCCTGCTCCCTTACTCTGGTAAAAAGACTGTGCATTCACCCTATCTATTCCCCTCATGATTTTATAAACCTGTACAAGATCAGCCCTCGGCCCCCTGCGCTATAAGGAATAAAGTCCTAGCATGCCGAAACTCTCCCAAAGGCTCAGGCCCTTGAATCCTGGCACCATCATTGTAAATCTTCTCTGGACTATTTCCAGCTTAAAGATATTGTTCCTTTAGCAGGGTGTACAAAATACTCCAAAGTGGCCTCACCAACATCTTATAGAACTGTAACATAACATTCCAACATCTATACTCAATACCCTGACTGATGATGGCCTCTGCGACAAAAGCCTTCTTTGCCATTCTAGCTATCTGTGACATCATTTTCAGGGAACTACTGTATTTACCTGCATTCCTAGATCCCTCTGCTCTACAACACTCCCCAGTGCCCTAGCATTCAATGTGAAGCACCTCCCCTGGTTTGACTTCCCAAAAAGCACCTCTCACTTATCTATATTAAACTCCATTAGACATTCCTCAGCCGACTTGCCCAGATAACCATGATCTGATATGATTTTTGAAAACAATCTTCACTGTCTACGGTACTACCTACTTGAGCATCATCTGCAAACTTACTACATGCCTTATACATCCGCATCCAAATTGTGATATAAACCACAAACAGTAATGGGCCCAGCTGTGATCCCTGAGGCACACCACTAGTCACAGGCCTCCAGACAACCTTCCATCACCATCCTCTGCTTCTTGCCATGAAGCCAAAGTCTGCGTCAAGTCAGCCAGCTCTCCCTGGACCACTTGGGATCTAATGTACTGGAGCAGTATACAGAACATATCAAAGGCCTTGCTGAAGTCCACATAGACACTATCTATGGCCTTTCCCTCCTCAACCTCCTTGGGTACTTATTCAAAAACCTTAATCAAATTATGACACGATCTGACACATGCAAAACCATGCTGACTATCTCTATTCAGTCCCTGTCTATCCACATGCATATATGTATATATCTTATTCCTCAAAATTTTCTCCAATAACTTACCTACCACAGATGTTAGACTCAATGGTCTATAGTTCCCAGGCTATTCCTTGCAGCTATTTTTAAATAGAGGCATAACATTAGCCACCTTCCAATCTTCCCGCACCTTACCCATGTCAAACGATAATTGATATATCACAACCAGGGTCCTTTAATTTCTTCTCTAGCTTCCTACAGTGATCTTGGATAATTTATTTAGGCCTGGGAGATTTATCTACCTTAGGACATACAGACTCTCCTCAAGACATCTTCATCAACTGTCCCAAATTTCCTTGTCTTTATGTCTAATCAGAAGTTTAATGTTTGACTGTCCTGTCCTTATCTATAACCATTTTAAAGCTATAGCACTGGGATGTTGGTCCCAAAAGGCTTGCCGTTGACACTTCAGCCACTTGCCCTTCCCAATTTCTGAAGAGTAGGTCAGGCTTTCCTCGCTTCCTTGTAGTGCCCTCTACATATTGCCTCAGGAACCTTCCTGACCATATATGACAAACTCAAGCCCTTCTAAGTCCTTGGCAGAATGGCAGTCCGAGTCCATATTGGGAACGTTAAAATTCTCTGCTACGACAAGTAATATAGACTATTCATCTCTCAGCTCTCTGCAATATCCCGCAATATTTGTTATTCTAATTGTCACTGTTTTGGGTCAAAACCCTACATCGGGACTAAGAGTGGAGAGGAAAGATAGTCACTATAAAGAGGAGAAGGGGAACAGTGAGTTGGGGGCTAGTGGGTGATTGGTGGATTGAGGAGGTGACGGATGACAGGGAGATGGAGCAGTGTAGGGAAGGGGGAGGAGTGGAGTTGGGAGACAGAAGCAGGTGGATAATAGATGGTGGCAGACAAAAGAAAAAAAAGCCAATTGAGCCAGATGAATGAAGTGGAGGATGAAGGTAAAGAGAGCAGCTGAGGGTGTTAAGTAAGAACACAAAGTAGATGTTCAGATGGAGAGGTATAATCACCAGCAGGAAAAATAGTAAGCCTAGTAGGAAGAATAAGCAGGAAGGTGCACATTAAAGGAATTCAAAGATAAGTTGCATCTACTTTAAGAACATGCAAGGACTGATACTGGTAAGTAACTGAACTCAAAGTTGGAATTTTCGAGAGGAATTATGATACTGCTACCATCACTGAAACTTGGTTTAAGGAGGGGCAAAACTGGTCACAATATTCCGGAGTATTAAATATTGTTAGTCAAATACTACACTACTTCAGTATTGAGGGATGATATCCGTGAAGGGAGATATTAAGAACAGAAAAGGGTGTTGTCACTTCACTAGGGTTGTAATATAGATTTTCCAATAGTCAACAAGAAATACAAGAAATACAAGAAAGATATGCAGCTAAATATCATAGAGTTGCAATGACAATATGGCTATTGTACAGGGGATTTTAATTTCCTGAATATTAACTGGGATTGCTTTAGAGTTAAAGGCTCAAAGGGGAGCGGGATTTTGAAGATATCTTCAAGAGAGCTTTATGACAGTTTATAGTCAAGACTACAGGAATGGGTCCTTCGGATCAAATAGAAACATAGAAAATAGGTGCAGGAGTAGGCCATTTGGCCCTTCGAGCCTGCACCGCCATTCAATATGATCATGGCTGATCATCCAACTCAGTATCCTGTACCTGCCTTCTCTCCATACCCCCTGATCCCTTTAGCCACAAGGCCCACATCTAACTCCCTCTTAAATATAGCCAATGACCTGGCTGGCTGTCTCATTGGTCTGCTCTTCAAAATTAGACAGTTTCCAACCCGTTACTCTACCCTCCCTTGTAAAACTGATCACCACCATGAAACCTACTACCTGCCCCCTCGACACTGTCCCCTCTGCCCTCCTAAAGGACGTCATTACAACAGCTGGTCCCATCATCCTCGCCATCTTCAACAGCTCTCTGGCCACTGGCACTGTACCTACCTGCTTCAAGCATGCGGTGGTCCAGCCACTCCTGAAAAAAACTAACCTCGACCCCACCTTGCCAAGCAACTACAGAACTATTTCTAAACTGCCTTTCCTCTCAAAAGCCCTTGAAAAGGTAATTTCAGCTTCGGACGATAGCTAAAATAAAACAATTCCTCCAGTTTGATGACCTGGAAAAGATCATCCACACATTCATCTCCTCCCGCCTAGATTACTGCAACTCCCTTTACACTGGCATCAGCCAATCTTCCCTGTCCCGCCTGCAACTGGTCCAAAACGCCACAGCGAGACTCCTGACGGGCACCCGAAAAAGGGACCACATCACCCCGATCCTGGCCTCTCTCCACTGGCTCCCTGTGCGGTTCCGTATAAACTTCAAGATCCTCCTCCATGTCTACAAAGCCCTCAATGGGCTTGCCCCCACCTACATAAAAAGTCTTCTCACCCACCACTCCACCTCCAGGCCCCTCAGATCGGCCGACTTGGGGTTGCTGAATAACCCACGGTCTAGGCATCTCAGGGACAACCGCGACTTTGTGGTTGCAGCCCCTAGACTGTGGAACAGCATCCCCTTTCCCATCAGAACCGCCCCCTTCATCGACTCTTTTAAGTCAAGACTAAAGACTTATCTATACTCCCAAGCGTTTCCTGACGTCCTCTGAGTGAGGGCTACATGTATATATGTATGTAGTTTGTTTTGTTGTGCTATTCTTATAACAAATGTAAAGCACTTTGGCCTACGAGAGTTGTTTTTTAAATGTGCTATATAAATAAATGTGACTTGACTTGACTTGAATGAACTGGCCTCAACTACCTTCTGTGGTTTCATAATCTATTTTCCCTTTCCTAATTAAGCCTCCTCTGCTGGACTCTGAATTTCTCCCAGTCCTTTGGTAGGCTGCTTTTTCTGGCTAATTTGTATGCTTCATCTTTTGCTTTGATACTATCCCTGATTTCCCTTGTTATCCACGGATGCACTACCTTCCCTGATTTATACTTTTGCCAAACTGGGATGAACAATTGTTGCATTTCATCCATGCAGTCTTTAAATGCCTTCCATTGCATATCCTCCGTCATCCCTTTAAGAATCAAATGCCAGTCTATCTTGGCCAATTCACGTCTCATACCATCAAAGTTACCTTTCTTTAAGTTCAGAACCCTTGTTTCTGAATTAACAATGTCACTTTCCATCCTAATGAAGAACACAACCATATTATGGTCACTCTTGCCCAAGGGGCCACACACAACAAGACTGCTAACAAACCCTTCCTCAGTACTCAATACTCAGTCTAGAAACATAGAAAATAGGTGCAGGAGTAGGCCATTCGGCCCTTCGAGCCTGCACCGCCATTCAATATGATCATGCCTGATCATCCAACTCAGTATCCCGTACCGGCCTTCTCTCCATACCCCCTGATCCCCTTAGCCACAAGGGCCACATCTAACTCCCTCTTAAATATAGCCAATGAACTGGCCTCAACTACCCTCTGTGGCAGAGAGTTCCAGAGATTCACCACTCTCTGTGTGAAAAAGTTTTTCCTCATCTCGGTCTTAAAGGATTTCCCCCTTATCCTTAAGCTGTGACCCCTTGTCCTGGACTTCCCCAACATCGGGAACAATCTTCCTGCATCTAGCCTGTCCAACTCCATAAGAATTTTGTATGTTTCTATAAGATCCCCTGTCAATCTCCTAAATTCTAGCGAGTATAAGCCAAGTCTATCTAGTCTTTCTTCATATGAAAGTACTGACATCCCAGGAATCAGTCTGGTGAACCTTCTCTGCACTCCCTCTATGGCTATAATGTCCTTCCTCAGATTTGGAGACCAAAACTGTACGCAATACTCCAGGTGTGGTCTCACCAAGACCCTGTACAACTGCAGTAGAACCTCCCTGCTCCTATACTCAAATCCTCTTGCTATGAAGGCCAACATACCATTCGCTTTCTTCACTGCCTGCTGCACCTGCATGCCTACTTTCAATGACTGGTGTACCATGACACCCAGGTCTCGCTGCATCTCCCCATTTCCTAATCGGCCACCATTTAGATAATAGTCTGCCTTCCCGTTCTTGCCACCAAAGTGGATAACCTCACATTTATCCACATTATACTGCATCTGCCAAACATTTGCCCACTCACCCAGCCTATCCAAGTCACCTTGCAGTCTCCTAGCATCCTCCTCACAGCTAACATTGCCCCCCCAGCTTCGTGTCATCTGCAAAATTGGAGATATTGCATTCAATTCCCTCATCCAGATCATTAGTATATATTGTAAATAGCTGGGGTCCCAGCACTGAGCCTTGCGGTACCCCACTAGTCACTGCCTGCCATTGTGAAAAGGACCCGTTTACTCCTACTCTTTGCTTCCTGTCTGCCAGCCAGTTCTCTATCCACATCAATACTGAAACCCAATACCGTGTGCTTTAAGTTTGCATACTAATCTCTTAAGTGGGACCTTGTCGAAAGCTTTCTGAAAGTCCAGATCTAACACATCCACTGGTTCTCCATTATCCACTCTACTAGTTACATCCTCGAAAAATTCTATAAGATTCGTCAGACATGATTTACCTTTCATAAATCCATGCTGACTTTGTCCAATGATTTCACCACTTTCCAAATGTGCTGCTATCCCATCTTTAATAATTGACTCTAGCATTTTCCCCACTACCGATGTTAGACTAACTGGTCTGTAATTCCCCGTTTTCTCTCTCCCTCCCTTTTTTACAAGTGGGGTTACATTAGCTACTCTCCAATCCTCAGGAACTACTCCAGAATCTAAAGAGTTTTGAATAATTATCACTAATGCATCCACTATTTCTGGGGCAACTTCCTTAAGTACTCTGGGATGCAGCCTATCTGGCCCTGGGGATTTATCGGCCTTTAATCCATTCAATTTACCTAACACCACTTCCCAGCTAACCTGGATTTCACTCAGTTCCTCCATCTCATTTGACCCCCGGTCCCCTGCTATTTCCGGCAGATTATTGATGTCTTCCTTGGTGAAGACAGAACCAAAGTAGTTATTCAATTGGTCTGCCATGTCCTTGTTCCCCATGATCAATTCACCTGCTTCTGACTGCAAGGGACCTACATTTGTTTTAACTAATCTTTTTATCTTCACATATCTATAAAAACTTTTGCAGTCAGTTTTTATGTTCCCTGCCAGTTTTCTTTCATAATCTATTTTCCCTTTCCTAATTAAGCCTCCTCTGCTGGACTCTGAATTTCTCCCAGTCCTTTGGTAGGCTGCTTTTTCTGGCTAATTTGTATGCTTCATCTTTTGCTTTGATACTATCCCTGATTTCCCTTGTTATCCACGGATGCACTACCTTCCCTGATTTATTCTTTTGCCAAACTGGGATGAACAATTGTTGTATTTCATCCATGCAGTCTTTAAATGCCTTCCATTGCATATCCTCCATCATCCCTTTAAGAATCAAATGCCAGTCTATCTTGGCCAATTCACGTCTCATACCCTCAAAGTTACCTTTCTTTAAGTTCAGAACCCTTGTTTCTGAATTAACAATGTCACTTTCCATCCTAATGAAGAACACAACCATATTATGGTCACTCTTGCCCAAGGGGCCACACACAACAAGACTGCTAACAAACCCTTCCTCAGTACTCAATACTCAGTCTAGAATAGCCCGCTCTCTCGTTGGTTCCTCTACATGTTGGTTTAGAAAACTATCCCGCATACATTCCAAGAAATCCTCTTCCTCAGCACCCATGCCAATTTGATTCACCCAATCGATATGTAGATTCAAGTCACCCATTATAACTGTTTTACCTTTGTTGCACGCATTTCTAATTTCCTATTTGATGCCATCCCCAACTCCACTACTACTGTTAGGTGGCCTGTACACAACTCCCACTAGCGTTTTCTGCCCCTTAGTGTTTCGCAGTTCTACCCATATCGATTCCACATCCTCCAAGCTAATGTCCTTCCTTTCTATTGTGTTAATCTCCTCTCTAACCAGCAACGCTACCCCACCTCCTTTTCCTTTCTGTCTATCTCTCCTGAATATTGAATATCCCTGGATGTTCAGTTCCCAGCCTTGTTCACCCTGGAGCCATGTCTCCGTGATCCCAACTATATCATATTCATTAATAACTATCCGCACATTCAACTCATCCACCTTATTACGAATGCTCCTTGCATTGAGACACAAAGCCTTCAGGCTTGTTTTTACAACACTCTTACCCCTTCTACAATTATGTTGAAAAGTGTCCCTTTTTGATTTTTGCCCTGGATTTGTCTGCTTGCCACTTTTACTTTTCACCTTGCTAACTATTGCTTCTACACTCATTTTACACCCCTTTATCTCTCTGCTCATGCTCCCATCCCCAATGCATTTCACTCCAAAATTCCAACATTGAGTTAATTTACTTACCAGTGAGAGTAGTTACATCTTAACATTGAATTCCTTTGATATGCACCAACAAAAGAAGGAGCTCTATTAAATCTTATCTTGTGGAATGAAACTGATCAAGTAATATAGCAATGTTACAAAATGTTGAGATTTAAAAAATCAAGTCTGTAATTTATCCCATCAGATAAAGCATAAAAAGACGTTTAATTTGACACCTAATTCATAGAAACATAGAAACATAGAAAATAGGTGCAGGAGTAGGCCATTCGGCCCTTCGAGCCTGCACCGCCATTCAATATGATCATGGCTGATCATCCAACTTAGTATCCCGTACCGGCCTTCTCTCCATACCCCCTGATCCCCTTAGCCACAAGGGCCACATCTAACTCCCTCTTAAATATAGCCAATGAACTGGCCTCAACTACCCTCTGTGGCAGAGAGTTCCAGAGATTCACCACTCTGTGTGAAAAAGTTTTTCCTCATCTCGGTCTTAAAGGATTTCCCTCTTATCCTTAAGCTGTGACCCCTTGTCCTGGACTTCCCCAACATCGGGAACAATCTTCCTGCATCTAGCCTGTCCAACCCCATAAGAATTTTGTACGTTTCTATAAGATCCCCTCTCAATCTCCTAAATTCTAGCGAGTATAAGCCAAGTCTATCCAGTCTTTCTTCATATGAAAGTCCTGACATCCCAGGAATCAGTCTGGTGAACCTTCTCTGCACTCCCTCTATGGCTATAATGTCCTTCCTCAGATTTGGAGACCAAAACTGTACGCAATACTCCAGGTGTGGTCTCACCAAGACCCTGTACAACTGCAGTAGAACCTCCCTGCTCCTATACTCAAATCCTCTTGCTATGAAGGCCAACATACCATTCGCTTTCTTCACTGCCTGCTGCACCTGCATGCCTACTTTCAATGACTGGTGTACCATGACACCCAGGTCTCGCTGCATCTCCCCATTTCCTAATCGGCCACCATTTAGATAATAGTCTGCCTTCTCGTTCTTGCCACCAAAGTGGATAACCTCACATTTATCCACATTATACTGCATCTGCCAAACATTTGCCCACTCACCCAGCCTATCCAAGTCACCTTGCAGTCTCCTAGCATCCTCCTCACAGCTAACACTGCCCCCCAGCTTAGTGTCATCCGCAAACTTGGAGATGTTGCTTTCAATTCCCTCGTCCAGATCATTAATATAAATTGTAAATAGCTGGGGTCCCAGCACTGAGCCTTGCGGTACCCCAGTAGTCACTGCCTGCCATTGTGAAAAGGACCCGTTTACTCCTACTCTTTGCTTCCTGTTTGCCAGCCAGTTCTCTATCCACATCAATACTGAACCCCCAATACCGTGTGATTTAAGTTTGTATCCTAATCTCTTATGTGGTACCTTGTCGAAAGCCTTCTGAAAGTCCAGATACAACACATCCACTGGTTCTCCCCTATCCACTCTACTAGTTACATCCTCGAAAAATTCTATAAGATTCGTCAGACACGATTTACCTTTCGTAAATCCATGTTGACTTTGTCCAATGATTTCACCACTTTCCAAATGTGCTGCTATCCCATCTTTAATAACTGACTCTAGCAGTTTCCCCACTACCGATGTTAGACTAACTGGTCTGTAATTCCCCGTTTTCTCTCTCCCTCCCTTCTTAAAAAGTGGGGTTACGTTTGCTACCCTCCAATCCTCAGGAACTACTCCAGAATCTAAAGAGTTTTGAAAAATTAGCACTAATGCATCCACTATTTCTGGAGCTACTTCCTTAAGAACTCTGGGATGCAGCCTATCTGGCCCTGGTGATTTATCGGCCTTTAATCCATTCAATTTACCCAACACCACTTCCCGACTAACCTGGATTTCACTCAGTTCCTCCATCTCCTTTGACCCGCGGCCCCCTGCTATTTCCGGCAGATTATTTATGTCTTCCTTAGTGAAGACGGAACCAAAGTAGTTATTCAATTGGTCCGCCATATCCTTGTTCCCCATGATCAATTCACCTGTTTCTGACTGCAAGGGACCTACATTTGTTTTAACTAATCTCTTTCTCTTCACATATCTATAAAAACTTTTGCAGTCAGTTTTTATGTTCCCTGCCAGTTTCCTTTCATAATCTATTTTCCCTTTCCTAATTAAGCCCTTTGTCCTCCTCTGCTGGTCTCTGAATTTCTCCCAGTCCTCTGGTATGCTGCTTTTTCTGGCTAATTTGTACGCATCATCTTTTGCTTTGATACTATCCCTGATTTCCCTTGTTATCCACGGATGCACTACCTTCCCTGATTTATTCTTTTGCCAAACTGGGATGAACAATTTTTGTAGTTCATCCATGCAGTCTTTAAATGCCTTCCATTGCATATCCACCGTCAACCCTTTTAGAACTAATTGCCAGTCAATCTTGGCCAATTCACGTCTCATACCCTCAAAGTTACCTTTCTTTAAGTTCAGAACCTTTGTTTCTGAATTAACAATGTCACTCTCCATCCTAATGAAGAACTCAACCATATTATGGTCACTCTTGCCCAAGGGGGCACGCACAACAAGTCTGCTAACTAACCCTTCTCATTACTCAATACCCAGTCTAGAATAGCCTGCTCTCTCGTTGGTTCCTCTACATGTTGGTTTAGATAACTATCCCTCATACATTCCAAGAAATCCTCTTCCTCAGCACCCCTGCCAATTTGATTCACCCAATCTATATGTAGATTGAAGTCACCCATTATAACTGTTTTGCCTTTGTTGCACGCATTTCTAATTTCCTGTTTGATGCCATCCCCAACTTCACTACTACTGCTAGGTGGCCTGTACACAACACCCACCAGCGTTTTCTGCCCCTTAGTGTTTCGCAGCTCTACCCATACCGATTCCACATCCTCCAAGCTAATGTCCTTCCTTTCCACTGCGTTAATCTCCTCTCTAACCAGCAACGCTACCCCACCTCCTTTTCCTTTCTCTCTATCCCTCCTGAATATTGAATATCCCTGGATGTTCAGCTCCCAGCCTTGGTCACCCTGGAGCCATGTCTCCGTGATCCCAACTATATCATAATCATTAATTGCTATCTGCACGTTCAACTCATCCACCTTATTACGAATGCTCCTTGCATTGAGACACAAAGCCTTCAGGCTTGTTTTTACAACGCTCTTACCCCTTATACAATTATGTTGAAAAGTGGCTCTGTTTGATTTTTGCCCTGGATTTGTCTGCCTGCCACTTTTACTTTTCACCTTGCTACCTATTGCTTCCGCCCGCATTTTACACCCCTCTGTTTCTCTGCTCACCCATTTAAGAACCCCACCACCTCTTATTCTCTGTTTATTATTGTTTTCTTCTTTCCCCCCTACATGTTGGGTCTGAGTGCTTTCCAAACGCGATCATTTGGAACGTTGATTTGCGGTGAATTTAACCCCGTATCGGCATGAAAAATACTGCCGTTAGTTCGGGGAAAAGAATCACCATTTCGCATTTTAAAATGTGTATTAAAGGCCTCTTAAGAAGCACTTTTATACATAAAATAAACTGCTTTCGTTCACCTGTCCCGTGGGTCAAATCCGTCCCCGTTGTCGGCGTTGACGGCTTTAGGAGCTGATTTTAAAATAACTCCAGCGCTGAACTTGTCAGGCGAATTAAAAAAAAAAAACACACAAAACGCCCATCGGAACGATTCTTCAGCAAACGTTTGCACTCCAACGAAATATAATTCAGGACAAGGTAGGAGAAACCCGGGTTTTAACCCCGCCCCCCCCCTCAAAGGCACCAAAATCGAGCACACGGCCAGTGGCAGAATTGCAGCGCCGCTGAAGGTAAGTATTGTAACATACCTAAGTAATAGGCAGTGTCAGTGAGGAGTGAGGGAGCATTTTGGAAAAGTTACCATAAATTTCAGAGATTATGCAAAAATAAATGAATGGACCAGATATTAATGTCTTAAATTGGGGAGTAGCGGGGGGGGGACAGGTACAATAGTGCCGTTTAAGAGGCTTTTAGAGATACACATGGAAGTGAAGGGAATAGTGGGATATGGATCAGGTACAAGCAGAAACATTGGGGCTGAACATGAGGACAGTTTGTTTGACACAAACATTGTGGTCCGAAATACCCATTTTATATCAAAGTCACGTGAGGGACTACGTGAAGAAGCCCGCCAGCCCGCATGCGTGTCATTATGTCTAACGCATATTTCAATCGGGCCGCTCCGATAGCGGGCCCAAAGTAGCTGATAGAGGCGGCCGGGGTTTGGGCCGCCGTGGAAGCTCCATAAGGAGCTAGAATATAATTTTGCGGTTTCCGCTGTTCGAGCTCCGCACGGGAGCAGGCGGACGAATTTACAGGCCACTGTGGGGCTCCACAGGAGCTGGGATGCCAGCTGCCGGCATCAGCTCTCAACGGGAGCAGACAGCCAGATTTGCAGGCAGCCCTTGGGGCTCCATAAGTAGCCAGGATTTCATTATTTACGGCAGGAGGTTTTAGGAGCTACCGCTCAGGTAAGCTCAGCTGCCATAGCACCGAGCAATTTTAACATAGTTGCTGCTAACTGAGAGGATCAGCTATGCTACAGCATCATATAGTGTATGTTTATTTTGGGCAGCTATATATAGAATTGGCATCAATAGCGGTTACCACTCGGTCACGTTTGTGACTATTGTAGTCGATAGCATTCAAAAGTCATGTTTAATTCTTTGGCAGTATAACGATATATCTTACCATGCCAATAAAGTTTATAGTAAATGATAATTACGAAGGACTTTTTTTATCACATACACCAATGGTGTAGTGTAATTGGTCTTGCCATTGCAGTCCAGAGCTCCTGGCTAAGGAAGCCTTTTTTGAGCTGTGCCTTTCAGAGACCTGTGGGAGCTACACCTGGTGGATTCATGGTAATTTCCGCTCACTAGAGGGGGACTGTTGGAGATTCTTTTATAACAGATTCCAACTATCTGCATATCGCTAAAGTAGTCGAATCTCTGATTTTATGGGCATATGTTTCTTTTAATCATATGAACATAATTGTCTATGACAACACCTGGCAGGGTTGCAGTATTTCTCCCACTCTGTCTAGCGGACTATCGGGAAGAGGTGACTCCGATTATAACCCCGGCTCATCCGAGTCATATGGGGGCCAGAGGCGCTCCAGTCCTTCCCTGTAATACTCCGTTGGGGCTCAAGAAGGGAGTAAGGACTCGGAGTCACCAGCAGGTGCAACCTGTCTGGTAAGTATAAAGATGATACCAACAGAGCACTGATCTGCACAGCTAGTCCCGGTTGGCTGCTGAAGGGAGCAGCCTGACAACACCGGGCTCCCCGACTAAGCGCCGCCTCCAGGCTGATGGATTTGGGGCGGCTTGGGTGGGGGGAGGGAGTTGTGTGGGGGAGGGAGGTGTGTGTGGGAGGGGGTTGTGTGGGGATGTGTGGGGAGGGGAATGGGGAGGGGGTTTGTGTGAGGGAGGGGGATGTGTGGAGGAGGGTGTGTGTATGGGAGAGGTGGTTTGTGGGGGTACAGGGGTTGGGGTTGTGGGGGTAGGGGAGGGGGTGTATGTGTGATGGGGTGTGTGTGTTGGAGGGGAAGTGTGGGGGAGGGGGTGTGTGGGGGGAGTATGGAGGGTGGGAGAGGCGGGGTGTGGGAGAGGGTGTGTGTGTGGGGGAGGGGGGGTGTCGGGGAGGGGGTTTGTTGGAGTGGAAAGGTTGTGGGGTAGGAGAGGGGGTATATGTGGGAGGGGAGGAGGGGTGTAGCTGGTAGGGGGGAGTGTGGGGGAGGGGGGTGTGGGGGAGGGGGGTATATTGGAGGGGGGGGTGTAGGGGAGAGGTGTTGTAGATGAGGGGGCTGTAGGGGAGGGGGCTGTAGGGGAGGGGGGTGTAGGGGAGGGGGGGTAGGGGAGGGGGGTGTTGGCTCACCGGTTCCTGGCCACCGCTCCGACCGCACTTAGCGGCTCCAGGACTCGCTCAGCGGCTCCCGTCCCCGGAGCCTGTTGCGCTCACAGCCCCCGCCCACGAACCCAGCCCGCCCTCTCCCGCGAACACAGCCAGCGCATGCCTGTGGTACACAGCCCACACTCCGCTCCTTCAGCTTTATTCTGGGTGCCGGTGATTAACAGCGGCTGTCGGAAGGGGCGTTGCTGTCCTGGTGAATAACAGACCAATAAGTTTTGTAATATTTAACTGATCGGAACAAAACTTGGTGCAGTGCTGTTAGGGCAGAGG